>OX459060.1:2281149-2893667 GCA_949775005.1 Orthosia gothica
CTGACTGTTTGTTTTGTCGGTACACACTATTTTTGTTGTTAATTTCTGTCCCTTAGTTGACAATTATGTGTACTTTATTAAGTGTCAAACTTGTATTTTCTGCTAATAAATATGATGTTATATATATTTTATCTAGCTATCATCATCATCCACCAATCCGCACTGGGCCCGCGTGGTAGATTATGACCCATTTCCTCTCACAGAGGGGAAGCCTGTGTCCCAGCAGTGGGAACATTAAAAGGCTGCTGATAATGATTATATCTAGCTCAGTTCAGCCGTTCTGGCGTGATTGTGTGACAAACGTACATCAATCGAAACTTTCGCATTTATAATATTAGTAGGATATTAGGGTAAGTCTGAAATAGCCAAGACCTGTGGGGTCTGTTTTGGCTTAATTAACTGTGACACCAGAGATGGCCACGTACTCACACCAAAAGAAGAAAAGTAGGATGACTTTGAACTCGGTCATCCACGATGTTCTTGTAGTAAAGCAGGATTATCCACTCATAAACGTATAAAAGATGAATTTCTTCACGTTAAGTTGCGATTAACATGCAAATCTTCATTATTTATTCGTATCACCGCTAACGCAGTTAGGGGGTGGTGTGACGTCATGGACTTGTTATGAAGACTTCACTTTCATTATATTTAAATGAGAAATTCTTTAGTAAATAAATAGGATGAGAGTTATTATGGTTGACTTAAGAGATTCTTGAAGTTTCCGTTTCGACATTTCCTTTTATTATGACAGTTCCTCTTTTGTGTTATTCGTGTGGTCAGCTGATGAATTTTGAAGTTATTCTTCAATCCTTGTCAAGGCAGCAGTGGTTTCTCTGTTCAGCATAGATTTTAAACCGTTCGTAAATTCAACCCTAATAGGATCGTCTGTCTGTTTGTCTGTCCGTCTGTCACCTTAATTTAATCCGAAACTATTGGACCTATTGAGTTGAAATTTGGTAAATATATGTAAGTCGGTGACCCAAAGACGGACGTGTAGCGTATATAGATGAATTTTAAGCATAGGGGCCACTTTTGGGGAGTAGATGAGAAAATTTACCATCATCCCTTATCTCCGAAGACCAATAGGAGCCTGATTTTAAAATATTACAGGAAAATCTATAAAAATTCGATGGTATTTATGGTAACATAATATTTCTCAATATTTGTGAGTATGAATTTCATTTGCAGTTGTAATTTTACAGCCAATGATGACTAATTATTTTGGTGAATGTAGCTGTTTGTAGCTGGCCGGTTTTTTTGTCGTGCGTGAGCTGAATCTTATTATTTCTAGGTTTTGAAAAGATCGATTAAAGAAGAATCCAGTCAAATATTCTATTACATTTAAGTGTATCTCATAAAGCAAGATATTCATGGGCACGTTCAATACGCCATCTCATATAGAAAGTAACGTTTTTAAAATATTGCTCACTCCTTTAAAAATATAAAACTGAAAAACTAATATTTTCAAAAACTCGCAGAATTCTGTGGATACTTTAATTTACGGTTGAACCAAGCTATTTGTCTGATTGTGAAATAGATTGAGTTTTGACCTCACACAGATGCAACCAGTCATACTAGAAAGCGTACACTGAAAAGAAGGGATAACCGGACAGTTTTGTAACTTTAAAAAGCAGGCTTTAGTTATTAGAAAACATACATACATACATACATAAACTCACGCCTTTTTCACATGGGGGTAGGCAGAAACTACAGAACGCCACCTGCTACGATCCTTACATACTTCTTTTGCTTCACACACATTCACACATCTAGTCATACACACACGTCGGTTATGAGTACTGCGCACTTGGCCTTTCTGAAGAACATCACCTATAAGGTCTATGTATGTCTTTCTAGGGCGTCCCCTCCCGGCGTTTCCATTCACGTCTGCCTTGTGTTTTTCTTTCGTTAGTCGTAACCTTTCGTTAGTCGCCTTTCATTCATCCTCTCAACATGGCCAACCATCTTAACATACTCTTTTCAATTTTAGTCACTACATCTTCTTTTAAACCACAACGTTGTCTTATTACCTCATTCCTCAATCTATCATTTAAAGTTACACCACCCATACTCCGCAAGGAGCGCATTTCTACTTTCATGTCTTTTTTTTTCCATACCCAACCTTCACTTCCATACATAAGTGTAGGCACCAGCACGCTGTTGTGAACGGCGAGTCGAGCTTCTGGAGACATCGACTTGCTGGTCACAACCGCATGTATTCATTCCATTCACTTTATTCCCTGCATTCACTCTCCTTTCCACATCCTCTTCAATCTTTCCATCCCTTGCGAACATACTTCCCAGTTATACAAACTCGTTCGCTTGCTCCACACTCTTATCATTTATTTTCACTTCACACTTCGATACATCGTCTTCTTCTCTTTCAAACACTATTACCTTAGTCTTGTTCACATTTATACTCATCCCTTTAAACTTAAAAGCTTCATTCATCACAGTCACCATGTCTTGCAACTGTTCTGCTGACTATGCAAGTAGAACTTGATCATCTGCATAGAGAAGGCATGTGACAGGCAACTCATTCATCCTCAATCCGCACTCATGCTCTTTCAAACCTATCAGACAACTATCCATGTACAAGTTGAACAGCCACGGTGACGCTACACAGCCCTGTCTAAATTTTTTTTAGAAAAGTAAAGTTTAAAAAAAGTTTAAAAAATTATTTAATAAATAGAAAAAAACATAACCTCAGTCAGCAGCCCTACCTACCTTACCTTTTAGTAATTCAAATCTATTTCTTACGTACAAAAACAAAACAAAACTTCTTTATTTTAATTAGGCTAATAAGCGGCACTTTTGAACGTCTAAATTTTAAAGTAATAATAATTGATTCTACCATCCTTCCGAAAAATTAGCTTATTATGGAGAATAACGGACAACAAACTCCAAACTTACTCTTTTTTAAAAGTGTTTTATAAAATTTTTATACATACATTAATTCGTATACGTGAGGAGGATGCACCCAAACTAAAACTACTATACTACGTATAGATATAAAGTATTACAAGCTCTAACAGGTAAATTCATTCATTTTATACATAGGAACATGGTTCTCACATACTTAAAAATATTGCAAACATAGGTAAATTACCTAATTCAACAACAATGGAACGGTGTGCGAGTGTTTTTCTTAAACAAAAAAGAGAAGAACAAAATAAAATAAAGCATTATTATAATTATGAATATTAATATAAATTATCGCGGCATGTAAAATGAGAAACTTCATCGAACTTCTTAGATTGTCACGAATATTATTAGCAAATGGCGAAACTCTGTTTAGTTGCTAGTAAGACAAACTACGTAAGTCCCAAAAATATCGTGACCAGCTACCAAAACTTAAAAATGTATTTCAGTGCATACCTAGAAAAGTAGTCACTGTAAAATCAGAAGACAAAGGGCGGCCTTTTGTCCTATGTCGTCGTGGAAGTCAATTTCCTCCATACTTCCTTGTTTGCCTCAAATACACTCACGAGAAATTGTGGGCTTGATCCGTAATTACAGTACAAGCGAAACAAAGTAAATACTTTCAATATAAGACTGTATGTTGTTTTCCGAAGTAAAAGTGTTGCTATCTCTTACATAGCGGCGGTATATTTTCTAATAACTATAGTTTGCTTTTGGACATTGACCGGGTATGTCCCAGACATGGAAGTACGTTTCTTGGCATCAAATTATATTTTAAAAATTGATTAAAACAAAACGGTCCCGGGGTTAAAAAGTTTTGGTCTGATCCGTTATGTACCTAATCACGACGAATTCAAAAATTTGTTTAATGAAACTCCTTTGTACTACAACTTGGTCGTCTGGCATATCTGACAATATATAATAGAGATGTAGGATTGCCGAATATTTACGTCTCATTTAAAGCCATTAGTGAAGAAATGTTTTACTACGAATACAAATAATTTGAAAAATTGCATCGCTTTTGTCTAGCTTAAGTTTCATAAGAAAACAGACTGCAATTACTGAGGGACATTGGCACCCCAGGACAGTAGAAACTCCGTCTGGCTGAGAAGTCTGCAGAACAAATTACTATTTAATAATGTTCTTGTTTTTGGTTTATTGAAGTGGATAATGATTTGAGTCTGTATTTGCCTCTATAAAGCCAATATCTCTTCTCAAGCAGAAATGTTTTAAAGGAGATAACTCAATAATAAAACGATTTTTATTTCAAGGGATATTAGATTTAACTAGAAAAATCAAGAAAATAAATAAATAAACGATAAATTAAAAGAAAATGATATAGAAGGTTTAACAGAGATGTGTCAATTTTGGTCGGAAAGGTGGAAAGTACATTATAAAATTATTGGGATTAAATATGCAGACACCCTATAAACCATATTGTTTTGGCTAGTGAGAAATTTTGAACACTTTGGAATTGAGAATTTTGAAGAATAATTTGGCAGGCGTGTATGTATTCCCCGAAAACGTAGGCAATAATTATTCTACCTGTGTATTGTAATACATAGGTATTATAATGATTGCCTGTTGCCAATTACCGTATCTGAATGCAGGCTACATGCTGCTACTAACACATTACTAATAACTATGATGTAGATACCTATGGGTACATGAAACAACGCAACAAGCTATGCTCGGGGTTCCTTTGAAGGATAAGATTTACTTTAACCAATATAATTTGTCTTGCCTATCTGCTCTCGAGAGATGGACATTAATATATAATAATTATTTATTTATTTCCAAAAACTTAATACTACTTTACAATAACAATGTGGTTTTGATATCATAATTCATCTATACTAATATTATAAAGCTGAAGAGTTTGTTTGTTTGTTTGTTTGAACGCGCTAATCTCAGGAACTACTGGTTGGAATTGAAAAATTATTTTTGTGTTGGATAGTCCATTTATCGAGGAAGTTATAGGCTATATAACATCACGCTACGACCAATAGGAGCCAAGCATGCAAAAACGGGAACAAATATTCCTTTTTGATAGCTTACGTTGCGTGCGCTGCGTAAACGGTTTAAGTTACGCAAATATCATGTATCATGGAATTATTCCTCTTTAAAAGTTCTAAAAAAAAGTCAGCGACAGCATATGTCTATCTTTTAAGATTGACTCACAATAGCAGCTTAAATGTTCTAAATTTTAACTAGATCGCCGCGGCCGGTAGAAACAAAAGTTGGTTACATTCGTATAGTAGTTTATATTATTTATTATTCAAATAAATAGTTCAACAAATTGGTAGGTAGGGTACCATACCTACCCGTAGGGTCGGATAGGTATAGTAGAGTAGGTAGGGTGGGTAGGGTAGGTTAGGTACGGTAGGGTAGGTAGAGTAGGGTAGATGGGTAGGGTAGTTAAGGTAGGTAGGTGGCCAGTTGACGGGAGCGAAGCCGCGGGGGTCAGCTAGTTCGAAATAAAAATGAGTCATTAAAAGTTATAACTTTTTGATACAAAGTATTTGTTACTCTATCTTAACGACGATAAAAATCTCATACGATTTGCTGCAGCACCGCTTCGTATGCGGTCTTGTTTGAACATGTACGTGCTCCTATTGCTCTCATCCTACGCGCGTATTACGATACGCTTACGATACGACGCCATCTGCGGAGGGGTTAAAATTACATTTGGGGGTTGCCACCTTATCTTAATTTAATAAAAACTTTTTTACAAAAAAATACTACCGACTTCCCAATAAAAACACTACAAAGTGATTTTTTTTTTTTGGAAGTCGTTGGTAGGTAAAAAATCTTTTCGTTATGGACACCGACTTCCAGAAAGAAAATTATTTTGCACTTTATTGTGTTTTTATTTGGAAGTCGGTAGTATTTTTTGTAAAAGTATTTATTTTCACTTTTTAGTTGTACCTAATAGCCAAGTTCTTTAGTGAGGTACCTATAATGCCAGAATATTACCCGAATACCATGAAACTTAAAAATAACCGGTGAAATGAGAGTGAACAACAAGGGGAACTGAACACATCTGCGTACCCCTTTAGGGCGTAATGGCGTGTTGTTATGTTATAAAATGGTATAAACAATAAATAGACATGCAATTGCAGCAATCCCGAGAGATTGGACGTCATATATGTAGAAACTTTGTTGAATATCTCCGAAGCTCTTCACCAGATCTTGATCAAATAAAAAAATTGGATATATATATAAAAAAAAGAATCATCAAAATCGGTTCACCTGGTAAAAAGTTCTGAGGTAAAACATAAAAAACAATACAGTTGAATTGAGAACCTCCTCCTTTTTGAAGCCGGTAGGTACCTAATTACTAATTTTTATTGCACTTTACGCAGCCAGCACCACGAACACTGAAGCAGCTTAAAACCATGCTACTATTTCACTATCAGATTACTATGTTTCATACATGATATGCCATATATAAATCGGTCCACAACTTACTGAGAAATCGGTGAACAGACACAAAAAAATACATAATGTCGAACATAGAACCTCCTCTTTTTTGTTGTATCCTGAATGAATCAGTTTCAAATATTATGATACAATTTTTTATAAAAATCTGTTAATTTGTCTACTCAAATCAGTTAAGAAACGAAAACATCTGGTTCCAGTGACGCCATGATTTCAACTAATTAGATTATGCTTAAAAAACTATACGTCTACGCGACGGTTCGTTTGTAGAACTCTGCAGGTCTCGTACTCGTTGCGTCATGACGATACACTTACGTGAAGACTACGCTTACGATCTGTGTGCGACGGGGCTGTGTTGAATGATGATCATGAAAATATACTGACTGGATGCGCAAGTTGAAAGACTGGGTATTGTGGCGCAACTTGGAAGGGACGTAGGTATGTCCAACAGTGCCATGAAAGAAAGGAAAAGTGTTTATTTGCCACAAAACGACCTAAATATTCATAAATAAGCCGATAGCCCAATTTGATTGATTGATAACGCTACAATGAAGCGTCGCCACACTGATCGGTCCTGTGCGTTTCGCATCCACCGGACTCCCACGGTCTTGACCAGGTCATCGGTCTACCTAGAGGAAGGCCTTCCAACGCTGCGTCTTCCGGTACGCGGTCGCCACTCCAGAATTTTGGCCCCCAATTGCTATCTGTTCTTCGAGCAATATGCCCTGCCCACTACCACTTAAGTTCGGCAGTTCTTCGGGGTATGTCGGTAACCTTAGTTCTCTTGCGGATGTCTTCATTTCTGGTTAGATCACGCAAGGAAACTCCGAGCATAGCTCTCTCCATTGCCCTTTGGGTGACTTTAAGCCTTCTGATGAGGCCCATTGTGAGCGACCACCAACAACCTTACTAGGTATTAATTCATACATAGTTATCTTATCTGATCAGTTGTCTTTCATAAACGTCAGAAGCGTAGTACTCGCAAACAACCACGTGTAATGAACGAGGTCGAAACAAAAGTATCGCACGAGAATAGGTGTGAGCTTACATCACAGGAATAATTGATTGGACAGTATTCGTCAAGGCTAAAAGTATCTTAAGCTAGGCAGTAAATAAGGGATCCTCAAGAGGGCTTTGTTCAAACGGCTTTGATTGTTATACGGCTTCTAAAAATCTTGTATTTGATAAGTTACCCAGTGATAATGACTGAAGGAAACAACAATAATTAGTATTGTTCTAATAACACATCTCGAATAGACAAGAAGCTCGTCTGAAGACAGTAAAAAAAACTTTTTTGCAAAAAAATACTACCGACTTCCAAATGAAAAACTACAAAGTGAAAAATAACTTAACTTTTGGAAGTCGGTGTCTTACGTAGGTACCATTTTTTTGCGATATGGACACCGACTTCCAAAAGTTAAGTTATTTTTCACTTTGTAGTTTTTCATTTGGAAGTCGGTAGTATTTTTTTGCAAAAAAGTTTTTTTATTTTTCCCTTTTTAGTTTTACCTACCTAATAGCAAGTTGTTTATTAAGGTCCCTATAACTCCAGAATAGATTAACCGAATAATATGAAACTTGAACATAACCGGTGAAATGAGAGATCTGTGTACCCATTTAGAGCGTACTGGCGTGATGTTATGTTATGAAATGGTATATACAACAAACAGACATGCGATTGCAGCAATCCCGAGAGTTTTGCCGTTATTTATTGAAGAGTTCTGTTGTGTATCTCCGAAGTTCTTCATCAAACCTTCACCAAATTAAAATGGGACCAATTTCGAAACATACTCTTTCAAACAAAGAAAGAATTTTCAAAATCGGTCCACAATAGGGAACATTACTGCCAATTGCTCCCGCCAGATGGCGCTTGAAGGATAAAAGTAAACAAAAACATAACAACATGGCGTCTACTACAGTTTGTGTTAGTGGTTACCGAACTATTTTTACTGTTTTAAGTATAACTTGTGTTCAAAAACTAAATAATAATATTGCTAGCTGTTGGTCAAGAATGCATCAGTGTTGTGTTTATGGATGCAGAAATAAAACCGGCCATATAATCCCAGAAAACGCCAATATTCGCAAGCAATGGGAAATTACTATTCGTCGCAGGAATTTTACAAAAAAGTCAAGGCTGTGTCCTGACCGTTCTAAAGCGGAATATTTAATAAAGAAGGTATTTTACAGGTCAGTGTATTATCCTAAGGCAACCTTTATTCAAATAATAACAGTAATTATTATGTTTAATGCTATAGACATTAAAAAGAAGGTACATAACATTGTGTACTAATTAAACACAACTACAAAATGGTTTTAATGTCTACATAAATACGCATGTTTAACCATATGGTGTTAATAAAACCTAATTTATACTTACAGGACTGAAACTAAATAGAAAAAATATTAAATAAGGGGGTTACCTACCATTGTTTGGAGAAAAAAAGAGTCGATGAAAGATAAACAGAGAAGGAAACTTTGAACAAATTGAGGAGAAACAATCAGCACTTTAAATTTCCGGTGCTGTTGGAATAAGTTTCACAATAATGTCTTAAAAATAGTGTTTCAAAAAGCTAAATTTCATTTGTGGTAAAACAATAAGAAAACACCTTTTGTAAGTAGAATAACTTGGCCCTTAAGAATGTAACTTTGATATCATGGATATACCCAGATAGCCTAGATTTAGACTCAACTCTGGACCTAAGTTTCATGACTATAACCCTTCAAAAACTCTTGTTAATTGATGTGAAATATTGTAAATAAAGAAATATATTTCTTTTTAACTTAATTTGATACTTGGACAATAATATAGATTCAGTACCTACTCTCAGAAATAATAAGTTTCACCGGTAAAGTAAGTAATTACTTTAACAGTTGGTCTATTTTTAACGGTTTTGACACATTACTCAGATTGACCAGGATTTCTCCGATTATATTGGCAGACAACATTGTATATGAATTGTATTAGTAATCAATCCTAAGAAAAATAAATAACATACAAGTACAAAGAATTTTCATTTATTTCTTGTTATAATTAAGTAACACACAGTAGGTACATTTTAATAGCACAGCACTGAAATTTAGGTAAATGTAGGTACTTATTTTATACACAACTATTTAGCCCTTGACCCTTCTTGAAAATAGGTGTGATCCTATGTTATGACAATATTGACAATGGAAAATAACACCACTCAAAACAAATTTTGTGTGTATTCTAGATGTTAATTTCAGTTTTCATCCAGGTGACACATAAAAATAATAATATCTATTTTGTTGTTGTAAAAATAGGTACTGATATTTTCATGGAGGCCTTAGACCGGGTGGTGCAATAAAACATAATAACAAGCATTAGCTGCAAATGCCATTCTAACGTGCAGCAGATACGCAGATACATTTTCGGTCCTTTTTCTATGTTTAGATCAAACCTGAAAGAATGAAGACAGTAGATGTAAATGAAATGTAATAATATCAAGTGCCAATAAACTTATTTATGATTCAATGACAAGATTTCTAATTTTACAGTAAGAACTATCAAAACAAAGATATTTAATATCTGCTTTTACAAATCACCTTCTTAAATATATTATATATAATTAAATTTATTTGAAATGATTAAGGGTGGTAGGGAAGTCAGCGTTTAGGTCTTTGGTAAGGCTTTTGGCAATTAATAGTGCATTGGACTGCTGTCCACCATCAAAATGTAACCGTGTGCAAAACGGTTCCACTGCAAAGTAATTATGTAAGTTGATTTATACAAAATCAACCTGGAAGTATTGTTTTGAATATTAATTGGAAGTACATTGATCTCATTACATATTAAATTGATATAATATCTGCAAGTTACACAAGATTTCCAATGTTCGCATTCATATTCGTACCTTTCAACTAAATCCGTTTTCTTTTGCCTTTTACTGATGCACCGCGCTCTTGAAGCCGGGTTTTTAGATTCTGATTTCCTCAATTATTAGTTAGCTCCATTTTTCTTTCACTATTAGCACATGCTATTAGTTTTATATTTTGTATGCTTAAACTGCGAAATATTGCCGCTCGACTTTGACAGTATAAAAAAAAAACGTAGTGTTACATACTCTTTGGTATAGTTTGTTAACCTCCCGGCTTAGGGTATATATGTTCTGTGGTTATCCTCTGTTTTCAGTGGCGCCATCTGAGCTCAGCTTTGCGGATAGTTCCCTATTGAGGGAGATATCGGTGAACATACACAAAAAAAAAAAAAAAAAAAAAACAAACATAAAGTCGAACATAGAACCTCCTCCTTTTTTTGTAAGTCGGTTAAAAATAAGACATGTATCTTTCTATCTTCAAACATCAAAACCATATAAAAATTAAACAATATAAATAAAAAAACAAACAACAAAGAGTTAAAAAGTCTTACATTTTTATCTCTTAACCAGTTTACAAAAGAATTTGATTACTTCACAATGTTTTACGTTAACCGAAATTGAACGAAAAAGTTGCGCAAAAACCCCGCTTGAAAATGTAGGGAGCGCTCGGTAAGTGAATGAACCAAAGAGTGATTGATTGAATGATGGTCGCTCGCTCGGCTGAACGAACTTACCGTTGCTACCCATACGTGTTTTCATCGGTTTTTTTGGTGTTTCGATAAAATTGTGTCTTTTAGAAGGAGAAAATATTAAGGGAGAGAAAATGTTTTATATAGGGGCGAAAAGTTTTGATATAAAATTTGTAGTCTGTTTCTATACATTATTATTAACTTCTCAATTATACATTGTAATTTGTCATGGTGTAATAAGCAAAAGTATATAAAATGTCTAGTTTTTTAACCGACTAGTGATTTGAGAATAAGATATTTCTCGATTCATCTGTGTTTTTGTTCTTAAAGCTCATCTCTTCGAGAAACTTTAATTTTTCTATAATTTCTAACAAATTAAAATACGAATCCGTGTTCGATAAATGTATTACCGAAACTGACATCAAAAACATTATTTTCATTGCAAGCGTGTTAATAAAGTCATTAAATACACATGAGCGATTGTCATCAAATTCTCGGTTTCATTTCCGCCTTGGTTGCAATAACAATCTTCATCCACGTGGAGTTTTAGTGGGTTGGAGTCCCACATAACTGCACTATCTCCCCGTGGTAGCGCAGAATGAATGAGCATTACACTACGCTTTAAAAAAAAGGTTCGTGACCTCCAGGTCATGGCAGTTTCCAAAAACTCAGATTGGACTGTAGTCTAGTTAGACAGTCATTAAAGTTTTTATCTTCAACATTTAAATGTATTGTAATCATATAAACATAGGTTTTAGATCAAGCAATCAAAATTTATAACAGTTTATGAGTAGTATAAATCATTGAGTTTTATGGCTTCCCATAAATTTATGTGATCTTATATTGTTGGTTCTTTATGGATTTTCTTTACTTTTGTAGACTGGAAAATATAATTTTTTAAAGTACTTTAAGCTTCAAGGCAATTTGGAGGAAAATGACGAAAATCTAACTGCTAAAACCAACTGATTGCCGTGCCTGCCAGTCCAACATATCGGGACTCAAAATATGACACTAGTATGACCAAAGAGCATCGTGTTACCCAGTTACTGGGATGTGAAGGTCGGATAAGCAGTCGCTCCAAGTAAAATGCCGGTATTCAGCTGCAGCCTGATCATCAGCATTTAATGTTCCCACTGCTGGGACCCAGGCCTCCTCTCTGTGGGAGGGAATGAGCGGTAATCCACCACGCGTGCCCAGTACGGGTTGGTGGATGTCACATGTCCTCGAGAGTGCTGTAACCGGTTTATCTTGAAAGCCCAACATAGTTGGCAGATTTCCGCCGCGGACACATGCTACAGTTCTCCTTAGCCTCGGTCAGCACAAGACGGACCGCGGTCTGGAGACGGACCACGGTTCGTGTCGTCCATGGCGTGGCGTCCACGGTCCGACACGGAAAGGTCGGCCCTTAGACCGCCCAAATTTGTTAAATAACTTACCTACCTATTCAATTTCAATAATATTTTTTGAAAACCAATCCGTTCAAGATTAACAGACCCCATCTAGAAGACAATTTCTCGCGTCCATTTTTAAGAATACCTACATAATTGTGTGTTTTATAATTACCTTGAATCATCATCATCAGCCTTTTAATATTCTTTCTGCTGTGACTCAGGCCTCCTCTCTGTAAGAAGGAGTGGTCCACGCTGGCCCAGTGCGGATTGGTAGATGCTTTCGAATTTTTGGTTCTAGGACATGCCGATGTTTTCCTTCACCGTTTTGAGAGCAGTGATGAAGGAATAAATTACACAAACTAAAGTGCCTGCTCGTGTTCGAACCCTCGACCTACAACCTGTAAGTTAGGGCCGTAATCACTACGCCACCCACCACTGCTCTCACGTAGGTACTAATTATGAATTAATTTTTTCTGGACCTTGATAAAAAAATCATTACTATCCGGACCCCATTTGAAATTACTTGCTGACCTTTGAGTCTATTTGTCGAGTAAGTGTTATTAGATTTTTCCATCCTATTTCTGTCCACCAGGGTCTATCTGAAATTTCTCAGTATCAGTCAGGAGATTGGACTTGTGCAGAGTTGATGATGCCTCTCCCCCTCGTTACATGGTACTTGAACATAACTGGCGAAATTGGTGTATCTACTTTAGGTGCCCCTCTACCTTGTTCTCTAGGGAGTACAGGCATGATGATATGTTATATATCAGTTTACCTCTTCACTGTCTAGCTAACCAATTACTAGAACTTCAAGACACCTACTCGTATAATTCTCAACAGCGGGTCGATAATGTTAATAGCGCATCGTGCGTCTGGCGTGACCTTTAGAAAAGACTAGACTAAAACTATTACGTTTTAAATGCTTTAGTTTTTCCCTGCTTAGCCACTTTTGGAATGAATGTGATGGCTTATCCCCCAGTGAGTGGCAAATTATCTATAATAATATTCTTGTGTCCCTTCTTTTATTTTAATGATATTATTGCAATATTACCTGCAAATGTTTCGACCCGATTTCGTTTTTGTTTTTTTTTGTTCCTTTGTTTTTTTTTTTGGCTCGCACTTGGCCACTATCTCACCTGATGGTAAGCGATAATGTGGTCGACGGGAAACTTGCTTGCTTAGAAGTAACCTATTCACTCTTGACTACTTAAAGACCCCTAGATTGTAGCTTTTGGGAACACAGGGAATTCCACTCCTTAGCTGTACGCATAATGAAAGTATTTTCAAAATGTTTAGTGCATATGGGTGGGATGTCTACCATGTACCGATGGCGCATCGCAGTACGTCTTGTAATCCGATGATGAAATGGGCTAGGCGGAATTAGAAAATAGTACAATTCCATCGAACACTCCCCGAAATGAAAAAGATAAAAAAAAACCGATTAGCTATGGCCTCTCGGCGACGATGTTTAAGGCTCTGTAGCTTTGCCTCGACCAGTACCTCATTGCGAATGAGCCTCTTGGCCCGTTTTTCGATTAATTCTAGCTAGTGCATCAAGCTGGTATTTGACAGATGCATCCCAGAAATGAGAACAGTACTCCATGCATGAGCGAACTTGCGCTTGACACGACTTGAGCTGCTGTTCTGGCGTGAAGTACTGTCTCAATTTCGCAAGGATACCCAACTATTTGCAGCCAGCTGAGCCTTTGCCTCAGTATATGTGCCCAAATTAAGTGTCGATGTCAACGTTACGCCAAGAAGCTCAAGATCATTTAACCTGGTCCGATTGGCATGGCCCCATTCGGAGACTGCCTGCAAAAGACAGGTTCAATCACTCCACCATGGCCTCACGGAGAGACCGAATCTGAGGCCCAGTAGCCTTTGCTTTGGACAAGTATCTCTCAGCAACATTGCTGTCGTCTGAATACCCAAAGGTTTTAACAGATCATTTATGTACAGCAAGAATAACTTTGCTAAGAGTACCGGGCCCTGAGGGACCCCGGCATTAATATCTAATTGGTCCGACGAGCAGCCACACGAATGGACGGATCTCTCAGGAAGTCTGCAATCCAATCACACAGACCATCGGACAGACCGAATAAATAAATAATTTATCAATAAGGTTATCATGTCAAACCTTATCAAAAGCCTTCGAAATGTCAAGAGAAACGGCAATCGCTTGCCCATGCCTCTCGATGGCCTCACTGCAAATTTTTATGGCATACACTGGAAAATTATAAGTGAATTCAAAACATCACTCTTGAACCAAACTGATGAAATTAACATTCTTCTGATTATGATGAAAACATAGCAGATATCTAAGAAGCGGATAAGTATTCGAGATTTTTAATAATTATCTTTGTTAATCGTGATAAAATTTTAAATAGTAGTCACAGCTTGTTATAAATACGTGTTAAATGGATGGTGAATCACAAACTGCACTTAGGAGGATGCAGAGGCCCCATCCCAAGGTAATCCCTACATTTAATTTTTTGACACGCCCCGGTAAAAGGAGGCTTCCGAAACCACGCGTAGAATAAAAATAACTAATTTAATCTACATACTTTCTACTAATTGATCCAGCCTGTGTACCGGACAATTTGAGCTTCGAGATTAAGCAATACTTGCTGAGGTCGGTCCGTGAATGGGCAACTCACCTTCTAAGCAAATTTTCCTGCTATAGTTTCACTTGTAATCATGATAATCATGCCTTTGTCATTCTCACTGCTGGGTCACAGGCCTCCTCTCGTGTCAGGGGCCCTAGTCAACTCGCAAAGGCCGAGTTAGATATGTATCATGATATGTGACACCAATTGACGGTGATCCCTCTATGCACTACGTAAGTGCACCCAAGGCAACCCCCAGTAAGTTCAGGACTATTGTTAAATATGGAGACAAATATATGGCTTTGGAAGGTTTAGTGGATCGATTGCCTAAAATAATAGAATGACTATTGGCCCCTACCTGACCAATATCGAACTACACGGCTACAAAATGGCAGGGGGTGACTGGCACACTCAATAAATGGGCCCTTGTAAACGGTCGCTAGCACTTGAGTGACGTAGCGCCAAGGGGGTAACATATACGGAGTTGCTTGAGGAGTGGAGAGGTATACCACGGCTATCAGGACAATCCCGGCAGTACGGTCAAGATCCCTTCCAGCATCTAGTGGGCTGTAATCCACCACGCAGGAGCAGTTCGGATTGACAGATGTCAAATAACTTCGAAATTTTGATCCTACATACTGGTTTCCTGATAATGTTTTCCTTCACAATTATGAGAGCAGTTGTGATTAAATAAATTGCACGAACTGAACCGCCTACCATGCTTAAAACCGACTCGTAAGTCAGGGCGGTTTGAACTGGTCATGGCATTGAGCAAGCGCAGATCAACGCTCATGCCTTCTCTGTATGAGAAGAGGCCTTGGCTTGACAGTGGGGCAGTAAAAGGCTGGTATTAATATTAGTTGCCTCTTATTTGCCTTGGAATTCCACAGCCTTCCGTAATAATATCAGAATTTTGGGCGGGTTGAATGCCATCTGACCTGTGTAATCCAATTACAGGGCAATATCGATTATCCTGGGGGTAAGAACGGCAGTCGAATAACCGGGAAGGATATTTAATGAAGCATGGAAGGATCGCAATGTGTAGGTAAAGAGCATTTACACACGGAAAGATCGCCCATTTTGACCGGCCAATGCAAAATTGTCTTAAGATCGTTTTGGCTCATCATCAAAATCAAATCATTTATTTCAATTAGGCCATTACACGACACTTTTTAATGCCAAAATTAAAATGTACAAAATTATTAATATTGATTCTTAATTCTAGTTGTCGATTCGCAAAGGCAGTTATGGTAAAGTATAAGGGCTATTTCAATTTAGATGTTTGGTGCGGGACTGCTGCGGCGGCGCTGCAGTGCGTTTGTCGTACTGCGCAAGACCTATTGATTTTTTCCGTACAATTAAATTAAACACCAAACGTCCAAATTGAAAGAGCCATTATGGAGAAGAACGAACAAGAAACGACAGACTTACATGTAGCGTCGACTTCTCATAAATTGGAATATATGAGGAGTAGACGTAACATGTCTTTTTTCCATACTTCTCTATGTAACGTCATCTCAGAAGTAATCCACTTACTAACCAGATGATCATTCACATCCATCATATTCAAAACTTTCCTCATCAAATCAGCTCCGCGATACATTTTACAACAAACAAAACTCGACAAATTATAGGTACAATACGTTTGACCATAACCGCCTTAAGCACTCATAATATTATCAGAATCAGAACTTTATTCTAAGTTAAGAAGGAACTTTAAAAGCAAAAATTAGAAGCTTCTGATTACAACTCCTTCCTTCTTCAACATTACAACTTCCGTCCTTATTAAGTTACTGAATGAATTACCAGTTAAAGCCCGACGGAGTCAGACGCCGTATACGAGGTGCTAGTATTGTCCAGATATCAAAAAAATGGCCTGTGCCTAGCCCTGGCCGTTGGGTCAATTAAAATAGAAAAAAAAATGGCGCGGCAATGGTGCGTCTCGCCGCGCACATACCTACCTACGCGATACAGCGGTTTCGGACAAACCAGATTTTTTTGCGCTTGTTTCAGAGCATGAGATTCTGGGTCCGATTCCCGGGTTGGGCCAAGTGTTGTTGGGTTTTTCTATCAATAATATCTTAGTAGCAGCCAGGAGTTTGGGCCCGGTTGATTGGCAGTAGGCTAGCGCCCTATAACATGGAACTAAACACAAATGGCGTAATATGGTTGATCTATAGGTGCAAGTTCAATCATGCATGGAGTACTGCTCTCATCTCTGGGACGGATCTGCCAAATACCACCTTGATGCACTACAGTCGATCGAAAAGTGGGCCACGAGGCTCATCGGCAATGAGGCACTGGTCACGTCAAAGCTACATCGACGCCGAGTTGCCAGTTTGTCGGTTTTTTATCGCTTGCATTTCGGGGAGTGTGCGATGGAATTGCATGATCGAATTCCGCCCGTTTTATCATCGGACTACAGCAATGCGCCAACGGTATATGGTGGACATCCCACCCATACACGCTAAACATTTTGGGAATACTTACATTATGCGTACAGCTAAGGAATGGAATTCCCAGCCGGGGTCTGTGTTCCCCGTAGCTACAACCTAGGGATCTTTAAGTCAAGCGTGAATAGGTTATTTAAAGGCAAGCGTCGACCACATCATCGCTTACCATCAGCTGCGATAGTGGTCTAGCGCGAGCCTACAGATAATACAAAAAAAACTCTACCTAACTCTTCGGGGACTAATGGCGTGCTGTTATATTCTCTGTTAGACCTTGTATAAGCCAATATCAGAATAAGCACAATAAATATTCTACATTGGTTAAGAAACCTTGTTAAGATAAAGGACAACAGATTTAAGAAAATCTGTCGTCCTTTGACCAGGCGCCCAGAAAGCCAAGGGAGAATATCTTGTAAACTAATAAAACATTTTATTAGCATCCTGCAGCTGAAGTAATATCTTTTACGATACAAATTTCGTTCTAATTTGGACCCTCTTCATTATGTAGCAGGGTGCAATGTTATTTGGCCGGCTGCCTTTAATTTATTCATGAAGAACCATGAACTTTAGGAAAACAAGGCATTCTCTTTATTAACGAATTGTTGGGCTTTTTTGAATTTTGAAACAAACTAAAGTTTTCTCTCCGTGTTAAATTATTTTTAACCGACTTACCATAAAGGAGGAGATTCTATGTTCGACTGTATGTGTTTTTTTATGGAAGGTCACCGATATCCCCGTCAAATGTAGACCGATTTTACGTTTGAAAGGGTATACTCCTGAAGTAATCCCATTGTCACCAAGTCAGAATCTGATGATGGGATCCCATGGGAATCGAGGGAACTCCTCAAATATTATAGGCATAAATATAGCGATTTTGATATTTTCACTCAGAAAATATCATTTGGTGATGTGAAACTGATGAACAAGACCACAGGCGGCCACTGGAACTGAATGATAAGTATGTCACGGGTATAGGATATCGCGAATAGTTAACCAGCTATGATGAAACAAATACTTATAAATAAATGGTACTGATGAAAATGGTACGATGGAACTGATCTGATGATGAAGCCGGAAGGTAGGCACTGGACCTCTGAAATAAAACAATGTATCCTAGTCAGTGAACGGAAATAAACATGGAAGCATTACTTCAAAGGAATTAAACGCGCATCTTGACACAAAATCCTAAACAAACGCACACATCGAAACTCAGCCACTAATTCGCCAAACTAGCCAAGGCACACAAACAATAATTATTACAACTCATGATGCACAATTAAAAATAGACCTTATAAACTGTTAGTTTGGGTTTAAATTACCATCTAACGTATAGGCCGCTAACGACATTTCTACGACTGCGTCATGCATCACTGCGTCCACCATTCGCGTCGCCCGGGATGTTTTATGCAATATGGTGCAACGCAATTATTAATTATGATAGTGATGGTATTGAAATAATCTGATAGAAAATATAGAAGCATAAAAAATCGTTTGTGGTCAGGGGACCTTAGTCAGGAAAGAAGTTCCTTCTCACATATGATTTAAACAAAAACATTTATTTTAATTTTATGCCGTCTTGGATTATTTTAACCTCACAATGGACTTTAACAACCTCGAAAACTAAACCCATAATGTAAAATGAAAGTTTTCGCAGCCAAGCCATCTTGGATTTATATTTTGTCCAAAAATGAAAGAAAAAAATCGCATAGAAGTATGAACGCTTTTTCGCGGGATGATTTCTACTAGTCAACTCCTACCGCAATTCGTGTTAAAGAACCATCTTGGATTTATATTTTGTCCAAAAATGAAAGAAAAAAATCGCATAGAAGTATGAACGCTTTTTCGCGTGATGATTTCTACTAGTCAACTCCTACCGCAATTCGTGTTAAAGAACCATCTTTTATAGTGCGAAAAAAAAAATTGGAACGACCAAAAATATATTAGAAAAGATAAAGACACAGCAACGATATCTATTTTCTCCGTGCTATTAAGGATCCTTTATGTACCTACAATAACTTAGTATATTTTGCATAGTGCCGCCCCATAGAAAAAAACGGCGTGAATTATTTGTCATTATTGTCAGGTAGAAAAGTAAATTGTTTGGTTGGCATAACATCATCCCCATAGATTTCTATGGGGATGTGGTGTACTACATTTTTAATAGAAATATAATGAATAGCGATGTATTTACACGGGAAAAATATTTCCAACATTCTTGTTATGCAAATGTGATTTATTTATGCAACACTTCACTGCACAAGAAGACATTTTTAAATATTTAACAAGCGAAAAACGGTAAATATTAGTCGACCGCCGCTGTTGCCTACTGGGGTCGAACTAAAAGCGTGAGTGGCACGATCGGTAAGCCCCGCCCACCGGGGCGCAATGTGCGTTGGGTCATTTTTTAAAGCAAGGAATGCTTCCATGTTTATTTCCGTTCACTGATCCTAGTCGTGTTTGTGCTTATTGGCGTCGTCATGAGTTGTACTTTCGCTATAAATCATTTTCAAAGTAATTTGAGGCACTTACTAAAACTAAAAAGGGGAAAAATAAACTTAAAAAAAATTAAGCCGACTTCCAAAACAAAACACTACAAAGCCGACGGTGTCAAAAATCTATTGTTTTTTGACACCGTCGGGTTCTAAAGGCACCGACTTAGGTTTTGTTTTGGAAGACGGTATTTTTTTTTGTTAGGCAGTTTTTTAAGTGATATTTTCGGTAGAAGAAAAACCTAATTACAGTCCCCAGAACAATGATGCGACAACACGTTTTCGTAAAAGTAGTTTTATCTGTAGAAAAATGCAATGAAAACACATTGTCGCATTCTGGCACTGCGTTTATCTTCGGAAGCCTGTAGTAAACCTGTACTGGGTAAAATCGTCCAATACACAGTGAGCAAGTATCGAGATCAATGTTTGTTCCTTCTCTATATGAAAAGTGTTTTACTCTGTGGTAAGATATTCGTAAAAATGTATGCTCTCGAAATGTGGTGGTTTAGACAAATTGCTTGGTATTTCTTGGACAGAGTTCCGCATAAACGTCTCCATACTCCAAGAACTCGGCAACAAAGAGCGTCTATCAGCAATAGTACAGTCTCTAATACTGAAATTCTTTAACCATGTCTCGAGGCGGAATAAAGACTCCACTGAGCGCCTAGTGGTGCAGGAACAGAGTGGACGGTAACAGGCCACGCGGGCGATCACTGATGAGGTGGACTGATCAAATTCAGTCCGCCATTGGTGTTCCTGTAAATGAGTGCGCCAAACTTTCATGTAACCGAGCCAAATGGAGAGAGATCGTGCGGCGAGTTACAACACCAGCGATTGGACAAAAATTAATCGTGACCAAGACCGCTCTGTCAAAAGCGAAAAGAAGAAGAAGATACACGTTGATTTATCTCTAAATAGTAAAAAACAAAGTCACAGTCTGTTTCCCCGCTTACTTCTTCGACACCATGCAACGAAAGAGCAATACACGAGGAAGGATTGTATATAAAATTATTCCCATCCAAACCCGGGCGGGTCCTAGTTATGATATAAGTACTTATTTATGTAAAAAACAATGTTTCATGAAAAACTTTACTGACATTTTAGCGATAATCGGATACACAAATTAACAACCTAACCAAACAAACCACGGACAACATCTACAAACAAGTCAAGATAGCTAAACTTCGCTTAAACATTAACGAGAGTTTAACACCAAATCGTTAACTGTCGTTACCCATTGTGGAGCGTTGATAAGGGTTAGTCGGTTAGTCCTTTAAAGCAAATCATGTCTTTAGTGAACACTGTTAGCACTTGAGGGTTAAAACGTTAAGGGCTTTTGAGTATCCCGAAAATGGTCCCCAATAATGTCAATGCTCCAAATGGGTCGTTTTTAAGGTTCCCGCAGACAGGTGCGGCGTGGAAATGCGACACTTATGCTACGATCATTTTTCACAAAAAATACACATACATAAATTCAAGCAAAAAATTTAAAAAAAGTACGAATGATGATGAATGAAATGGGCAACCATTTCATTCATCATCATTCGTACTTTTTTTTGGAAAGGGGTTCACATCACATCATCAGCCTATTAATGTTCCCACTGCTGGGACACAGGCCTCCTCTATGTGAGAGGGAATGGGCCGTAATCCACCACGCGAAACCCAGTGCGGGTTGGTGGATGTCACATGTCTTCGAATTTTTGGTTCTAGGACATGACGGTTTCCTTCACCGTTTTAAGAGCAGTGGTGAAGAAATAATATCCATATCTATATGCCATATTTGCATTGCATTGCAGTAAACGCAATTTTCTATGTAATTAATATCCAATAGTTCTAAGTAGCCTTTATTTCCCACTGCAGGAGAAAGGTAGTCCTCCCTCCCTCCCTTTTCCATACATTTCTGTTCGGTCTTTCCGCACAGACTCTAGAATAATTTCTATGAAAAATGTTCGTCGCATAGGACGGTGTAGGAGTCTGTATTTGTGCTTCACCGTGGAACACATCAGCGCTTAACATTGGGTGAGATAGTGGTCCAACGCGAGGCTATCAATAAATAAATTAAAAATAGGACGGTGTCGCACTGTCCCATCGTGCTTGTCTAATGGCACCTTTAAAATCTATTAATAGTTTTGTAAATGTTTGTGGGTGGTTTTAAAGGAAGATCAACTGATTGCCGATCGTCCTGTTTACACATTGGAACCCCTTTCTGGTCCAGAGGGCGCCGTTCAGTTAAATTGAAAACCAATCAAAGTTTGGGGCGAAGTATATTTTAATTATGAGAAGTGGAAGTTATTGCTTTGGCTTGAGTGTTGTGCTGGGGTGGTAATTGACGCAAGGGATTTGTATGGGAGATAGGACCATAGTTTTGTTTGGTAATTATGCAAACAAAACGGGGACGGTAGATTTTTTTATCACCGTCTACCATGCATTAGGCTTCTCTCGACAAAAGGGCACAGCATATTTTGTGAGTCCAATTTTATAAATTCCCTTTTCGAATACCGTTTTTAGGCTGCTTGAAGATCAGGTGGTTTCAAACCCCTGCTCTAGTTTGTCCAGAAACTTTAAAAACGTGCGAGCAAAACGATATTCGGCTCCAGAAAAAAAAAAAAAAATAGCAAGTTTTTATACGAGCAAATACCATCTCACTGCCAATGTTTTGGACAGTCTGAAAGAACAGTATCCATGCTATAATGTTTTTGTATCATCCAAAAAATCAATTATAGTCAAGAATGGGATCATTGGACATGGACATACAAAAACACCTTGGGACATTGTCGTTAGAGCTGTCAATTTGGTTAAGCTTTGGTATTGTTAAGACCTCGCCTCGCCTCTCGTACTTCTAAGTCGTTGTTCAAATCCGGCAAGTACCAATGTGCTTTTTCTAAATTTATATGTACTCTCTAAGTGTATCTTGGATATCGCGAGTTGTAGGTGGGTTCGGACTCAGGCAGGCCCCTTATTTTGTTTAAAATTTCATCACCACTGCTCTCAAAACGGTGAAAGAAAACATCGTGAGGAAACCGGCGTTTCATACATTCGAAGATATGTGACATCTACCAACCCCCACTAGGGCCGCGTTGTGGATAACGGCTTATTCCCTCTCAAAGAGAAAAGGCCTGTGTCCCAGTAGTGGGAACATTTACTGATGATGATCATGATGAAAAGAACCGAGTTTCAGTTGTTAAAAGAATGTGCTCTTTGGAATTTACTTCGCTTCTGAAATGACCATCCTCACTATCAATACCCTAACATTTAGGGACCTAAATACAGGATGTGTCCGACCGATGCAAAAAAAACCATGGATTCAGTAGGTACATGATTCTGAATTCCCCAAATCAATGTATTTTTCCTAGGTTTTTTTCCTATTTTTTGAAAATTGTCGAGAATCATGTACTGAATCCACAAATTATTTTTTTCGCTTCGATGTCATTCTGTATATCAATGTGTTAATAAGCAGATATACTTATCCCTAGGCCAAGGAGTATAGTAGAGTACAGCCATAGATAAGCAAGCTGTGGTGGGAAGTGTACTACATAACTACGTTTTGTAATTAGCAATACCGATTAAGGCATAGTCCTCGTTGCCTCGATACCCCAATGCTGGGGGTTGTGACCACGTCATGGTTTCAAAACTTTTTCTTTGAAGATGTTTCTCCATTTGCTCCTATTCTCAGCAACATGCACGAGCTTAAGCTTCTGAGTCTTTGATGTTTAACGAGGTTTGGATTTGGTCTGACCAGCGTATAGGACTTCTGCTTCCAGGCCGTTTACCTTCGACTTTGCCAGTGACAATTTCCTTTAGTAAGTTGTCACCAGGTTTACGGGCAAAATGGCCATAGCATTCAACAATCTTCTGTAACGCTACATTTTAAAATACTCGATACGTCTCTGCTCCGTACAAGAATGTGGAGAAACCAAGTGAGCTAACAAGTGACAGTTTTGTCTTGTTCGTAATGTTGTGGTTCTTCCATACTCTCTGGAGTTGCAACATGGCATTCTTTGCCATTCCTATGCGCCTGAAAACCTCATCTTTACATGATCCATTGTTATTTGTACCAGCCTAGGTAAATAACCTGATTAACTGTTTCAACGTTGAGTACCACTGAGCCCTAGTTTGGACGTGCGGTCCAGCATCATGATCTTCGTTTTGGAACGGTTTATGGAAAGTCCCATATCACCTTATCATAATCTTCATTATCCATTCTTCCTTTTTTAGGGTTCCGTAGCCAAATGGCAAAATATGGAACCCTTATAGATTCGTCATGTCTGTCTGTCTGTCTGTCCGTCCGTATGTCACAGCCACTTTTTTCCGAAACCATAAGAACTATGCTGTTGAAACTTGGTAAGTAGATGTATTATGTGAACCGCAATAAGATTTTTACACAAAAATAGAAAAAAAACAATAATTTTTTCAATACTTGAAACTGAAACTAAAAATATTTTTTTTCATCAAACCCATACGTGTTGGGTATCTATGAATAGGTCTTCGAAAATGATATTGAGGTTTCCCATATCATTTTTTTCTAAACTGAATAGTTTGCGCGAGAGACACTTCCAAAGTGGTAAAATGTGTCCCCCCCCCCCCCCCTGTAACTTATAAAATAAGAGAATGATAAAACTAAAATATGTATTATGTACATTACCATGTAAACTTCCAACGAAAATTGGTTTGAACGAGATCTAGTAAGTAGTATTTTTTTAATACGTCATAAATCGTTAACAGCAATTTACCAAGTACGGAACCCTTCGTGCGCGAGTCCGACTCGCACTTGGCCGGTTTTTTTCACATTCGTCACATCATTTACCTAACGTTTCTTTCTCTCTCAGTCCATCCACAATCATATTCTTCTTCTTCTTCTGTGCGAGAAGATGATACACCTAATTATACTGTTTCGTCGAGACAACGTTTATATTAATGCCTCTTTTAGTCATAATGTAATTCAGAATTACCTTTTACAATAAAGTGCAGGTGAGATGAATTGTCGTACAATCGCACGCGCCTGCTGCGTCTGTGACCTAGTTGCGTACAAAAATAGTGCGCAGCGCTTGACGCCGTCTATTATTGAGATGCTTTACAATTACGATTGTGCACGGCAAAGGGCAAAGGGAGGAGCGTATTGTGGGCCAAAATTTTTGACATTATTAAGCGCTTCGTCGAAATCTAACCACAGAAAAGAAACTAATTCTACAAATAATATTTCTTAAACTTTTGACCATTACTTTTCTTGGGATCAATATCAGGAAAGTTTCTGCCAGATTAACCACCGACAAGTTATATAAGAGTTTTAACAAATCTAATTTTCCATCATTACAGTACCGTAAATCGTGCACATTATGTCTTTGTATCCAAATCTTTGTCTCTTTAACCCGCCACGTGGATCTACCGGATATAAAATAGAGTTTATTGTATCTGCAATACTGGCGATGCAGCGTCTCAGCGCGAAATGGGTCTACAATCACAGTAATATTAAAGAAAATATTACTGTGGCTCTCTTTCATCTTTTGTTTATATATATGTGTTCTATGTTTAGTTGATATTATACGAAATTTGAGAAAATGCTCGGTTCCTAAGAATTGAAAATAAAAGGTAATTTCGGATGCCAAAACTTTTAAGTAAAATTCCTTAAGAAGATTCTGGAATAAAGTAACATATAGAGGAGGAAGTACTTCAAGAAGAAGAACGGTGTTCCAATACGAAAACTGCAACACTATACCAACCATTGTCTAAATGATGACTGTCAACTTAAACTGTTACCGAATGATACGTTTATCTTCTTCTCTGGGAATGGGAAGGCTGTTTGGTAAAGTGTTTTCAAATATTTCTGAAATTTGAATTAAATTCTTACTTGGGTTAAGTTTTCTTGTATTACTGTTATTAAGATAAGCGGCAAATCTTAGTTTAAATATCCTTATTTTAACTTCTACAAACCTACTTTACTATCTAACTTGGCGAATCAGTGCAAGAAACCCGGTAAGACTCCGAAAAAAGAGTCAACATTATCATAAAATTTACTCCCAATCTTCTCGAAAACTTGACCCCAAAAGGTGTATTACAAGCTCCGCTTTCCGCTACTAAAAGCTTAATGATATACAAAAATATGTAGTGAGACCATTACAAAGAGAAGCTCAAAAGGCTTACCTATACAATTGGGGCAAGTTCTCGGAAAATGCTAATATCTGTTCCAGTTGCAGCTGATGTTCTTGACTACTACATTTACTGTAACATTGCACTGCATTTGAAAATAATCAAAATAAGACTCAGTTTCATAGTGGTTTAAGACCACATCGGCTAAAAGACTTCAACTGCTGAACAAAGCCCTGCCCTTATCGTCTCCATATCATGATAATGTCGGTAACCTAACCAAGGTTACTGACACTTTCGCGAATTTTCTTATTTTTGATTCAATCTTTTTCTTCCTAATCGCTCTCTCATTGAACTGAAAATACCATGATCGAAATAAGTCTCGACTAGAGTAACGTTCTGGAATATAAATTGATAACATAGAACCAAATATGTGTTCTCTAATGAAAAAATAGTAAAGTTACTTGGTTTGCCTGAATTTTCTACCATCTACATGCTCATCAGAGGATTATGAGTGAGGCATTGATATGCAAATAATAAAGTCTAATTAAATATTACACAAAATGAGTATATTAGGGCCACCAGTGACAGACACAATGAGTATTTTGAAAGTGGCACCAGTGACAGAAAAGTTGAAAGGAAACCGTTTGTCCTGTTATGGTCATGTGATGAGGACGGATGAAACGCTTCTTACTAAAAGAGTTATGAATATAAATGCGGATGGATGGATAGGGAGGGGACGGCCAAAGAAAAGATGGATAGACTGTGAGAGGAGTGATATGAAAGTAAAGGGATTCAGTGATAGCGTGATGGTTGACAGGACGGTATGGAAGAATAAAACGTGTTGCGCCGACCCCAAGTAATATGGAAAAAAAAAGTTAAATCAAAAAATCAAAAAACCCGACTGCTTCAAAAGCGAACTAAAAAGACGTAAACAAGGAAAAAATTATGCTGTGCAGTCGGAGGATACATATTTGCGGGCTGGCTGATCAAAATCTGGTGTATCCTCCGCCTGCACAGCATAATTTTTTCCTTGTTTACGTCTTTTTAGTTCGCTTTTGAAGCAGTCGGGTTTTTTGATTTTTTGATTTAACTTTTTTTATTTATAAGTTTTTAGTTAAGTTTTTTTCGAATTAGATATATTTAAACATATAAGTGTTATATTTTTGAAATCACCTCTTAAAACCCTTTATTTTGATACCCCACACACTGGGTTTGGAAGAAAAAAAAAATTTGCGACCCCACAATATGGCGCCCAAAATCCGCCATTTTTCTATTGTCCAATTTTAAGGTAGCCTATGACACTCGCAGGGTTAAGACGAATCGATTGACGTATGAATCATCAAAATCGGCCAACGCGTTTGGTCTCTGGAACGCCACATAGGAACAAACATACATACATACATACATACATACATACATACATACATACATAGACTGATAAACACATTACCCTCCTTCGGCAGTCGGGTAAATACATAGACTGATAAACACATTACCCTCCTTCGGCAGTCGGGTAAAAAGGACAAGAACATAATGATGAAACATTACACAATTTTCAAAATTGTCGCAATATCCTGTCCTGTCCTATCCTATCTTTTCTCTTACATAACCAAATTTATTCATCAGTTCGTCCAACCCTGTCGCTGCAAGTGGTCTTACTGCAACATACTTAGCGGTTTGAATCTAATGGACGCTATTCAGCTCCGTAATGGATCCCTGACATCTGCCGCGTCCCACGCCAATATTTTATGCCTCAATGTGCCACGTGCCATCGTTTATGTTACTGGGAAATTATCAGTGATTTTGTAGTGCTTTGTAGATACGAGTAAATATGAATTGGTTACAGATGGACGGAAACGATTTACATGAGGCATTCAACCCGCCTTTGTTTCTACACTATTTTGTTGCCAATAGTATATATACGTGAAATAATTTAGGTACTTAATGTTGCAATTGAAATAATTATTCTATACTTTTCAGTTTTTTATGTCCAGACATTGTTTCCTTTATGATGCGGACCCACAGATAAAAGCCGTAAAATATCCTTAATGTAATTGTATGTTTATCGTTGCTATCTTTGATACTTGTAGAAATACCGCATACATGGAAAGCAAAATTATTACAAACTCGTGACGGTTGACACATTTCCAGGTTACAGCAAGTGGTAACCACACAAAATCAGGCAAATGCAACTTCTACAATCTCGTTTTCATATTTTAGCTCCTGCGCTTACCCTAATGTATGAACAAATAAAATGAATTGATCATCACCATACTCTTGAATTTACTCATCCTAATTTATCTTCACCTCAATAGTGAAAAAAAGAGTGTTCTTCCTAGCCACATAATTTTCACATGATGTTGAATTGATATTGTAGAAAATATGCCCTATTCTGGAAATACTAACAAATCTACAACCACGAACAACACACAGATTCCAAAAATCCCAATTATCCAAGCTCCACTTGGCATTGGATTAAAACAATAGCATAGTTACCTCGCGGCCACGTCGCCGCCGGCGTCAATAGCCAACGTCAACTCGTTTTTGACAACGTCAACGTCAGTGTCAGCATTGACGAGTTGAACCAAAAGACGGGCTTGTGTTCGATTGGCTTTTGTTTGCAAACAACTGGCTGGTTTTGATACTCCAGTCTTCTTTTGACGATTTTGAATAGATTGTTTCTGGGCGGGCTTTTCTTTGTTGGAGCTTGTACTTAGGCCGCGTTTCCACTTGCAAGCAACTCGCGTGAAAGTTTTATTACATTGCGAGACACGATCGAGTGATTGATCACATTATTCGGATGACCTTCGTGTGGTTATCGTCTGTGTTAACTGAAAATGTTGCAAGCGACACGAGATTGTAGAAATCGCTCTTTCCTGACTTTGGGTTGTTATCGCTTGCTGTACCCCGGAAATGTATCAACCGACACAAGTTTGTAATTTGTAGGAGTTGCACTTTCTGTGTATGAGTGATATTTTTGAGAAGCTTTAACCTAAGATATTTTAGGATGTTTGGCAGTGGGTTTTTGGTGAAATTTTCTGTCGTAAAACTGAATATTTGAACGCTTAAATGTTTGTTAATCAATAACATCTCAACGGCTGTACGGATTTCTTTATTAAACATAGTAGTCCTTGGCTAGGATTAGGACATAAAGTAGGATGCTATTTATCCCGGTGGTAAATTCTGACTGACCAAGCTGGTGGCAGCAGCTAATAGTCTCTTCTCTAAATAATATACAAGTAAAATTAAAAATTGCCAAAATCCCAGCAATTTTTTTTAATTCAATTATTTTTAAACTACAAAATTTATCTAGTAGTAGACACGCTTCGATCAACAATCTATCGAACACGTAATTTTGACACGATATCTTGCGAAAATATCCCGATTCAAACAGAAAAACACCTATAACTTTTGAACAGTTGAACCAATTTCCATCAAACATAGCAAAGAACACTTTCGATAAAGTCACCTATCAAACAAAAAAATCAAAATCGGTTCATTCATTTAGGAGCTATGATGCCACAAACAAACAAATATACAAACACACAGATACCTACATAAACACGTCAAACTTATAACACCCCTCTTTTTCCGTCGGGGGTTAAAAACAACGTTGCGTAGATTGGTAGACACCTCTGTCTGTTTTCTCTACTTATTTCTTCTAAACTACGCAACTGATTTTGATATAGTTTTCACTGAGAAAGAGCAATAAACGAAGAATGGTTGAATATATAAATGGTCGCGTGCGAAGCCGGGGCAGGTCTCTGGTAAGGCACCTTTCATCGCCGACGGTCAGCGTGACTTTAAAACCATCCTTAGATATAAAATGATGTATGCGATGTATGTAAATGATGTCAAATAGAAAGATGACTCGATTTGCTACCGATTCGTATTAGCCACTAGGAGCTTGACATATTGTATACCATCGCAGCCTTTTCTAACGGTGTCCATAACAACTACCACAAGAAAATTAACACACATACACCAAACAGACCTTCAACTGATCTTAAACACATTCCCTTTCAGTGTTGACGTCACAATTCAATCGCTAGACATAACTACCTACCTACCCACGACTAATGGTAATCGGTGAGGAGCCTCCGATGTAGGAGATAAATACTTACCTAACATCCCCATCCCCTTGGATACACATGGGGAAGGAGAACGGCGCGCGTGTGAGCGAACTTGTTAGAGGGATTAGTGAAGAGATTAAAGATGACGTAAACATAAATGAAGCCGCGGGCACAGATTATGATAGTTTTGCAACAACTAAAGTAATGACGTATGGCGTTGGGTTACATCCCGTCTTGTGTTCGTGGATTTAAATCCTGGCAAGTACCTATGTATCTTGGATATCGCTGATATTGATGAAGGAAAAGCATCGTGAGAAAACCAGAATTTAAAGTTAGAATATAAGTTTGAAATCGCCGACCCGTCTTGAGCAGGCGTTGAGATTGATGCTCGTGCCTGCTCTGTATAAAATACCTTTGTCTTGCAGTAGACCAGTTACAGACTGGTATTTTTATTATTAAAGCAATGACAGTAATTATAGATCCATTCCAGAGCAAATGGACTATTTTCATTCAGATAATCCTCACATGCACAGGTGACGGGGCAAGCAGCGCAAGTCAAAGTGTGGGCCATAGTCTGCGGAGATACGCCGCACAAACCCATGGATTGGAGCCATCCGTGTCCAGGAGTAAGGTTCTGCCATGGCTTGTTGATATAGTCAGGAGAGTTGAGCTTCTTTCGTGATAGGATAGGTCGCATCTTTCCAAGGTGGCGCCACCATCAGATGAACCCATCCATCCAAGAAAACTATATCGCTTTTCTAAAACTTGATAAGCCATTAAGAAACTTACGGTTGGGTAGAGTATGTAAAAGCACTTTATTCCCTATTTTCTTAGAATTCTCTTTGTTCAACACCATGTGTCCTTGATTTCGTACAAAACAAAGCATTTGTTAAGAATCTTTAAGCAACATTTCCTAAATAATGTCCTGTTACTAATTGATATCTATTGTCTAAGCTTGACGACCGTGTGTCAGCTCAGCTGACGTCATTGGTGACGCGGCAGTCTGTTTGAGATTCTGAAGCAATGTCCTGGAGATAGTGTCGTTAATAATGGATGAGGAATTTATTGATTTGAACTGTTGATAGTTAGCAAATGATAACTATTTTGGTACTAAGGTTACGCCCATGTATGTAAATTAAGCCTTAACAGGAGAAATGTGATGATGAACTGGTCAAGGCTGTGGGAATCCCGGTGGACGCAAAACGCACAGGACCGATCAGTGTGGTGACGCTTGGGCGAGGCCTATGTCCAGCAGTGGAAGTCTTTCGGCTGAGATGATAATAAGACGCATTGTGGTTGTAGGTACTCTAGGTATATACCACTAAATACTCCTTCAAGGTATATCTATAGTTGTGATGATGTGTATTATCACATTTAAATATTTATTTCTAGTATATCGCGGCATTCTGTTCATGTTAGTAAATCAATTACTTCTGAACAGCTCAGCGGATTTGTAAGGGAACACGTATAGACTATGACCTGGATTAGGATAAAGGAGACGTCCCCACTAGGTGGAGCGACGACCTGGTCAAGGCTGCGGAAGTCCGGTGGTTGTAGACGCACAGGACCGATCAGTGTGGCGACGCTTGGGGGAGGGCTATTTCCAGCGGTGGGCGCCTTTTGGCTGAAATGATGATGATGAATGGAGACGTGTACTTGGTAGTACGTTTCCGCGGAAAAAATTGCCAATTTCAAGCGGACGTCTTTGCTGGCAAAAGCTAGCAGGGATAAGTTCGGAAGCGAGTCGGGTTTGATTGCCCGATACACCATTAACCATAGATCTTTATTTTTTTTGCACAAAAGCTAGGTGCTCAACCACTGCGTTGATCGATGTATTATTGACACTCAATCACCTTAAATTGGATAATTCAAAGCTGTCCTAATCTATCATGTTTTCTTTTGTAAATAAATAATAATATCAATACCCTTTCAATAAAATCGAAGCACCTTCAAACTGCGTTCCTTTCGACTCTTAACAGGGGCTCAGACACGCTTAGAGCCAGGTACTGGCACAAGTAACCGACTGTACACGTACAGTACAGTCGCCAGCATAAATACTTACCTAGAATAGCATAAAATCACGTATTTACCCCCCGAAAGATGTGCACCTACAGTACACCTACATTTTACCATTTGGTAAGTTCCATGTAATGGAGGGAGCTTATTGCGATTAACCGGGCACAAATCCAGACTCCGGGCTGAAACTGAGAAACATTTTTTTTTATATGGGAAATCATCCAATGACTTCTCCCGCTCTCAAAGTGGGCGGACGTGTCAGATTTCTACGGACTAATACCCACCCGTGTTCCTTCAGTTGCTTGTGCCAGGGCCGCGGTAACTCTCTTTCAAATTTATCTGCGACCCAGAAGCAGTCTTACCCTGACAAACAAAATTGTAAAGCGATTTTCTCATTAGTACAGATTAACTCAATGTGTACAACAAACAACACTTAAGTTGAAAATCGCTTTTTCTGTCTCATATTTATGCTCACGACTGTACTACACTGTGTGGTAAGTCCAACCAACTGTAACGGAGCAACTTTCGCATCGGCAACTCTGAATACACCGTGTGTCCTTGTGTTGAGGGCACATTAGCGGGTAGACGTGAGAATTAGGGGACGTTGATATAATACGCAATTTTGGATACACGCTTATGGTTGCAGGAGGCATAGACACACAGGAAGTCTCACAGTTGTTCTGTCTTTGCAAGGATTTTACATAAAAAAATTAAGTGACTGTTAAAAGCTGTCTTTAGAAGGTACATATAGTTGTAACACATTCAGCCAAAGTGTAAATTAGATACATTTTAGGTACAGTTAACGGTCAAAAGTGCAGTCACACCCTACCAAAACTGCAGCAGTATTTTTTTGGCAGATTAATAACTACTTTTCACGGTAAGTAGTAGTAGTTTAATTTATATACAACATACTAAATCAGTTGTGGATAATTTAACTTCATCTACAAAAACTAGCCATTTTTTTTTGGGAGATTAAGACTGCACTTTTGACCCTTGACTGTACCTTAATGTTGGCAAAGTGTAACTCTGCCTAGATTTTTTCAGTAAATTGTAAAAAATATCTGTTAACAAACTCGGTATAACTAAAATTAACGCTAATGCTAAATCTGTGAAAATTTAAAACCGTTCCTATTTCATATCACGCTGTATCTTTGGAAAAGCTTGCAATGTTAAGTATTTAAGTATTCATTTATTTGTTTTATTTATGTGTTTCCGCAGACACAGTGCATGTACAATACAATTACAATTGTTTTTATAGAATTGGAAATAGGTCAAGGCTTATGAGTGGTAAGATGTAAACAGGCGTTGGAATAATGAGTTTAAATGATAGCCCTTATTAGCGGTACAACGTTTATCAACTGAGAAGTTCTGCTTTGGTTTAGTTTCTGTTGAAAAAGTGACACAAAAAATGATTGTAAAGTGAGTAATTTGGGTTGACTAACTTTTGTCATTCAAATCCACGAATGACCTTGACCTTGGCAAGCGTGTTTACAATTTCACGGTTACATCAATACAGATAGATTGTAGACTGGTACAGTCAAGGGTCAAAAGGGCACTGTCCCAAAATTCAAATGGCTAGTTTCTGTAGAAGAAGATAAATTATCCACAACAGGTTTAATATGTTGTATACAAATTAAAGTATACATAGATTATACATACTAACCGTGAAAAATTTAAATAACAATGACAAAAAAAATTGCCGCTGCTGTTTTGGTAGAGTGTGACTGCACTTTTGACCCTTAACTGTACACTGATTGGTCATATTATTCTGTACGAATTATTTTGTTCACAATTTATCGATGTCTGGCGGTATTTCATAACTTAACGAACTTTACAATTATCCGGTGACAATGATAAATATACTGTATACATATCACAAAACAAACCTACTTTTTGGGGGCACGAAAATTCATCGAAGCTCGCTATGTAACCAAAGCATTACATCTCTAGCTCGATTCAATTTCAATAACTTTACTAATATCCGTGTTTCCGCAGACACAGTGCATGTGTTTGACTATGATTTCAATTGTTTCAATAGAGTTGGAAATAGGTCAACAGTTCTGAGTGGGCAGATGTAAACAGGCGATGAAGTAATAAGTTTAGTTGCTAACGGTTTCACAGCTGAGAGCGTGGGTAGACACAATTTCAGTTAGTAATCTACGGTGAATCGTTGTTGGTTGGTAACTTACTTACCTATTAGGCGACCACTGAAAATCAGCGCCGTGCTGTGGGTCCCCACGGTACAGCATTATGCTGAGTGGAAGCCTTCTTGCCACAGTCACGACATGCATCTGCCTGACATATTCCTCACCCTATTTCTTTTATATCATAAAAAAATTAGGTTATATATGTAATTATTGTTTGATTTATTTCTCGTCTTTACTAACATAATTTAAGTACTACTAATAATGTTTTAAGGGTTTAGCTTATGTATGTTCTTATATTGTATGTATGTCGTGTTGTGACAAATAAACACTTTTTCTTTCTTTCTTTCTTCTTTCTATTCATAGCAAAAACATCCAAAAGTATTTTAGAACAGTATTATAAAGAAACATTTATATCTAAAAGAAGCCCCATATAGCTCCTAATGAATGGCCTTTTAATTTGATACCCCACACGATGGGCTTCGACGAAAAAACATAATTGGGCCCCAACAATATGGCGCCCAAAAGCCGCCATTTTTCTATTTTGTAATTTTAATGTTTCCAGTGGCACTCGCAAGATTAAGACGAATCGATTGACGTACGAATCATCAAAATCGGCCAACGCGTTTGCCGATTGCAATGCGATAGCAACAAACATACATAGACTGATAAACACATTATCCTCCTTCGGCAGTCGGGTAAAAAGGATCAAGGGTCCCTTTATCAGACACAAAATAATCCAGGCTAAGAGCAGATGCAGTTAAATTTTGAATAAAGCTCAATAAAATTTTGACCAACGTGGGGACCGAACCCAACACCCCATGCTTAGCAGTCGTGATTGTGCCGATATCCCAGTGAGGCAGTTGAGACATAGATGGACGTGAAAAAATAATCAAATATTGTACAGTGTCGCTAAATTGTCACCGCACTTTGTCTTCCGTTGTTTCTCATACACAAACTGTGTAATTAATCGGGATAACCTACACTCATTTAGAGCTAACGTTTGTTTCAATCAGATTACTTCAAGGTATATAGTTACCTCCTACATACAAATGAACAATAAATTGTACCTCTTCGTCATCATCATCATCAGCCTTATAATGTTTGCACTGCTGGGACACAGGCCCCCTTTCTGTGAGAGAGGGAATGGGCCATAATCCACCACGCAGGCCCAGTGCGGGTTGGTGGATGATGGATATCCATGTCTTCCAGTTTTTGATTCTAGGACATGTCGGTTTCAGCACGATGTTTTCCTTCACCGTTTTTAAGACGACGACTAACGCAAACGACCTTGAGGGAACAAAACGCGCACTCGTTTCACACCCGCGCGACCCGAAATTTAGTAGCTTTTTGTACTTTCCTTATTATTCTTTGACTTTAAAAAAAAAAGCTTCAGATTAAAATGTAGATAATTAAATTGTCTTTGATATGGTTTCAATTCCATTAAAATACGCCCAGCGGTTTTGGTGTGATTGTCGTGTTTTTGTCCGTTTTAGACATAACTTTACAAATTAATTACACTATGTTATACGAATAAAACTCCAAATTTGCTCAGATGAAATTATTAAAAACATGGTCTAATATAACATATATTTTTTCCAATAAATTACGACTAGCCGTTTAGACGTGATTCTCATTTTAAAATCAGCTACTCAAGGGAATCGGCGCCTTAAAGCAGTGCTGATGAAATAATTTAGACAAATTAATGCGCCTGCCTGGGTTCGAACTCATGACACGTAACTCGGGGCCGTTACCACTGGGCAACAACGGCTCTCAGTAACCTCACCTCCTCGTAATAAAGTTTAAATTATATTTCCTTATTAATAACGTTGTATTTTCTTTGTTTCAGGGGACCAACATACTTCAAGAAATTCTAAAATCATCCAAAACCCGCGACATCGCCACTACACTGCAGTTTTCATACATTTTATAATAATTAATTTAAAATCCTCTGCAATCCTTGTAAATTCAGTGATGTGTGCTTAGTGGTTGTGCGGTAAAAAACATCGCATGGAATTACAGTGCGTCGGTTCGATTCTCCGGCTGAGCAAACAGAAGAATAGGTGAGATGATTTTTCATAGAACTTGCCGCAGTATAAATAAACACAAATTAAATAATTCCTTCAGCATTTTTACTACCGATGTCTGTCAAAAATTCACCAAAGTTTGGTTAGTCAAAGTTGTCACAGAATGAGTTTTTCAAGTGGGCGTGGATGGCCAAATCCGAAACAATCAGGAATAGCAAAAAACTCTCAAAGAAGTCACGAGACCGCATCATTAGATTTTTTAAAAAACAATATTCTTAGTCAGGAATCGAACTGGTTGTCTTTTAAAAAACCGGCCAAGTGCGAGTCGGACTCGCGCACGAAGGGTTCCGTACTAGGTAAATTGCGGTTTACGATTTATGACGTATTAAAAAAAAACTACTTACTAGATCTCGTTCAAACCAATTTTCGCTGGTAGTTTACATGGTAATGTACATCATATATTTTTTTAAGTTTTATCATTCTCTTATTTTAGAAGTTACAGGGGGGGGGACACACATTTTACCACTTTGGAAGAGTCTCTCGCGCAAACTATTCAGTTTAGAAAAAAATGATATTAGAAATCTCAATATCATTTTTGAAGACCTATCCATAGATACCCCACACGTATGGGTTTGATGAAAAAAAATATTTTTAGTTTTAGTTTCAAGTATGGGAACCCCCAAAATTTATTGTTTTATTTTTATTTTTGTGTGAAAATCTTAATGCGGTTCACAGAATACATCTACTTACCAAGTTTCAACAGCATAGTTCTTATAGTTTCCGAATAAAGTGGCTGTGACATACGGACGGACAGACAGACAGACAGACATGACGAATCTATAAGGGTTCCGTTTTTTGCCATTTGGCTACGGAACCCTAAAAAAAACATGCTTTCTGTATTATTACAGCATTCGATAGTGTCGCTAATACCGATAACATTCTGGAAAGTAATGTTAACAGCAAACTTGAGAAAAGACCTCAGTTTTAACAAAATCCTTTTTTTTGTTAGAAATCTACGAAGGCTCGTATAGATTTATGTCATGAAAAAATCTTTTGAGAATATTCTAAACGGAATCAAAATTATTGTAATGATTGAGTTATCGAGTCTGAGTATCATTTAAAAAAAAATAATATCACTTAAGGTTTAATATATAGGGACCCTCACGTTGGAAAAAAAGTAGTTTGTTAAAAATGAGCTCTTTCCTTAATTTTGCCGACTACCTTACAGAATTTGATCCTTATTAGCGACACCATCGAATGATGTAATAATACAATACGTGTTTTTTTTTAACCACCGCCGGAAAAAGAGGGGTGTTATAACGTTTAATTTCACGTGTCTTGCTGTGTATCTGTGTATCTGTGTGTCTGTGTATCTGTGTATCTGTGTGTCTGTCTGTGGCATCATAGCGCCTAAACGGATGAACCGATTTTGATTTAGTTTTTTTTTGTTTAAAAGGTGATTTTGTCGAGAGTGTTCTTAGCTATGATTTAATGTTTGAATCGGGGTGTTTTCGCAAGATAAATGTGTCGGGGGTTTTTTAAATTTTACTTGTTTTAAAATCAACGGGGTTCGATTTCGCGGCTAGGTTTATTGATTTTTCAGAGATCCAATGATGCTGTTTTAGTTTTCATAAAAAGCGGCCTCGTGACTACTTTGAGTGTTTTTCCCTATTAATCATGGTTTTTTGATTTGGCCATCCCCGCTCACTTGGAGAACTCAGCCTATATTAAACAAGCTTTATCCCGCGGCTTCGTTACATGGCCTATCTCAAATAAACCGTGCATTTTCACCACAGGCATACAGTGTTACAGTTATCTTTCCATTAGTCAAAATATTTAATCAGATCAGTTTTTCCAAATTTTATTTCTAAGGACGAATTTCAACAATTAAATTTATGTGTAATAGCTGTTAATTGCCAATATTCCTTAACAATGATGACACTTCTTCTTTTTCTTAGCATATCGATGACAAACAGATTCTTTATACACCTATCCAAAAAAGGAGTACTATGTTTTCAGTGGTCATGTATGTTTGTGAGTGTATTCATTTCACCATAACTTCTAAACGGTTTAACCGATATCAATTATTGATATAATTATCGTTAGAACCGGTAAAAATCATGGTCAGGTTCATGAGACACAGCCTGGTGACAGACAGACAGACAGACGGCCCGCGGAGTTTTAGTAATAGGGTCCCGTTTTTATCCTTTGGATACGGCAACCACAAAAAAAAAGATGTTCTGATCAATTTCAGTTTCATTGGAAAAATTCGCCTAACGAAACGAAGAATTGCACATCTCTATAATATTATTAAATTTTAAGAAATTTAAATTAGACTTAAGCCGATGGACCGTTTGACCGAGATTGTCCGCGACTTCGTTCACGTACTTACAAATAAAAATATTATGAGCTATGCCAGACAATCTATCTTTTTGACGATATAGATCCGTTCAGCCGTTCTTGCATGATTGAGTCATACACATTCATCTAACCATCCATCCAAACGTTTGCATTTATAATATTTGTAGGAAGTAGGATAATTGTACTGTACTTATACAATTACCCAACACTGACACAATACTTAATTGAAGACACTTTATCATGACGTAAGCTACGACAAAGGTCGCAGGTCACTATCGGAAGCGTACCGAGCAACCAGTAAAGGTCACGGCTAGCCATTGCCGTCGCATGCAAGCGAACTCGCCAGAAATCTATAGAAGCTTTGTCCAGCAATGAACTTCTTTCGATATTGAATTTGAATTGCATCTTGACATTAGGTAGTTGCAGTTTCTACCTAAATCCTACCTGTTTGAAGGTTTCCGGGTGCCTGTATAATTACAGCCACGTCATCATTCATTAAGTCTATGACCAGTGTGTGTTGCCAGTTATGACATATGGCTCTGAGTCGTGGTCGCTCACAATGGGCCTCATCAGAAAGCTTACAGTCACCCAAAGGGCAATGGAGAGCGCCATGCTCGGAGTATCCTTGCGTGATCGAATCAGAAATGTAGAGATCCGCAAGAGAACCAGGGTTACCAACATAGCCCGAAGAATTGCCAAGCTTAAGTGGCAGTGGGCAGGGCACATTGCTCGCAAAACGGATGGCCGTTGGGTTGAAAAGTTCTAGAGTGGCGACCGCGAACCGGAAGACGTTGCATTGGAAGGCCTCCCACCAGGTAGACCAATGATCTGGTGAAGGTTGCGGGGATCCGCTGGATGCGGGACGCACGGGATCGGTTAATGTGTTGACGCTTGGGGGAGGCCTATGTCCAGCAGTGGATGTCTTTCAGCTGATATGATGATGATCATTCTACAGCAGTTTGAGGTTGGAAGGATCCCACTAGGTGGACCGATGACCTGGTTGAGGCTGTGGCAATCGCATCGCACGTAGGACCGATCGATATGGTGACACTCGGGAAGGCTTATGTCCAGCAGTGGACGTCTTTTAGCTGAAATGATGGTGATGACAGGTTTGACTCTTGGGATGACTTCACACCTGTGATCCCTCAGATTGAAGGATGATTTCCAGCTTACGACAATTTTCGTAGGCAGTGGTACCGCTTACCATACAAACTACTGTGAGGTGGGCCGTGTTTATATAGCCGTAAACTGTCCTGCAGCTGGGCACACATTCTCTCACACCGTCTCGAACCAGCCCTCATAATACGCGTCTAAATCAACTCGCTACCTCTTCCTGGACCGGAATTGACGACACTTATCATCACGTGGAACCCAATGCATGAACACTCTTGGTTCCGGTCTGGTACCTACCCAATAATCAAAATATGTACTCTTAGATAATCTCTTGAAATAAATGTACAAATAAGTTTTTAACTGACACTAATGAACAGTTACCTAGTTCAATCTTTCATTCTTCTTTTCAATCGTCATTCTTTCATCTAACAGAGCCAAAAGAGATAGTGAGGCGAGTGAGAAGAACACCAGCGATCGGACAAAATTTATCGTCGTGACCACGACCGCTCTGTCAAGAGCGAAACGACGAAGAAGAATTTTAATATTTAGAACTCACGATCTCTCTTCCGCAATCTAACAACGCCACCATAGCTTCGACTATAACTACTTCCAATTAAGCATAGTCAAGATGGATAACTGAAAGTTTATTTAGCTGGATAGCCAAATAAACTTTCAGTTTAACAGCTACAAACGACCGTATAATCTCATTAAACTGTGTCGGTCTCTAGTCAACGACGCATTAACTGTGCCAGCGATAACCAAACTGTTTGCAGGATAATTAACTAGCGGATTGTTGTAGTGGTTATTATAGCTGAATATTGGCTAGGTATTAAATAATTAAATCAGGAATCTTAGGAGTAAAATTTTTAACAAAAAAAACAAACCGAATTCCAAAACAAAACACTACAAAGCGAAAAATAACTTTCTTTTCCGAAGTCGGTGTCTTAAAGACATATTGTTTTTAGTTTTTCGACACCAACTTCGGAAAATAAAGTTATTTTTCGCTTTGTAGTGTTTTTTTTTTTTGGAAGTCGGTTTGTTTTTTTTTTACTTTATCTTCACTTGTTAGTTTTCGTACCACAAATTACCACGAAAATCGATTAAACCCAAAGAACATCTCATGACGATTCCAGTAAGCCCAAACACGACTAGGATACATTATTTTATTGCGATATTCTAGTGCCTACCTTCTGGCTTTATCAACAGATCAGTTTGATGATACCATTTTCATCAGTACCATTTATTTATAGAAAGAAATAAAGTGTTTATTCGCCACAAAAACGACATAAGTATTTGCTTTATCATAGCCGGTTAACTACTCGTATTCGATTATTATGTTATACTCGTGACATACTTAACATTAAGGAGTTCCAGTGGCCATCTGTGGTCTTCTTCATCATCTTTCTGGTTTGTCTATGTATGTTGGGACCGAAATAATTACTTGAAAAACCTTGTGAAAGTGGTAACAGGTAACAGAAAAAGTCACAACATATCTCGATCTCGCTCAAGACGGTAACCCGTGGAAAGAAAGAAAGAAAAAAACAAATTTGTGACCCGCATAGGAGACACGAGAAATAAGCAAAAAAATTTAAAATTATAAAAAAAAAAACCCGGTGCGTTACCAAAAAGGTTCCTATCTCAGCATGCCGTGCCCAGGGACCTATATGTCCTACAAACCACAATGTTGGATTTAACCAGTCAGTTAACAAAGATAAAAAGTATTTAAAACTGTGTTAATCCTCGACATATTTCAAACCCGCCACACTATTCCAAACCAGGACCCGCAGTAGAAACCACCAGAAAATCACCGAGGTACAGTTTGTGCAGTCCCGGAGAAACGATTCAATTTTCTTAGATCCCGCAACGATATGAATCGGAAAAGAACGGTGGAGGAAGTAAAAACATAGGTCACGGTCTATCCTCTTGCTATTTATACACACGTTTATGCGATAATCAGTAATAAGCATGCAAACTTTTCAGGATTTTTTCCATTAATAATATTAGTAGGAAGAAAATACGTGTTAACTGGCGAAATTTCGGTGTTTTATTTGCACACAGTCTACCCTTCTAGGATTACTGACGTGAGGTTATGTTATGTGAAAATATGTTAGGAATGGAAGTTCTTTATCCATCGTTTTAAGCGTATCATAACACCCACAACTGTTGGAATGTGGACCGTTTATTGTGGTTCAATGGGGTAAAGATAGTTTGGTTGTGAACTGCCTTTTATATTAGACCAACCTATAACACTACAATAATTATACAGAGGACCATTTTTCCGTACCGCGAATTGGTCCAATAAACCTTATTCGCGATTCGTCCAATTCGCGGTTGGTCCAAGTCGCGTTTGGTCCAATTCGCGGTTGGTCTGATTCGCGATAGGTCCAATTAGCGTTTATTCCAATTCGGCTTTTGTTTTTTTTAATCTCTCTATCTCACCTGATGGTTAGCGATGATGAGGTCGACAGTGAAGCACGCTTGCTTAGAAGTAACCTATTCACTCTTGACTTAAAGACCCCGAGATTGTAGCTATCGGGAAACTCAGAGGCAGGACATACCACTCTTTAGCCGTACGCATAATAAAAGTATTTCCAAAACGTTTAGTGCGTATAGGGGGTGTCCACCATGTACCGATGGCGCATCGCCGTACGTCTTGTAGTCCGATGATAAAACGGGCTATGAAAAGATCATGCAATTCCATCGCACAGTCCCCGAAATGCAACTGATAAAAAACCGACAAGCCGGTAACTCGGCGACGATGTTAGGTTAGATACGTTTGCCTATCATACCTCCACAATCTAGTCACTAGGAAAACCAATATCCCTTGGCAACACTGGTGTCATATTTATATTTTTTGGCCAAAAGCTTTGCCATTTTCACGGTATCGTCGGTTACCGCGCAGGAGTCACTTTGGCTGCATGTTTTGGGGCACAGAGGAGGTGGAGCATAGTTTGCAACTTAGTTCTACATCCAGACCCTTCTTCCTATCTTCTTAATCTCCTTTGTCCTCTTGCAAGGTTCTATTTATTTCCAGAATCAGAACTTTATTTGTAAAACATAGGTTACCCAGTGTTTGTTTTTGTAGACTAGGGACTCAGTTACACATTTCCGAATGATCATATAAATAAATAAATCATCTCCATCATCATCAGCCTTTTCACTGCTGAGACACAGGCCTCCTTTCTGTGAGATCCCGAATGGGCCAATCGGCCATAATCAACTACGCCGGTCCGGTGCGGATTGGTGGATATCACCTGTTTTAGCATTTTTGGTTCAATGACATGCCTGTTTCCTCACGATGTTTTCCTTCGCCGTTTTGAGAGCAGTGGTGATGAAATAATGTACACAATCTAAAGAGCCTGCCTGGGTGTGAACCCACCCGGCAACCTCGGCTCTCGGAATCTAAAAGCATAATCGCATTTCCGAATATAAATTTGTTTTTGTTGGTTTTCACAAATACTGCAACTTTGAATTCGAACATACACGGTGATATCAGTATTTTACATTCAACAAAAAAAGATTTGCTAGTGTCTGTAGATTATAACCCGAACATTGCCGTGATGCAATTTCTTCAACATTCATTCTAGGCAAGCGTGCTTCATCGTCGACCACATCATCGCTTACCATCAGGTGAGATAGTGGTCAAGCGCAAGCCTGTCAACAATAAAAAAATAAAATGCTCTTTTGGGTTTTAAATATCAGCTATCATTCTATTGGTTGCATTTCCCCAAAAGATAACACCGTCTTTATATTGAACCAGCAATGCCATGGTATGCTGTAACAATAAAGTGCGTTCCTATCACTGGCGCAAGTTTATATAAATTAAATTGATTTGTTAAGTCTCTTCGCCAATATAGTGTGTGTGCCTTCCAATCTAGTCGTTGGTCTATGGTTAAGCCAATACAAACGTTCCATCACGCCTGTATTTCAGGGTTGGTCAGAGGGGGCCCAAAATTGGTTTAGCGGTTTAGCCGTGATTGAAAGATCAAAGCTTTAGGAAGATTCAATACAAATGAATGTCTTGATTCACGCTCACCTACTTTATTCTTCGTTAGATTGAAGCATCAAAACTTCTAAGACTTTCAAGTGATCTCTGACGACTTTGAAGCCTCTCCGCAGCTGTTTTTGATCTTCAAAGAACAATGGTAGTTACTTCTCACTGTATTTGTACTTGTTATAACGTTGGGAAGAGATCCTATGATCTCTTTCTCATTCAATGAGGATTATTTGTGTTAGTGTAAATTAAGAACTTCAGATGTGAAAACTGATTCGTTTCATGATTGCGATACAAGCATTGATTTATTAATTTATTGATAAGTGCGCAACTGGTCATTTTAAGTTTCTGCCAATAATATTACCTATCAATACTTTTAAAATAGTAAAGAGTGAAGATTATTAACGCCTGTTGCCTGTTGTTGTTTGGAGAATAAGGTATGATGTTATGATAAGAATCCGACAATAGCTTTGTTCATCATCAGTAAAGTGACATGGAGAAAAGCCGACAAAAATGTAGGTACGATGTACGATGTAGGTATGAATTTATAGACTCAAAATTCGCAAAATATCAATATTTCGTGACTCAGCCAGAATGAAAGCAGAAACTTTATTTCAATTGAGACATGAAAAATTACAATTTAATGTATATTGCCCTCTATAATCTCATATATCGATATTCTATCATGCAATCTTTCAAATATTGCGCTAATGTATTTTCGATATAAATTCCTTCAAGCTTGAGAAAAATTCAGCTTCAAGATTTTAGCTGAAAGTTCTTATAGAATTATTACTTGCATCAACATGAGTCATTATTACCCACCGCTAATGAAAATCTCATAAAAATCGGAGCAGCGGTTCTGTAGATATAAACAGATAGAATATAGCGATAAACACGTCATACTAAATTCGGTTTAGACGCTATTTAAAAGCAACTTGCTTGAAAGGCATTACATGACTCTACAACCTTAATAAAAGCACAGATAATATTATAATACTAGTAAAGGTATTTGATAACTAACTTCTGCCAGCGGTTTTACCTGGAAGTTATCCCAGGTTATCGAGCTCCTGGAATAAAAAGTATCCTATGCTTTTCTACTTGCAAAAATCCAATCTATCTCGGTTCCAAAACTAATAATAATTATCAGTTTAGCCGTGAAAGCGTAACAAATAGACGAACCACGAGATACTTTGGCATACACAGTGTCGCTGCGCGGTTATCTGTAACAATCTCTGCTCTTTTAATTTAAATCTTAGCTTATAAATAAAGCATACTCTGCTGCAATAACTCAATTTTCGGGGAGGTATTCGAGATCGACCGCGTGCGCGTGCACGCCGGGTGGAATTCGTCTCATCTAAACGCGCGCAGCGACACATCATATCAGTATACAATTGCAACTCCGCGCAATTGCTAGTCACGATCTATATTTAGCTAGTAGTAAAGGCAACTCATCAAAGCATTGGTTTAGTCATAAACTGATTCAATTGCGCTGGTCAATCAAACGCGGAGTGTTTATTTAGAATCGACTTACATGATGTTTAACTCAGTGTTTGTTACGCCTTACAAGCAATTTTCCTGATGGATCGACGCTTTTCGATTAATATCACACTGATAAGCAATTTTCCTTAGAAAAATTACAAATACGTTCAAATGGACACGCATGACACGACATGAGTGTATCCGGCTCGAAGGACCATGATAATAGGTTTATCTAGTTGGACTTAATATAAATGAAAAATGCAGATTGGAAACGTAGGCTCCGTATACTGTATTCTTGCACAGTGATAGTAATATTTTAAACTAAATGTTGTGTTGCCAACAACAAGAACGCGTTTCGTCCGCTTTGTACTTGAAATTTTCATAGAAAATGTGTGCGTGATATCGCCTATCGACGCAATTTAAATTGCCTGCATCGGGCCTCAGGAAGGTCCTTTACAGTTCGAAGCTTTTGAGTTAATGAACTGATGCTGATACCTTGGTCTTGACTCTGAGGTCTTGACCTTCTCTTCTTCCTCCCTGAGGTCTTGACCTTCTGGTTTCCCGACGTCGTTGCACGTTTCGAGCGTGTTAAGAAAGACATCATAATCTGCCTATAATACTTTTCCTAAATTTTATAGGTCAGCTTTATGTTTAATAAGATGCAGATAAATATTATTATTTTGATTTTCCAGCAACAAAAACGGTGAAGGAAAACATCGTGAGGAAACCGGCATGTCTTAGAACCAAAAAATCGAAGACATGTGACATCCAGCAAACCGTAATGGGCCCACGTGGTGGATTACGGCCCATTCACTCTCACAGAGAGGAAGCCTGTGTCCCTGTGCCCATAAAAAGGCTGATGATTATGATGATGATGATCCTCCAGAAGCTGGGATTCACAACCCATTTACTAGGTAACACAATATCCCTTTGTAAGACGGGTTGTCAGCTTCTCATATAGACACTCCGTAAAATCTGTTTGCGATGAAAAGATAACGGAGCCAATGGCTTACCTTACCTCCAGAGGCACGGATCGGTCTCGATTTGAAATCGATGGTCTTATTACGGACAAATATGTTTTTCTCTAATCCTCCTAATTACTTTTACCCGATTCGCAGTCTCCAGAACAAAAAACTTATTGTTTACCATTCCTGAAAACTCTAGTCCTAGATAGCCCAAAGCTCGCAAAAGCCGACTCTGATATTTTACAATGTCACAAAAGCCTAAGTGAAAATTATCTAACACCTAACTGAAAGCAACCATCAGCAGTTGCCTGAAACAACACAAAACTGCTTAACAATCTTTTTGCCAAGTACGGTGATTACCAAAATGTCCTCATAATCTTTTATTCTAGCAACACAGTCTATAAAACGGCTAATTGCGGTCTTTATAGACTCCACGATGAAACAAAAAACAAAAATTTCGACGAATTTGACCCAAAAATTACCGCTGTTAAGGCTGTTACCCACAAAACGCCGCGTAAAATGGTTTTACGCGTCATTGCGTAGAACCGACTTCAAAGCATTTATTTGGCCGGCCACCTCTCTATTATAATGTTTTGAAAGTTCCCTCCTGGTTAGGGTTGTCAGGTTTCCGAGTTTTGGAGAGGAGTTCGTAGCTAAATGAAAACAGAAAATAAATAAATTACTAATATATTTATTTGTGATTCGCAAAAGCAAGCAACAAGAAAAAAATACAAAATTTTAAAAAAGGAACACCCCGTCCGAGACCAAAAATGCCGTATAGATCGATTTTCGATATTGCAACACATGCAGAGCTATTCTTGTCGAGGTTGGTCCGTGGATGGGTGACCATAAGTTTCATACCAAGACTCCTCCGTGCGTCGAAAAACCACATTAAGCGTTTGTCTCATCTGTCATTTCTAGATCTTTGAAAGTCGTTACGGGTAATCAGAATTCAGAAAATCTAACACCAGTCTTGCCAAGAGGTATCGTGTTATCCAGTTACTGGTTGGTTGAGTTGAGAGATTGATTTATTTTGTAGTTAAGATGATTTTAAAGATCGAAATAGCCAAGATGAGTAAACAACTAGCTTCTGCCAGCGGTTTCGCCTGCGAGATAGTCGGGCATACTACCGGGATAAAAAGTAGCATATGTGCTATTCCGGACTATAATCTATCTCTGTACCAAATTTCATCCAGATCCGTTCAGCCGTTCTGGCGTGAAGAAATACACACTCACAAACTTTAGCTTTTATAATATTAGTGTGATGTGATTTAGGATAATTATGCTGATAATGTCAATCATTATAAAAAAAAAACTCAAATCCTTAAATAAGTTAAGGTGTGTATTTAATTTTTTTTCAAGAATGTCCAACTTCTGGCTGATCTGGGTCCGGCTTCCTGTTTCAAGAGCTGACAACCCTACTCCTGCTTCATCCATCCCCCTCTCTGCCCCTCCCTGTCCCTCAAATCGCGACATTACAAGCGGATTTAACGGCTAATCGGCTCAAACGCGGGGCTAATCTTCCGGCAAATTACTCTATCTTAGCGCTGTCGAATACATTGTTAGCCACGTTTGTGGGACGTGAATATTTTTCATGATTTATGAGCTTTATATTTGTTTGAGAGTTGTTTAAATCTGAGCAATGATGGTCCCGTGGTTACAGCCTCGACTAAGGTTTTATGTAATTTTTAAGAGTTTATCAATGACTAGCTCTTCTCGAACGCTTCTTTCCTGTAAACAATTCCACTGGAACCGTGCATTTCCAGGATCAAAAATAGGCATTCAGCTATACTTTTCTCCTAGAACATCGCCTAGAACATGGCCGAAGCCAACTCGCAGAGGCCTTGTTAGACATGTAAGTAGAATGTGACCCCAACTGACGGTGATCCCTGTATGCACTACGTAAGTGCACCCAAAGACCATTCCCGGTTGGAAAACAGGACTATTGTAAAATATGGAGACAAAATATATCGGGCTATGGGCTTGGGAGTAGCGTTGAAAATGACATGTATCTTTCAAACGACTCTGTATTTTTCAATAAAATACAGAAACTTTCTTTAGCGGATCTTCGATTGAATCTTTCGCAAGTTTAAGTTTCTAACATGTATTTTACGGTGTATTTTTCGCTATACAAACAACACATTGGAGGATTTAAGCCCGTTTCATCATCGGACTACAAGACGTACGGCGATGCGCCATCGCTACATGGTAGACATACCACCCATACGCACTAAACGTTTTGGAAATACTTTCATTATGCGTACAGCTAAGGAGTGGAATTCCCTGCCGGAGTCTGTGTTTCCCGATAGCTACAATCTAGGAGTCTTTAAGTCAAGAGTGAATAGGTTACTTCTAGGCAAGCGTGCTTCACCGTCGACCACATCATCGCTTACCATCAGGTGAGATAGTGGTCAAGCGCGAGCCTATAATATATAAAAAAAAAAAAAACATTGGAAGGAAGCGAGGTGGGGTAAGTTTTAAGTATGAATTTGTATGGTTATAGTGGTAGAGGAAAACCAAAGTACCGATGGATGGATTGTGCGGATAGAAGGTGACTGTTTAGATGATGGAAAATACAAGTGTATGTCCAAACAATCTGCTTAATCTTTTACCAACAATTTTGCGGTTGGCTTCCAGACTAAGGAGCTGTCCTATCTGACCTCCACAACCTAGTAACTGGGTAACACGATACTTATATTTAATTGATTTTTAATTCACAATTTTATCTTCAATGTATAATTTCATATTGTAATTTTGCTTATTTTATTTCTTTGTTAAATTAGTATTGTGATAATCTATGTGCACTTAGTATATGTATTGATTTATGAAAATGCTGTGTACGTCTGTAATTGACATAGACATTAGGAAAAGACTCCGAAAAATGTAATACATATGTCCATGATTGTATTTGTGTTGTTGATTTGCCATAAATAAATAAACACGAACCTTTGGCAAAACGGTACGCAAAATACACTCTTGGTCTAAACTAAACTAACTAAACTACCCACAATGGCCGTGGGTAGTTTAGTTTTGTTTCGACGGACTGTTGCCGTAACTCCACGACCAAGAGTGTATTTTGCGTACCGCATGGCCATGGGTAACGACTGTCAAAAATCTAATCGAATGACAGCCGGGCCAACGGCTTTCCTAGGCACGGAGGAGCCTCTGAATGTATTTACTATTATTTTTACTATTATATATAATTCGATTACCACCAATGATATACAAATAAACAGATATGTTATAAGCACGCGCATTGTGAAGACTCGAATAGGACACAATTGTGACCATTAAGCTGGAAACAATTTATCGGACGCGGCTTACGAACGCGACTGACAGCCGCGACTTATAGAGTATCTAGGTAATGAATGTACATTACATTGTGCAAACTATCGGACGTAAGGCGCGGACGTGACCTTGGGCGTTCGGACGTCTGATAGTGATCTGGCAGCCGCGTCCCTTATGATTGTGCACACTTATCAGCCGCGGCTGTAAGTCGCGTCCGTCAGCCGCGTCCGATAATTTGTTCCCAGCTTTTGTCTTTAGTTTATGTCACGCATGGCGAAGAGCGGTAGGCTTTGTTGAAAAAAAAATAAAATAAACAAATGCCATCGTGTGTATTTAGAAAGTGTACCAATTATGATACCAAAGTAAATAAAACAGAAGGGATCTCATACCATAATGTAAGTACGCAATACACCTCAATTTACTAAATATTTTTTTCCTAATATTCTGATATTTGGAGGTTAGAAAAAGAAAAAAACATTGGTGGAAAACACTAGCTGTCTCTTTTTTTCTTGTTAGTTTTTTTTATTTTTTTTACTATCGATAGGCTCGCGTTTGACCACTACCTCGCCTGATGGTAAGCGATGATGTGGCCTACGGTGAAGCACGCTTGCCTAGAAGAAACCTATTCACTCTTGACTTAAAGACCCCAAGCCATCCCTTTCGACTTGAAGTGAAATGTTAGATGAATGAAAAGTGTGTATAAGTCAGTATAAGTGCTGCCGCTGCTGCGTGGAACACTTTTTTCAATTGTTTTGTAAATGTATAACGTATCTGTTTATTTGATTATTATTGCTTACCACCCATCCACGGACCAATCTTAGCAATCGATGCCATGCTAAACCTTGAACATCCATGACCTGTGCGTGTTATTACTTAGCCGTAACCTCTTCATTATTAGTTTAGATAGATTCGATGTTATTAGCAAAGAGTATATATATATGTATATACGTGGGACACTCAGAAAGTTTTGCGAAACTAAAAAAAATTGTTCTATACGTACATATATTTTTATTAAATCTTTTCAAAGTACTTTCCACCAGCCTCTATACAAAGATTCATGCGCCTAAACCAGTTTTCAAAACACTTTTTCCAGTCCGCCGCAGACACCTCGTTTACAGCCTGCTCGAACGCAGCCAGCGCATCTTCCGGCGACGAAAATTGTATCCCTTTGAGCTGATTTTTTATTTTTGGGAATAAAAAGAAGTCACACGGTGCTAGATCAGGGCTGTAAGGAGGGTGACCCAGGAGTTTGACTGGCGTGCTGTCCAGGAAGTCCCTCGTTTTGAGTGCGGTGTGCGCAGGTGCATTGTCGTGGTGGAGCAGTAGCCCGCGGAGCCCTGTGTTTGGTCGCTTGTTGCTTATAACAGAGAAAACTTCTGGCAAACATTTGGTAGTATACCATTCGGCATTAATGCTTCTTTGATCCCGTAAGGGAATTGATACCAAGTGGCCAGTCAAATTAAAAAAGCTAGCGATCAAAATCTTACCCCCGCTTCTAGATCGCTTCACTTTGGTAGGCGTTGGCTCATTTTGAAACACCCAAACAGTCGACTGGCGCTTGGTTTCTGGGTCGTATTGATAAATCCAGGACTCATCACCTGTAACGATGTCGTAAACACGCCGAGACGAGCCTGCTTCAAATTTGTTAAGCATATCACGGCACCATTCCACCCGGGCCTGCTTCTGAGCATCGGTGAGGTTGTGCGGCACCCAGCGTGATACTATCCTCCTCACGCGAAGATGGCTGTGTAGAATCTCGTGAACGCTTCCCGATCCAATCTTCAATATGTGTTGAATCTCCTGATATGTAATTCGCCTATTGTCTTGGATTAAATTTTCACTGCTAGCACGTTTTCTTCGGTAACAGCCGTCAAAGGGCGACCGCTTCTTTCGTCATCCCCCAAAGTTGGTCGACCGCGCTTGAATTCGTTATACCAACGATACACGGTTGCCTTGGAAGGGCCTTCATCCATGAATGCCATTTGAAGTCTATCGTACGATTCATCCGGTTTCAGGCGACACTTGAAATCGTATAAAATCATAGCTCTAAAATGTTCCCGGCGCAGATCCATATTTCAGTGAGACACAATACTTTGAATTAACTCGCAAAAAATGTGGAGGGAAATTTTGAAATTGGAACTTACTTATTTTTACTTATAAATAATCATATTTTCGAAAAACATTATAACTGGCCAGTCTCCCATATATAAAAACTTTTTTTCGCAATACTTTCTGAGGGGCCTGGTATAACACTACGTTTAGTTATTAGATGAAAATCTCAGGGTTGCCAACGACAAAAAAGACTGCTTACTAAGCAAGCATACTAGCAACGTACAGAAGATAAGATAGATTGATGACAGACTAATGATCTAATATCGTGTCGACCTTGTAACGATAATGTATGTACTTGTGTAAGTAGATGAAAAATGTCTTACATACGAAAGCATCTTGATGATGTCATCAATTTACTTGGGACATTTTGTCTCTCCGTTAATCAGAGATAAGTGATCTCGTGTGGTGTCTAATCTGTAACGGGGACAAAGTGATATTCTTTCAGCGATAGTGAATGTCACTTGCCAAAATATAAGGGAAAAGGGATGTGACTTGATATTTCGGTAGCGCATGTCAATCCCACACATAATGGACTTTTTGATAATCGTGCCTATGTGGAAGGCACTGAATAGGCCGCTGCAAATATGGAAGATATGGGAGATAGACCATTCTACGCTGGGTGCGATTGCGTTGCTCCTGTACAGACTATGCCCCACTTGCTGGAGTATCCATTCATTTGCACCTTGGATGACCTGTATAATGCCTCTGACGCTGCGATAAACGTAGCCACGTACTCGGCTCAAATAGTTTGATCAAATATACCATCGAAACGAAAAAGAAGAAGAAGATAATCGTAATACTGAAAGAATGTCACTTTGTCTACTAAAGTCTATGGTATTGTCCAATATTACAACATTTTGCCAATGACTTTGCTTTTTATCCGATGAGGCTTGATGGATTAACAAACATACGATTTTCACATTTATTATGACATCATCATCATCTTTTCAGCAGAAAAATGACCACTGCTGAACATAGGCCTCCTAGGATACTATTTCCACTAGACCACTGCCGGGCATAATGATATAAGTACAGTTAAAGGTCAAAAGTGCAGTCACACTCTACCGAAACAGCAGCGGCCATTTGTTTTTAGGCAGAAGAATTTCACGGTTCGTAGGTATATTCTATACTTTAATTTCTATACATCATATTAAATCAGTTGCGGATAATTTAACTTCTTTTACAAAAACTAGCCATTTGAGTTTTGTGAAAGTAAGGCTGTGAGAGCAACATACCATCACAAACCCACGATAGTTTGTGATGGTATGTTATGTACGTTCAACTAATGCTTGTAAAAATGTTCTTTATAATAAACGTTAAAAAATAAGGATCTTTTTAATCTTAGGGGGGCAAACAAGGTGGCGGCCTTCCTGATGCCATTGTAAGCGCTTTGCTACCACAGAGACCAAGCTACATGCCCATTAATCTACGTTGCTTAGAGCCTAGACAAAACGTTATTCTATCAACGATAACGGTTGACGAAAAAACTATATTTATGGGACTAACATGCACTATCTAAACCCATATTTTTTTAGAGGCCCACGTTTGTACACTGTCTCACCTGATGGTAAGCGATGATGTGGTCGGCGGAGTAACACGCTGGCCTTTTTATTTTTTTGCTTAGAGATATGCTCATGCTTACTACACCACCACGTGGAGATGGCCATCAAAACTCCACGGCGTCCCCCTATGCCGCTTATGGCGGGAAAACGGGCACACGTTAGCACTAACCGCGAACGTTACCTAACCTAGAAGTAACTTATTCACTCTTGAATTAAAGACCCATATCGAAAATGGGGCATATAATAGAACATCTGCTTACCATGGCTACCATTGACCGCCATGATGAATAACCACAGAGAATATTTCATCCATGCCGAGACGTAACATTATAGTCTATTAAAAGAATTCAACACAAGACCTTCGATCATACCCGAAAGTACCGATGTACATAATAATATACGCTACAACCGACTGGCCTATATTTATTTATATTGTTATGCCATACTGCGGAAATTTAACGGTAAACATCATAACAGTATTTTAGACTAGCTTCTATAGTGGTTTGTTGGTCGAGTGGTTGGTTGTAAGGGCACTGGGTTCTAGGAATGGCAATGAGTTATTAGATTTTACCATTAGGATTCAGGGAAGATAATGGTCTAACGCGAGCTTATAATTTTTTTGTTTTTTACCCGGCTGCAAGGAAAGGATTATGATTTTCACGCGTATCTTGTAAGTATGTTTGTATGTAATATTCTTTATTACTTCGTATCTTTCAAACCACTTGACGAATTTTTGCTGGGTAACGATCTTCACCAAATCTTTCCAAGTATTCTTTTCCTGAGACACCTCGAAGCACCTCTGCAATGGGCGTCTAGGTCATCTCACCACTTTTTCTTTTTATCAATAATAATTTTAAAAAATACCGGTAGAACGGGTTTACATTGAGATCTTGGGCAACTATGATAATGTCTTATTTATTTTTGGATAATATTTTTGTGTTCACCAAAAATCTAAAGGTACATCTATGTATGCATTTCTAAAATATTGATCTTAAACCCGTTTAATTGTTTTACTATAATTAAACTACTCGGCCAACAAAATATGTTGCATCAAACAAATTCCAAATTAACACCAAGATATAACACTTTTTTATTGTATTGCAAATATTCTATTGTAACAATAACTATTTTATTCTTCCCCGAAAAATACTGATCGTGCACCAAATATTAGTTGATCTACGAATAAATTATGGTCAAAGAATCAGTCCAAGAGCGAGCGAAGCGAGCTCGGGAACTTAGGGCACCCCGACACGGACAGGTTAGGTTCGAACGAGATGACGGGAGCTGAAGTGAGCGAGCAAAGCGAGCGAACTCAGCTCCCGTCATCTCGTTCGTGTTAGGTTACTTTTGACCCTGCAGACAGAAATAGGAGCCCCGGGGCTACGTCGACTTATTCGAAAACTAAAACTAAACTAAAAAACTAAACTTAACTAAAAAAATAAATGCTTGTTTTTAAAATTTGGTGTATTACTATTTTTACAAATTTGCAACAGTTGTTAAATAGATGCTCGTTATGACATATTTTAATGAACATATTTTGGTGCACATTCAGTATATTTGGTGGAACACAGGCAAAATTAGGTAAATAAAATGGAAATAAATTGAAGTACTTTTAAATACCATCCATTATGAAAATACTTACCACACCATGGACATAAATGTAACTAGATAACACAAGTCTCTCCAAATCCAAACGAGTCAGTGCTGGATGCGAGACGCACGGGATCGGTCAATGTGGCAACGCCTGGGGGAGGCCTATGTCCAGCAGTGGAAACCTTTCAGCTGAAATGATGATGAATGATGATTATAAGCTTACCGATGAAAATAAATGTTTCCATTGTCTCGGTCAACTTTTTTTATAAAGTTTTTACGGCTCAGTACGGCTCAATTAGGCATTATTCTATATCATGGTTGATAACACTAAATGAAAAAACAACGTCAAAAGAGCTTTGCTTTCCCTTTTTGACAGATGAAGTACATAATGCGCGTCATCTAGTTAGATTTAGATATGTCTGTGTACCAAACCATAAAACAGAACCCCAAAACCGGATTATAAACCCGTTTTACTAATTAAGATTGAAACAAATTGCCCTTGTATTTACTTATCGATGAAAAATAACCAATAAACAAAACCTTTCACACGGAAAGGCTTTGTAAGCCGTTGTTTATTGAAAACATAAAGGTTTTCACTCGCTTTTAATTACTTGGTGTTGGTACCGCGAACTCGCGTGGCCAACAGAATAAAGCTACATAAAAACTCTTTACTTTATTACCGACATGTTGATTAAAATGCTTGTTAAGTGTGAAATAATAATGTTACAACATGCTTTAGAAATTGGGTAAATTGGCCATGTAATTTTGTAAATGAGTTCACGAAATTAAATATGATGTTGTGACAAAAATGGCAATTACCGCGCAAAGTGACACTTTGAACTGTCAAGAAAGTTTACGCTCGTTTTTGAGATTTGGCGATATTTTACGTATTATTTGTGTTTTAATTGACTTTATCATTTAAAGTGGGAATTCGTATTTTACGGGTTCGGAGAGTTATTTTTAATTTTAAATCTCAACTTGGGGCCACTGTGGAATTCCTGGTGTGGAGGTAGTAAATAATTCTACGGATGAAGTCCTTCACGAATACTACTTCTTACTACTACAATGTAGTCGAACAATGTACAGCATTAGGTTTACTCCTTTAAAGAACCAGGATGTTCATTATTTCATAGCAAATCAGTCCCATTTACAACACTTGTTATGCCTAAAGTCGCTTGTTAAGGCACGTATAACAAGAGCGAAACCTCACACATTTCTATACAACTTACGACTCCCTTATTAACTTTTATTTCTTCCTGGCTAGCTTTCCCGAGGTGAAAAGCTGGTACTTTTCTCGGGTAACTGTTTCCTATTTCGAAAATCATTACAATTTGTTTGAAAGACCTTTTGCATTTAATCCTCTCTACAAATTCAAGGCCAATATCTGGTTTTGGTTTGAAGGTGTAGAAACATTCCTTTCGTGATTATAGTGATTTCATATCTCCGATCTTTAAAACGGTAGGTACTACCAAGCATGATACGAAAAAAAATATCTTTTACCAGCTAAAAATGTTTAGAAATTATAAGATAATATACAACTCAAAATACGGAAAAGAGCAAAATGAAATGCTCAAAAAAAAAAACTCCGCCTTGATCGTGAAACTCTAATCACCTTGTACGAGGTCATAGTCGCACAGTACAGCTAAACTAAGTATGTAATTGATAAAATATGTCACACATGTTTACATAAATTGCATCAATGTATTTAACAAATATGTGGCAATATTTCAAACGAGTGAAAATGAATGTACCGTGCGACAGGGGCGGCGGAGCGCGGTGTTCGTGGAACATTTGCGGTGGAATGGATGTATGGTATGAGTGATAGGAGGCAACGGGCGGTGTGGTATGAATGACAGCCAGTGGCGAGAGCTTTCACTTGCGAGAGTTTTCACTCGCTTGTAGTATCAATGTCAGCGGGCAAACAGGCGGCAGCGAGAAGAGGTAGCTGATGTTGATAGTACAAGCAAACGAAAAGTTAATGTACCGTGTGCCAGGATGGTGGAGCGTGGTGTTTGTGATACATATGCGTAGGAATGTATGGTGTGGTGTGAGAGACAAGCGATAGCGGGAGCGGATTAAACTTTGATAGTTGCTCTTGTAAATTGCCTGTAAAAACACGCAAACAAAGAAATGGAATAAGTAATGACACAGTGCTACATCGACAAATATATGACATCAAAAACTATTAACAACGATCGACATTTATGTTTAAAATGTACATTATAACTTTAAAAAATCTATAGTTATACTAGCTGACCCGGCAAACTTTGTTTTGCCATAAAAATACCAAACATTTATCTACCTTACCTTACACTACCTACCCTACACTACCCTATACTACCCTACCCTACCATACACTACCCTACCCTACACTACCTTCCCTACCCTACGCTACACTACCCTACCCAACACTACCCTACCCTATCCTACATTACCCTACCCTACACTATCCTACACTACCCTAAACTACCCTACACTACCCTACACTACCCTACACTACCCTACACTACCCTACACTACCCTACACTACCCTACACTACCCTACACTACCCTACACTACCCTACACTACCCTACACTACCCTACACTACCCTACACTACCCTACACTACCCTACACTACCCTACACTACCCTACACTACCCTACACTACCCTACACTACCCTACACTACCCTACACTACCCTACACTACCCTACACTAGCCTACACTACCCTACACTACCCCACACTACCCTACACTACCCTACACTACCCTACACTACCCTACACTACCCTACACTACCCTACACTACCCTACACTACCCTACACTACCCTACACTACTCTACACTACCCTACACTACCCTACACTACCCTACACTACCCTACACTACCCTACACTACCCTACACTACCCTACACTACCCTACACTACCCTACACTACCCTACACTACCCTACACTACCCTACACTACCCTACACTACCCAACACTACCCTACACTACCCTACACTACCCTACACTACCCTACACTACCCTACACTACCCTACACTACACAACACTACCCTACACTACCCTACACTACCCTACACTACCCTACACTACCCTACACTACCCTACACTACCCTACACTACCCTACACTACAATACCCTACCCTACACTACCCTACCCTACGCTACACTACCCTACCCTACACTACACTACCCTACCCTACCCTGCCCTACCCGACACTACCCTTCCCCACACAAAGCAAAAATAGCTTATACAATAGCAATAAAGCTCAAATTGACTCTACGTTTTAGTTAGAAAACTTTTGTATGGGAAAAAGAAAAGGGCAATATTTTTTTTTTCCTGCAATTATTAGAATTTTTCTCCCCGTAAAAACCATCTTTGAACTTCAACGACCATTTAAAAAAAAGAATTGGCCAAATTGGTCCATGCGTTGTTGAGTTATGCGCTTACCAACACATTTTGCGATTCATTTTTATAGGGTGGTATTTAATACTTTAACTGTAATTCCCCTTTTTTCAATCAAAATATTCGAAATTACTACCAAAAATACTGAATTGCACACTAAATTTGCTCATCAAATAAATGAATTATACTATACTGCTAGATCTTTAAAGCTTAACTGTTTTACTGAATAACTATCTGTTAACTAAAAGTAAATCTAATAATTCTTCGAGTGCAACAAAATATTTAAGTTTTAAGGGAGGGGGGGAAACGAAACAAAGTCGACGGAGCCCCGCTGCGCAGGGCTCCTATTTCTGTCTGCAGGGTCTAAAGTAACCTAACATGAAGGAGATGACGGGAGCTGAGTTCGCTCGCTTTGCTCGCTCACTTCAGCTCCCGTCATCTCCTTCGAACCTAACCTATCCGTGTCGGGGTGCCCTAAGCTCCCGAGCTCGCTTCGCTCGCTCTTGGACTAATTCACATTTATTTTATATTTAATTGAATAATTTGTGTGCAAATCAGTATTTTTGTTTTACGGTGAGTAATATTGTTTTGCAGTAGGTTATTAGTGGAGATATTTTGTTTGCTTAAATTTCTAAATAGAGGTGCAGTTAAAAATTCCCCATTTTTATATAGTAGATTTCCAAGCAATAGAGATGTTACCTGGGTAGAAAAATAATTATTCTATTTAGTCCACCAGTAAGTTTATGAAATAATATTGGCCTCGTATTTTTTGCTTTATCGAGTAAATAAAATTTACAAAAGTCAAGTGCAGCAAAGTTCAGGAGTGGGGGCTTGTGACGTAACTTTGTCAGTAAAAGTGTAGCACGACGTGACGTCACACGATATTTCAACGCACTCATCATCATCATATCAGCCGAAAGATGTCTACTGCTGGACATAGGCCTCACCCAAGCGTCACCACATTGACCGGTCCCATGCGTTCTGCATCCAGCGGATCCCCGCAACCTTCACCAGGTCATCGGTCCAATTGCTGGGTGGCCTTCCAACGCAACGTCTTCCAGTTCGCGATCGCCACTCGCGGCCATCCGTTCTGCGAGCAATGTGCCCTGCCCACTGCTGCTTAAGACGGTACCCTGACCAAAAAATCGGCATGCGATATGAGCATTCCTATTGGTCTAGCGGCACTGGTGGCGCATGAATTACAGTAGTGAATACGCCCAGATTTTAGAATAAAATCTTTATAAAATCGATTTTTTGTCTTTAAAAAAAAAAAACTACGAAAATGTTCGTTATTAAATTGTCTATCCATTAGTGTTAGTACAAAAAATAATTAATGAACACTTTACGAGGAGATGCATAATATCAATAATTATTTCTCATTTTTATGTTTTTTTGGAAGGAGATTAGTGAAATATATACAACATTTAGAAAAAAAATAAATCTACCATTTTAGAATCAATATTATGAAGAATTTTAATGTATTTTATTCATTGATATTTCTTTTTAAATAACGAGTAGATAGGTCCTAAAACAGCACAAAAACGGCTTGCGCGGCGTTTTGCTCGGGGTACTGCCTTAAGATTGGCAATGCTTCGGACTATGCCGTTAACCCTGGCAACGCATTGTATCGTCGTAATTATATTTTTTAACAAAAATAAAATACTTGTACAATATTTTTAAGTAATCTAACTGACGGACTAAATAGATTGTTTTATCATTATCCCTATTATCTAATTTCATCATCTTGGCAGCTGGACATAGGCCTCCTCTATGAATCACCACAACGAGCATCCAACGTAATCCCGCTAAATATCAATAGGCTTCCCAATAATGTAAGGTAATGTGCAATTAGCACCAAACAACTGTAAAAAATCACAATTCACAGTGTTTACTTTTCCAGTGAGTCACATATGGAAATCTACCTAAATATTTTCTCAAAACATACTCAATGAAATCAAAATTCCTTCCGTATTTTTCAATATCGAAAATTCTGTGTACAAATATTTTCGAGCCGTGAGATCTGTTACTCCTATGTATTTAGATATACAATGTTATTTCGTATTATACATACATGTTACATTGAAGCAAGTAATGAAAGTAAAGCGTGACCCGAGATATGAAGCGTGAAGTTTTGTAAGCATGCGAGGCGAACGTGTTGCTATGCGCCGTGGTTCAAGGGAGAGACGGCAGCGAATTGTATTAATAGCTTGGTTTATGAAAGGAAGTAGCTTTTTTCACGTGGTTCACTCTCATGGCCTATCCTAGGAGCCACCTGAAAAAAGCCTGCGATATTCGACTACAATAAACTACATTTCCTTGTCTATCAAAGAAAAACTAATCTGATCAGAATTTAATGAGATTATATTTCACAAAAAAAAAAAAAAACTAAAAAACATGCTTTTATAGAAAAACAAACTATAAAGTAGAAAATTAAATTTCAATAATTTTAAATTAAGAATAGAGTGATTAAAAAACATATTGTAAAAAAACGTGGAGTGCCTTTTAGGATATTTTGAAAAAGACAATAAAGTATTATAACAATAGACATGGGGCACCCCACGCTATTTAACAATAAAAGATATATATTTTTCAATCACTATTCTTAATTAATATATTGAAAATTATGTTCTACTTTATAGTTTGTTTTTTTAATATATTATTTACTTTTTAGTTCAATCGCTAATACTGAAGATTCTGGAAAGGATAATGGGACAAACTATTTAAAGTATTGCATTGTCATCGGTCTTTGATAAGTGTGCAAAGTTTCTAATTAAACCAACGTTTTGACGGTGTGAAAATCACGTTCAAAGATTCCTACATATACATACCTTAATATATAGATACCTAAAATACGAGTACCAAGCTATTAAGGGCTCCCACACATAACTGCGAATTCGTGCGAATTCGCATCGCATCGCAAATATCTGCGAGCTCGCTAAAATGTAAAGAAATCGCGTCGCATCGCATCGCATCGCAGTTATGTGTGGGAGCCCTAAAAGTGCGTTAAAAAGTAGTTTCATCTTTTAATAACTTTTCATTCATAACCATTCATTCGTAATTTTGTTTTATTCAATTTCCATCCATTCATTCAATTCAGAGTCATAAATTTTCAATCACTGATTAGCTTGTATTTATGTTTGCTGTTAGCACTGGTGAATGATACTTTTTGTGGAAACTAGCATGTCCTAGAACCAAAATGTGAAAACCTGTGACGTCCATGTCCACTCACTATACCCACGGGCTTGATTACGACCACAGAAGAAATCTTGTTCCTCAGCAGAGCGAAAGTTATGGGCAGATTACCCTTATGGATGCCCGGAATTCCCATGACCTGTGCCTTTCTTGTTAAGCTATTAAAAAGCATATAGCAGACACAATAGAATAGTGGTCTGTTCTACTTCAACTGTTTGTTAGTGGTACATAAACTACACAACGCGTTTTTATGACGCTGTATTTCACGGTTTTAAATGGACTTTCCGTATTAAGCTTTGCACAAGTTTTGTTATTCTAACAAAGCAGAAGAGGTTTTGTGTTTTGTGCAGTGGTGGCTTAGTGGTATCGGCCGCAACTTATAAGTTGTGGGTCGTGGGTTGAAACCCAGGCAGGCGCTTTACTTTGTGTAAATTATTTCAACACCACTGCTCTCAAAACGGATAAGGAAAACATCGTGAGGATCGAAAATTAAAAAAACAAAAATTCGAATATATGTGATATCCACCAACCCGCATTGGGCCCGCTTGGTGGTTTACGGCCCATTCCCTCTCAGAGACGAGGCCTGAGTCCCAGTAGTAGGAACATTAATTATATCAAAAAATCAAAAAACCCGACTGCTTCAAAAGCGAACTAAAAAGTCGTAAACAAGGAAAAAATCATGCTGTGCAGTCGGAGGATACATACGCGCGAGCTGGCTGACCAAAACCAGATGTATCCTCCTCCTGCACAGCATGATTTTTTCCTTGTTTACGACTTTTTAGTTCGCTTTTGAAGCAGTCGGGTTTTTTGATTTTTTGATTTAACTTTTTTTATTTATAACTTTTTAGTTAAGTTTTTTTTCGAATTAGATACATTTAAACATATAAGTGTTATATATTTTTGAAATCACCTCTTAAAACTCTTTATTTTGATACCTCACACGATGAGTTTGGAAGAAAAAAAAAATTTGGGCCCCCACAATATGGCGCCCAAAATCCGCCATTTTTATATTGTCCAATTTTAATGTAGCCTATGACACTCGCAGGATTAAGACGAATCGATTGACGTATGAATCATCCAAATCGGCCAACGCGTTTGGTCTTTGGAACGCCACATAGGAACAAACATACATACATACATACATACATACATACATACATACATAGACTGATAAACACATTACCCTCCTTCGGCAGTCGGGTAAAAAGGCTGATGATGAAGAGGTTTTAACAAAGTAGAAGAGGTCTTGGTCAAAGTAGAGGAGGATCTTGGTCTCTGGTCCAGTGAAGTACAACCACTTGCCAGCATTTGGGTAACATACTTCATTTGTTTGATTCGTTATCACTGGAAGTGCCCTGTCGATTACGAACATTCATCTACTTTATCGCCGAATGCATATAAGCTACTAGGCGGAAAATGCTAGTAAAATAAATTAGAGTATCTAGTGTGGCAAATTTTGGAAATGTTATCGCTACGAATTCACGTGAATGAATCTATTTTGATCAATAAACACATGACAAAGAAATATGCCATCCGGTCCTCCAGCTTGCAATATGATGTGCGGAACGTTTCAAGTATTTAGAACGGGAGAAGTTGCATGTGTGGATTGTATGACGACGGTGGAAGATACAAGCGTAAGAGGGCAGCTAATGCGAAATTTGCTGTTCACTGTATTTCGTACCTACGAGTATGTCTTAAAAACAGTTCGTTTTTAAAAGGATTCGAAGATTTTAAAGTTTATGTTCACTTTCTTTTTCTTATTCGGGTCGCTGGCAAGACAGTCGTTCAAATTTGTTTGGCCCAAACCTTAGACACTGCTAAGGCGTCGGCGTCGTCGGTGGCAGCGTATAGATAGTGATATAAAATATGCGTAAGACGTCATTAAAACTAGTACTTAGTAAAAACAATTGGACATGGCACCCAAAATATAAAATAAGTTGCCATAAAGTATCACAGTAGTAAGTATCAAAATAGACCAATTCAAATTATGTTAGCATGATCAGGTCTAGTTACAAAATGTTACTATTTAATTAATGATTACTTAAATGACTGATTTTATCTGAAATGGCAGCACAATTATGATGATTATTGAAGTTTGATTTAATAACAACTTGTAATTTTGTTTTATTTGACATTATTTTCTATTTTTTAATGTAACTCAAATTAAAGTTATTCTGTACAATATTCAAAGTTGCTATTACGAGTAGTAGCTATATAATTTGCACACCTCATTAGGTTATAATACAATGTATTTTTTAACCCCCGCCGGAAAAAGAGGGGTGTTATAAGTTTGACGTGTGTTGCTGTATAACTGTGTATCTGTGTGTCTGTGTATCTGTGTGTCTGTCTGTGGCATCATAGCGGCCAAACGAGTGAACCGATTTTGATTTAGTTTTTTTGTTTAAAAGGTGACTTAATCGAAAGTGTTCTTAGCCATGTTTGAATAAAATCGGTTCGGCGGTTCAAAAGTTATGGGCGTTTTACGGTTTGAATCGGGGTGTTTTCGCCAAATCGTGTCATAATAACGTGTTCAATAGATTGCCGATCGAAACGTATCTACTTTGTAATAGATAAATTATGTAGCATGAAATAAAAATGTGTCGGGGGTTTTTAAATTTTGAAATTTTTATACCTGTAACACCTTTTTAAGATGTATTATGCAAATCAATTATTTGATTGGATTTTAGATCACCGTGGTTGCATATTCGCATTGAGATTACTGTTTAGCTATTTCACAACTGTATTATGCAAATAAACGATATGACTTGATTTCAAAACATGCCAAAAAAAAAAAAAAAATAAGGCTATTTTTTATTTGAAAGTTAAACTTCTTTAGTAGTATTCTGGATTCTGAGAAAAGTTGTACCGAAAAAAAACAGTCATAAGGCATTTCTTAAACGTAATAATAGAGAACATCCATCATTGTCGCTACCGCTCATAACTTACTCAGCCACTGATTCACATCGGAAACGCGTTCCCCGAATTCAGTAAATGAGTCGCAAATGAAATGAGTCCAAGAAACAATGCCGCACATATTTCTGAATGAACTTTATTTTAGTAAACATTCGTTAATGACGTTACTAAAAAAGTTTTTATTGTAAGCTGCGTTACAATTAACGTTGTGAGCTATCGTGAGCCAAAAAAAGTGAATGAGTGATAATGTAGATGTTACAGAATGTGAATGTGTGTTTATTTTTTATTTTTTATTTTTTATTATCACATTTTTAACTGTATCTTTTGAGTGAGTTGATGAAATTTTATTATTGATTTATGGACAGTTGCAATTTCATTAATTTATTGAAATGCATCAGTGTTGTTATGTTTTTTTTTTTGAATGTTCACTTAATGTCTTACGATTTATATTATAAATAATTTGCACGCTTGCTTGCAGGCAGAATACAATTACTTTTAGGCTTTAAGATCTTCCCTTCTGAACAATGTATTTCTAGCAAATAAATATTTTGATTCATTTTTCATTTCATTTATTTATTCTCAAACAATTTACATTGTGTCGAACATTACATAATTAAAATTCCAAAAACACATATTGAACAACATTAATTAAAAAAAATACCTATCAAACATGAATTACTTTGCAAAGTTAAAACAATAGTCTCAATAAAATTCAATTCAAAATGTATCCAGTATTTTATATCACAAATAATAATTATAATATCAGTTAATATATAAAATTACAGGTAACATAAGAATAAAACAAATTATTCCAAAAATGTCACAAGCAAAAATTCCAATGTCAAGTTAATACATTTTTTTTTAGAAAACCCTTGGGATTTCAACTTCATCCAGTATAATGTCACTAGTAATAATTATAATGTCAAGTTAATTGAATGCATGTCAAAAAAGAAATAATAATAATACAATTTAAATTAATCCAATACCATGTCACAAGTAATAAATTAAAATGTCAAGTTAAAACTAAAACAAGTAATAAAAATCAATTTAAATTAATCCAATATAATTATGTCAAGTAATAATTATAATGTCAAGTTAATACAATGCATGTCATAAAAAATTAAAATTAATATCTTCCATTACCTGCTATAAATTCTGACACCGAGTATAAACATTTTGCCAACAAGAAGGCTTTTAACTTAGTTTTAAATGAGTGAAAACTATAAATTAATGACTTTAACTCAGTCGGTAACCTATTAAATAATTCTACCGCTTGGTACCTGTAGCAATGTTTTGCTATATTAAAATTTGGTGACATTTTGTGCTTGAATTCCTTCCGTCTTGTGCTTTCTCTAATTCTACGTTCCTCTTGTGATTCATACTGATGAATATACTTAGCAAAATGATTAAGGACTACTAATATGTATAAGCTTGGTACAGTCAATATGTTTAGTTCTTTGAAGTGGTCTCTGCATGAGTCTCTTTGTGAGATCCTGACTATAGTCCTAATGGCACGTTTCTGCAAAATAAATGCCTTCTGACAGTTGTAACTATAACTGTTACCCCAAAACATGATGCTGTATCGTAACCTTGATTCAACTAGGGCGTGATATACAGCCTTTAGTTGCTTCATATCCAAAAGATCTCTAAGGCTCCTAAGTGCATAGCATGCTGATGAGATTGAGGAGTCAATAGCAGATAGCTCATGTTTCCAGTTTAAATGCACGTCTATGTTCATCCCTAAAAATTTGACTTTGTCAACTAATAAAATCTGGTCATCTTTGATTTGGACATCTATAATGTCATTATTACGAGTTGTAGTCTTAAATAAAATAATGTTTGTCTTATTTGTATTTAGTATAAGGTTGTTGGCTGTAAACCAATCACAGATAATTTTTAGGCTTTCATTTACAGTTTTGGTCAGTTCGTTTGAGTCATTTGCCCCAACTATTATATTAGTGTCATCTGCAAAGACAACTAGTCTAACATCAGGCTTAATGTAGTCCATAAAATTTAGCAAGTCATTAGTAAAAATTATAAATAATATTGGTCCTAAAATTGAGCCTTGTGGTACACCACGCTTTATGGTTGTAATTTTAGACGTATGTAAAACTTCATGATTTGAATCATCGATGCTTTTTATTTCTACATACATTCGCCTGTTCTGTAGATATGATCTAAAAAGCTGTAAGGACTTGCCTCTGATACCGTAATATTCAAGTTTGGTTAGCAACAATTCGTAGTCAATCGTGTCAAAAGCAGAACTAAGGTCAATGAAAAGCCCAGCCACTTTAATTTTGTTATTTAATTTATTGATTACGTCATCTATAAGAGTATTTATTGCATCTAAGCAACCGACGCCTTTCTGATATCCGAATTGTCTTAAATTAATGATTTTATTCAAATTCAAATGTAACAGCAGTCTAGTTTTAATCAGTTTTTCAAATAATTTTGATAAAGTTGGCAAAAGAGATATGGGTCGGTAATTTTTAGGATCTGTCTTAGCGCCTTTTTTGAATATTGGAACTACCTTCGCTAATTTTAACTGGTCTGGAAAGAGAGACTCCTCGAAGCATTTATTAAAAAAATCGGATAGAGGCAAAGCCAATGTGTTTATATTTTCCTTCAAAATAGAAATTGGTAAGTCATCAAAACCGCAAGATTTTTTATTGGCCATCTTCCTTACCATCTTTACGATTTCCGATGGTGTGGTCGGATCGAAAGTTAAATTATTTTCTACTCTTTTAGTAGTTTGCAACAGAAAATGCATTGCCCTTTCCTTTTCATTGCTATGTAGTGACGACTTGAAAACAAAAGTGTCGATGAACTGATTTGCAACCTGCTGGGGATCAGTTAACACTTTATTATTTACTTTTAGGATTAAATTTCTTTTTTGCCTATTTTTTGTCTTATTAGTAATTTGGTTTACAAGTTTCCACGCCTCTTTTGTTATATTTTTGGCACTATTTAGGTGATTTAATGTGGCATCTTTTTTAGCTTTCTGAATAACCCTTCTATAAATTCGAACATAGCTGTTTTTGTATTTTTTTATACTGGCATTATTTAGCGTACCAGAGCATAGTACTCTCTTCATCTTACTTGCAACTTTAATCCCTTTAGTAATCCACCTTACTGTTGTATTTTTAAATGGCTTTATTCTAATTGATTTCTTTCGGTAACAATCTTGGAATACTTTTCCAAGGCAGTTTATAAAACTATTTATCCCCATATTACTCCAATTTATATCATTAATACGGTTCTTGAAGGCAATACTATTTTTTTCATTAAAAATTCTTTTTTTAATCACTATAGTTTGCTCACAGTTTACGAGTTTCTTGTTGATTTTGTCAAGAGATACATTGCAGAATAGTCCACCGTGGCCATCAGCTAATCCATTGTGATCAACAAAACATTGATCTATATCCTCATCAGCAATATTTGTAATTACGTTGTCAAGACACGAATTTGCGTTATTCCGAATGAAAGTAGGAGTATTTATAAGGTACCGAAAATTATAACAAGTCAATATACTTAGAAATTCAGCAGATTTTTTACTCTCAACAAGTACGTCAATATTAAAATCACCACATATAATGCACTTCTTGTTAATAAAATGTTCCAACAATTTTTCCAAACTAGATATAAAACTTTCAAAATTTTTGTCATAAGGACTTCTGTAGCAACAACATAGAGATAACCCAGTTTCAAGATCTTTAACCCCACATATTTCAAAACTGTCTGATCTATACAATTTTTTAACAAAATCAATATTTTCACATACCTTATTTATATGTGCTAAAATAAGACTACCTCCCCTTTTTTTGTTAGTCCTTGTGTTGTATGAAACTAAATTATAATTATCAATATTGAACACTTGAGCAGATTGTGGATTTAAAAAATGTTCTGACAAACATAGGTAATCCATAGGTATACCTGTGGTTGTAATGTATAATTCGAGCTCAGTTTTTTTATTACTGATTCCACAAACATTTTGATGAAAAATCTTTAAACGGCTGGTATCATTAGATAAATTATCTTTACAGACTGTATTTGTCACTGGATTAAGCACGAAAAAGATCATTGTCGTTAAAAACTAAGCTAGATTTTGATAAAACTTTAGATGAACGTGGGTTTGGATTTGCCATTTTATTAAAGTAATAAGGTATAGTACCAGGTTTAGGCTGGCACTTGCCACTGTCGTCATAATATACTTGCGTAATATCAAAATTACAGTTATATTCATGTCTTGAATGTTTAAAAAGCTCCAAATAGTTTTTTAAATACCAGAAGACATTGTTCATTGCAGTATTGTTAACTTTTCCAGAATACTTACAAAACATTTCCTGCCTATATTCAAGTCGTTTATTGGTATCAAAAGTGTATGCATACTTAAAAGTTTGGTTACTTAGGTACAAGAGTCGATTAAAAGCTTCTATTCTGGAATTGAACAAACTCGTATTCCATTTTAATTTAAAATTAGGACAACATAGAATAACATTCGTATGCATTATCTTTTCGAGTTTACATTTTATATGATCAACCAATGAAACATAATTTTTAGAGACTAAAAAGTCCTTTTCACCGAGGAAAATTATACAATAGTCATTAAGAGTGTAATTTAGAACTTTTTTTTCCACTGCTTCCAGGAGTTCTACGGTACCCGCTTTTGGCATACAATAGTGACATATTTTGTACTTTGGAAAGGTGTTTTCGGCAATTCCTAATATATTATTAACATTATTATCACTTATTATACACAATTTATTCTGATGATCATTTCTTACAATTTTACGTTGTGTCGTCGAGGCTGCTAAGTCTAAATTAGAGTTGCTCTCTAGGGTCACTTGCACTTGTATATTATCTTGAGGCACGGTAGGTACATGGATTTTATCTATTGACAGCGGTTTGTTTATAACAGTATGTTGAACAGGGGTTTGTGTATTTTTAAAGTCAAGCTTGGTTCTAGTTAGACATTTGCGTTTTATTTTACTCGCAGGTTTTTTGGAGGATGTACTTGTACATATGTGTGTCAATTTTTCGATTCTAAGTTTGTAGTCGGTGATTATTTTAGCTTGAGAACTATTTTCCAACAACAAGTTCTCTATTTCAGCTTCTGCAATTATTAACTTCTCTTCGAGCTGACTTATTCTAGTTTTTAAATATTTCACATGGTCATTTGATTTTAAATATAAATCCGGGTAGCTACGGTTTAATTCCTGAGAGGCCGTTGAAGTAAGCGATGTATATTCTTCATCTTTGTCTGACAATTCAGCTGCAACCTCAAATGAACTGTTAGACAAGGTAACAGAGTTGGTTTTGTTCCTTAACGTTACATTGTCATTATAAATATTCGTATTTGTACTGCTAAGACTGTCAAACAATTGCCTTGAGTTATCTGCCATCCTGCTTTTACTACAAACCAACGTTAGAAACTGTTTATAAATATTGTGTAAATACAAAAAGTCCAACAATTCCTGAGATGCGAACCAGCGCCGCGCCGTGTGCGTTAACAATATCGACCGCTCGGACCACTAGACCAATCGTACTTCTGTGATTTTATCGAAAATCTTCTTCTGTTTACGCGTCACTTTGTTCCGCCGTGGGTAGTCCACACAGTATTTTTTCTTTTCCGTATTGTAATGGTATAATTTTAACCGATTTTAATTTCACAACTAAAGTACCAAAGATTACTCACAGACGAATCCAATATTGTCGTGAAACACACTGGCAGGCTTTTTTTAAATTCGAGGTAACAACTTGTTCCGCACAAATAACTGTTTGTCAAACTGCTTGTTTTTCGAATTGAACCATACAGTAGTCACTTTAAATTTTATTGTTTTTGTCCAGAATGTTGTGTTAAGTCACTGGATAACACTATCACACACTAATTACTGGTCTTTCTAATAATTAAAGTTGTTTTCACTGTAAATGACTCAAAGTTTACTTTTAAAATTAATTAAATAGAGAGAGCCGATGTTGTCACACAATCCAAGATGTAGGTGAACTATCACTATGATGATTTGATTTGATTTGATTTAGAATTGAGATGTTGTTTCGGAAAGATAAATGGGTTTCTTAAATTGGGTTTTGTAAATGTTGGATGGAGCAGAACGGCACTGTGTGGTGTGCAGAGTCATGAGAAAATTTAGATTAACTTCTTTAAAAACTACATTCTAAAATCTCTAAACCTCTTTAATTGTTTTCATATTCCTACAAAACATTTTTATTTGTACGGGTATACCTATTTCGCTTGGCTGCGTTTTACAACACTACCTTGGAAGCACATTTAAGGCGGCGTTATTCGTCTTTAAACTTTACTTTGTGCAATAACCATAGCCTATCGAATAACCAAAAAACAGGCCAAGTGCGGGTCGGACTCGCTTACTGAATGTTCCGTACAAGCAGCTACATTCACCAAAATAATTAAATAACATTACTGAAGTTCATAAAGTATTACCGACCTGGTGAAGGCTGCGGGCGTCCGGTGGATGCGAAACGCAAAGTACCGATCAGTGTGGCGACGCTTGGGGGAGGCCTATGTCCAGCAGTGGACGTCTTTCGGCTGATATGATGATGATGATTATCCCTATCGCGTTTAAAATACGCCAATGCAAACGTAAGTATTCTGTGAAATAAAACTTACCTGCAAAGCTGACTTCCAAACTACGTTGAATTCGGCATCTGATATAACTTATTGTGACTCGAAACTCTTGTATTTCAAGAAGAAGACAATATATCTCCTGGAGTTCAAAACTATCGAAACCCAGCCACAACTTGTTTAGACAACTTATAAAGTTGTTACTGACTTACTTGAACATCTAAAGGTGAACGCGCACCTAGACGCACCGCACTCGCCGCACGCGCCGCAGTCATCGCGTTTTCTCTTGGCCCTGCGCTATCCGCTCCGAACGCGCCGCACGCATTGTATCCACTTCTGTACATCTTGAACTATATTTTCATACGGATAAGGATCATGTTGCCGCGCCGCCCGCATCGCCCGCCGAGTCTGATGACGTCATTCGCACGCGCTGGTGGAATCCGTATACCTACAGCATTTTGCTGAAATGCGGCTCGTGCGGCGCGGATAGGTGCGCGAGGCTGCATACGATTTCATATAAAGATTTATAAAATGCGATGACTGCGGCGCGTGCGGCGAGTGCGGTGCGTCTAGGTGCGCGTTCACCTTTAGTGTCCTATGTCCTCTAGATGGGGCAGAGGGAGTCAAAAAAAGTCAGCCATCGCGATTGACCTTGAGCTTCACGGTTCACTTCGCTCCACGTCATACCGATGCTCGCCACTTCTGCCAACACAGTGCCATGACGGTTGACGGGAACGGCCACGGTTTCTCTATCCTTGGGGATTAGAGACTAACGCTTCTTAGGGTATCTGATCGGGATCCTTTCAAAGCGTGTGGCCAATCCATCTCCAGTTGCGACGCTTGATCTGGCGATCGATCGAGCTGTTACCAGGAACTTAAAAATAATCATTTTCAGTCGACCTTGGCTAATGATCAATTTATGATTGCAAAATACGTATGCCACGCTGTAGATAATCTTAACGAAATATTTACAATTTCAAATCAGCCTATTGTTATAAAAATTATATCTAAACCGTAATTTTCTAAGAAAACGATATTTACGCACATAAACAATAATTAATATAATATAATCAAAACAATTTTTGCGAGAATAGTAAACACTATAAACCGTATTTCGTTCAACAAGAAACTCGATCAATAGTAAAAATAAATGTATATCGTAGTGAAGGGCGTTCGTATCATTAAATATAACTAATGAAGCACTGAACTCTTAGGTGGTCCCGAGTGCCTTTAAAAATATATCCCGGAAACCGGGAAAGAGGACACGTTGACGGAAAAAAAAATTCGCACATAAATATTGTGTATTTTTTAAGAATTCCCGTGAACGCAATTTGACGGCAATTAGTAATCCGATGACAGACCTGTCATCACTTTAATCATGCGAACACTGTCAAGTATTTTTATGATTTTACTGTAAATGACAGATGTTTTATGTGAAATATTAAGGAAACCAATTTTTTTTATGTCTCGTTATGAAAACATGTGACGATCAGTAAATATGTCAGCGTCATAATTAATGTACAGCAAGCAAAACTTCAATCAACGGTATGACATTGAAATGTCACTATAAATATAGCTACAGGGTCACAATCTATTACTAGCAGAGACCAAAACATTACCTAAAAATGCGAGTATATGAGACAGTAATTGATCATTGGTTCTTCCTTCAACCTTTTAAATTCATCAGTAAAGTATGAATCATCAAAAAATCTCGCTTATTAATAAAAATCCCGGGAAATCTAAATAATAACACAATCAATTCCTTTATTATGGAACTAAAACAATAGATCCCGATAAGTATTGCTATATCCCGGTATCGAGATTGCGTAAGTGACAGCACAATGGAACATCTGTTCCCAGAAACTGTAGTACCACAATAAGTTTAGGTTTCTAGGGATTTAATTTAATTTAAATAAGTAATTGGCTAGATGTTCTATCTTCGTGGAACTGTCCGAGTTAGACATCCGTCTGGTAGTTTGCAATTATAGGAATTTAGATGCATCTAGGTATTGTTGAAATACAGCCAGTATTATTTTGCAACGTGCATTGTTCAAAAAATGTAATGTTTTGTAACAGGCATAAATAAATTGCATCTTAGTACGTATATCTTATAAATTAAATTAAATAAGTTGATCCGAGTTCGGGTGTGCATGAAAGAATAACAGAAAGAATATTTTTATTGTACTTGAATAAAATAATGCTCACATACAAAACCAATATTAATCAGGGTACAACGCCGGTCATAGTGACTACTGAATAGCGATCCATCAGATAACCATTGAATGGGCGTGCAGACAATACATTATTATTTTGAAATTCTGCCTATAAAATCATACACGAACGATACGAAAATGCAAAGTGGGGCAGTGTGGTTCAAAAATCTTTAAAGTAATATCTCATTCTAATTTTAAAATTCACTGAACATAGTATTCATATTTTAAATTATAATCATGATAACATAACATTTCCGGGAATTCAGGCCATAGTACATCACTATAACATCCTATTGAAGTTTGTAACAGGAAAGTGTTCTAGTATTTCTTTTTTTTAATATTTTATCAAAGAAAAGTGAAAATAGTTTAACCTTCATTGAGTAAAAAAAAACATGTCGCAGATGTTTTTATTTTGTTTGATATTTTATATTAGGTACTTGAGGAGACAACAATTTGTGTGGTCTTCTCCTAATAAAAACAAACCACGATCATTAATTTTGTCTGGCGCGTTTCGAATAACAATTTTTCCAGAAACTGTCCAGTGAGAAAAGGATAAAAAATATAGACTCACGGGTCTTTTCAACTGCGGTAGGCAGAAACTAAGTACAGAATGCCACCTGCTCCGATTCTTACTTACTCCTTTTAAGCTCACACATCTTGTCATATACGCACGCCGCCCGTTGGTAAGTATTACGCAGCTTTATGAATAAAATCACTAATATATCTGTATATACTTATGGAATCGGGAGCTCGTGGCTAAATAATAACAGTCCCACTGGTCGATCATCAAGGTTAAGCAATGGTTGACGAGGTCGGTCTGTAGATGGGTGACCATTTCAACATATCGAGTTCCCTCCGTGCCTCGGAAAGCACGTTAAGCCGTTGTTCCCGGCTGTCATTTGAAGATCTTTGACAGTCGTTACGGATAGTCAGAAGCTTAAGATTTGACACCAGTCTTACCGTGTTACCCATTTACTGGGTTGTGAAGGTCAGATAGGCAGTCGCTCCATGTAAAACACTGGTACACAGCTGAAACCGGTTAGACTGGAAGCCGACTCCAATATAGTTGGGAAAAGGCTAGGCAGATTGTTTGATATCCTTATGGAATCTTGTTAGTGGCCTTTAATTCAACCATCTGAGCAAAAGAAAAGAATACCTACTAACCCCAGATTTCTGGTTTACGTATTTGATGTTGGGTATTAATATTAAGAAAGATGGTATGTCTAAAAAGGGTATACTATTGAGATGACAACAGAACGAATAAAGAAGAAGATATGTTGCGATGATCCTAATTTAACTGCGATGACTATTTTTTTTTTTTTTAATTATTGTTAGGATTGTGCTTGACCACTACCTCACCACCACCCCTAGCCTAGTTACAAATGTTTCGTATTAAATCTCTTTCTGCAATCGTTAACGCCTTCTATTATTTGTATGGTCTGACCACGTGACTTAACGTTCAGATGTCATTCTCATACATTGATTCGTTTTCTACTAGCGTTACCGATTGTAGATTGTCAACTTGGCTACAGGTGCTGATGGTAAGCGATGATGTGGTCGACGGTGATCGTTTGCCTAGAAGTTACCTATTCACTCTTGACTTAAAGACTGCGGCAGGGAATTCCACTCCTTAGCTGTACGTATAATGAAAGTATTGCCTAAACGTTTGGTGCGTATGGGTGGGATGTCCACCATGTACCGATGGTGCATCGACGTACGTCTTGTACTCCGATGCTGAATTAGATCATGCAATTCTATCGCACACTCCCTGAAATGCCACCGATAAAAAACCACCGAGGTAACATCTCACTCACAAATCCTAATAAACAAATCAGCGTTACAAATGAATAATCCATGCATTGCGAGTGTAACGACACGATGCTCGGCAGGTGCTCTCGATATATTTTTAGTGAACGACAGAACGACTGAAAGTATTCATATTGACTCATGCGCAGAATTAGCGGCTGTGGTCGGTTAACACAACATTTGTTTGACGGATAACTGAAAGCCACGCTCAGTTTACGAAATAAGTTACAGGATTTAATCATTTATATTATTTAATACTTGTTGACCTATTTTATCTTTGCTATTTTCAGGGTTCCGTACCTCGGAAGAAAAAACGGAACCCTTATAGGATCACTTTGTTGTCCGTCCGTCTGTCTGTCAAGACCCTTTTTCTCAGGAATGCGTGCAGGTATCAAGCTTATAATTTATATTAAATACTTAGATCTACTGTCCCTTAAAACCGTGGAAAATCAAACTTCTAAGCCAACGCAATCAAAAGATAGAGCCTTTTATGCCGCAAATTACCGCATATTTTCGACACTCGCAAGGGAATCAAAAACTACAGTACTTCAAGTGAACTCAGAATCTTGAAATTTACTACGAAGCAACGTCTTATATAACACGCACAGATATAGAAAAAGTTGCGAAAAAAAAATTTTGTTACATCATTTTAAGAATAAAAAAGTTTTAAATCTAAAAACCGGCCAACCACTGGCCGGCCGGCCACTTTTACTTTTATCTGTACAGGTTTGTCCGGAACCCTCGGTGCGCGAGTCCGACTTGCTCTTGGCCGGTTTTTTTCTTTAATACTTCTGTTTGATCCGCTTATAAATCACCCCATCATCATCATATAAATATCGCTAAAGGTTGTACCTAACCTTTAGCGATATTTATATTCCAACTTTCAATACTTTTATTTACAAAATTGTCAGTGGCAATGGGCCTTTTCCAATCTGTATCTTGGTCGGAAGCGTGTGCAATCTTACTGATATATAAAATATGTTGTGGTAGCCCAGTGGCTAAGACCTCGCCTCTCTTACTAAAGGTCTTGATTACAAATCCGGTCAAGTACCTACCAATGTGACTATTTCAATTGTACTTTCTAAGTTTATCTTGGACATCACAAGCAACGTTGAAGGAAAATATCGTGAGGAAACCTGGTTAAAGTAAGTCTGAAATAGCTAATGCAGAGGCCTGTGGGGTTCCCAGAGGCGGCTTAATTGTCTCTGACACCAGAGGTGGCCACATCCTCACACGAAAAGAAGAAGAAGAAGATGTCTAAAAACTTTAACCTTTTCCCATAAGATGTTTTACTTTCAACTTAAATATTTCCTACCAATAGATTGTCAACTTGACTTATAGTTTAAAAAGATCTCTTTTTAGAGAAGATCTGCGGGCACCTGGGCCCAATGTAATATACAATGTGTCCGGACTTATAGTAATCTAAGAAAACCTAAAAAAAAAACTAACAAAAAAACACAAACAAAAATTTGATCGATAAAAACACCCCAAATAATGGGTGAAATCACCACACCCTCCAAAGATAGAGCAATTTCACTACCTGAGTTACTTATTACGATACTAAACCATAACTTTGTACCTAGTTATCCTAGAGGCGTACAAAGAACGTGTCATATCTCTCTTCTATATTTTCACAATGTTACAAAACCCACAAAAACGACCGAAAACGGAATGAACTTTTAAACAAGATATACGGCCGAATGAAGACCATACTTCACTGGGATGGTCCGGATATTACTCTTGCATATCTGAGCAATGATTCTATTTTAGGAAAACAACGCATCATTCTACTGTTTACAAAAACATTATATTTGAAAATGATGTCAAATTCAAAAAAAATGTTTTAATTAAACCTTATCGTAGTGGTTGTCCAGTGATAGCCCGACTTACGATTTGTAGACCGTGGGTTCGAATTCAAACCCTGTAGGCAGACGCATTGCTTTGTGAAATTTATTTGATGAGCTCTCAAAACGGTGTAGGAAAATATCGTGGTGAAACTGGCATGTCTTACAACCAAAAATTCAAAGCCGTGTGACATCTACCAAAACGCATTAAGCTCACAGATTTCTTCACACAAAATATTATGGATTGATTATGCTAAACTTAGTTTTTCATGATGAAACTTATATGAAGTTCTGTCACACCCTGAGGCTCTAGACGTGACATTATATGTTTGTGTGGCATTCTAACATCGAAAACATGGTGATAGCGATAGGAAAAATGACAAAAATGTGTGAGAATGCTTTCGAAAAATCACGTTTTGGTCTGAGACCGGTTGAAATAAACCGGCCTCAGAACAAAAAACAAAGCCGGCGAAGTGCGAGTTGGACTCGCACACGAAGGGTTCCGTACCCGAAGTGGCGTCAACTATGTATGTATAGGGACACGCTTTAATTTTCAATTTTTTTTTTTTAATTTTTCCTTTATTTGTGCTGTAAGACTTTACTTTTGCCAAATTTCGTGATTCTAGGTCAACGGGAACTACCATATAGGTTGTCGACCCAAAACCAATAGGATTCTTCCGGTTGACCTAGAGTTGTCAATTTTGGTTAAAAGCATGGTCTTACAGCACAAGTAAAGGGAAAATTCAGAAAAATAAAAAAAAGATGAAAATTAAGGTACAATTAGAAGTTTTCGCGAAGATCAAAATTTGACCATATCTTTTTATAGGGTTGATTCAGGACCTTGATTTGTATACACTTAATAGGGAATATAGACCTCAGTATCTGATATAAATTCAATTTGGTAGGTCCAACCTTTCCAGATAAAATCGGTGGTAACACACGTACAGACAGACGGACAAGAGAGTGATCTTATAAGGGTTACTTTTTTACTTTTTGTGGTAAGGAACCCTAAAAAACAAATAAAAACGAACAACAACAACAACAAAAACAATAAACAACAATATCATGAATATAATTTGTTTAAAGCACTTATATAATACTTACACAGTTTCCCAGAAAACACCGATGATTGACAGTATAATTTTCGGACCGCAAGTGACAGGACATTTGCGGTGTGAAAATTATACCATAAGAATTTTAATAATAGGAAGACGTCACCTCAAAGTAATTTAGCAGCCTTGTTGGCAACAAGAAGTTTAAGGGCGGCAAGCTCCTAGGTTTCTTTTTACCCGACTGCCGAAAGAGGGTAATGTCAGTACGTACGTAGTCAATCAGTCTACGTATGTATGTATGTTTGTTCCTACATGACGTTCCAGAGACCAAACGCGTTGGCCGATTTTGATGATTCATACGTCAATCGATGCGTCTTAACCCCGCGAGTGTCATAGGCTACATTAAAATTTGATAATAGAAAAAATGGCGGATTTTGGGTGCCATATTGTGGGGGACCAAATTTTTTTTTTCTTCCAAACCCATTGTGTGGGGTATCAAAATAAAGGGTTTTAAGAGGTGATTTCAAAAATATATAACACTTATATGTTTAAATGTATCTAATTCGAAAACAACTAACTAAAAAGTTATAAATAAAAAAAACATAATTAAAAAATTCAAAAAACCCGACTGCTTCAAAAGCGAACTAAAAAGTCGTAAACAAGGAAAAAATCATGCTGTGCAGGCGGAGGATACACCAGATTTTGGTCAGCCAGCCCGCGAATATGTATCCTACGACTGCACAGCATGATTTTTTCCTTGTTTACGACTTTTTAGTTCGCTTTTGAAGCAGTCGGGTTTTTTGAATTTTTTAATTAAGTTTTTTTCATGTTGCGAAAAGATCAATACAAAAAATTGTCATGGGATGCTCGTGCTTGGTTAATTGCAATAGGTTTGGCCTTATACAATGTTTTATTTTATATATAAGGTGACATATTCACTTATACATATTACATAAAAGAACTTATATATCTGTTAGTATGGTGAATTTGTCACTTAAAGGAGTACACAGCTTAAACATAAAAAAAATACATACAAATTATGAGAACTTTTCCAAAGTGACTTAAATTAAACTAAACTTATTTTTTGTTACATCATTATCATCATCATCATCATCATATCAGCCGAAAGACGTCCACTGCTGGACGTAGGCCTCCCCCAAGCGTCGCCACAATGATCGGTCCCGTGCGTCTCGCATCCAGTAGATGTACTATATGGTGTCGGACGTAAAGAATCTCACCATCCAATATCTTCCCGTGGGTGTCGTAAAAGGCGACTAAGGGAAACACCAGAGAATGGGATTGCGGCAAACCCCAAACAAAAATATTATTTTTGTTACAATTAAATATAAATAAGAACTATTTTACCCTAGGATGACAACATATGAAAATACAACATTCGATTTACATATTCAATAAATAAACAATAGATACCTACTCAGTTTAATTTCTTTAATACTTAAAAAAACTGCATTAAATGTGATCAAAATGTTATGAATGGTTGGGGATTATAAGTTTTTTATATAGGGCTTATATATCCCACCCGGTAAAATATTGAAGCAGAACCACCTCTTTCTATCTACACTCTTCTTTGGTAAATACGGACATGATGTTATATTGCGGCAATTCCCAAATTCCCAACCCTCCTAATACTAAACAGAAAAAATTCTCTGCGACGTGTTGCGCTCCTTCCATAAAGTTTTTCTCCTTATTACAAGATATGTACTTGTATCAAGTGTGAGGTGACATCATAATACTTGAGGAGATGCGCGCTTATAATAAATTCCCTGAATCACCGGGACGTAAGGGCGCTGGCACAGACACGATGTTGTTACAGACACGTTTACGGTTTTTAAGGACACCTGAGTTTTCCCGATTTTAAAAGTGAGAAGTGTAAATGAGAGAGGTGCATTATCTTTTTGCATCTACATAAGTAAAAATGAAATGCCGGGGTCTTTGTTATCTGATAGCTACAACGTTGGGGTCTTTAAGTCAAGAGTGAATAGGTTACTTTTAAGCAAGCGTGTGACCACATCATCGCTTACCATCAGGAGAGATAGTGGTCAAACGCGAGCCTATCGATTATTTAAAAAAACCGGCCAAGTGCGAGTCGGACTCGCGCACGAAGGGTTCCGTACTTGGTAAATAGCAATTTACGATTTATGACGTATTAAAAAAAAACTACTTACTAGATCTCGTTCAAACCAATTTTCGGTGGCAGTTTACATGGTAATGTACATCATATTTTTTTTTTTGGTTTTATCATTCTCTTATTTTAGAAGTTACAGGGCGGGAACACACATTTTACCACTTTAGAAATGTCTCTCACGCAAACTATTCAGTTTAGAAAAAAAAATAATTAGAAACCTCAATATCATTTTTGAAGACCTATTCAGAGATACCCCACACGTATGGGTTAGATGAAAAAAAAAATAGTTTCAGTTTGAAGTATGGGAACCTCCAAAATTTATTGTTTTTTTTTTCTATTTTTGTGTGAAAATCTTAATGTGGTTCACAGAATACATCTACTTGCCAAGTTTCAAAAGCGTAGTTTTTATAGTTTCGGAAAAAAGTGGCTGTGACATACGGACGGACAGACAGACAGACATGACGAATCTATAAGGGTTCCGTTTTTTGCCATTTGGCCACGGAACCCTAAAAAGCCTTTTTTTCAACAATAAACAACCAACCAACTCAACTTATTAATCTATTAATATTTATACTTAATCTAGTCTAAAATTTGGATCTTGGTATTTTTTTGCAGATAGGACTCCTCCAACCTTTTCCATTTCACCTTTTTACTTCCACATGTCTTCGAATGTTTGGTTCTAAGACTTGCCGGTTTCCTCACGATTTTTTCCTTCACCGTTTTAAGAGCAGTGGTGATGAAATAATTTACACTAAGTAAAGCGTCTGCCTGGGTTCAAAACCACGACACGTAAATCGTGGCCGTTACCACTCAACGATGGAAATTAAATTAGCTCCTAACAATTTTCCAACCACGAGTTTTCTTTCATCGCTTATGTACACACCCTAAGATCATGTAATAAGAGAGATTGCCACATAACTTCGTCGTGAATAACTGACACGCGGAAGATACGTCGTGCGAAGTGTCCCTATCACAATAACTGGTGCTAAGTAAATAATTTTGGCAATAATTATGGTAGAGTTTCTTTCTAGATAGTTTTATTTAACGCTTTACTAAGTAAAAGGGTTAAGTAACTAATTTGTAAGATGATAAAATCTATCTAGGCAAAACAGTAGGCCTACCTGTCTGTGTGGCATAATCATACTTGTAATGTTGCCACTACTGGGATATAGGCCTTTTCTCTACGAGAGTGAGTGGGCCAAAAGCCGCCATGCAGGCCCGCTGTGGTTTGGTAGATGTCACAGTCATGTTTGCGATTGTTTGGTTCTACCACAGGCCGGCTTCGTCTGTTTTCCTGCTCATTTTGTCCTTTTATACTAATCATGTGAAAGTTTGTATGTCTGGAAGTCCAGTCGTTGGATGTTTGTTAATAAATCACGCCTCAACGGCTGAATGGCATTTTATGTAATTTCAAAGACGGGTAAACCATAGCCTGGACTAATTAGGACATTTTTTTTTTCCATTAGTATGTTCCATGTTATGAATTTCCACTTTCAAAGCTAGTAATTTTAATAAACGAACTATTTTTCTGAGAAGTTGATTATTAATTTCTATATGGCAATTAAAACTGAAGTTGGGGACGACTATGTCTACCTGGGACAAACGATCCAGTTGGGTAGGGCCAACTTCGAGAGAGAAATCAACCGTCGAATCCGACTCGGCTGGGCAGCGTTCGGGAAGTTGCGCGGTGTCTTCTCGACCAACTTACCACAGTGTCTCAAGACAAAAGTCTATGACCAGTGTGTGTTGCCAGTGATGACATATGGCTCTGAGACGTGGTCGCTTACAATGGGCCTCATCAGAAAGCTTACAGTCACTCAAAGGGAAATGGAGAGGGCTATGCTCGGTATTTCCTTGCGTGATCGAATCAGAAATTTAGAGATCCGTAAGAGAACCAATGTTACCGACATAGCTCGATGAATTGCCAAACTTAAGTGGCACATGTGTGGCAGTGGGCAGGGCACATTGCTCGCAGAACGGATGGCCGATGGGGCAGAAAGGTTCTGGAGTGGCGACCGCAAACCGGAAGACGTTGCGTTGGAAGGCCTCCTACCAGGTGGACCCATGACCTCGTGAAGGTTGCGGGGATCCGCTGGTTGCGGGACGCACGGGACCGGTCAATGTGGCGACGCTTGGGGGAGGCCTATGTCCAGCAGTGGACGTCTTTCGGCTGATATGATGATGATGAATTAAAATAGGTCCAGAGAACGTTGTGGTTTAGAAGAAGATGTAGTGACTAAAATAAAAGAGTATGTTAAAATAGTTTGGCTATGTGGAGAGGATGAATGAAAGGTGACTAACGAAAGGTTACAAGGCAGACTCGAATGGAAACGCTGGGAGGGGATGCCCTAGAAATACATATATAAACCTTATAGGTGATGTTCTTCAGAAAGGCCAAGTGCGCAGTACCCATAACCGGCGTGTGTGTATGACTATTGTAGATGTATGAATGTGTGTGAAGCAAAATAAGTATGCAAGGATCGTAGCAGGTGGCGTTCTGTAGTTTCTGCCTACCCCCATGGGAAAAAGGCGTGAGTTTATGTATGTATGTACCAGGCCCCTCAGAAAGTATTGCGAAAAAAAGTTTTTATATATGGGAGACTGGCCAGTTATAATGTTTTTCGAAAATATGATTATTTATAAGTAAAAATAAGTAAGTTCCAATTTCAAAATTTCCCTCCACATTTTTTGCGAGTTAATTCAAAGTATTGTGTCTCACTGAAATATGGATCTGCGCCGGGAACATTTTAGAGCTATGATTTTATACGATTTCAAGTGTCGCCTGAAACCGGATGAATCGTACGATAGACTTCAAATGGCATTCATGGATGAAGGCCCTTCCAAGGCAACCGTGTATCGTTGGTATAACGAATTCAAGCGCGGTCGACCAACTTTGGGGGATGACGAAAGAAGCGGTCGCCCTTTGACGGCTGTTACCGAAGAAAACGTGCTAGCAGTGAAAAATTTAATCCAAGACAATAGGCGAATTACATATCAGGAGATTCAACACATATTGAAGATTGGATCGGGAAGCGTTCACGAGATTCTACACAGCCATCTTCGCGTGAGGAGGATAGTATCACGCTGGGTGCCGCACAACCTCACCGATGCTCAGAAGCAGGCCCGGGTGGAATGGTGCCGTGATATGCTTAACAAATTTGAAGCAGGCTCGTCTCGGCGTGTTTACGACATCGTTACAGGTGATGAGTCCTGGATTTATCAATACGACCCAGAAACCAAGCGCCAGTCGACTGTTTGGGTGTTTCAAAATGAGCCAACGCCTACCAAAGTGAAGCGATCTAGAAGCGGGGGTAAGATTTTGATCGCTAGCTTTTTTAATTTGACTGGCCACTTGGTATCAATTCCCTTACGGGATCAAAGAAGCATTAATGCCGAATGGTATACTACCAAATGTTTGCCAGAAGTTTTCTCTGTTATAAGCAACAAGCGACCAAACACAGGGCTCCGCGGGCTACTGCTCCACCACGACAATGCACCTGCGCACACCGCACTCAAAACGAGGGACTTCCTGGACAGCACGCCAGTCAAACTCCTGGGTCACCCTCCTTACAGCCCTGATCTAGCACCGTGTGACTTCTTTTTATTCCCAAAAATAAAAAATCAGCTCAAAGGGATACAATTTTCGTCGCCGGAAGATGCGCTGGCTGCGTTCGAGCAGGCTGTAAACGAGGTGTCTGCGGCGGACTGGAAAAAGTGTTTTGAAAACTGGTTTAGGCGCATGAATCTTTGTATAGAGGCTGGTGGAAAGTACTTTGAAAAGATTTAATAAAAATATATGTACGTATAGAACAATTTTTTTTAGTTTCGCAAAACTTTCTGAGTGTCCCACGTATGTAAATAGGTCTTACCCCTTTCACTATCCAAGTACCTAATAATGGCACCGGTTTCTAGGTAACGGATGTAATTATCCGAGATGAAGAGTGGCCTATACAGACACATATTTTGTCCTGTGTCTAGTTATTAAATATAAACTGAAAATACATGCGAATTTGCCCGATAGAGCGCATCTTTTTCATCCGTGACTGTATAAAAATATTTTTACGTTGTGGAAATAGGTATCAAAATGCTATGTAAATGAGTTTGACGCTAAGACTCTGCGTCAGTATGCTGTAGCCTCGCCTCTTTGAAGATCAACTAAATTGACATAGTGATTGGTTATTTCCTGGTTGACTCTCTGTATTCTAAATCACCTCTCTCTCTTTCCAGGTCAAGATGAGCGTCGTAGATGGCGGGGGGCCGGAGGAGCCGCCAGCCCTCACTGCGCCGGCCACCACACCCACCACTCCTCCCCCCATTGGCCTGGCCGATGGACAGCTCATACAGGTACGTCATTAGTCCGGCAGAAGACGTTGGACGCGTTGTAGTGAGTGTTGCTGCTGGTTCTCACACACAGCGATGATTTGCTAATCCTAGAGATACAGGAAATTGTCTGAGATGCGTAGGTCAATGAAATCAACCTAGGCTTTTTTTTGGTTATTTCTGTATTGTGAAATTCACGGCAATTTTGCTACAATGTGCAAGTTGTCATCCGGAACTGTGTATCTTTCCTACACTATAGTAAACAACCTATGTATAATATGCCCACTACTGGGACACAAAAGCAGAGAGAAGATCTCTGTGAGAGAGCTGGCCACGCGGGCATCTGGCCCAATATAGTATACAATGTGTCCGAACTTGTAGTAATAAAACTTTAAGGCCGTAAAATACACTTGATTTTTATCGATAAAAACACTCCCCACAAGGGTTTAATATCCACATTTTTTTATTATATTTACTGAAATTCTGAAAAATTATAGGGCAAAAATGTGCAGAAGTTTTTTCTAATTAGCTTAGAACTCAAACCTAACAAAAAACTCAAAAAAGGACATAAATATCCCTAAAAATTTAACAAATTTTGGGAAAGGCAATAAAAACTTTGCAGTGGTGGCCCAGTGGTATCGGCCGCGACTTACAAGTTGTAGGTTGTGGGTTCGAGCCCAGGCAGGCGCTTTACTTTGTGTAAATTATTTCTTTACCACTGCTCTCAAAACGGTGAAGGAAAACATCGTGAGGAAACCGGCATGTCCCAGAACCAAACATTCGAAGACATGTGACATCCACCAACCCGCACTGGTCCCGCGTGGTGGATTACGGCCCATTCCCTCTCACAGAGAGGAGGCCTGTGTCCCAGCAGTGGGAACAATTAATAGGCTGATGATGATGATGATGAATAAAAACTTTTATAATTACGTTTAAAATTTGACTTTTATGGTAAGAATACAAAAATATCTTATCTTTTGAATGGTTAATGAATATTTTTTCGGCTTCTCTATTTTTTGGATTCTTTATGCTATGACCGTAAAAATAACATTAAATGTACGGTTCTGTGAGACCTAGGTCCAAAGTTATAGTTGTTAGAATATGCGGATATCGTAATAAGTAAGTCAGATACTAAAATGGCTTCATCGTTGAGGGTGTGGTGATTTCACCCCTTACATGGTATTGTGTTTTAATCGATAATCTCAACTGTATTTTACGGCCTTAAAGTTTTATTACTCCAAGTCCGGACACATTGTATAGCTAGGGATTTATTAAATAAGAAACATATTTGCTGAATTTATATAAATAAAGAATTCTTGGTTAAATGAGCACAAAATAACATGTAACACAAGGTGGGAAACAAGTTTATGTACAAAACCCAGCTTAACTCAAAGCAAAAAATTATATCTATCTATATTAAGATTAGTAGAGCTGTTTGTGAAAGAACTCCTCTTAAATAAGCACAGAATATGTCATTTGAATTAATCTGGGCATCAATAGTCTACAAAATAAAAATAATACTGACCCTAAAACACCCTCCCTTCACCACTTCTTAGTGATCTTAGGGGCGAATAATCACTTTAATTTATTTGAAGAGAACAAGTCACTTGCCACAAAAACTTGTGAAAATGTAAAAAATTGTATGTTCAGAAATTATAGCAGCTATCACCAAACAAACAACAACACAACTACTACGTACTATAATGTAACGGATGTTACCCGGAAAATAGGAACATCAAAATCTATAATGAATTTACTAGACCCCTTAAAATCTAAACCAGCATTTCAAGCTTTAGTTGACCCCACCGACGTACAAACTAGATCACCCATCCCACTACGCATAGGCCTGTGTAGCTCAATTCCAGCTGGCCACAGCTTGCAGGAGCACATTAGCTAATGCTGTCGGTCACGTACGCAGGCGAATTGAATTAAACCCCCTCGTACTGAAATTGGAGCTGATATCCGGGGTATATCAGCTAGTTAGCATTGGGGGACTAACCTGGGGAATTTAATTTTAGAGTCTCATCCACATACACTCATACTTGTGCTATAGGTAGCTATAGATTTTATAAAGTTTGACCGTAACCGCTGTAACGCGCCTTAGGAAGGCACCGCGAGGCGGGGGACGGGAAGGAAAGAACATGAGTTCACATGAAATCGATACTGTCGGACAGATCTCGCGATATTATAAAGTTTGACAGATACAGCTTCGTATTTAGGAATTTAATTAATTAGGAATACTACTATAGTGGTAAATTATATAAGTAACTAGGTACGTATTTTTTATATATATTTCAATATTTTTCGTTTCGTATTATTAGATACTATCAGATATTTTGGTAACAAACATATAATTATTAAATTAACTACAGTTACAGAGTGGTGGTCCAGGGTAACGGCCCGACTTACGTTTCGTAGGTCGTGGGTTCGAACCCAGGCTTTACTTTGTGTAAATAAATTCATCACCACTGCTCGAAAAACGGTGTAAGAAAACATCGTGAGGAAACCTGCATATAATTTTAACCAAAAATTCGAAGACATGTGATCCCATTCTCTTTCACAGAGAGGAGGCCTGTGTCCCAGCATTGGGCACATTAATATAGGCTCATGATGATGAAGTTAAAGACCCACAACTCGGTATTCGGTTGAGTTACAATTTTTCACACAATTTTGTTTCTCGTGATAAGTAGACACGGCTAGTTCTAACATCTATAGCGGACTCTCAAAGATGGCGGACCAATATTTGTATGCACCCCCACTGATATGGGTATTAAATTAATGAAAGGGTTCGCTGAGACGAATACGATTATGTTTTTTATATCTTTTGTTTGCCTATAATTTATTTCAATTTGATTGTTTTTAATGATGTTGTTCGTCAGCAGGTACCAGTGGCCCCCCGCAAGCCCCCCCGCAGAGGTATCAAGCTCCAACAGGAGAGGCCCAAGCGGGTACTCTTCTGCCTCACCCTTAAGAACCCGCTGAGGAAGTGTTTCATCGATTTCGTGGAGTGGAAGTATCCTTTTTAAATGCAATTTGAACGGGAATGTCTGTTAGCAACGTCAAGTCTTAATAAATTTAAATCATTCATTAAACGTAAGTTGTGCCAAAAAGCGTTTTATAGAATTAAAGATTACGTTGAGGATAAAACGGCTTGGGAGTGAGCTGCTCCAATTAAATTAATTTAGTTTTTTTTTTGTTTAAATATTTTGCACCATGAATTTTGTTATTTTTTTAATTTTTATTTTTATTTGTTTTCTTGCAATGACAAGAATATTTACTTTTTAAAGTATTATATTATTTTATTTTAATTATTGTGAATGTGAAGACTATGTGGATCATTATTTTGTTTTTTAATTTATCTTAGTTTTTAATCATGGTCTGGCAGTTTGAATAGTTTATGCGGCCTACCCGAATGTCCTTTCTTTGGTATTGTTCGTCGAATCGTTGAGCTCCTTAAATTCTGAGTTGAGCTGCTCGGTTATTGACAAATGCGTGCACTGACTGGACAGGTCCACTCAATCTGGCTGGTTCTTTCCTCAAAAGACCATTTCAGACATCAGTCTACATGGTCTTCACATGATCGAACCAAGATTTTGTCAGGACTTTAAAAGAGACTGTGACCTCTGAGTTTGTTTCGGCCTTTCTTCTCAGAGTAGTCAGATAGGAAACGCCGACCTCATCTAGTTTAAAAAAAAAATATGTTAGACATGTAAAAGCGTTTGTACAAACCAACTTACAGAAATAAAATCATTTATCATTTATCATTATCATTTAACGCACTGTTACTGGATGTTCGGGTAAGGTACTCATCATCATCATCATTTCAGCCGAAAGACGTCCACTGCTGGACATAGGCCTCCCCCAGGCGTCGCCACATTGACTGATCCTCTCGCATCCAGCGCCTTCCCGCAACCTTAACCAGGTCATCGGTCCACCTAGTGGGAGGCCTTTCAGTTTCGGTCGCCATTCCAGAACTTTTCGGCCCCATCGGCCATCAGTTCTGCGAGCAATGTGCCCTGCCCACTGCCACTTAAGTTTGGCAATTCTTCGGGCTATGTCTGTAACTTTGGTTCTTCTGCGTAAGGTACTAGAAAAAATATATATAAAATTGCTATGCACGGGTTTGCTCGAACACTGGGTAAGTGGGTATATAACATAGGGTGCCACAGAATATTTTTAGTTTTTGATACTTCAAAAAAATACTAGACTTATTTTATTACTTGACTTATTATGATAAATTCTAGTGTATTATTTTAAGTCATCCTTATATTATTATGTCACCGGCTTATTGCAAACACCGTATATAAGAACAAGTCGTGTGATATTATAAATTTATTCTTCTCGACAACCTACAACTACAGCTTTTTCTTTATTTCTTTTTCTACATGAGTCTGCTCTTGACTCAAGTCTAGGTTAATTGGGAAAACTATCCTAATAATCCCGATTGATGCCAACTATTAGTTATATATGTCTAGAGTCAAACTCACAAGACACCTACATCATTTATTTATATTACAACATCACGAAAATTATGTTATAAAAAAATATGTTTCGCGAAAACTTGCCGAATGGTCATAATATTGAGATATAAATATTCCCATGATCGATTTATTTAAAATCGATACGGGTGCGGATGGACGCAAGCCATTGGCTGGCTGCCAGGCAACACTGACCCGGGAAATATTGGAAATTACCATCTAAAATATAATAAATATTGGCGTTTTTTTAGGGTTCCGTACCCAAAGGGTAAAACGGGACCCTATTACTGAGACTCCGCGGTCCGTCTGTCTGTCTGTCTGTCTGTCACCAGGCTGTATCTCATGAACCGTAATAGCTAGACAGTTGAAATTTTCACAGATGATGTATTTCTGCTGCCGCTATAACAACAAATACTAAAAATAGAATAAAATAAATATTTAAGGGGGGCTCCCATACAACAAACGTGGTTTTTTTGCCATTTTTTGCGATAATGGTACGGAACCCTTCGTGCGCGAGTCCGACTCGCACTTGGCCGGTTTTTGCTAATAGCAACAATTTTATAAACGCTGGCTATGTAATGTCCGTTCAGAATTAACAGACAATTCGGCAAACTTAGTGGCAGAGCACATTCATAGTAGAACTGATGACCGATGGAGCCAAAAAGTTCAGGAGTAGCGGACGCTTACAGAAGATGTACGTTGGAAGGCCCTCACAAGGTCGACCGATAACCTAGCATATATGCCATGGGAATCACCTGGATGCGAAATGCACGGACCCGGCTGATATGACGACGCTTATTAGGAGAGGCCTATGTCCTGTGTAGCATTGGAAGTCTTTCGGTTGAAATGATGGTGATAATGGCAGCTCGTTTGTGAACTAACTCTTTCGAAAAATAATAGTAAAAAAAGTGACACAAAAAGGTAATGGGGTGATAAGGTAGGGTAGGTAGGTAGGTATTATACGTATTCTTGATGTTTTGCGAACATTATAAAAACCGATTAGAATTTATTTACGTTTTTAGTATTCATGATAAGCACTCTCACTTATATACACGCAACGGGGACAGCGGCATTATTTGAAAAGTATATATTACAATCAATTAACGGGGACAGCGTACGGGGACAACGAGAAGTAATTTTAACAAATTCCCTTTGTTCAGTTTAATGGGGACATGGCTTACGAGGACAACGGGAATACATGATCACGAATACGGATCGAATTTGATGATAAAGATATCTAAAGAAGACCTTTATTTATTTATTTCTGTCTTTATAGCAGATGTGGTAAATATCTAATTTGGCACAGCCAATTTGTTTGTTTACTCTAAAGATCATTATAATAACACTCAAGTAGATTTTGTACTCAAAGGAAACAACTATGTTGCAACAGACAACATTATGATGACAATTTGTCGCCAAATAGTCTAATTGTAACAGTTTTAACGCTACACTCTGCAGGAGTACGGAAGTTGTAACAATGAGTGCTTTTGGCTCTTACTGTTTACTACCCTTCTCTAAATCGCAGCTAAACAAATGGATAATTAGAAGACATTGTAGAGGTAAGGAGGAGCTCGTGGCTAAATAATAACAGCCGCACTGGTCGATCATCAAGGTTAAGCAACGCTTGACGAGGTCGGTCCGTGGATGTATGAACATTTCAACATACCGAGTTTCCTTCGTGCCTCGAAAAGCACGTTAAGCCGTTGATCCCGGCTGTCATTCGAAGATCTTAGACCGTCGTTACGGTTAGTCAGAAGCCTGAGATCTGACACCAGTCTTGCCAAGGAGTACCGTGTTACCCAGTGCTGGGTTGTGGAGGTCAGATAGGCAGTCGCTCCATGTAAAACACTGGTACTCAGATGAATCCGGTAAGGCTGGAAGCCGACCCCAATATAGTTGGGAAAAAGGCTAGGCAGATTGATTGTAGAGGTAAGGACTGTCGTGAATCTTACTGGTCTTCAAGAAGGGCCGAGGACCTAAAGTTCTAGACCAGTGACATTCTATCAAAGTAAGCGTGGCGATAGCGATAAAAAAATGACAAATGCCATTGAAATGGCTCGTGATCAATCATTTTGGCATTTCTACTAGAATAAGTGTTCTTTTTACTTTTCCTAAATAAAAAAAAGGAATATGCCCCACACTAGGAATTTCTTCCTGTATCGTGGGTACGTTTACAAACATATAAACTCACATACACAAACACCCAGAGCCGAAACAACTATCTGTAGGTCATAAAAATATTTGTTAACCGTAAAGATTCTATCAGCGATATCGCTCGTCGATAAGTCTAAAATGTAAATGACACTTGATCAATTCCATATTACCTATTTATTTTGAACTTTGATAAATTAATCGCGTGGGTGCGTGTGTGTGGGGCGTCAGTTTATTATGTATAAATTAATCGCTATGGTTCTCTCATCCAGCGGACATTTGTGATCCTTATCATGTCATCGGTGCACCATGTAGGAGATTAAAATAGTCTGCTCGAAAAAAAACACGCTCTCGGGCAAAATACGTCATTTGCTGAACATAAACACTAATAATGTTAGGTATCACAAGCATTCTCCGCTCATGTGCTTACAGTATATAGCGGATTCCCGGGCTCTGGGTTTGCCGGATTCCCGAGACCTTCTGTTGGTCATTGGCCCACCAAAATATACAAAAACAAAATATTACAGTTAAACTTTTAGTCTCTCACCAGTGTGTAAATCAAAAGATTAACACAAAGATAAATAAAAGTAAAATATAACAGGAAGAATATATTATTTTTGTCACTAAAATGTAAAGTTGAGCGGAAATCGTTTGCAATAACTCATGCAACGTATCGACTGACAGACTGTTTGGAACACGCTCACCAACAACAGACTTTAATATATACAACCGTATTATTGAGCTTTAAATTTTTAATGCTATGGGACTGAGCAAAATCTCAGGTGGATGAAGTTGAGTATCAAACAATGACTAAAGCTAACTCTAGAGAAGGTAATTTTTAGATATTCAATATATTAGTTATCGCATATTATGATACCATACTTATATATACTGGGTACTATTCAAATATTAATGAACCGATTCAATATTAGCTACTCAATCTATTATTGATATCTGTGTAATATTTTGTATGAAATATAAGATAATCGTAAATAAGCACGATACATAGTGCAACTGTTAGAGAAGTGAAACGGTGAATAAATTTTCATTCATACTTTCACAGGCCTGTCAACGTTGATTTTGTAGGCGTATTTAAAAAAAAACAAGTGAGTCGTCTCGATTTTACGCGGCCCTATTATTTGACGAATACCTAGTATTATTTAAGTAATAGGTTTGGGAATATAGTTAGGGCATATAGTGTTATATTCGCTAATGAATATAGAGTAATTCTCTATATCGTAATACGAATATTACGTGGCTAGTATTATAATACCAGTACGTTTGTTTATTTAATTTGATATGAGTTTTCTCTTGACTCTAGTCTATGTCAGAGGTGACAGAGACAAAGTCAACGATGGATTGAGCTTACCCAGAAGGAGCCTGATCACTATAACTTTGAAGGGATTCGGGTTGTATGCGTTCGGAAACAGAGACGCAGGCAGTCAAGGCAGTGGATTCCACTCTTTTGCTGTGCCCATTATGAAGGATATTTGGAAGCGCTTGGTGCGTATTGGTGGAATGGAGATGATGAAGGAAACGTGCAGTGCATCTAGACATAGGCGTAGATTATTCACACACACATCTAGCTAACTCCAACATAGTTTGGAAAAGGCTAGGTTTGCCAAATTGGGTAGAAGTTAGCTTTTGGCTTTGATTATGATCATACCAGTATTTTACAAAGAGCGACTGCCTAGGATAGGATAGATGGTCCACCTTTTACACACTTTGACTCCCATTTAGTCCGTTGTGCGTGCATTCCTCCTCTCTTTGAGAGGGAATGGGCCACAATCCACCACGCGGGACAAGTGCGGGTTGGTGGTTGTCACTTGTCTTGTTCTAAGACATTCCTCACGATGTTTTCCTTCACCGTTTTGAGAGCAGTGGTGATGAAATAATTTACACAGGGTTAAGCGCCTGCCTGGGTTCCAACCTACAACCTTCAATTTTAAGTCGCGGTCGTTACCACTGGACCACCACTGCTCTCTGAGTGATTGCCTATTTGATCTCAACAACCTAATTACTGGGTAACGCAATGCTCCGTTCCCGCAATGATGGCCAGGCTTTCGGGTTTGGGACTACCCGTAAAGTCTGTTAATGATTTACAAATTACTGAAGGGATCAATATTGCTATGGCACAAGAAAGTGAAATTGTATAATGTGGTCCAAACAAAATGTATGATAGATTGTAGGGCTTGTTTTCACCTTCTTCCTGGGAACTTCTTAAAAATGTATAATATATTTAAATAATGGATTGTAATCAGTTTTTAGTAATGAGTAGAGAAGCAGGTCTTGAGAGACCTCCATTGTTTCTAAATTTGGCTACGCAAAACAAATCCATCGTTGTGTTTTAAGGCGGTTGTACTTCATTCCAGTTAATTGCTGGCGAACTTATATCATAAAAAAATATCCATCAAACCTATTAAGGATATGTCCTAGAGTCAATATACTTAGACTGATAAGGGGGCTGGCCTTATTAATAACTAGCTTTTAACTGTGACTTCGCAAACAGTTTTTTTTTTTTTTTTTAAACGGATGAAACTCCTAGTAACAGGATGAAATTCCTAGTGTGGGGCAACACACTAGGAATTTCATCCTGTATCGTGGGTGCGCTTACAAGCATATAAACTCACAAAAACACTCACATCACAACAACAACACACAACAACAACTCACCAAACAACAACAACAACAAACAACAACAACTCACTCAAATCCAGAGTTAAATGAAAAAGGTGAAATCATACTAATATTATTAATATTTTAATGTTGTTTGCCCAGGCTATTCATGATAATTCAGCTTCATGTTTATCACATGGTAGTTTGTGATTCTTTACCGCTCATAATTCCAGTCCATCTCCGAGCTTCTGTTATCTCCACTGTGTCCGGTATGACTTATCATTTACCGTGATGAAAAAAGTATTTATTCAAACTTTATACAAAGGCGGACTTAATGCCTTAGGCATTTACTACCAGTCGACCTTAGGGTCGCGGCATTCTATGTGTTAATCCAGGTTATGTGTTAACTATCTGTGTGCAAAATTTCATTCAAATCCGTTTAGGCATTCTTCCGTGATTTAAACACAAACATCAATATAAGATATTTTTCCTTTCCACAACGTCGACGCGTTTCTTTATCTCCGCATTCCTCCTTCGTGTTGTAAGCACCCTTCATCCCTGTTCTAAGTGACACGTACCCTCAACTGCTTTGCCAACGCTAAGCAAAATTAATGTTGGTTTATTTAAGTCTGGGGGAATCCAAATTTTATCAGGTTTAGTTATTGACTCGGGATTTCTGGATTTCGAAAAAATATGGTATTGTATCAAATGGATGTAAATACCCGAATTATTGGGCTTTGAATTTTAAATGCTATGGGAGTAAGTAAATCCCTAGTGGGCAAAGTCAACTTCATTTCAGCCAAATGACATGCACTGCAAATCATCGAGTCACCATGCACTATGTAGGTATGCAATATATCGTCAGTTCACCATCATCCGTGCCTGCCTTTATTTGAACCTCATATATAATATTTGGACTCAGTTCAACATATTATTTTCTTCTGTACTTCTTAAGAACTATCTTCTCAGACTATGTTTGGTTTTGGTGAAAGTTGATAAGGCTAGAAATATACACTTTTTTCTACCCTATAAATCATCTTTTGTACAGTTCATCCAACGTTGCTTTGGTCTTCATTCTAGTACTCTTATAGCCAGACCCATTCACTCAAAAAACATTCCACCATGTGTTTAGCTGGCGTAGCGTGAATTATATAAAAAATCTCCTATCTGAAAATCTTCGACAATTTCATAAAAAAAAAAAGATTGGCCGAAAGAAAAAGCAAATCAAAGGCATTCCTGAACAAAAAATAGACATCAACATAGCCCACTCAAAACAAAAATACAGCGAATGTTTGCTATTATTTTGTACGGAAGCAAGACGTACACTAACACTGGTAATAAACTATTTTGGAACGATGACTTCCTAGAGTGTAATGTGCGGATATAACTACATTATGCAAAGGTTATGATCAATATAGGTGCTCCAGAATCATTTTTGCTGGGATTCCAAAAGTAACCATGAAACACTTTTTCGTCTTTATTTAAGAAATTATAAAGAGAAAAAGGTACAAAAAGCACATTCTTAGGACAAAAAAAAACAAAAAAGATTTTTACTATTGATATCTTTTTAATTTATTGATTTTGGAGTCTGTGAAACTTCACGTAAGCGATGATGTGGTTGACGATGGAACACGCTTCCTTAGAACTTACGCACTGGAAATCAGTGTGTCGACCCTAGGGTAAATTAAAAGAGGAAGAAACCAAAAACTGTTTGTCAAAAAAGGCCCATCAATTCCAATGTATTTTTTGAATAACTCCCTTATTACGAGTACCACGGGCAATGAAAAAAAGGAAGGTGCACATATTCCCATGCATGTTTCAAGGTATGATGCAAATCCAACACAAAACTTTCTTCCATGACGAAAACTCGAACAATTACTACACTATTGTTAAGTTCAAACTAGGTTTAAAATCTGTATAAAAACTAAATTACAACTGCTAAATAGCACTACAAAACCCAATCCATTGCCGGCAAAGGAAAAAAAAATCTGGCACACACCCAAATAATGTCAGGAATGTGTGAATGAGTGACAGAAAATTCCGAAACGTGCGTGTTACAAAATAGTGGGAAATAGGACGACATCGCGGTAGGCTGCCAATGTCAAGGGTCTCGAGTTCAAATCCCAAGCGAGTCTTTTCTTATAATAGATCTTTCTGAATGAGCGGCTCTAGCAACAAGTTTTTTTATATAGTTCAAGGTTGAAGCGTTATTTTTATGATTATTTGAACTGTACTCTGTTTTACTGATGGACGCCATTAAATTAATGCACTGCAATTATATTTATGGCCAGTATGTGACCTGCAATAACATTTTGATCTACGCCACACTGATTTATGCTTTCCAATCTGTGTATGTCTCTAGATATCTAGATATTCCTCGGCAATGATATATCATTATTGACTGATATTTCTGAACTATCGAAACCACTATTGCCTCGAGACAAATTTATTGGACGAATTTTTGTTCACAGACCGTAAGAAATGACTTATTTTTTTATGAAAGTCTTACTCAATACTAGCTTGCTCATCTTGTTTACACCTCTTTAGGCAATAAACTTCCACTGTACCAAAGGGCTATTTTCACCTACCGCCATATTAGCCCCTTCACAGATGATTAACCATCCGGCATTCTCATTACCTGCATCTATTAATAAATTGTTGTTGAACTAGATTCTAATATAGAAAATTATTTGTATAAACTTAAATATTGTTTAACTTTGCAACACTTTTGCAAAATCTACAAATAGAAAATAATTGTGGCACATTTGTTGCCAGACTGTTCAACATATTGCTAAATCGATGGAAATAAATCAATCCATCGCAAATAAGCTATTTAGATGAAACTTGGCACGGATCATATCTATCCTAAAATTGAACTAGTTTCCAAAGAAACAATGGTATTGATATCATATTCAAGTGAATGAAGACTGCCTTCGGTTTTGGCTACGAATATGCTTTTAATCTGGAGTTGTTACTAGTCATTGAGAGTATATTGGGATGCATTCAAAGCGTAAGATACAGCGATTAGATTTTACCTCTAGCTTTGCGAGAATGATGATGACTTAATAAATTTAATGCACCTAACCATCACTATATTTATCTCATATTGGTTAAGCATGCTTTAAACATTGGCCTTGGCTTCAGAATACAATATAATATTTTAATTTCTGTCTATCATCACGTCTGAATTCCCCGAAGAAGGGTTAGGCAGAGGTGCACCCAATCTATAAGATTTTTTCGAACTTAAGATATGGAAATACTGACTCAAAAGAAAATAAGCTTTATTATTGTACGTTTAAGTAACTTATTTCCTTAACTCGAGCACCAGACCGTTCGAATATATGATCCTGACCACCATCTTCGCCAATTGCATCGCTCTAGCCGTCTACACACCATATCCAGCCAGTGACTCCAATTATACCAACTGGGTTCTTGTAAGTATCTTCTTACACCCTTGTTACAGACCAAGAGCTAATCATAGTTAAATATTCACTAGACCCTATTGAAAACTGTCACGAATTTCATTCGCTTTGTCATATCGATATTACTAACTGAGACCTCTTGTATTTCGATATAAATTTCAATTTTCAGCGTATTGAGTCCAGAAAAGTTCGCAAGATATAAATCTCGTTCAATACAGTCAAATATGATATTACTACATAATGTAACATGTATAAGCATGGACAATTAGTTCAGCTAGGCGAGCTAGGATGAACTAACTTTGCTTAACTCTTGTTTTGCCACCGGTGTCAGTGTGTTATCATTGTCTATGTACTTCTTGTTTATTATATATATATGATAGTAAAACGTTCAAAACGACGTTCAATCTTCATCTTCGAAGCGTTAAATTCTTATAACTGTTGATATTTCTTGCTCTTTCATTCATCCTTTTGACCTTAAACCGTATGATTGGTTTCATTCTTTTCTTTTTCTATTACTCTGTCAGAGTTATAAGATCGCCCTTCAATTTCACAACGCAACGTGTTTTTGTAAATCACTTAAAGAAAACCTTGTCAAATTAGATTTCTGTTTAAAACCTAGCAACAATATATATTTTTATTTTCAGGAAAAGATTGAGTATGTGTTCTTAGTAATATTTACGGGGGAGTGCATCATGAAGATCATAGCATACGGATTCATCATGCATCCTGGCTCCTATCTCCGAAACGGCTGGAATCTGCTGGATTTTACGATCGTCGTCATTGGGTGAGTGCATTTTGATATTAGGTTTGATAACTATTGTTTCATGATCGTTCCTTTTAGGTTTATCAGGTTCATTATTGTGTTCTTGAGAAACATCAGTTATATAATTTATGATTTGATTATGATTTATCATTTTATTCTCTGTTGGTTGTAACAACTACGCTAGTATTACTGCCAAAGCCTGTGATTGAGAAATTAATTATAACTCTATTTCTATGCAATCTTACTTGTGCGATTGTTGCGTTTTATCTTTTAAAATTGTTATTGATTTTAAAGCAAAAAATACGTGTCTCTAATTTTTCGAAAATATAACTGATGAACTTATTACATTTGTTTTCATCCAGAAATAATACCTATTATATGAAATGAAATACTTTATGTCTCAACATATTTCATAATAATTACAGAATGGTCAGCACAGTATTATCGAGTATATTCAAGGACGCGTTTGACGTGAAAGCTCTGAGGGCGTTCAGGGTACTCCGACCTCTGCGACTCGTCTCCGGCGTGCCTAGTGAGTTGTTATTAATACTTTTATAAGATAACCCTTGACCATGTTTAATAATATTCAGCCAATCGCCCCTTTGAAAATTTAACGGAAGTTCTAGGCCAGTAGATACGCTTTCATAAAAAATAGCATGATATATTTCTTTAAATTATGTTGATAGACTAGCATTTGTCCAGCATCCTGTTTATAAGCAATGATCTACAAATTCCTTTTTTATGACGGATAATAAGCAACTAAGCTGTAAAAAGCATCCACATACGAAGGCGTTACTTAGGTATACGCACACGAAAGTGTTTTACAAAAAAGAAATAACTTTTGCAATAAAGAGTGTCAGACACTCGTTAGATGAAAATAATATGTATTAATCTATCGATGTAATCTTTTTGTGAGGGCCAGAAAGTAACTGAAGGTACCGATACAATATCCAAGAGACCTATAAAATCAATATTTTAATTTTCTCTGCAATTCTTTTCTTCAAGCATCTTCCAGGAGACAGGAGGATGAATATATTGAACCTTTCTGGACTTCTCAACTAGTCACCTCTAACCTGATCTTCCACCCCAGGTCTCCAGATCGTGTTAAATTCGATCCTGAAGGCGATGGTGCCACTCCTCCATATCGCGCTGCTGGTCATCTTCGTCATCATCATCTACGCTATCATTGGGCTGGAGCTGTTCTCCGGCAAGATGCATAAGAGCTGCTACAATAAGTATACAGGTTTGGACTTCATCATTTTCTTTATTCTTTTATTTATCTTTTGTCTGCCTCTGGTTTTCAGTTTTACTTTAGAATTTTTGGTCCTTTTGTCCGAAACAGAATATGCGTTCTATCCCGAAAAGATCTGTAAATAAAAGAAAATGTAAGTTCATTAAGCACTAACCTGCACACCTTGAGTTTACTATTAGCTACTGGCATATTACTCAATTAATTTGGGAAGCATGGGGATCAAAACGAAAAGTTTTGATCCCCATGCTTCATCATGCTCTAAAAAAGAAACTTTTTGCAAAAAATACCACCCACTTCCAAATAAAATACTACAAAGTGAAAATTAACTTTATTTTTGGAAGTCGGTGTCTTTCTTTTTATCCTTTTTTTTTGATATGGACACTGACTTCCAAAAATAAAGTTATTTTTCACTTTATAGTTTTTATTTGGAAGTAAGTATTATTTTATGAAAAAAAGTTTTTTTATTTTTCCCTTTTTAGTTGTACCTACCTAAAATAGGCAAGTTGTTTAGTAAGGTACCTATTACGCCAGAATAGATTATCCGAATAACATGAAACTTGAACATAACCGGTGAAATGAGAGATCTGCGTACCCCTTTAGAGCGTACTGGCGTGATGTTATGTTATGAAATTGTATAAACATTAAACAGAAATGCGATTGCAGGATTCCCGAATGATTTGCCGTTATTTATTGAAGAGCTCTGTCGTATATCTCCGAAGTTCTTCATCAGACCACTAATTTCGAAAATATTTTTTTTGTTTGAAAGAGTACTTTCAAACAAAAAAATATTTTCAAAATCGGTCCACAATTGACGGAGATATCAGAGAACATACATAAAAAAAAAACATACATGAAGTCGAACATAGAACTTCCTCCTTTTTGTTAAGTCGGTTAAAAATAAATAAATAGGAAGCGATAGATTGATCTCATGGTGTGATGAAAATTTAAGATACAAGTTATACTTCTTCTGGCGGACATTATCTTTAAAAAAAAAACTTAATGTTCTACTTAAACCTTAAACAAACTTTTATTTTTCTCAGATGAGATCATGGATACTCCCCACCCATGTGACCTGGACAACGGCTTCAACTGCTCCATGATCGGTGAGGACATGGAGTGCCGAGAAGGATGGATAGGCCCTAACTTCGGCATTACCAACTTCGACAACTTTGGCCTTTCTATGCTCACTGTGTTCCAATGCATCACGCTTGAAGGCTGGACTGATGTTATGTATAATGTAAGTTCGTATATTTTACTAGTTTCAGGTTTGTCTATAAATAGAGTCATCCTTTGTCTCACAATAGAGTCGCCTTCTATATGGACCCATGGGTCTGGCATGGCATGTACTGGCAAAATGTGAATGATCTCACTTTTAAGCGTTATTTGATGTAGTCTGTCTATTGACATAGATTTGCTCAAAAATCATGCAACCACCTACTGTTTGAAGGTTACAACAACACTTTGCCCACTGTCCATTCTTTGGCTTACCCAAACTAGTACTTAGTAGTACTTATATTTTCGATTTCAGATTCAAGATGCAATGGGCAATAGTTGGGAGTGGATCTACTTCGTTTCGATGGTCATCTTAGGCGCTTTCTTCGTCATGAATCTAATTCTCGGTGTGTTGTCTGGGTAAGTTATAACTTCTTTTCTTTGCATGCTTTTCAACAAGCGAAGGTTGACAATCTACTCCACATGTTTGTTGTAGTTTATGTTTAAATCTTGTGTTAAATTCAAATATTTCAAATAATATTTTACTGTTCTAAATCCTACTGCGTGAAATCATTCTAAGCTATAAGGAACTTCACTTAGGAACTGCGTAGATTTATTTATTTAGACTTCATGCACAAAGGTACAAAGGCGGACTTAATGCCTTAGGCATTCTCTACCAGTCAACCAAGGGTGGTTGGTAGATTGTTTTAATTATAACTAGTACTATAGACCAAACTTAATCAAACACAAATTTGAAATTTCAGAGAGTTCTCCAAAGAAAGAGAAAAAGCGAAGAACAGAGGTGACTTTCAGAAGCTTCGAGAGAAACAGCAACTAGAAGAAGATCTGAAGGGCTACCTCGACTGGATCACGCAGGCAGAGTACTTGGAACCGCTAGCTGATCAGCATGAACATCATCCACCAGTGGATCAGAACAGGGGGGACTATGGGATAGGTGAGGAGATATAGTTTATTTTTATTATAGTTAGGCTCACGCTTGACCACTATCTCACCTAATGGTAAGCGATGACGTGGTCGACGATGAAGCACATTTGCCTAGCTGTAATCTATTCACTCTTGAAATAAAGACCAGGACACACAGATTTTTCAAAGCAAGCTTTTTTAAAGGTATCAATAATATTAAGTTCTTTTTTTTTACTATCTTTTTATTTTATTTGTTTTGTCAGAAATTTTGTTCTAAATATTTTTTTTATTTCTTTTCTTTTCGTTCTTTAGGGGTTTGTAGATACAGATCCATACTTAATATTATAAAACGCGAAAGTGACTCTGTCTGTCTGTTACCTTTTCACGCGTTAACTGCTGAACCCATTAAGATGAAATTTGATATGGAGATAGTTTGAGACCCTGGGAAGGACAGTTTTTTGCCCCAGAAATCATCCTTAGTGGGTGGAAAAGGAGGTGAAAGTTTATGTGGTGAACTAATAATTTCTCAAGTACGGCGGCCCACATACCTACAATATTATTGCGCGATATAAAAAATAGGTTATTCGAAGTAGTCCTGAACTTTGTTACGATTTATCTTTGTCAATTTATATTGAGTTGATATAGCTAAAAATAAGTGTCCTTTATTTTTTGATAATGTAACTGACGGACTTTATAGAATTATTAATTTTTTTATCCAGGAATCATCCCTATTTAAAGATTGTTGTGTCACAGGAATTGTATAGTGAGAATGGATAGACACTGAATTAAGATGTTTTAGAATACATTTCAGGTCAGACGCAGAACGAGCATGATTCTACGGACCATCTGGGAATAGAGAACAGCCAACTGGCTAAACTGGCCTTCTGCCTGTTTTGGAAGAAGGATTTTGATAAAGTAAGTTATACAGTTAGTATAGTACACATAATTTTAAGAGCTTAAGCCCAAGAGGTCTGATGAGATACTAAGACAATCTGTACCATTACCCAAAGGTAGACTAGTAAAAAATGCCTGAGGTATTCAGTCCGCCTCTGTACGTTTGTGTGCATGAGGTCATCATCATCATCTTCCTGCCCTTATCCCATGTTACTCGTGGTCGGCGCAACACGTTGTCTTCTTCCATACCGTCCTGTTCCCTGTCACGCTATCACTGACTCCCTTTTCTTTCATATCACTCCTCATACAGTCCATCCATCTTTTCTTTGGCCTTCTTCTTCCTCTCCATCCATCTAAATTTGTTTTTTCTGTTTGTATGAAGTATTAAATAATAATCCATACTAACATTATAAATGCGAAAGCTTAAACTTGTGAACCGATTTAGATGAAATTTGATTTGGAGATATTTTGAGACCCTGGGAAGGGCATAGGACCTGATCGTTTTTATCCCGGAAAGCATCATTGAGGGGGTGGAAAGGGATGGGTGAACCAATAATTATCCGTTTAGACTAGTAATATCAGTTTTGTTTAATTATTTAAATAGTTTGAAGATTAATGAAAGCTCCTTTAAAAATAATTGGCTATTCGAAGCACTACCCATCTACTCGTTCGGGTTTGACCCGTGACTTCGTCTGCGCAGCATTAGTACTAGTGAAAAATAAATAAAGTACGCAAAGAGAAGAGTTAAATCAAGAAAAATAGCCATAACTATTTAAGAGCCCGATGAATCTCTGCTAGTCTGTCTGAGAGGGAACAGTGATTTACTATTTTTATTTATATATTTAAAATAGGCTCGCGCTTGGCCACTATCTTACGTGATGGTAAGCGATGATGTGGTCGACGGTGAAGCACGCTTGCCTAGAAGTAACCTATTCACTCTTGACTTAAAGACCCCTCGATTGTAGCAGCGGGCAACACAGATTCCGGCAGGGAATTCCACTCCTTACCTGTACGCTTAATAAAAGTATTCTCAAAACGTTTAGTGCGTATGGGTGGGATGTCCACCATGTACCGATGGCGCATCGTCGTACGTCTGGTAGTCCAGGCGGAATTGGATCATGCAATTCCATCGCACACTCCCCGAAATGTAACCGATAAAAAACCGACAACTCGGCGACGATATTCAAGGTTCTGGAGCTTTGACTTAACCAGTGCCTCATCGCCGATGAGCTAATAACACAGATCATGAAGACTAAATTAAATGCCTTCCATGCGCTAACCTCCCATTTCTGAATTAAGTATTTGATTTCGAGTATTTGTCAAACTCTAATTTAGCCTAAAACCTGTCAAAATTTGACATTGTAAAGAAGGGTTAGTTAGATACGTTCGTAATTGGGAAAGATTCTTTCAGAAATCAGCCCAAAGTAATGTACTTAGTTACGAAACCCTAGTTATCTTAGGTACACGATGGAATATGTCATATTGATTTGAGAGAAACAACAACAAGTCATAATTGGTTGTCAATCTTTCAGTTCTAAAAGAGGTAAATATTTCATGTGAAGGGCGGTCAATGTATAGGCAATAAGGCAACATATTCTAGTTAAAAAGTTACTTCTAAGTAGTTTTCAAGAGCAGAGCAATGGTGGCTCAGTGTGCAGAGCAATGGTGTGTCATTATTTATTATTTAAATTATTACTTCAGTCGTGGTTTCGAACCACCTAGGCAGGCTTTACTTTGTGTAAATTATTTCATCACCACTAAAACCGCGAACAAAAAACCATAGGCATGCCCTAGAACAAAAAAGTTGAAGACATGTGACATCCACCAACCCGCACTGGGCCAGAAATAAGAAAATTTTGTTCTTCACTTGCCGGTATTTAACTACAATATATGTTGCAGCAAGGGTGGTATAGGATGGGTGGATGGATGGATGGGATGGGTGGATAGATGTAAACTATCGGGAAGTCAGGATGTATTCCCATAGGTTAAGACATAGTGTGTGGGCAGGTCGGTGGGTACAATCGTGAAAATAAAATCAAACAAATTATTCGATACACTGAGTTTATTAAAATGATCAACTCACAGTTACAATCTTGCTTACTAATATTACGGATCGAATGTGATTTCACGACTTCTCAGCTCTAAGGCGGTCAGTACTCAACTGCCAAATTCTGTTGTCCCCACCACGTTTTGAATTAAATCAAAAAACCCGACTGCTTCAATAGCGAACTAAAAAGACGTAAACAAGGAGAAAATCATGCTGTGCAGTCGGAGGATACTTATTCGCGGGCTGGCTGACCAAAATCTGGTGTAGGTATCCTCCGCCTGCACAGCATGATTTTCTCCTTGTTTACGTCTTTTTAGTTCGCTATTGAAGCAGTCGGGTTTTTTGATTTTTTGATTTAACTTTTTTTATTTATAACTTTTTAGTTAGTTTTTTTTTTAATTACCTACGTATATTTAAACATATAAGTATTATATATTTTTGAAATCACATCTTAAAATCCTTTATTTTGTTACCCCACATGATGGGTTAGGAAGAAAAAAAAAGTTTGGGCCTCCACAATATGGCGCCCAAAATCCGCCACTTTTCTATTATCTAATTGTAATGTAGCCAGTGACACTCGCAGATTGACGTACGAATCATCAAAATCGGCCAACGCGTTTGGTCTCTGGAACGCCATATAGGAACAAACATACATACATATATACATAGATACATACTTACATACATACATAGACTGATAAACACATTACCCTCCTTCGGCAGTCGGGTAAAAAGCGTGCCAATGCGAAGTTGTTCTTGATTTTCCACTAGGTGGCGTTCTTGTGATTTGTTTTGACTTCCGTACTATTGACTAAACCCGACATATTTATATGTAACAATAATAATATTTTTGCAGGTGAACCGTCGAATGAAGAGAACCTGCAGGAAAGCAGTGAAGTCTCAAACGTTCTACTGGTTGATCATCGTGCTAGTTTTCCTAAATACTGTCGTACTTGCCAGTGAACACTACCAGTAAGTATTCAAGAAGATAGACTAACAAACTTCTATTAAATATACTTTGATCGAAGCCGAGAATGGTGTATACGGATAACTTGGTACAATATTAATCCACTCGGAATTAATAATAGGAATGTTAACTGAAAATTAGTTTTTATCCGTTAGGTAGATTTATAAAAAATAAAGGACACGTATTTTTTAACCGACTTCCAAAAAAAAGGAGGAAGTTCTATGTTCGACTTTATGTTTGTTTTTTTTTTTTTTTTCTTTTTTTTTTTTTCTTTTTTTTTTTTTTTGTGTATGTTCACCGATATCTCTGTCAATTGTGGACCGATTTTAAAAATTTAGCATGTTTCGAAATTGGTCCCATTTTAATTTGGTGAAGGTCTGATGAAGAACTTCGGAGCTACACAACAGAACTCTTCAATAAATAACGGCAAAACTCTCGTGATTGCTGCAATCGCATGTCTGTTTGTTGTTTATACCATTTCATAACATAACATCACGCCAGTACGCTCTAAAGGGGTACACAGATCTCGCATTTCACCGGTTATGTTCAGGTTTCATATTATTCGGTTAATCTATTCTGGAGTTATAGGGACCTTAATAAACAACTTGCTATTAGGTAGGTAAAACTAAAAAGGGAAAAATAAAAAATCTTTTTTGCAAAAAAATACTACCGACTTCCAAATGAAAAACTACAAAGTGAAAAATAACTTAACTTTTGGAAGTCGGTGTCCATATCGCAAAAAAATGGTACCTACGAAAGACACCGACTTCCAAAAGTTAAGTTATTTTTCACTTTGTAGTTTTTCATTTGGAAGTCGGTAGTATTTTTTTGCAAAAAAGTTTTTTTCTTTTAACACATAAACATACGATATAATGCATTGAAATATTGTGTGACGTCACGCCGTTAGAACACTTTATACTAACATGGTGACGACACAAGCCCCGACTCCTGAACTTTGATGCGCTTTATTTTTGTCAATTTTTATTGTTTGGGTAAAGCAAAAAATACGTGTGCGATATTATTTGACAATCTCTCTAACGGACGGACTCAAAAGAATAATAATTTTTCTGCCCAAGAAACATCCCTATTGCTAGCTGCCTCATTTATCTAGTGGTTGCAAGCGTAATTTTAAAGCATGATCATGGGTTCGACCCCCAGCAGGCAGTATTATAGCGTATTTCAATTTTACTTCTAAGTTATTGCCACTGGCAAATTATACGAGTGATGACTAATGGTGTCTCAAGTTTGGAAATTTAATTTTTCTCTAAATGTGTGTGCACATACCATACCAATCTGCCAAGAACTTTAGAAACTATGTGACTGTTGAAAAAAATAGTCAGTTCTCCAAATATAAAATAAAAAATAAAATTTATTATTTGCAGGCAACCAGAGTGGTTGGATCTCTTTCAAGAGTACGGCAACGCGTTCTTCGTCGCGCTCTTCACGTTAGAAATGTTAGTCAAGATGTACAGCTTGGGTTTGCAAGTAAGTCATCTATGTTTCGAGCTCTACTTAACTGTTACTTTTATCTTCTCACTCATAGATGTATTAAAAGTAGGAAGATACGTTACGCGCTAACTTCGTGATCAGAAAACCTGGGCTCGGCGCACGACTACATGCATCGAAACTCACACATCTATGTCACCAGTCCCAAACCTACAGTTACCGATAGACAAGGACAGAGATAGGAGACGGCACTGTAGTGCGAGCGAAATCACGTTAGCCGCCGAATGTTGTCCGAATGCTAAATGAATGAAATTACATTGCAATATGTGCGTATCGTGTCTCTCACGCATTTTTGTAATATCTATCTCGCTCTCACAAATATGGCGAAACAAACATTAAATATTATTGTAATTTTCAACAAATTAACATTTTTGACTGTACTTACGAGTGGTAAGTGATCCCGTGTGACTTATTTTTCTTTCTGGTATTATTTAAACACTGTTTAGCTACACAAGAAGTCATTTTGATGCGTATTTATTGCAAAAAAATATAAAAACACTGAAATTATTGAGCTGTGGGATCCACCATGTGCCGTGCGCGACTGAGTGCCCGCTGCGGGCATTTACTTAGATTATTAGTAGGACCAAGCGCTGTGAGCAGTCCCGTATCTACCTACTTTTAATACATCAATGTTCTCACTATTTTTCGTTCTAAAATTTATCATGGAACTAGAAACAAACTACTGACGGTAATGGCTGATGTTATCAATGATGTTAAGTATATACTGAGGTAGATACGTTTTACCGACGTCTCCGCGGCAATATAAACACAAGTTGACCAGCTCGAGTGAACTCAGTCCGTCCTGCGTCTGGTTGCGTCACGAACGTAGGTTTGAATAGTATGTTTGTCTCTTTCTGACAACGGGGTCCTATTTTTATATCTGTGATCTTTTAACCTACCAGTGATATAAATAAAGTTCCATGTTCAAAGTTCCAAGATCCTAAGTAGATAACTAAAATAAAATATCGCCATGTTTTTATTTCTCTTGAATGACGTCTCTATTGGTAAAATCTCATTAGATGTAATCGGTAACATTGTTTGGTCAAAAGCGCGGGTAGGTGAGAGTAGGGCCGAAATGCACAGTTATTTTGATCGAATATTACACCTTGTGCTACTGTTAGACATAAGTTTTGGACGTCTTGAACGCTAAAAATCCGATAAAAATGTAGCTCTCTCTTTCTTTCTTACGTTTTTTTTTTCATTTCTATTAGCCGCGTTTAATCTATGGAATTAAACGCTGTACTAGGTATGTATCACAACTTATATATGTCACGTCCAATAAGTTTGTTTCTAGGTAATAAAATACATTACAAATGTTTATACAGGGGTCAAATTAAATGAAATGGCGAAACTATTTTCTTCTGTGTTTTTTCTTCTTTACAAAGTGTGATTTTTGTAAACATCTCTTTTTAATAAAGCCAGTGAATGGGTATCTGGGTATTTAATTTGGGCCTGTGTGAATTTAATTTGGCCTAATATCATGTTTTAACCAATCTAACATCACACACCACATTCAACTAACCTGTGCTTAACACCTACGCTTTGGTTGCTGTTCTTCTACCAGTATACTTCTTATCTACGTTCTGCGTCCCGGTTAAGTTGCCTCCCAACATGTTTCAGGGCTACTTCGTCTCCCTGTTCAATCGCTTCGACTGCTTCGTGGTCATTGGGTCTATCGGCGAGATGGTGCTGACGAAATCTGAGGTCATGCCTCCGCTGGGCATCTCTGTGTTGCGCTGTGTGAGGCTGCTCAGGGTTTTTAAGGTTACCAAGTAAGTATGATTTAAAAAAATGAATGAACAATTTATAATATATATATTGCATACCACACGCAGATTCTAGAACAAAAATAATCACAAAATTAATGTGGCAATTTGTCAAGTGCGAAATCACAGTACTTTAAAACTACTGTGATTGTTTGGATGAAAATTAACGGGCAATTGCATGACGCATCCTTTGTTTTTGTTTCGGAAATGATCGGCTCATACAATTGAGTCGTCCTTTTTGTAAATATATACTAATATATAAATGAAAGAGCATCTTTTAATTATAATGTGCCTACTCTTTGCCCGTTCTAAATCAAACATCTAGTCAAATACAAGCTTACCGAGGTGACTGTACTGCATACCGAATATCTGCAATCGATATAAAATATGTTGATTAAGTTTTTTTATAACTGAATGTTTTTCCAGATACTGGCGCTCACTCTCAAATTTAGTAGCATCACTCCTCAACTCGATCCAGTCGATAGCTTCCCTCTTGTTACTGCTGTTCCTCTTCATCATGATCTTCGCGCTGCTGGGGATGCAGGTCTTCGGGGGGAAGTTCAACTACGACCCAGTAGAAGAGAAGGATCGACATAACTTTGATTGCTTCTGGCAGGCGCTGCTTACGGTATTTCAGGTAAGAATGAATAATTCCTTTATTTAATCGATAGGTTGGAATTGCAAAAGGCGGAGTTACAAAATCAAAATACATTTATTCAATTTAGGCTGAGAAACAGCTCTCTTTTAAAGTAAAATTATAGAATACAGTTTCCCAAAGCCCGTGCAACTCAAATTCCTAGTGTATTAGCTGGGAAGAACTGAAAACTATCTAGCAACACATTTATCTATAACAATAATATGAAGGGTACCCTTGAAGTTACAATATTTTCAAAATAGATACTTGATAAGAAGTTAGATGAGATGTACAGGGCACTTCAGACGGTCACCTCGATACCCAATTAATGACCTTAAACAGAAGAAAATTAAATCGAAGTCAATGCATAATTTTGGATTGTAAGATACCATGCCGACTATTCTACTAAGTTCAACAGTTTAAAGGCCTTACTATGGCGTGCCAAAGCGATCATGGCTCCATTGCGACAGAGAGACGGAGCTATACAGGACAAATAGCGTCATCCCATTCTCATAACGAAATGCTGGCATTGACACGCCATAGTACGGCACCTGTTCACTCTTACCTTTGCCTTTGTCTTTTCTTACAGATCCTAACAGGTGAAGATTGGAACGCGGTGATGTACGAAGGCATCAAGGCTTATGGTGGTGTTGGGACCCCTGGGATCCTCGCTTGCATATACTTCATCATACTCTTCATTTGCGGCAACTGTATCCTTTTCATACTGGTTCTTGTCATAATTTTACTTTTTCATACTTGCCAGACTATTGGGAAAATATGTTTCTTATACTAAATCAATGACGAAATTTAGAAAGATTTAGAAGAAATAGAAAATTATATCATAACATCGATTACTTAGCTGATCTAGGGACAGGAAAGAACAAATACTTAGAAAAGAATAGAAGATACTTTATTGAATACCAAAATAGTTACAGATCTCTTTACAAATTAAAATACTTAATTTTATTTGTGTAATGGCGGTATTGTCGCTGACAGCGATATCTTAAAACGAGCCAATGTTTCTTTAACAACACTTCCCACAGATATCCTTCTGAACGTCTTCTTGGCTATCGCTGTAGATAATTTAGCCGATGCTGAATCGCTAACAAACATAGAAAAGGAAGAAGCGGTAAGTAAACCAGGCAATTCAATTTTTATCCTTTCGTCACACAGACTGACTTCAAATGATTATAACTTATAGGCTCCTGAAGAAAAAGAAGGTGGAAGCATAGCAGCGAATGAAGGAGTACACATAGAGACTGATGATGAGTACATTCACGATGATGATGTGTATACTTCGGATAAGTAAGTATTTTATAAAATACTAGCTTGTGCCAGCGGCTTCGTCCGCGTGAATGTCGAAAATTATCCGGAGGGAATATATTCCCGAGATAAAAAGTATTCCATGTGCTATGCATGACTAATCTATCTCTGTGCTAAATTGCACATATCCATTTAGCTGTTTCAGCGTGAAGAAGTAACAAACACACTCAAAAACTTTCGCCTTAATAATATTAGTGTGATGTCATTTCTAATGCTGCTGAACATTGGTCTTCTACGAAATATCATATATTAAATAACGCATGTACGATTCTTTTAGTTTTATTACTTTTCATTTCTATTACTTTTAGCTCTGAAAGAGACTATGAAGAATCAGGTTCAGAAGGAGATCGACGAGAAGACTTAGAACGTGAACGTGAACTAGATGAAATCATAGACGAAGAAAACGAAGCAATTCAAAGAACAGAAGAGGAACAGGAGAGAGAAGACCAGGAGATGATGGAAGGCCATCAGAGGAATCATATAGGTATAATAATTTTAGGTGTTGAGTCAGGTCAATTACTGGCTATGATAGTTTCAAATATATGTTAATTTTTTTTACTCAGAGGAACTCTTTGATTACTTTGATGAAACGACTGGGACTGCGTTCTGTATTTTAACCTGCATATAATTTGTGCATTTTAAGCCCATGTTATTTTATATGAAGATAAGAAACCTATTACATAAGAATTAAGATATTGGATGAGATGAGATGATTTAGAGAACATATTTGTTAAGTGAAATACAGAAAGTTCTATTATTGTTTCTTAACAAATAAAGTTTTAGAAGTGTTAGTTTTATAAAAAGAACTACTGTGTGTGCCATGATGCCAAAAATGGTGAAATAGTCATAACAATAAGTTAACAAACCAAAAACAGTGAACACAGAGTTGGAAGAAGAGCCTCGGCTGAAACGAAAGCCAACGACCTCATCGGCGCGCCCGCGCCGGCTCTCCGAGGTCAATATATGCGACACTAAGAAACCTATACCTGATGCCACGTCCTTCTTCATATTTGCTAAGACCAACAGGTTAGGGGGGGAAGAAGATTAACAAAAACTTTTTAGATGTTATTTTTTTACGTATTTTGTTTTCTAATTTTGTCTTTGATGGTAGGTTGAGAGATTCGTGCTTGTGGCGCTGAAAGGGCTTTATTCAGTATATGTATTTTTACATCATTTGTCATTAAAGAGTGTATATAATAGTATATATATAATAGTATATAATATAAACATGGATACTTTTTAGTTATTCATGATGGGTAGGAAATTAAATCATGTATTCATAATGTATATTTAATATTTTGCTGATAATGTATTGTAATTTGTATGTCACACGTCGTAAGCACGATTTTTCTATAATTTACTGTAGCAGCACATAATAATTACATCGGAGCCTGTTCCCATTGAACATCAACACTATCAAAGACAAACCCGTTTTCTACTTTATGCCTTACGTCTTTCTCTTCTTTCAATTAATTAATTATTAAAAAATAATTATTATTTACCATTTATTCACATTTAGCTAATTTCCACACTTGTGTTTGCGTTTACTTAAGCATTACAATAATTACTTGATAATTTAGTTAAGGTATTCTAGGTACAGGGATTTCAGCATGGTCAATAGCGATAGTAAAACTATTGGTAATCTTAGGATAAAATTAACTTTAGTGCTAGACGATAGTGTAGAAAATTCTGTCATTTTCCTTCATAAAGATGGCGGTCAATCTGAAGAAGAGGGAACACTGGTAACAGCCAGACCACGGCGTGTGTCAGAACTGAATATGCCAAATCAGACGCCGCCTATACCGAACGCTAGTAGTTTCTTCGTATTCTCACCAACGAACAGGTGAATGGTGATGGCTTCATCACCTGGTGGTACCCATGTCTCATTGTGTCGATTGGCGTTGTGTTGTCCTTGCAGTGATTGGCATTACATATCATCGACTGTGACTGTCCCAGTGTCTGTTGGAAACTGTATTTCCTTGTAATGTGTCCATTAACCTATTCCAGGTGATACTTCCTTACATCAACTGGTTTCTTTATTTACAATTTCATAGTTGATTTCTTTAGCCTTAGTATAAAAATCATTCTTCAGTTCACCCTGTTTCGATTTCATTTTCACCAAAAGTTATACTTGCTGGTGGATTTTCTTTTAATTTCACGTTTTTTCCAAATTTCTCATTTGAAATACCAAATTCTTAGTTCATACCACAGTACCGTTTCCAACATCATATTCTTCATTCATATTTCCTCGTGATGCACGAACATTATAACCTCCATTAAGTGTGGAATAATCAAAATTAGATGAAGATTCTGTTTCAGCAATGAGTATAGTGGGTACCGAAATCTGTGTTTCCCATTAGAAGTTAGGTTTGTTTGTTTAGTATGTTAGGTTTCAAAGCATGACCTGAAATCCCTTAGAGATTCATCATTGTTTTCTTTATTTTATTTCAAATCATATTTTGGCTTGTAGCGTTCACGACTGAGCAGATTGCATGCAATGTGTATTCTTGCATGATTGTCAAAGCCGTGAAAAATATACGCCAAAATTGTCGTTTCAGAAAAAATATTTTTTAATTTTAAATTGTTGCATGTATGCATGGTGTGTACCGTATTATATTTATTTGCCCGATTTTAATGCATGTGCTTATATCACTGATTTTCGTAACATGTGTCTAGATTATATGTGTATTTCTGTGTAATATTTTATGTATAATATTTGAAACACACTTCAAAACTCTAACCCAAATCTATACTTATCCAGTTATTTTGTTTAAAGTCAAATTAAAATATTTGCTGTCAATCCGATTATAGATTAGCTTCATACATTTTTGAAACAAAGCATTTCTCAAAAAGCTAACATTTTCTCTCAGAATTCCTCTAATTCCTTGCTGATTTTTATTCTAAATATTTACTGGTGTTTCCTTTTACGTCAAAATTTTCTCTCTGGTCAAATTCTGACACAGTTCTTAAATGCTAGGTTCCGGGTGTTCTGCTACAAGATGTCTTCATCATCTACTTTTGGGAACATCATCCTCGTCTGCATCATGCTGTCTTCCGCTATGTTGGCTGCTGAGGACCCACTTGATGCTGCACAGAGTGGGTTTAGAAATTGGGTTAGTATTTTTATTTGTCACAACTAATTTGATAATACTTCCTATCATCAGCTACAGCAAAGGTTATTTGAACTTCTGTTGACATTAGATATAAAGTCAATTATCTATTTAAAAAAGAGTTCCTTTCTATGGCGAAACAAAGCAGAGGGAGAGGTAGACCACTAACCTCTATCGAATATATCGAATGACGAGCAAAGTGAAATACTCAAAAAAATATGAAAAAGTGCAGTCTATGTTATGACGATGCTAATCAACGGAATAAGTGGCGCCTCATGGCTAGTAAAGCTGACCCTGAGTAACGGGAAGTGGGGAGATGGAAGAAGATGGAGATCTATTTAAGAATGAAAAAGATGGTATTTATTCGCAAGAAGTGTAAATATAACGAGGAACTCCTCACTAACCACATTTTACTTACATTTTTGGATATTAATTTTTGTTTCAGTTGCTAAGTCAATTCGACGTGTTCTTCACGGGCATCTTCACACTGGAGCTGTTCCTGAAGCTGATCACTTACGGGCTGATCCTCCACCAGGGTGCCTTCCTGCGGTCCGCCTTCAACGTGCTCGACATGCTCGTCGTTTGCGTCTCGCTAGTTTCTATGAGTTTTAAGTACGTAATGATTTCTGATATTAAAGTAATATTAATTTCAAAGAATGAGTTATGAATATGTCTTCGTCATCCATGATCATTTTCTATCTCAAGCGGGCTCAACACTCGCAAAAAATTATTCATAAAGTAGTAACCTTACTGTCAGCACTTAAAGCAGTTAATACAATACAGTACTTGACATTAGTGGTAATGGCACGGCCTGTACTTGTACTAGTTAAGTACAAATATCCTGTACGAGTATCACAGATTACAGGATTGTCCAGTTTCTCTAAAACTAGGTTCCGTGTAAGTCTTTCAATTGTAATAATGCTTCATTTGTTTGCAATTTCAGGTCGGGCAGTATATCGGTGGTGAAAATATTGCGAGTGTTTAGGGTGCTGAGGCCTTTAAGGGCCATCAACAGGGCCAAGGGCCTTAAGGTCAGTAGCAAAATCATGGCCGTACAAACAACTTATTATTAGATATAAATGATATCATGATTTTAAAATCTTCAAATATTTGAGTAAATATACTCTTGACTTCCAGAGTATTCTTTGAAAAATATTAATACACTTATTGCCTAATTTATTAAAATCTCGACGATTTTTAGCGATTGATGAACAGATGGTTAATTCACAGTTTCTATAGATTTGAATTTAGAATATTTAACTAGGTTCAGAGATTTTTATAAATAAGGCCCATAGTGTTTGTACAAATCAGTCTTGCAGATTGTTTCCATGTTTGCTTACTTCATGGATGATGATGGATTTTTTTGATGATTGTGTAATATGGTGTTTCACTATGATCAAATATTTTTAATTAACATGAAAGTACATATATTTTTCCGTGATTATAGCACGTTGTACAATGCGTGATTGTTGCCATCAAAACAATCGGCAACATATTATTGGTAACATCGTTACTGCAATTTATGTTCGCTGTCATGGGAGTCCAAATGTTCAAGGTAGGGGGCAAATACTATATACTGAAGAATTCCACACCATACTCCGTTACAGAAGCGTCTTGTGTGGCCACGATTCACAATTATATCACCGATGTTCAATAGCTTTTCTATACACCTTTGGGTATAAATATTTTGTTATTTCACACTCTTTTGTCTTTTCTTTTTTCTTACTCATTTCTCATGATTATTTTTATATTTTTTATCTTTGGCTTTAAGGCCAAAAAAAAATTTTCTTTGCAATCACACCTATGAAAAATTCTATTTTGTGTGATACACCCATTTTATATCTCAGTTTAAGAGAAATGAATTTACAAGAGCGAAAGGACCTTAAACAGACCTAAGGTTTTTATTTATTACACAGGTGTATATTATTTTTAGCTTCAACTAACTCTTGTGCTAATTATTTTGTTGTTTCTGATGAGCTTCCATACGATACTTATTTGGAAAGCTTTGCCCTTTTACCCTGTTTATTTATAAAGTATGTCCGCTGTGACATGCTTCGAAAACTATCCCTATGATCACCAAATCTTAATTAGAGAAATATTGGTATTACTACGGTGACGAAAGGCCTTCAAAAAACAAAATTACAAAATTAGCATGATAAACTCGTCAGTAGAAATAATTTTATTAGTATTTATAATTTCAATGTCGTCAATTAGTTCAAGCATGAGATCATTAATACAACCCAAAGGTGTAGTATATGTGAGACCAATCATTTAGATGACTAATTTTACCTTTATGTTAGAAGTCATAACCTACCCCCCCTACCTTGGCGTTTACTTGCGAAGTGGAGTTTCTAACCTAGAACTGTGGTCCTACGGCCCTTGTAAGATATCCCATGTGATTAAACATTGGTTTGCTTGTCTCCCTATGTTTCCGTGGCTGCGTGGTGGACATTGTGGAATCCTCCCCCTTTGGTAACGTATGCCCCGACAACTAACTCACTGAATCCGTTAACAGTATGTGGTGAAGTGTGTGATAGTAGCGATTAAGACTATAGGAAATATAATGCTAGTTACGTATTTATTACAATTTATGTTTGCTGTGGTTGGTGTACAGTTGTTTAAGGTGAGCATTGGAACGTTTGTTGGTAGTTGAATTAGGATCTTCAAACTTGGATTACCATCAAAATAAATAAACCTTTCTAAAAATATTTAACTTTAAACAGATATGCCTTCTTGTTAAAATAAGACTTCATTATGGTATAAACGATACACAATGGAGTTCATAACCAAGTTCAAAGATCTTTTATAAAGCATGAAATTGACCTTTTTTTGTTGGATTGTAACCTATGTCGCATGTCCTTGTTGAAGCTTAATCGTTCCAGCTTGTAGTTTAGGAAAAGTGTCATCATTAGACCGTATTATCTTCATCTAAACAATAACATTAACATAAATGTTTTGGCAAAATGTATATGCTTTTTTATAGGCTCTTATCATGAGAAATGGGTTCACTCAAATATATCAATGGGGAATATGTAGTAATACTTATACTTTCAAAAATGGTAACAACAAATTAGATGTCGTAGCATGAAACTAATCTAGTAGCAATTTAAATAATTGTCATTGATTTAATCGCTGAGATTTTGTTTCAGGGCAAATTTTTTAGGTGTAATGATATTTCTAAAATGACAAAGGATGAATGCCAGTGAGTATCTTTGTTTAGCTACATATTTTAATAAACATGGATGATTGTTGATATCTATTTATGACAAAAGAAATTAATTGTAAAATTAGACTTAGATCATGGATGTTATCAAATTAAAGTATTTTTCAGGGGGACGTATTTAGTATTTGAGAATCGCAACTATTTGGTGAGAGACCGAGAATGGACGCGTTATGACTTCCATTTTGATAATGTAATGAAAGGAATGCTTACTCTCTTCACTGTGTCTACTTTTGAAGGATGGCCAGGGTAAGTGTACCTCGATGATTTATACGCTAGTTCCTTCTTACACGTAAACAAGCGCATTTTGTAGATTCAGTTAATATTTGGTAATAATAGTTTGAAAATATAACGCAAATTATATTTCCAGGTTGTTGTACGTCTCTATAGATTCGAATGCTGAAGATCGGGGTCCCATAACTAACTTCCGTCCAATTGTTGCAGCCTACTATATTATTTATATTATTATAATTGCCTTCTTTATGGTAAGTACATGTTCTTGTTACCTTGCCATATAGATATTTATTGAATGATTGGTATTCATTTTATGTAATATTCGTAGGTAAATATATTCGTCGGTTTCGTCATAGTGACTTTCCAAAACGAGGGAGAGCAAGAGTATAAAAACTGTGAGTTAGATAAGAATCAGAGGAACTGCATAGAGTTTGCGCTGAAAGCTAAACCTATTAGAAGGTGAGAAATAATTCTATCTAACTAAGACATATCAAATCAACTGACATACAACGGGCATACTATAAAGAATAATAATAATTTTAATTTGCACTTATATAATTCAAAATTAAATAGAGAGAGTGGAGATTACAAGAACATGCACTTTTAAATAACATCACAAACTCTTTTTATTTATTCGATACTATCGACACCCCACTTAAGCAAATTTCTATTTACAAGAAGGTTTCTTCGGCCAGAGGAGTGCGACTTATTTGCAAGCATTGCCAATCAGAAATTGAATCAGAAGAACGGAATATTCTACATAATTTATCTTCTGTAACTAGCATCATTTAAACCGTCTTTTTCATCCCAGGTACATCCCAAAACACAGGATCCAATACAAAGTATGGTGGTTTGTGACCTCACAACCATTTGAGTATGCCATATTTGTGCTGATCATGATAAACACCATCACGCTCGCTATGAAGTATCACAATCAGCCCCCAGAGTACAGCAAGGCGTTGGATTTGTTAAATATGCTGTTCACTGCTGTCTTCGCTTTGGAGTTTATTTTTAAACTTGCTGCTTTTAGATTTAAGGTGAGTTTATTTTTATTATTTTCAGCCTGTACTGTTACAGCAGAGTAAAACCATCCCGTCCCTATTTCCACTTTCTCTGGTCTTCTGTGATTTTGGGCCAGTCCTTTGATAAGGAGTCCAGCTTATATCGCCATTTCTTTCTGAGCTTGCCACGTTGTCGTTTCCTGGCGTTTTGAAATCCACTGTGTGGTGTTCTTCGCCCTTTGCCACCCCGCATTTTTTTTGGTTTACCATTTCATGTTTTCTGTTAAAGGACTTATCGCATTCGTATTCACCTTTATCACCACTTTTACACAGAATTACTTCGGCGACGCTTGGAACACCTTCGACTTCATCATCGTTCTTGGCAGCATCATCGACATCGTTGTCTCCCAAGTAAACGAACTCAAGAACCAGGTAACGGCACGGTGCACTTATAGAGATACACTTCTTAGATATACACTTTCACTAATGGTATCTTGTTTTGGAATGACTATTTTATTTTGTTCTTTATTTTCATAGTTTAGGCAAGATTTAATATAATTGGGTAATTTTGCGATATGCATCATTTATTTCACAATTTTAGACTTTTCATACAAAAAATCAGTTAAATAAAAATGTTCTTAATATAGCCTTAATAAAAAATATAGCTCATAAAGACACTCAATAAAATATTAAATGTAAATATGCTTAATTAAATTGATCATTCCAAAACCCAGATAGCATAGTTACTGTTCCGAGCATGGACAATATTATCGATGTTGTAATAACAGCAGATGCTAAAGCTCTCACTTACGTTGAACCTGCTGCATCCGCCATTGAAGATGATCGTGTTGATTTCAGGGAAGTGGCATGCCTAGGACTCACGTTGTAAAGGTAAGATACGCTTTCACGCTAATTGTTTTAACTTAGATATTGTAATCGTCATTTATTCACAAACTCAAAAAACCATAAATTCAAATCAAACATTATCACACAATGATATTTAACACGCTCAGCGACAAGCCCTTTATGCCAATACCACCATTTTTTTTTTGTTTTTATCATCTTATATTATCTATAAGTTATAGAGAACCGAATTTTTCCTACTCCCAACTTTGTCAACCCCTCCAACCTTTTTCGATACACTGGCTTAGGAAAATAGTTTACGAAACTAGTATAGGCAAATAGTACCACTTGTGATATAATTGTTTGCAAATTTTGCTTGAATAATACTTACTAATGAATATGCTACTTTACTTTGATAAACCATTATATACCTTTTCATTTAAAACAATAAAACCGCAATACTTTACATTTTTTTACCTTGTTATACATTTTCCGCTAAAAATTCTAAACAAATTATCCAATCCCAACCCCAAATACACCAGCAAAATTCTCTGGATCAGGGCAACATTTTTCTATAAAAAAATTATGGCTAGTGTCCACGTTAGAGATACACGGCGCTTAGACCGGAATGGTGCTTGTGTATCAAAAAAGATACACAAGTATTTAGACAGTGTGCATCGCAAAGGACATGGCACTGAGCGTGAAAGACCTGACTTCTGAGCCAGGTAAAAATGATAAAATTACTTATGACAGCTGATTAAATGACGTTTATTATGTGAAATGAATTAGAGTAGTAGTAACAACAATTATTTAAAATAATGAAACATAAAACATTTAATGAAAATAAATAGCACACTGAATTTAAATCGCACTGATATAGACTTAGATAACACAAAAAGAAAATAACAGCTTTTAATATTGTATAGTACGAAGCAACTAACAAATAATGGTGCTTTAGATGTGTGTAAAAAACTTTGGGACAGTAACGGTAAAATAATCATTAAAATAGACTCCTAGTATAATCTAGGAAGCAAGACACGGCACTACAGCCAAAGCACAAAAGCACACTCAAGAAACAGTCAGCAATGAAGTAGAAGCTGTATTTTAATTGCTTATGATAAAAAAGCAAATGGCTTAAGCACTTAAGCATACAAGCTACACACAGCGATATTTTTTTTACGCATCTCATGTTTTGACAACGTAAACAAATATTACAGTTTCAGTTATCGCTACAACAGAGACAGATCCAATCATATCTTTGGATTAGCGGTCTGGCGGCAGCTTCGAAAACATGGAATCGATACTCCAAAGTTTTCGAAAACCCCAAATGGTGGTAAAATAGAAAACATTTCCGAATTCCTTTTTAAAATAACCATCAAACATGCATCACAAGTAAAGAGAACATCAGTTTTTCAATAGCACAATAATATTTTGTATTTCATATATAGTTTTGGATATAAATAAAATACATGCTTTTATTTTGACAGACAGATGACCATCAAACATATACTCTAACTTACATTTGAACTATATAATTGCAGGAAAGCTCCATACCTTCAATAAACTTCTTCCGACTCTTCCGAGTGATGAGACTGGTGAAGCTGCTCTCCAGAGGGGAAGGCATAAGGACTTTGCTGTGGACTTTCATCAAATCCTTTCAAGCATTGCCGTATGTCGCTCTGCTGATCCTCATGCTGTTCTTCATTTATGCTGTCGTTGGGATGCAGGTACGGCTCTAAATCATTGATTTTATCTTTTTAGATTTATATTCTAGAGCGATAAGTAAGGATACAACGATTGTAACGTTTGGTCTATATAGATGATACCATGGTGTTCTGTATTGTTGCAGGTGTTCGGAAAAATAGCAATAGATGATGATTCACCGATTACAAGAAACAATCACTTCCAGACATTTCCACAAGCACTACTTGTATTGTTCCGTTCTGCTACCGGTACAAATTTCTCTTTTTTTCTTCCTTATATCCTCTATGGATGAGAAACCTTCAAATCAAACCTCAAAATCGAAATATCTCATAGCCTTGTTCAAAGGATTTAATTTGCAACCCACGCCTTCAATGTTTGTGTCTTTAAAGTAAGCACTTCCGTGCCTTTTGTGGAAATAAACTACTATAAATATTTTTGTGTTTTAGGTGAGGCATGGCAAGACATAATGATGGGCGTCTCACCAGAGCCTGAAGTGAAGTGTGACGGGAACTACCATGAAGAAGGTGATGTGGAAATCGAAGACAGTGGTGGCACTTGTGGCAGTGTGCTCGCCTTTCCATATTTCATTAGTTTTTACGTGCTCTGCTCCTTTTTGGTAAGTTCTACAATAAAGCACCATCTCATCTACCTTTTTTATAGAGATGATCCTGCTTGATATCTTACTTGGTTTTGTACAATCTTTGATCTTTGCAGATCATCAATTTATTTGTCGCTGTCATTATGGATAATTTCGACTATTTAACTAGAGACTGGTCAATATTGGGACCACACCACTTAGATGAATTTATAAGGTAACCTAATAATTTGTTAAATCTTGTATTACTTCAAATTATCACCAATATCTTACTTATCTTACGACCGTGTTTAAATTTTCAGATTATGGAGTGAATATGACCCTGATGCAAAGGGTAGAATAAAACATTTAGATGTAGTTACTTTATTAAGAAAAATAAGCCCACCATTAGGTAAGTACAGTTCATTCATGCGTTCTCCTAATCTTGTTGTAAAGAAGAGGAGAAAATATCAATTGGTCATATCTTCTTCTCTTCTTCTTTTTGTTGTTAGGGTCAGGTCTCCTTGTACTACTGCGCCAGAGAGCTCTGTTCTGGGTTGTATGAGTGATCAGGCACACACACATTGATATGTTTCATTAAAACGCCCCTTTTACGGTTTTCACATAAAGTTTTGTTACAGGTTTTGGTAAGTTATGTCCACACCGCGTGGCGTGTAAGCGCCTCGTTTCAATGAACATGCCGCTCAACTCCGACGGCACTGTTCTCTTTAACGCCACGCTATTTGCCGTCGTCCGGACCTCGCTCAAGATCAAAACGGAAGGTAAGCATAATGCCAATTATTTAAGAGATGTTAGAATACAGTTCTTCGTCTTCATATTTATTTACCTTTCTTTATTTATTATGTCACATGTGTTCTTCTTTTATACATTTATAAGTAATCATCTTAGTTTTTTTCACATAGCTATATCTAGGTACTATAGAAAAGGTATTTTAAAATCAAGAGTAAGTTAAAGATGAATCAAATAAGAAACATTAAAATCAAGAAGCCTTTTCTTCGGCCAAAGAATTTGCATTGGCATTCAACGTGGTATTGCTTCCAGCTTACTGCGCACTTTGCCCATGGACAGCAATATGGACGACTTTTTATGCCCTACAAGTTCTTCTCTTCTCTCCTTTTATACTAGCTTGTACTTTATTATTAGTTTATATATATATGTTATTTATTAGTCCATCATATTTCAATTGAATTCTGTTGTAAATAAAAAATAGAGACTGTATTATGATTATTATCCCACAGGCAATATAGATGACTGTAACACAGAGTTAAGAGCAGTCATCAAAAAGATTTGGAAGAGAACGTCTCCAAAACTATTAGATCAGGTAGTTCCACCACCGGGAGATCCAAATGAAATCACCGTTGGCAAGTTCTACGCTACCTTCCTCATACAGGATTACTTTAGAAGGTCAGTCAAAAATAGATAAAGACTGAATAGAAAAATTCTAGTTTATTTTTATTTACGATTTGAATTTTATGGAACATGATGCTTTTTATAGTTAACGCAATGAAGGAAATAGTTATTTATGCTACAAGTGCGGAGGGTAGGTGATTTCCGATGAGTGGCTTTTTTATTCACGAGCAAGCGAAGCGAGTGAGTGGATAAATCGACACGAGTCGGTAATTATCTTACGTACGTGTATCATACAACATTTTACTATGCATTGTGCGAGGAAATAAATAAATTAATAATATGAAATTAATAAAATGGCGGGCTTATTCAAGCGCGTTCAGCATATCCACAGATTAACTAATAGTTCTATATTTATATAAGGCCATGAAAGAGGATCATGCACCATGGAATACAAACTCAACGATTATACCTAACAATTAAGTTTATTTTATATAAATCGGTGACATTCAAAATTGGTTCTATATCCAGGTGAAAGACAATGATCATGATGTAATGGTGTGCTTTCTAGATTTTTATAACAACGTGTACTTACCTACTGATGAATATAGAACCGATTTTACCGATCAAAATTAGCATTATTCAAAATTCTCTTACAAATTATTTAATTACATCCATTTCACATCCTTAGACTCCCGAATCTGGTTTACAATTGGCATTTAGAGTTTTAGGAGAATTTAAATATAAAAATCAAAAACACAATGAATAACCATTTGTGCGTTAATTGTTATAAAAAATTCAATAAACGTTAACCACGATTGGCATTGGTCCGAATTATATTATTTGAATTTATTTCGTATTTTGATTTCGTTTCGTTTAATTTCGGTTAACACTGACAAATACATTTTTGTTTCATAGGAATCACGCGTGAGTAACAACAGATACGTATGTGTAGGAAAGAATGTTCCCTTTTTAGTGTTTTTATATCATACAACTGCTGACATGACCCTTTGCGTAATAGATCTAATAAACTATATAGGTCAGTGCGTAACCCCTCAAGACAAGTTGGAATTTGATTCAAACATACTGTTTTACCCTGCATGTCCCTATGACGCTCCTACGATACCATAATCTTTGGTTTAGCTTTATACAAGCTGTTTTTTACACATTTACGAATTGATGCTATCAAGAAGCATGCAGATGTTTTCTACAATCCAACTACCATGTTTTTTTTTGTCCAATTTTTACGTTTCCTGTTGTTATATGTTGTGTTTTTGTGATATTTATGTTATAAATATAATTTAAGTATTAGTTCATGTAATTGAATAATGATTATTCTTCAAAAGGTTTTTCATCTTCGCGTTTAGAATTTCTTATCATAGGCTATAGCTATGTCTGAATTTTCTCTCTTTTGGGATTATTAAGACTACAGATTTTATGAACATACTCGTAGTAACATCATTGTCAACTTTTTTATAATAGAACTTTTACAATTCTTAGAAAATCTTTTTGATATCACTTCAACGCTTAGCATAGTTGCACACTGCAAGGAAATAAATTATGTAAGTACTACCGAATTTTCCTCAGCGGTACAAATAATTCTAAACCAAATAATGTAAATCATAAGGTTCAAAAAGCGAAAGGAGCAAGAAATGAGGCAGAGTGATGAGCAGACGCACCAGATGACACTGCAGGCTGGCTTGAGGACATTACATGAGGCGGGTCCCGAACTGAAGAGAGCAATATCTGGCAACTTAGATGATATATCTGCTGATTGTGATGTGCCTATGCATAGGGTACGTATGGAGAAGTATAATAATAAGATCATAAATTATAGAAAAAAAAACAATCTAAATACAAAAACTTCTCATTCATGGGCAAGTTAGTTGTTATTGTTGAAGAAAAAAAATTAAATGGCAGATATTTAAATCTTTTAAATTAAAAAGACACCAATTAATAATTCCTATATTTCTTCTACTATAGAGAAACCACTCCTTATTTGGAGGTGTCTGGTCAAGCATACGAAGGCACGGACCAAACAAACACTTTCATAGACATAGAAAACATGGGGAACCACCAACAGGTAAACACCATACTTCATGACTATATACTTAACTGCATCATATAAATACGTATTTAATTCATTACTAATATTCCACTGATCATTTTTCACACAATATTTTGCCAGAGAAGTATTGTGGTCGACACTATTTATGTATTGAGTTGATTGGCTTTTGACGCGGGCACTAAAATGCACCAGGATTTTAACCAAGCTGATTTTTAACTTATTCTCAGAAAAAATAATCTGTCAGTAATTAGGATTATAATTATGATCATTCATAATTACTGTCAAATTAATTGGAAATGATTAAAAGTTTAGTGCTTACGTTGATGGGGCACACACAGATGTGTTTAGCACTTCAAAGGATGTTAAACAAAGATGTGTCGCCACCATAAGCTTTCAAACTACACATAGATAGTAATTTGGCTACTTTCAAAGAGAATGAGAGTGGAATTAAAATGAATGAGTTTACCAGTGAAATGTCTTCTCTATGCAGATGAACAGATAAAACATTCATCGTCAGCTGAAGAACTTCTTACAGAAACTACTTCTGGTAAATATGCTGAACAAGGCATTGAAGATGAATGGAATGAAGTTAAACGTAGGGAAGATGAAAAAGTTAATTTGATTGAACGTGATGAAAAGCTGTTTCTGTATAAAGAAGAAGAACGGTGTACAAACTGGCCCAGGGTTCGATCCCCAGGCTGGGTAAGATATGCTAGCGTATCCAATCAAAAATAAACATTTTAGCAACGGAGTTTTAATCAATAAGTGAAAACAGCGTAAAGTATTTGCATAGTATAAGGGTATGGTTTATTTAAAAATTCAATATAATGTAAAATGTTCGGTAATTCGTAAAATGGTGGGATCAAAATATTAAAGAACTGTGTAAAATCATTGTGGATGACAAAGATCTTCAACAAAAATCATCATTACATCAGCCCCAAATATTTACTGCTGGCGAATGATAAAATTCACTAATAAATACTAATATAACGAAATTCATGTAACCTCTATATTAGTAGGAGCATAAGAGTATGTGAGATCATTGCACGTGGTGTTCCGTAGTTGCTGCCTACTCCCTTATGAAATAGGTTTGAAGCTATTTGAAACATTTTAGATGGCGGTGGTGGAGTGAGTGCACCTGGAGGAGTAGGAAATAATTTGAGTTCAATGATGCAAAGGGAATATGGAGTTGGACCTCTACCTCTTACACCTAATTTGTGAGTTACTTAAATCAATAATTGTGTTGCATTGATGACGATATCAATGTAAATACAGAAAAAATATTATCAATAATATTACAATAATATTGGAAAAAGTACTATGTTCAAACTAATTTGTCATTTTCAGAGCAAACGGTCAGCCAAAGGAGCAAATACCGCTAAGACCTCTAATATTCAATGGAGAATCGGAGAAAATATACCAAGTGCTCGAGTAAGTACAAATGTATTACTTAACAACTAATAAATTCATTATATTACTTCAATCATTTCAATAAATCAGTTTAATATTCTAATACATATCAGAATCTAAATTCAAAATGCTTATATTACAGAAGAACCACAAATGACCTAAAGAACACTATTTACCAAGGTAGTCAAACGTGTGGTTTTGTAGTTGATTTTCTAAACTTAAAGTTTGCATCACCCGCACTCTTGCTCAAATAACCTATCTAACGCTTCCATCTTCTTTCACCGCTTCTGTGTGGATAACGGTACGTACTAACAGTAATCAAAAGTCCAACTACCCGGAGATGCTCGGGCAGATCGGTCTGGCCTTCGGCTGCGTCAACTATCTAACGACGCCAAGCGAGGGACAAACCGCATCTAAGCCAACGGCGACGGTATCGAGGCAGAAAGTTCACCCGGAGGACTCGACGTCTTCAAGGGAGAAACTATCAATACCGAGGAAGGCGTCTATGGAGGATAAGACGCCGTCCCCGAATACGAATACGTACGAGCAGATACAGCCGAAGATATCGCCGCTGTTAGCAAGCGAGTGTACGCCGACGACGGAGTCGCGAACGATGACGTTGTATGGGTACAACGCAGCCGCGAAGCTGCCGTTCGCGTTCTCTCACGCGAAGGAACGCGTGTGCCGCGGTGGGGAGCGGCGCAGCCTGCGTGCCATCAAGCCGGTGCTGTGCGGAGCAGGTCGGATGGTGCGCAGCGCCTCGTCGGGGGCGGCCTCGCATGCGCCGCCCGCTCGGCTTGTAGATCGCCCGCACTCGCCAGGTCCGCACGCCACAGGGAGCTTCCTTCCAATTATTTTGTCCCTCCCCTTAATAACTATTTTGATGTCCAATTAATTAATAGTTCAAACTATAGATTTTTGGGTCTAAATATTGATCTTTATTAGACTCTAGTCTGATAGTAAATTATTATATTCTAGCAGTACTAATTAAATACAAGTAGTTTAAGTCTCAAAACTTATTTTACATGAAGGAAGCTTTCTACAATGTAGAATAATGAACGCTCATCAATTAAACTTCAAAGCTTACAGGAGTACATTGCAGGCAAACGGAAACCTGACGGTATAAAATAAGAATTTTACACACACTCACACTTTGCTTCAGCAAATTCCATGTTTTGCAACTTCACACAATATTTGTGTGAAGTTGCAAAACATGGAATTAACAATACACAAATTTTGCACTGAAAATAAAATAATAAATGAGGTAAAATAAATATTCTAATTCAGATTAATTTTACACAGTTTAACCTGTGATATCATCTTTGTAACGAGCATGTAAACTAACATTGAAGGGCTAAAATAGTGCATTTTTAGAATGATTGAGGATTTAGAAAAGCTTTTAGAGGATTTTGAGAAAAAGTTTTTGTTTTGTATGGTTTGCACGAAAATTTGAATAATCATAAAAATCCACGAGGACACTATTGATTTAGAATTAATGTATAGAGAAATTATTGAGATTCATCGCTTTAAGAATCATTATAGGCTAGCTTATAAGCTTTTGAGAAATTAGAAAATTAATAGTTTAGATTTTAGATTTTCAAAAAAAACTATTTAATTGAGGTATGTTTTATTTTGTAATAATAATAATTGATCACTGAAATTAGAAGAGTTGCAAAGTAAAATGATTCTTAACGTTATTAGAATGATTAATCACGTCATCTATATAAACGCGACTATTGCACTGGTATTGCAGGAGGAGATAGCTTTGGGCGTGGGGTGGTGTCGCTTCCCGGTAGTCCGCGGGGGAATAACTCCTCGGGACCTGTCGTGGTGGGCTCCGCAGAGAGTTTGGTTACAAGAGTAAGTTCAACTACATGTAATAGGCATTAAATTTGATCCACGATCTAAGTCAACTTAAAAACGATAAATAATATCATACTCTCGTTGTTATATTTATAGGTGCTAACTGAGCAGGGTCTGGGTGATTACTGTGATCCTGAGTTCGTGCGGAACACCTCCCGGGAGATGCAAGAGGCACTAGAGATGACGCAGGAGCAAATGGACAGGTAGTTATAATGACATCATAAAATTACAATAATTCTTGCTAATATATTGTTTTTTATAGTAAAATTGAAAATCTTTCTAATCAATACAGAGCCGCGCATCAGCTGATGGTCAACGAGAAGAACGTTAAACAAGCTCAAAGCCAACAACCCCAAGTTGTAAGTATCAGCATTTCTCACACTGAATGCTTTACTAACATTGCCCACTAATTCACTTTTCAGCTGACAACTTGCTATCATATTTTATAACGAATGTATAGGGTAACATTTGGGTTGTAGGGCGACATCCTTGCCCGCCAGTACCACCCGTTCCACCAGCCAGCGACGATGCCGCCGCCGGTGTTCAAGCGGTTATAGCACCCGCCCACAGCGAGCCCGCTCGAGATCGTGCGGACGCAACCACGCGCGACGCCAGACGTCACACGCATCATAGAAAAAAAAGAAAACGCAAACCTGTACTGGTTTAGCAAAATTTTATTGTATTATAAATATTGGTTCGTTTATATCGTTTGATAATTTCATTCTATCGTGAAATAATTCAGTCTATCAACGACAGATTGACTTATTTGAATATTCACGATATCTATGCTCAAATTCTTCGTTTGTTTCTCAATTTTTCAAACAGAAGGAACAAAAGTAGGGTACGTGAGTACCCGTTTTAAATTCTATACTGTGGTTATCACAGGTAAAGTGAGATTGTAGTTGTTTAGGTATAGCGTAATTTTAGGGCCATGGACACTAATGGAAAATATTTGTACCTACTCCAAAAGTGATAAGTATCCTAATTCGATATTTCAGAGAATTGGCCCTTTTAAATTCTCAGATTAGAAAATGTAATTTTTCAAACTATGAGAGAAAAATGCTCTCGTTTACTATAATAGATAGAAATTGTAATTCAAATTATATAATTTTATCCTTTTTAAATACTAAAATTTATACTTTGCATAATAGCGTATTGTATTGTGCAAGTTTTAATAAAAGTTGTTTATAAAATTTTAAATTGTAACTTTAATAAAAATTTAATTAAATATTGTCGATTTCATAAAACTTGCATGACACAAAAGCTTTTTATTTGACAAGTTAAAACCTATATTTCATAAATGCGAACGATTCTTCCTCTAGTTTAAATATTTGTTAAAGTTAAGAAGCTTTCAAAACTCTTAAACGCTAGAAGCTTTTGTGGTGAAAAGTGAAATTTCGTGAGATTTTATAAAAATAAATTGCTTTAATTGTTACGATTCAGTATTAAGTGGGAAGTTAATTAACTTGTTTAGCGATGTTCGAGTAATCTAAATTCTCTAGATGTTATTTTGTTTCACCAGATCCAAGACAATACCATATTTGAAGACTTTGACGAACTGATTGTAAAACTAGCCCTCGGCGAGGAGATCCAATTTTCTGTAGTTTACCCATAAGTTGAATTTATAAAAATTGATGAACCTCGAGATTTTTTTGCGATAGGGACATAAATAGGTGTGACACAGTGATTTTTATAAGTTCAGCTTTAGCTTCGACCACTTTTAGAATAAACATTAATCAATTCTAGTGTAAACTTTAGGCGCTTTCGACGTCTACGATGAAACTAAAGATGAGAGTCTGATTTTCATCTTTTCAGTAACTTTACAAGATAAAAGTAAGCACTTTTTTGACTTTATAATAGATTTTATAGATGGATCAATTTATATACGATTTTTCCATCCATATGTCCTTCTCGGGTTGTTAGTTTTAGTCGATTTATTTTTATCGCCTAAACTCCGACGTATGAGCTTAGTATGGGCACATAGTTTGTCCTTCGCTACGTTAGATGAAGAGATGGATGATCTTGGGCAATAATTTTTATAGCTAACATCCTCGCTTTTTCTAAAACTGCGTGTACTTGTGATAATGTCACGTAGTGTTTATTTAAAAGTGTATCATCTAAACTTTGTTACAGTTCTACTGACTTTATGTTTTCGTATTTTAAAAAAATGCGAAAATGTGATATATTTTGAAAAAATTGTATCTAAGGTGCTCCCACACAGCTGTTATATAACGTTATACATTTTGTATTGTTAATATAAAAAATTAGACAACAAATGTAATGCAACATTCTCTAACGTTATATAACTGCAGTGTGGGAGCACCTTTAGAACCATCATCCGAATTTTGTCAAGAATAAAGTCTTACTGTTCTTTTCAAATGAATACGACGATGATAATAACGAAATCGAAGAAACGAATGAATTCTATAACATAAAATACCATCAAAGGGTTAATAGAACTGTAACCAAACATGGTATCATTATTAATTTCATATAAAAGACAGTTAAAGAGTAATTGTGTATTTGCTAAGAGGCATTTACTAATATCGATTGTCTCGACTTCTTGATTAGTTAGACAGCGGAGTTAGGTAATCATAAATTATTTAGTTTTTAACTCTAATTAAATTTTAATGGAATTTGCAATATCTTGAACTGTTTATTGTAGGCATTCTTCATTCATGGTAACAAAATATGGCCTCGATTTTAAAATGTTTATTCTAAATACTAAATATAAGTTCTTAAAGCCGTGTTTTCTATATTTTCATCCAAATCATATTTGCGTATACCTGTAATAGGCACACATACCAGCCTTTATTTTTTCTTTGTTTACTACAAACCTGTTTTGTATGTGATGCTGTTGGTGTACCTTATAATAAATAAATAAATATTTTTAATCACCTGAGTTACAAACTCAGTTTGCCGAATACGCCAAAAATCAAACAAAGAAATAATTTGTGATGAAGAACAGAACAAGGTGTTGCAAGTTTTACAAATCTTAGCTCTATAAGATAAATTCCCTAGTAAGTGCCCTTTTTAAATCTATGAAGCGACGTAGTGTATAGATATTATCGTCAGCAAATCCATGTACCGACAACATCCACATTCCTCTAGAATTAAGGTCAATATTACTGACAATTTTCTGTTGAAACCTCTTCGCTGAACAAAAAAGAATTTGAATGTTTTAGAATCACGTTTTCACGAGTAACTACTGCAACACTGCTAACTGCTCAATACTCTGACTGTGATCTTAATTGGGGACACATGTGTTACGGTAATTAATAAATTGTGATATAATCATTGTCTTTGTAATTTTCGCCTATGTTTCAGAGGCCTTAGTGCGATTTTATGACGTACTATATCGCATTATATAACTTTACTCCCCTGTTTTCACGTAGTATGTTGCAGTATTTACCATACCGTCAATACGCGATTTGATAAACCTGTCTACTTCTCGTTTAGGCTACAACAGCAAAGATTAGGTAACGCACAAAATAATTGTATGTCTAAGAAATATTCTAAATGTATTTGTATTTATTATAATATGTACCTATAAAACTCTAATTTTCAACTTGTAGTGTTAAAAGGCCGTTATTGTGACATATTTGTTGGTCAATTATTCGCTATGGCAGACTTCGCAACATTGCCTGCCACTGATGTATTGTCTCAATAGATTTAAGTAGGGACCTTCTGGATGGCTTGACGTGATTCAATTTATATCGCATTGATAAGTGATTTTAACTAAACAAAATTACAAATGCTCACATGACCGCAAAGTGATAAGCTTTGAAAATACGTGCCCGATATCGCCATCCGGAAGGTCCATAACATCATACAATTGATTTCGTACTACCAAACAAACTTTATGGATTCATTAAATAATAATTGAAATAATTCACACAAAGTATGCTTTATAAAATTAGTGTAATAATTATATTTTATGTAAACGCTCTTCTTCTCTTTGTTGTTAAAGTAGCCTAATCTATGCTTCCTCTAAACTTTTGGGTGCCAACTTGTTTTAGACGTTAAAGTTATGTCTTGTTATAAACGTATAAAGTTGCCTTTATATTTTCTGCCATTTTTATATACTCGTTTGAAATTCCTATCCTATTGTCTTTTCTGTTTAGTCTATGTAAGAGTTTATTGAAGAAGTTTTAAAGATTTTTATTGAAAATAGAGAGTTGTAGAGCCCATGATATATATTTATAAATCGCTGCTGTTATTTTTAGCAGTTATTTCAAAATACTGAATCCAAAAACAAAACTACAAAATGACAGAATATATCTAAAGTTTTAAAATATTCATTCGTTAGTAATTTCATCTGTAAATAATGTACAAAATTTAAAAAAAATATGTACTTGAAGAAGCATGATTTTAAGTACGTTTTTTTATATTTCTAGCGTAATACACGCTAGCAGTAATTGTCAACTGTAAAAATGTAAATAAAAAGTACTTATAAAAAGTATATATTCCGTCATTCATATAAAAAAATTAAATATTATTAATTATCTATATTTATTGTTTAAAAATGAACATTGTAAATTGTTTTCATATAAATAAAAAATGTCGGAAACGCATTTATACTGGCTTTTATTTCCAAAACTATTTTTATTAAACACAAATGATAGTGATACTACCGTAGTAGTACCTTAATGCTCGTAAGCAACATTACTACAAACGAAAAAAACTACTACAATCCATTTCTAACCTCTAAGAACGTTTCTCAGTAATTTTCAGCGTTTTGTAGCGTTAAGATATAAAATAACACATATCACCACTTTAAACGTATATTACATACATACATAAACTCACGCCTTTTTCCCATGGGGGTAGGCAAAAACTACAGAACGCCACCTGCTACGATCCTTACATACTTCTACGTATCATCCTTACATACGTAGAATATGTTGTACAAAATATACACCGAAAATATATGGAAGGATACAAAAGGTAAAAAACCGATTATAAAAGTATCTATGTTCTATGTTAGGGGGGTTTGGTTTCCGCACTTAGTCCCTCAAATGGACCTTTGTACGTGGGCCCATTATAAAAGTATAGTGTGGAGTTCGTACTTAGGCAAATGAAAGACGTGAGTCGATAGCAAGCTTATAATAAAACTGACATTGATACAAGTGTGTCTCCTTGTATACTGCTGGATGATAATTCACAAATGTGGGTAATAATATACTACAACCCTCCAACCTAAATAATATATATATCCTTAAACAACAATCATTACACAATAGTATATGGTAATACAATAATTTCAAACTAGCTTACCGACAATTTAAAAGTTAAATACTCTTTAACGTAAGGTACTTAAACTAATAATACATAACTGGAAAATATTAAGTAGTATTGTTATATAAGACTTATTCCCTTAAAATGTCATTTGTAAAGCATAATAATAGTTATTTGTTATACAAGAGTGCAAAGTTGCTTTTTAACCGCGTGTTCAATTTTGATGACCGAGCAAGCGAAGGATTCAAAATTAGAATCCTGAGCGTTAGCGAGGGAATCAAAAGAGCACGAGGTGAAAAATCTTTGCACTCGAGTGCAACACGTAACTTTTCATTCCACCTCAGCGAGGACATGACTAAATGCAAAAAAAAAACGTTTACAATCACAAGATAGGTACACTTTTATTTCAGTTTAGGTATTAATTACTACATTATGACAGGTAAGTATTACAGAATAATCTTTAAATTATAACAAAATAATACTAAGGTATAATTAAGAAAATTTTAAAGTAACGTTGCTACAGTTATTGTTGAGGGAGAAAGCTCATTTGCGCATTATTAAAGTTTCAGTCAATTCTTTTGGCGTCAAACAAACTTCCTCGTCGCTAGAATCACTCATTTTAGTTTTTTCACTTGTTTTCAAGTTTCTTGTTTTTAATATAAGGTTTAACAATGACGTCAAAAAATGCCGCGTAAAGAACCGCGTACAAAGCAAATTGAAAAAAGAACACCAAGAAGGTTCCGAGTCTGAGTTTTTAACAAATTAAAAAAAAGTTGTATGATATATTCGGCACCATAGAGGTAGCAGTAAATAGGTTGTATTTTTTTAATTCACAAACTTAGTGCACACGATATTCTAAATTCAATTTACTTTATCCTCTAGAGAATAAAAACGGCTTTTCCACTCAGATATTGAAGATTAAAAATACTATTTCCGAGATGGTGGGATGAAAATTATATTAAACCATTATGAAATCATTATTATACTGGGATTTGGGTTTGTCACATATTGCATTTCATGTTGGGGTGGTGCTGCTAAAACGATTTTAAAACCATTGGAGATAGCACATAGAGCTGTATTAAAAGTTGCTACCTTTCGCCCTATCATGTTCCCCACTAATGAATTATATCGTAAGTGGAATATTCTAAACGTTAGGCAACAGTTCATCATGCAAGCAGTTCTCTTACAACACCAAAATACGCCCTAAAAGACAATCAATAAGCGTTAGAAAGATTTAATTTGTAATGTCCCCCGTACACGTTTTTGTGGGGGACTACCCTGCAGAGTGCATGTGTGCAAGGAAACTCAAGAGATAATTAAAATAGCATACTAGATTTATTCTGAGTACTTATAAAAAGTAACACGTAAAAAACACACCGAAAAATATTCTGTCAACAAGACAAGCTTCAACAGAACGTTGAATCTTCATATTTTAATTAAATATAGACTAGGCTCTAGCAGCCAGCTATATTATGTACATTAAAACCTAATACGCCCCCTTAATGTGCATATGTATTACAAGAGAGACGCAAAACAAAGTATTTACAAACAATATACGCTAACTATAAACATAAACCTAATCCAGTCATGCACATATAGTGCTTGGCTTTCGGCAAGGCCTTGGTTAATACGTCAGCTAACATAAGGTTGGTCGACAAGTATACCAACTGAATGTTATTGTTCTCCTTCAAGACACTCCGTATAAAATGGTGTCTTATATCTATGTGTTTGCTCCGGGAATGGAATACCGAGTCGTTTGCTAATTTAATTGCCCCAGTATTATCTACATGTAAGGTAATTGATGCAAACTTACGTAATCCGATTTCAGTCAACAAGCTGTTCAGGTATAAAGCTTCCTTCATCGCTGATGATAAACTGACGTACTCGGATTCACACGTCGAGGTACTGACACACTTCTGCTTCTGGGACTTCCATGACATACATGCACCACCTAATACAAAGGCATATCCCGAATATGAACGCCTATCTAGCAAACAACCACCCCAATCCGAATCAGAATAGCCTCGAACTGCTTTACCTGTTTTACTGAACACTAGTCCGTACTCTTTTGTTCGCTTCAGATAACGTAATATTCGTTTCGCAGCGATCCAGGACTCCTTGCTAGGACAGTTAACTACCTGCGCCAATTTCGAAACACTATTAGAGATATCTGGTCTCGTCCCCACGGATAAATACATCAAACTCCCAATTAATTCGCGATACGGGTATCGCTTTTCTTCGAGTTTTGTATGGGGCTCAGGTAATTTAAGCTTTAAATTTACCTCCATTGGGGTTGAAACCGTTTCTTTACACATATTCAGACCATATTTAAATAATAAATCTTCAATGTATTTTTGTTGTGACAGTTTGATTTTATCACTGTCAACTCGCTCAATGTCAATTCCTAACATATATTTCGCGATGCCATAATCCTTAAGGTCGAATTCACTGGCCAGTTCCTTTTTAAAATTTTCAATGCATACTCTTTTCTGCGATGCCACTAAAATATCGTCGACATAGACTGCAACAAAAAGTTTTGTACCATCACCTATGTCTCGGAAGTATAGACATGGCTCATTTAATGATGATCGCATCCCCATTTTTTGCAGTTGTGTATCGAGCCTTGCATTCCACTGGCGTCCAGCTTGCTTCAAGCCGTAAAGTGATCTCTTAAGTCTACATGCATCACCACCTGCCTGCATGTCTGCTAGCATTTTCTTAGCTCGTTCATATATATTAGAACCTTTTTGTTCCACCTGAAGTAGCTTCTGCAGACATTCTCTTAATATGTCGGGGATTTCCATGTAAATTTCTTCATTTAATGTACCGTTCAAATAAGCGGTATTAATGTCTAACTGATGAATTTCCATACCAAGTTCAACCGCAAGTGCAGTCAGCAATCTGATGGTGTCTAGTCTGACAACAGGGCTGAATGTCTGGTGATAATCAATCCCGTACCGTTGGCTATATCCTTTGGCAACAAGTCTAGCCTTTTTCTTTACGGTTTTATCAACATTTAGCTTCGTTGTTAAGATGTAACGACAACCAACGACAGCGCGTCCCATGGGTCTCTTCGCTATATCCCAGGTATCATTTTTAATCATGCTTCGTATCTCCGAGAGAATGGCTGCCTCCCATTCATCTTTTTCTGAACCAGATAAAGCTTGCCTCAATGATACCTCTGCATTACCCACAAAGTCTTGGCAATCTGAGAACTCTTCTTGTAGTTCAGGTTCCACTTCAACCATACGATAAATTTTCTTTGGGCGTCCCACATGTCCTCTGTCTAGTCGTGGTCTTCCTGGGGCTCGTTTTAAGGTCTTTTCTTCATTATTTTGTTGGACTTCATCTGAGCTAACATGACGAGGTGAACCAGCTTCTGATTCCATATTATCCTGGACATTTTGTTCATGTGTGTTCCTCTCAGGTTCAGGAACAAATCTACGTGAACTCGTCACTACCTCTCTTGTGTTATCAACTGCCCTTCCTGCATGGAAATCTATCTCTACATAATTTGGTTCTGGTCTTCGGCAGATATCAGCTTGTAGCTCTTCATTTCCAAATTCCAGTGGATCAGTTATAGAAGAATTATTCTCATCGCATCGAGTCTCGTTTGTGTGAAATTTTACATCTCGCGATACGACATACTTTCGTTCTTGTGGCAACCAAATCTTGTAGCCTTTTCGGTCTCTTGGATAGCCTACAAAGATTCCTTCTTTACTGCGAGGTGCAAATTTATCTTTTCCTTCCTCCTTATCCAAAACATGTATCTTGTTTCCAAAAACATGCATATAGTTTATGTTCACAGGCCGCTCGTACCATTTTTCATACGGCGTTCCACCTTCAAGACTACTTGTTGGACATCGATTTCGAACGTGACATGCCGTCATAACGGCGTCACCCCAAAAACCAGGTGAAAGGTTGGATGAAATTATCATACACCTTGCCATCTCTACAAGAGTTCTGTTCATCCTTTCTGCGACCCCGTTCTGTTGAGGAGTGTTAGGAATAGTTAATCTTCTCCCTATTCCTTCAGTCTGTAAATATTCATCAAAATCTTTATTACAAAATTCTCCTCCATTATCCGTCTGCATATATTTTATTCGTTTGCCAGTCATATTTTCAACATAACTTTTGTATATCTTGAAATATTTAAGGGCTTCACTTTTCTTGGATAGCAGATATACTTCACACCACCTCGATGAGTCATCTATAAACGTAATAAAGTACTTCGCTCCACCTATGGCTTCATGCCGCATCGGGCCTACGATATCGGAATAAATAATCCGTAATTTTTCATCACATGGCCCATCCGTCCTCGAAAATGATGATGCATTCATTTTCCCACTAGCACAGATACCACAATTATGCAATGTACTCACATCCGTCATCTTTATATTCATTCCGGATTTGTTCAAGAGTTTGACAAGATCTCTTCCATTCAGATGACCCAATCGTTCATGCCACAGTCTTACCTTATCAACTGCTTCTGAAATAATGGAAACTGTTCCCATTTGTTCCTCAACGTAATATAGATTACCCCTACGATTTGCTACAAGCATAGTGTTACCATAGCTGTCCCTAACACAAGCTATATTCTTATCGAATTTAACACTATACCCTTTATTCGTAATTCTTGCGACCGAAATCAGATTACATCGCAAGTTTGGAACAAATAAGGTATCTGGCAACTCCACGATTGTTTTGGAATTATTTTTACATGTAATTAATCTAACGGTACCCTTACCTTTAACATCTGTGCTCGAGTTTATCGCTAGATTTAGCTTACCCGACAAAGGTATCAATGAATTGCCAAATTTACTAGGATCGTTGCATAAATGTGATGTACAACCGCTGTCAATGACCCAGCCTCCATTCCCGTTGCAAGCAGCATTATCACCTGCAATACAATTAAAGGTTACAAGGCTGAAATTATCTTTTTGCAAATCACATTCCAAAACATACTTTGCACTATCACGACACTGATCCTTGTCTTTCTTCATATCACATTCAGAAGCTTTGTGGCCATGTTTGTGACATTTAAAACACTTGTATTTAAAATTCGTCTTGTTAGCATCACTCTTTGATTTGAAAGGTTTCTTAATTTTGGACTTTGCAAGGAGAGCTTTTTCTTCGCTTCCTTTCTGACGTCTCGAACATACCTCTTCGATTATTTTAACCTTCAAAGTCTCAGGGTCTGGTAACGTGTCTCTGGATTCGATCGCGCATCGAAAATTCTCGAAGCTTGATGGTAAGCTATAAAGAAGCATTATGGATACTAAATCATCATGCATCTGAATATCCATATCAGCTAGTTTACTTTTTACTTCGAAGAAATGCATGACATGTTCACGAACGTCACCACCTTCCTCCAACTTGTGTAGCAACAACTCCTTCAGCAGCGTTGCCTTCTTGGCAGGTCCCTTAGATGCGTGTATGCTCTCAAGTTTTTGCCAAACATTTCGTGACGTTTTACATCCGCGAATGTGTCTCAGTTCACTTGGACTAATAGCTAGGATTAGATCAGACTTAGCTTTTGCGTCTCCGATTTCCCATTTCTTGGCTTCTTCCGGCTCTGTAGGCTTGCTTACGCTTCCGTCTACATAGCTCCAAGCGTCGTTCTTTATAAGAACCGCTTCAGCCTGAATCCTCCAAGTTTCGTAATTTTCTTGAGTAAGTGGTTCTATTTTAACAGTACTCATATCGTTGACTCTTTTACGTCAACCTTGTTTATTTCATCAGCTGTTCGTACTTAATCAAACGTACCTTAAATATTTGCTGATATTCAATAAATAAGCACGAAATTTTAATATCTCGTTCCTGGGCCCATAACCACTGTGGGGGACTACCCTGCAGAGTGCATGTGTGCAAGGAAACTCAAGAGATAATTAAAATAGCATACTAGATTTATTCTGAGTACTTATAAAAAGTAACACGTAAAAAACACACCGAAAAATATTCTGTCAACAAGACAAGCTTCAACAGAACGTTGAATCTTCATATTTTAATTAAATATAGACTAGGCTCTAGCAGCCAGCTATATTATGTACATTAAAACCTAATAGTTTTACCTTCATAAAAAGATTTTTTTATTTTCTTGGCCCTTCAGAAAATATGCTTATTTAAGGGTAAGTAAAATGGAACATAGTACACATAAAATAATATGTTACACAACACAAACACTTACAAACATGATAACACACACTCACACACACATACATACACTCGCACACACACATAGATTTTAGTTACATATATTTTTTTGATTATTCTCACTTACCGATTTTTTAGTATGTTTTTAATTGTTTCCTTGTTTACTTTTAGTTTACCATATCCTTGTAGCAGTAAAATATATATATGCAAACTGTAAAAAAACATATTCTTGTAATTCATGGGGGGGTCGAAACTGTCACTCATTCATACAGGTTATACTCGTACAGTAACCTAGTTAGGAGAATAGAACTGCACCCACTATAATTGTAGCAAATCTGTAATTTACCATGTTATCTCTCCACCACCCTTGGTTGACTGGTACAAAATGCCTCAGGCATTAAGTCCGGCTCCTCAGTCCGACTCAGGCTTATGTACTTGTATGTTGCATGAAGTTTTAAATAAATAAATAAATAAAGATATTATATTATATAGCCTGCCCCAGTGTTCGTCGGCGCTTCGCTGTGTGAGTACCCCACCTATACCACGTGCACTGGCGTCACACGTCAACACTAAGTGCTTATCTGGGTCATAATGAGCCAACACTTCCTCGTGTGTTAATATTTTTTAGGGTTTCGTACCCAAAGAGTAAAAACGGGACCCTATTACTAAGACTCCGCGGTCCGTCTGTCTGTACGTCTGTCACCAGGCTCACGGACCATGATAGCTAGGCAGTTGAAATGATCACAGATGATGTATTTCTCTTGCCGCTATAACAAAAAATACTAAAAACAGAATAAAATAAATATTTAAGTGGGGTTTGGGAGCCCCAATATTTTTTTTTTGCGATAATGGTACGGAACCGTTCTTGCGCGAGCATGCACTTTAATTATCGCTTCCTAACTTAACTTAACGATCAGTCCAATTCCAATTTATATTCCTTTTTTCCCGTTATTGTCTTGTGCACTTGAAGAAAACATCCCTGCCATCACTTTAAATTACTTTTAGCATAATGATGGCTATTATTTACTGCGGAAACGAATAAAAACACGGAACACAACACACTCTCTCGACACCTGACATAAATGACAAACGATTAGTTCCGTTTTTGGCCGCGCGCAGACTTAACTTGCGCGCACTCTATAAATAGCATGATACATTTTATTATTTTTTACAGACTTTATACATAAAGAGATTGGTTTTGAATATGTTAAATGCCAATGAAAAAGAACCATTTTGATGGAGAGAGATGACATAAAACTACAAAGATACAAGGTTTTGAAATGCCAGTGGAGTTCATGGAATCGTATTCTAGTTTTCTAGTTCTGAATAAGGTTTTAAGTTATTAGTATGATTTAAATGATATATAATAAATAAGTACATAAATTAATATTCAATTGATTTATTTTTCCTATATTAAGAACCCGATGTATAACAACATTATTCATATACACATACCATAATACTCACAGTGAATCTTTGTGTGTCTGAATTGGTTGCAAGACTCCGCGCAGTAGCAATTTTTGTGTCAATGTTGAAGGTGAAGATAGCATTTTATAATTGTCTCTTTCACTTGCTTATGTATGTCACATCGTCGTATCTCGCTTACTCTATGCAGTATACTCGATGACAAACTGTTTCTTGCGCAATGGTAGGCAGGACCAAGTTCAAAGACACAAAGAGCCGCTGTGACTACTATAATATAGGTACCTCATTGTGACTGTTCCTAAATGACCCTAGGCTGATAAAATTTCGTTTTTCCTAAAATGTCCTAGATTTAGTGTTAATGTCGGCCCTGTCGTTAACAAGGGTGAAGCGCCCCTCCATTCCGCGCTGCACAATGAATTTCATCCTGGCTTGATAAATTCTCTTCCGATTAAATGAATTCCAAATATTGTTTTGTTTTGTTTTGGAATTTGGAATTCACAGTTATAAAATTATAACTTGGAAGTGGTTTAGAAGGATAAAATTATAACTAAGGGGATATAAACTAAACTGTTATAATTAACTAACGCTTGTGTGAGAAACTCTATACACTAATGTATAGAGTATTTAAATCAAAGACCGAATTATGGTCGCGGATAATGAATTTACATTCTTGAATTACTACAAATACAAATAACTAAATTAGCAGAGAGTTTAATTCAGGAAGTAACTGGAGTTGATAATATCAACTCACCTACAGACAGCCCCCAAAAGCGCCCATCCCGCCATCATTTCGTAGTGTAATAGCTGGTAAGAAGAAATGATGAAACAAACTTCCAGCACACATTTCTGTCTGATAGCCTTAAGGGCTAAAGAAGTCAAACAATAGTGAAGTATGAAGTTAATTAGACAAAGGGATTGCAAAGTGCATTATTTACCTAACGAAAGGAAGTTGGTAGGATCGCTACGCTTGCATTCATAAATACGTTTAATTGAATTACGTTAATTAGTTAATTGTCAATAGTCTAGATTCCCACCCAAGTGACGTGCGATTGCCTTTCAAAAGCACACCCGTCGTATAACGTGTACTGTAGGGCCTCGAATGCGCGTCCTAGGAAGGATTTGCGGCGGTCCATACAGTACATGTTTCCCTAAACTTAAACATGTCTTACACAATCCTAAGACAAGGACGGTTTTGTGCCTAAGTGTCCTGCTATTGAGCGAGACATGCTTCCAGAATTACTGGACGCGCACTATTATAAATAGTTCACCCTCGACCTAACACCCTTTACTAAAACAATACAAAACTAGCAAGCGTAACGTAGACTCAGTCTGAAACAGGTTCACTACAATTGCCTTGTTATACGTTGAAATGGAATAATTCGTCATTTCACACTTTTTTAAACTTCCCAATTTCGAGGATGCTCCAGTGTAAATAACAGCCGTGCGACGTCAACAGCGGGGTCTTCCACTGGGCTTCCATCGTGTCTCGGCAAATATTATTTTTTTATTCAGATATTGGCCCGAAAGCCTGGTGCGATTTAACGAGACACGACACTAACATTCATTAAGTTAATCATATCCCAGTTTGTGATGTTCAGCGATGACTACCCCCTTTAGTTTATAAGTGTACATACAACATGGCAATGCAATGAGACCGTAATCAGACCTTCTATAGGAAGCAGTATTTAGCAACTAACATTTGGTTGTCCTACGTGCTCAATCAAGAGCGGCCATATTTAGCCTATTTTATACAGAAATGAGTTTTAGCGGTTCCGCCTTCCATGTATGTAGTGTCAGTTAAAAGTCAATAATAGTCCATAATCAAGTAAGTCATTGCGTAGTGTATAAATTATGAAATTAGGGCATGTAACGTGTGACGAAAGGCTTCGCCGTTTCCCTAAACCAAATATTAGCCACAAATATCTGCCAAAGGGTGGATTCAGGAAGTAAATACAAGGGTTCGCCACACTAGAATAAATAGTACATTAGTGAATTGTCCCTACCTATGTAATATAATGATTAAACTTACCCCATTCATACTGGCACTCACTCACACCATATTAACGCGAATAGACTAAATTATAACTAACTTAATAATTAAACTCGTCAACCCGATACGTTACAACGACGCGACTTTTCCTATTCTGTTCCGAGCCTAATCTTCGACCTCCAAAATCAATCCGTCCGCTCTGCCTGCCTAACGCTAAGTGTCCTACTCACGCCTCTACCAGCACCACAAGCTTACTTCCCACAGTTTGGCAACGCTACGAAAGGTCTATTTTATGACCGTTTTTGTGCACTTATACTTTATAGTTTTGGGACGGCCGGCAAGGTTCATCGTTGCCATATGGCTACTTCTTAGAATCCGTACAGAATCTTCACTATCGACATCCTTTCCCATTGCTTTCTAACCGAAGGGCCCCTTTTTTATAGAGTTCCAATATTGTTTTATCCTTTTAAAATGGGTAATGTAACATAATTTATTAAAGTGGCTGTCAGACCTAACTTAACGTACTTTTAAATGGCTAACACGTGTAAACCCGTGTAAGAATTATTGATATAAATCTCAATATTTAATTAAGGATAAATGACACGTAGTCACATCATGTTCATTAATACTAAAGACATAAATAAAAATTAGACAGTATCAAGATCGTTTAATCCAATTTCCCCAGTATTGCACACTACAATTTTTTATTTCCACATTTGCCATGAGATTCCGGTAGACCTATACATAGTACTCACATATGTGCTGTGCAGTTATATAATACAAAAATAAATTGAGTTTATACAACACAAATACATTCATACAGTCTTCAGCAGGTCCAACAATACTTCAGAGCTTTTCTGCTTATAACTTTTTATTATGCCCTAGAGGCTGTGGAGCTGGAATAGCGTTGAGCCAAGCTTTTTTATCAGCGATGTAATCCCCCAACCTATAATATGCCTGCCTGCATAGTGTGCGTTTTATAAAAGTTTTGAATTTCGCCTCATTCAGGTCTAGAATATTAACTCATTTAAAAACAGAAATGGCTGAAAGAACGTATGTTTTATGACATTAAAGATATTTTTTAACAATAAACTGAAAATAAACTAAAAATAATCTGGACTTTTGTCATTGCGGATAATGCGCAGATAAATTATTTATTATATTATTGTATTTACCTTATCTGTGACATTGAACAATAGTTAACTAATAATTATTTTGCATGCAATTGTCACATATCCTGTATAGATAAAAATGTGGACTTTAGAGAAATATCTGACTGTAACAACTTATTTTATCTTATCTAAAGCAAAACACTAAAAGTAAAATATAACTTTCATTTCGGTAGTCAATATCTAAAAACTTAAAAGAGGTACTAAATGCAGTTAAGGTTGGCGGTGTGATAGCCGCGTGCCTCGGAAAGTACGTTAAGCCGATGGTCCTTCGCCTGACCTCTCTCTGGTCGTGACTATAATACTGAGGAAACCGAGAATGCACCTGTGTGTGAGCAACAAACACTTGTGCACTATCATATCTCTAGCGCCGATGGCTGAGATTGGCCATCATTGTCGAAATTCGACCTAGAGGAAGATTAATTATTGCAATATAAATGGTCCCTTATCAGCAAACGGTCCCATTACTAACATGCCTGCTTCCTATTGATACCTATATCACCGGAAACCGGTGATAAGACTATGAACGTGCTTAATTTAAAATGACTAAATAATCAACAATTTTATTGCAATCTGGGAATACCATAAGCCACTTATCACAGGAAATCCACCCAACTGTCCACCCGATTATCTCAGTAAAACTACCTATTTATAGCATCGTGTTCACATAAAACGACGATTTGTTCTTAATATTCAACGAGCTGTCACCAAGAGTAAACATCGAATCGAAATCTGCTGAAACAACTTTGTGTGGAGAACAAGATGTATTATAGCACGCGTGTGTTATCGTTGTTGGTGTTGCAGGTGGTGTTGGTGCACAGTTTTCCGTGGGGTGAGTTAAAAGTCGTGATATTATTATTTGTTAATTTTGTTCTGTGTTTAAACCAAAATAGCTTAAATTTCGGAATCGTGTCTGTTTGACTGCATCGTTGGTCTACTGGTAAAGTTAAAGTCAAAGTCAAATATATTTATTCAATTAGGCCAATAAACGGCACTTTTGAACGTCACATAAATTAAAATTTAAATATAAAAGTAATAAAAATAAAAAAAAATGCATTCGGAAAGTAGATTGTTATGGAGAAGAACGCACAAGAAACTCCATACTTACTCTTTTAAAAAAAAAAAGGTGTTTTACAATATTTACATACATACATACATTAATATATGTGAGGACGATGCACCCAGAATAGCTCTACACACTATACTACGTACAGGTATAAAAGCATTAACAGGAAAATTAATTAATTTGATAAGTAGGAACATGGTTCTCACATACTTCCAAAAATATTACAAACATAGGTAAAATACCTAATTCAACAACAACGGAACAGTGTGTGAGTCAATTTCTAAAAAAAAAAAAACAATGAATACAATAACTATGAATGGGAATACCAGCGCTAATGCTGAAACTGACGCTACTTCCTCGTAGTCAAACTTTTTAGTCCAACTGGTTTGACCACGAGGAATCAAATTTCCTCGTGGTCAAACTGTTCGAATGATTCTCCCTGTATCAACGTCAAGTTATGTGTACTGTGTATTATGTGTGTGTATGTGTACAGTCAAACACTGATATTTTCGATATATTATGATGGGTTCGAAGTTATAATATCAAAATGAATCCTATCTCACTTTATTCAAAAAATAACCATCAACATTTAATTAATTGTTTAATTTGACATTTTATAATGAAATCATTCACTCTGACGAGGAGATTCACGAAAATGTGTGTCATTTTCTAATAATGTTTTGAGGAAGCGAGCAGCTATTATATATAATTACTAGCTGACCCTCGGGGCTTCGCTACCGTCAACTGGCTACCCTGCCTTGCCTGCCTACCCTACCCTACCTACCTACCTAATATTTTTTATGTATCATCAATAGTTTTCTCAGCGCACGCCAAAGAATTAATTTTACAGGCAACATTTTGCTACTTTGGGTTACATTATTGCGATTTTAATAAGAATCTCCATTTTTTTTTAATATTTTGTAGCCGTTGACACTCAGGAATAATGTAGCTTTTTACTGGTGAAAAATTTTCAAAATCAGTTCTGTAGATCCAAAGATTACCCCCAACAACGTCACAAACTCACAAACTTTACCTCTTTATAATATTAGTACCTATATATTGGATGATGGAGCCTCATCGTTTTATAAGTTGTGCATTCCAGCTCTCTACGATATTTTTAGTGCGATGACATTGTCCGTATACGGACCACTGCTTTTCATGATTCATTATGATTCATTTTTAGCCATGCAGTCTCAAAATAATTAAAATATTTTTGTTTTTTTTTGGGTAATAAGAATATCAGATTGTATAAATTCCCAACCTTCCTCTATTATGTTTTCGGGTAGGAAAGCGAGTGCTGAACATAGTCCGGCAATTATATTTCCGTCTTTGCTTCTTTTTTTTTGCCTTTTTAGATTGAGAATTTGTGAAATGATATTTTTTGACAGTGACATTTAAACGTCAGAGAGAATAGATAAAATAGCATTGCTCGCATCAGTTACAAAATCAAAATTATGGAGACCACATACATATATGCAAAAAATGAAACCACGTACTTGTTATCGCGATGTAACGATATGCTAACGAAATCGGTCCAGTAATTAGGTCGAAAAGTAGAGTTTTAGTTTATATATTTGAATTTATTTTGATTGATTTTTAATTTGGCTTTTTAATTTTAATAACCGTTTTAAAAAATAAATTACATATAATAATATTTTTTATTTCCGGCCTTCTAGAAGTAGAACTGCCCCACGTTTAGGTACGCTTCACAAATCCATTTTTGTTCTAAATAGTTTAATTTAAATAATTCAAAAAAAGGAGGAAAACACTTTTCTTTTCTCAGTTGGCTGCAAGCCCAGTAAACATTTTAATTTTTATAGGTACGCTATCTGCAGTATTGCCGGCTTTCGAGAAGTAGAACTGTCCCACATTTACGCTTCACGTTTTAAATCCGTTTTTTGTTCTGAACATTTTAATTTGAATAATTCATATAACGAGTAAAATTATTATGTGAACTTCGCCGCACTTGACGTTTGACAATAATTTATTTTATCTATCTATAATCTATCAATAATGTATTTTAATAAAAATTGCAATGTCAATGAAGTTTGACCACGAGGAAACAAAATTCCTCGTGGTCAAACCAGTTTGACTAAAAAGTTTGACCACGAGGATGAAGCGGAAACTGAGGGTCTGGGTTCGATTCCCAGGTCGTGCAATGTTGTTGGGTTTTTTCCCGGAGTTCGGTTTTGTTCCCGATTTTTGGCTCGCCCCCCTTTCACATGGAACTTAAACATAACTGGCGAAATATTAGTATGCTATAAGTGCACGTCTGCCTTATCTTACGGGAGTACATGCGTGATGCTATGTGTTAACCATTTTACTACCAAAGCGAATAAATGCTCCATATTGTTGGATTTAGTTCGAATTAGACAGATAAACTAATTAAAAAAAAAAACTCGCCAAGTGCGAGTCAAACTTGCGCACGAAGGGATCCATGCCATTAAGGCAAAAACAGCAAATAAATCACGTTTGTTGTATGGGAGCCCCTCTTAAATATTTATTTTGTTCTGTTTTAGTATTTGTTATTATAGCGGCAACAGAAATACGTCATCTGTGAATATTTTAACTGTCTAGCTATCACGGTTCAAGAAATACAGCCTGGTGACAGACAGACGGACCGCAGAGTCTTAGTAATAGGGTCCCGTTTATACCCTTTGGGTACGGAACCCTAAAAACACATCTGTTTCCCTAAAAAATTTTTTTTAAATAATGTACACTATATATCAGGACGAAAAACATGTTACTTTATATTTAAAAATATATCAAACCGTTCCTAATAAATAAAAAATTTATTGGAACTAAATTTGTACAGTCAAACACTTATGAACAACATTAAGCAAAAATAACAAATTCACATTAACGAGTAACAATGTATGTCAATAGTATTTGTAATGAATTCTGGCACCCAAATAAAGATTTAACTTGTTTATTGAATTTATTAGTAAAAGTTGATTTCTATTTATACGTTTTTTGCCCAAAGTTGCCAGCAAGTTTGGAAACATTCCCGGCAGTTCTGGCAACTTTGGCAACACTGCCGGCAATTTTCATGGTTAATCTGGATACGGATACGGATCATCATCTTTCTGCAGCACCGCTCTCAAATCGGTTAAGTCGTTTCTAAGATTAGCACGCACCAACACACAGACGAACAAACAAACAAACAAAAATTCTAATAATCATTGTTAAAGGCCCCCGATAATAGTTTTTCTCAAAATTATATCTTCCATGTACAGACAGCGATCGGTTACATTAGGTTGGTTAGGTTAGGTTAAAACGGGCTGGTTTCCGCAACTCCACGACCAAGCGCGTATTTTGCATTTTTAATCAGTTAAATTATTATTTTATGTATTGATGATTGTGTAAGCAGCATAAAATTTTATGAAAAGATTTGACAATATGTTTTTTGCAGTCAGCATAGTTTAAATAGTAATATTTTCATGTTTCAGACATCGTAGTGGCCAATCAGCAAGGATTGGAATTTTATAAAAACGGAAACCTAACGCACACAGAAGAAATTCCGTCAGCTAAGCAAATCGATTCAGTAACTTACGATCCAGTTCACTACAGAGTTCTTTTTGTCGATAATAACGACCCAAACATTTCAATATCCAGCTTTGACTTAGTTACTAGGAAAATAGAACACTTGGTTACAAAATCAAACACAAACGGATACAGCGTGAAGGTCGCTTACGACCCGGTCACGGAATTACTCGTTTGGAAGCAAGATTCGAGTATTTACTCATTTTCATTACGTCCTGCATGCTCTAACAAAGAAGATGACATAAATATATTACTTTCATCGGATGAGTACTGCCGTGATATAGCTGTAGATAGCTGTGGAGGGTACGTTACTAATAATGATATACCTAATTAATTAATCATACACACACCAGCAAAATTAGCGGATCAAAAAAATTACCTTAAACCAAAAAAAAATATAATTTTTGTCAATTATGTTTTTAAATAAAATCAAACATTCCCAATCGTAACTTGACTAATCTGAACTTAGTTATTATAAAATGAGAGTACAAATTAAATTTACTTCAGTGTTTCGTTTGCATTAAATTCCCCATATCCAACATAGTAGGAAATGTATAGTGATTGAGACACATAATTGAGATATTGTTAGGTTTAAGTCAATCCCTAAGCAAGGTAGGTATCTAACTATGGGCTAGATATATGTACCGATCTCTAGAACTTACTGATTATTTAGTTAAAATTGTTATCAACAACAAAAAAAGTGAAAAATAAAAATTTTATGTAAAATAAAAAAGTCTATGAAAAAACAAAAAAAAATTAAAAGTTAAAATTGTGAAACATCTTTTCTATGTTTTAATATTAGATTCTAACATTTTCTGCTATTTTGGTAGTTGTGTATAGTTTTATGACTCAGTAAATGCATATTGAAGTTTTTGAAATTGTATATAATTGTATTAACAAATTACAGGTATATTTACTGGATCACGAACAATAAAATCGAGAGGGCTCGGCTTGATGGCTCAGAAAGAGAAGTTTTAATAGACGTTATTGCTGATTATCGACTAAGCTTTGCCATTGACCAACAGACACAAAAAATGTACTGGTTTGACCAAATTAATGAACATGGTGGTAAAATATATATTGAAAGTGCCGATTTTGATGGTAAGAACAGGCAAACAAAATACGCTCTCAAAAATGAATCAAATGCTAGTTCATTGGCCGTATCAAAAAATTTCATCTACTGGTGGAGCACTGATCAAGAGGCTGTTTTTCAACTACCTAACAATCCACACCAACAAGTGGATGCCAAAATATTCACAAACATTCACAGACCCGGCTATAACTGGTATCATCAAATTCTAGCAGCCAACTATACAATTGAGGAACAAATTCAAGCTCATCAGAACTGCAAAACTCTAAAGAGTTTGATCCCTGAAACCCCAGATGAATGCCGTTTTTGTGTCCACGGTACGAAAGTTAGTGGGGAGCCTCGTTGTGAATGTGTACAGGGTTACACTGGTGAGAGATGTGATGTATCCATGTGTCACAACTATTGCTTCCAAGGAGATTGTAGTGTCAGTGCTGAGGGACAACCTAAATGCAGGTAAAACATGTTCATATCATTAAGTACTAATGAAGATATTTAGGGTTAGCTCACTCCGAGACGCAAAACGATGTAACAACGCTTGTTTACCCGCGGGGTATCAAATAAAATTCCATATTGTTTCTAGAGGCAATATAGGGAGGAGGCATGTACAGAACCAAACATCGAAGATTTGTGACATCCACCAGCTCGCACTAGGCCGCGTGGTGGATTTGGATCCATTCCCTCTCACAGAGAAGGGGGCTGTATCTTAGCAGTGGGAACATTAAAAATGGCTGATGATGATTGTTTTGCTATCTCAATAACATCGCGCAAGGTTGCGTCGCTTCACATCTCAGTGTGAGCTGACCCTTATGCTCGCTTTCACTAACGTCAAGTTAAGCAACTAGATAAATATACAAATCATGAAGCATCCATGTCATCACTATCACCGTTTTTCAGAAGGAAACTTAATCATAAAATTAGGATTACTAAAACCAGAACTCACGTTACCGTGGTTCCTCGACAAGAGAACGACGCTTGGATAAAAATATTACTACCATATACATAAATCTAACTAGATTACTCAAGTCCCTCCATCTGTATAAAAATCAAGCGTGCCACTTTTCACACACAATGACTCAATTTAAATCAAATTTACTTACCAACTAGCTGTGCCCACGGCTTCTCTTCCGTTAACTGCCTATCCTACCCTACTTACATACCTACCTGTACCTAACCTACTTTCCTAGACCTACCTACCTTACTTACCTTCCTACCTGCCTAGATCGAGCGTTCACTGCACAGAATACTATTTACTCTAGGGAGAAGAATATCGACATCATACAAAAAAATAAGGACAGATTGTCTGTGGGCCGTCTAGTAGCACTCCAGAACACCACACCTAAACGAAAACGTGAAAAATAACAAACATTTTTTTCAAAAAAATACTACTTACTTAATAAAAACAATACAAAGTAAAACATAACTGTCTTTTTGGTACCAGCCGGTTATGGACACCGACTTCCAAAAAGAAAGTTATTTTTCACTTTGTAGTGTTTCTATTTGGAAGTCGATATAGTATTTTTTTGAAAAAAAGTTTTTAATTTTTCACATTTAAGTTGTACCTAATGGGCAAAGTTCTTTAGTAAGGTACCTATAATGCCAGAATAGATTACCCGAACGTCATGAAAGTTGAACATAACGGTGAAGTGAGGGTGTATCAAGGTGAACTATACACATCTGCGTACCCCTTTAGAGCGCACTGGCGTGATGTTATGTTATGAAATGGTTTAACAGACATGTGATTGCAGCAATCCCGAGAGATTTGCCGTAATTTATTGAAGAGTTCTATAGTATATCTGCAAAGTTCTACTTGTTTTCACTAAATTAAAATGAGACCAATTTGGGAACAGTCTTTCAAACCAAAAAATAATTTTCAAAATCGGGCCACAATTGACGGAGATATCGATGAACTTAAACAAATAAAAAACTTAATACATTGTCGAACATATAACCTCCTCCTTTTTGGAAAGTCGGGTAAAAAATACCTATCCAAGCTGCCTAGCGAGCATGGGCGTACCCAAGACATTTGTGACATGACATGATAAATTATGTCATGTCTTACAATTTGTCTTAAATGCTAGCACGGGTCAAACATGTGACATATTTTAAAGGCGCAACATGCCTTTCTTGTTGCTGCCCGGCGAGCACGGCCTACTGTGGCATGGCTTGAGTCACACATTTCATCGCAGTTTGGGCTATAACGCCATTTTGTCCTAAATAATAGCACCGACGGCGTGAGAAAATTTCCTGACGTTTGTTTGGGACTCATCGAGTCTTAATTGCTAATACGGGCGCACCCATTTTGTCACAAATGTCACATTTTGACAGATGATTTAGAAAAAATTATCACTTTCGTTCGGAGGTGGTGATAAAATTTTACAGTTGAAAATAAATATATTTGCCTTCTAATTACTGCACCAAATGGCAATAAATTCATTTTGTGTGTATGGTGATCAATGCTTATTAATTAATTGAAATGTTACAGGATTATTAATTAATTTTATATTGTAATTTTTTTTATTGTTGTTCTTATTTTTATTTTGTTTTTTTTTTATAATTATTTTCTTTTATACCATATTCTTCTCACTTTCTACATTTTTAAATGTTTCTTAAATAAAATCCCCAAAAAACATTTAAAATATAAAAAATAAGGGAACATTTAAAATATAAAAAATAAGGGCCCACCGGTATTGGTCCAAGCTATTATATTTTTTAGTAATTATTAAAATTTTCACAATAATTATATCTTTCTAACAAACACAATATGTTACCTATCAAACAAACAAAGAAAAATAAAGTGTGCATAAGTCTATGGTCGTGGGTCAAATATTAATTTATTCCCAACAAAATTAAAAAGTTGTTTAGCTGTATGAACGGCATACTTTTTTACGTATTATTTTATTTGGTCGTCTATTCAAATTATGTCGTACTATGAAGTCAACAACAAGAAAAGCAAGTCGCGACTGCAAACTATGTCACATGGTTGTCCCGTGCTAGCATTTAAGACAAATTGTAAGACATGACATATTTCATCATAACTTGTCATGACCGTAGTTCAAGTCGATAACCAAGCAATGTAAAAAAAAAAAAACTTATAATTCATTTTGGGATGCTGCTAACATGGGGGTACCAAAGGGGGGGGCTAAATTTTGGTTATTTTTTGCCTAGGACATACCGTTTTCGAGATATCATTTTGGAAATATAGAGCGTTTTATGCAAAATAAAATAAGACACGGAGGCCCATAATTCGGAAACAGCGCGTCGTAGGGCTATGAGATATCATTTTGGAAATATAGAGCGTTTTATGCAAAATAAAATAAGACACGGAGGCCCATAATTCGGAAACAGTGCGTCGTAGGGCTATGAGATATCATTTTGGAAATATAGAGCGTTTTATGCAAAATAAAATAAGACACGGAGGCCCATAATTCGGAAACAGTGCGTCGTAGGGCTATGCTTCTCAGAACATAAATGGTTTTTATGGCCAAGGTTAAACCGAAACTGCAATAAAATTGGAAAATTTCCGAAAAAGAAAAAAATAAACGTCAAGAAGTTATGCCACAAGTCAAGAAAATATCTCACGCCACCGTGCTAGCATTTAAGACAAAATTAGTTTATCGCCCAAACTGTGATTAAAAGTGTGACTTAAGCGATGTCACAGTAGGCCATGCTCGCCGGGCTGGGACTCGAATTCGCAACCTTAAGTGTAGTAGGCCACCAGTACTTTTATCATTAGGCTATTCAGACGGGCAATTGCGGCAGGGAAATTACGAACCACATTGCACGCACGTCAACGTAGTTAATTTTTGACATTAGCATGATGAGAGACCTAAAATCTCATAAAATATATTTTTAATCTCGTGCATTAGGTCCCGAATTATTATAATATTTACTCTAGCTAAACTTGAAATAGCCTTTGAAGGTATATCGTTGATTCGACGTAGAGAGTTAGAGATGAAGCGTATATACTAGAACAGATCCAGGGATTAGGTATTTAACGAGACTAGGCTGCACCTATTCTAACTTTTAAAATACTCGATCCACCTAGTCTTAATATGCCTACGCAGAACACGGCAACCGCGGCCCTCGCGAATCAAAGTACGGACGACGCGGCAAAGCGAGAAAGCTGCATAGCTCATTCATGTTTACCAAAATCATTCGTGGGTCAGTCACTTGAATTTTAACCCTAATTCAAAGTGCATAAAAGTAACACGACGCGCACTGTGTTGTGCTAGAATATATTCTGTCCTTTTTTAACTACACTATTCCGCAATCCTTCCATCTTTGTCTGTCAATACTCGAGACTCGAGAAGTCGAGACTAATCGAATCTAATGAAGACTTTATGATGCAGTCTAGTATCAAGTACTCATGTGAATGTGATCTCGCTTGACGTATTGATACTTACTCGACGTCGCAAACACGAACTATCGGCCTTATTTAGTGTGATCAGTTTTCATAACGAAATAGTGATAAATCGTTATAGAACATATATCTATTTTTATTAAAAACATTAATTCCTGTGTTTATTGTTTAAAAAAATGGTTCCCAAAGGAAGTAGTATATTTAGAAAAAACAAATCAATAACAAAACTAATTAAGTACTCTGAAAAATGAATAGAAATCTTTTAATTACGCCAATAATCTTCAATGTAGATAAATCTTTACGTTGACAGTCCTAAGCCTGTGTAAAGTATGAAGGGAAGATTACAATTCATTACTGCGTACGTACGTATCTACACGTATCGCAAAGACTAAGCATCTATAAAGTATGCATATTTCATGGACTAGGTGAAACAGGTATTTGGATCAAGTATTTGTACGGACTTGGACTAGGTGCACCTAGTCCAAAATTCACGTAGTACGACCCATCTCTTAAGGACTTCGGGTTTTTGGGACAACCAACCAATACTACCCATAATTTTTTTAGGGTTCCGTACCCAAAGGGTAAAAACGGGACCCTATTACTGAGACTCCGCGGTCCGTCTGTCTGTCTGTCTGTCTGTCTGTCTGTCTGTCTGTCTGTCTGTCACCAGGCTGTATCTCATGAACCGTGATAGCTAGACAGTTGAAATTTTCACAGGTGATGTATATCTGTTGCCGCTACAACAACAAATACTAAAAACAAAATAAAATAAATATATAAGGGGGGCTCCCATACAACAAACGTGATTTTTTTGCCGTTTTTTACGAAAACGGTACGGAACCCTACGTGCGCGAGTCCGACTCGCACTTGGCCGGTTTTTTTTCTATAGTCATTCTTCCGCGGAAAATCTTAACACCACCATTCAGAAAATGACGCGAAATGAACAACGCCATCTATCGAATATAGAATTCAACAGTCCGAATATCTGATTTGCGTGTTGCAATATTTTACTTCTTGAACACTTTATATTCATCTAACTTTTGATAGAACAACAACAACCGATTGCGATAAAACAAAAACTAAGTTATACTTCAAGTTACGCACATTTTTTACGTATAAATCTACATTGGTTTCGTACATTTAACGTGATGCGTGCACAAATAAACAGATAAACAGACAAAAATTCCAAAAATGCTGGAAATGGGTTCTGTTGGTTCTCCTTTAACACCCTGGCAATTTTTTTTGAAAATATTTTCCATGTACAAAAACGACTTTTCTACAGATTATTATAAAATATGTACTGATTGATTGATTGATGAAAGAAAACATTTCCAATGCCTCGGCCAACCTTTTCTATACAGTATTTACAGCTCAATATGGACATATTTAGGCATTTTTCTAGATTTCGGTGGATTGCCGGTGCCGATAATGCTATATGAAAATCTCAAAGTACGATCATTGATCGTAATATTACTCCTTTTTTTGACGCACATACAATCGCGTCATCTAGTTAGATTTATATCTGTGATTACTACTCACATTAAACTTATAGGGCCAATACATATTGGTTAAAAGTAAGTACATTTATGTCCGTTATGTGAACATAAAATTTACTTTTCAACCCATCTATTCGAAAAGAGACGTAGGGTTCCTCGATAAAGCGCTGTCCACAGTTTTCCGTGTTTCCGTCCCTGACGGAACACTTACATACGATTTGTATGAACGATCCGGATCCCCCTGATACGGATATGTGAGAACAAGTTCGTACAAATTGTATATAACCGATTACTGCCGGGTTCCACCAGAGACGGGAACACGGAAATGGCTAAAGATCAGAAGATCTAAGTAGCTAAATGCCCAACAGCGCGAAACGTCTAATGAGCAGCAAGTCTAATTAGGAAAATATCCATATAGCAAAACGTCCAACTATCAGATGGTCTATATAGCAAAAAATAATTTTTAAAATGTGTACACTCATGATAGAAAGTTTTGTAAATTACATTAAATTTATATGATAAAAAAATCTGGTTATAAAAAGGAAATTTCCCTCCACTAATTCTCCTAATCCTATTGATATGGCAAAGGTTTATCAAAAATTCAAAGGGGCTAATTTTTTGGCCCTCAATTTTCAACATTCTGAGAATCTGACTTATTGCGTTATAGATGTTCTGTTATACAGACCATCTGATAGTTGGAGGTTTTGCTACATGGTCATTTTGCTAATTAGACTTAGTGCTCATTAGACGTTTCGCGCTGTTGGACATGAATTTAGCTTCTTAGAACTTCTGATCAGGAGGAGTAATAACAGTGACGAAATGACTTTTGAATTTAAAAAACTATAAAATTCAAAAGTTTGAACGCAATTCGCTTCGATTGACTCCTAGCCGGTAATAAAAACGTGGAATTGGTTAACTGAATAAAATAAAAACACATGGGAAAATCTTATTCGTCTTTTTCTTACTATTATCACAATATTACAGCCAATTTTAATTTGATTCACACAAATTGAATAAAAGATGAGTTCTAGCAGTATAAGTGAAAAGTTAACACCAAAAAAATGTAAAATTAAACGCAGAAATTGTCAAAAAGTATTTACTACTAAACAAATCGAGAGCGGATGGAAATCCAGTGGTGTCGCGGTAGGATATATCGTGGACTCAATCGAAAATAAGGCAAAAATTTGCAAGCACTTAGTTGAAAATATTAAATAGCCTTCCTAAGTTGATCGACCGATTGAACCTTCGTCACCGCGCCCATCCACTTCAAAACAGCGTGAAATGTCACCATTGACTCAACATGATCATCAACCAGAGTCTGAAGCTATTACGAATACCAAAGTGATAAATAATATTAATATTATTTTCTGTTCGCAACAAAACAGTTGCAGTAAACTTCCAAAATTGCAAAAACGTATTTATTATTAATATAAATTTTTAATTTTGTTTAGTAAATATTCGACATTACTAAAAGCATCTCTTATTTATTTTCTCAGAGAGGGGGATGAAAAGCAGAGTCTGCCACACGGTACCAAAATTTTTTAACCTCGACCGAAGTACTTTGAATCCCTCGCTACGCTTAGGATTCTACTCTAGAATCCTTCGCTTAACTCTGGATTCAAACAACCGCTCTCGTCGTCGATTATTTTGGTCCCTTGTGACACAATCTACTATTTAATTTTCTTCATGGCAAACTGTAGACATATTTTTGCGATATCAGGTTTCTCACAGAGAGGAGGTCTGTGTTCCAGCAGTGAGAACATTATAAGATCCTTAGATATGCCTATCAGGTTCGACAAGTACCATTGTAAAAGTCGTTCATACGAGTACTTGCAAACACTGGCGTTGCAAATAAATTGCATAAATTTTATCAAGCGTTTCATACGTTTCATTCACCTGTTATAAATAAGTTCGTATTATTGAGTTATCTTCATTATTTCAGATGTAACGCCGGTTACTCCGGTGAACGTTGCGAAGTTAACGCCTGCCATAAACACTGTCTGCACAACGGTGCCTGTTCCCTGAACGAAGAAGATGAACCGGTTTGCGAGTGCACGGCGGACTATGAGGGGAAAAGATGTGATGATGCTACCACACAGACTCGTATCCATACTGATAAAACGATTAAAGAGTTGCTACGTAACCTGCGAGTCTTCTCTTATAAACATGATGAGTATGAGATCAAGGTTTAAAAATATGAGAAGTCAAAGAAGGATTTAGAAAACCGTTACACCCGTTTGTGTTTTGTAATCAGTGCTATTGCACTGATTACAAAACAACGATGACATCACAACAAATACCAAGTTCTGTAAAACAAATCAAATCATACGAAGCAAGCTCAGTTATGCAACCAACTTTAAACATGTGTCGCATCTATAGAAGAAAATCCTGAAGAACATGTGAAGTAAGCTGGCGCAGCCTTAACTCAAACCGAATGAAGCCGTGAATAAAACTAACAAGCCTCTAAATGTGGCGAGAGAAATAGACCAGATGCCATAGACTAGTGGCATTGTATCAACGACAGCATGGCGATAGCGATTGTAAAAATTTAAAAATTATATGGGAATGTACGAAATGTCACTTGATCAATTTCTTACATTTTGGCATTTCGACCATCGCCATCGCTAGAGCCTCAGGGGTCCTACCATAAGCTCTTAAAGTAAGGTTATTCCCACCGTGCATAAGGGTATATGACTTGTTTAAATATCTCCCTTTTACACAGAGGTAATAACCTTGCTCTAAGAGCTTAGGGTAGCCCCCAAAGCCTAATCACTGACACAGCGAGTGTAAACGAAAATCTATGGATAGATGCTGCAAATAACACGTCGATATCTGTGGCTAGCATGGGAATATATGGCGCTGATAAAGTGATCGTTTGCCTTCAGGAGTCTGACACCAACGAATGCATAATTTTAATGCGTAATTTAAAACATAACAAATTTTTGATTATATTAGTTTTCTATTCAAAACCTGTAGATATTCACAAAATTTGCGAAACAGTTTGTCGCCAGTTATTCTCGTGCTGCAATGGATTACACATTTTGTTGAAATGTGCTTACCAAGTAAAGTAATTTTACCTATGCTTATTAAAATTCATTTGGTAATACTTACAAATTCATTAGGTAATACTTAGGTATATCTTAGGTAAGACTTAGATAATACTTAGGTTACATTAAGTAATACGTAAATATGTCCCATATAGCAAACACCGCAAATCGTGGTAGATTTTAAACTTTGTTTTCTCATTAAAACACAGAGGCTTTTAAACTATCGAATTAGGTTAGGCTTTATTGTATTTGAAAAGATCTGTTCATAATCTAACAAGAATTAATAATCTCAGAAGATATATTACAAACCCACGGTGCTTGTAATAATTTTAACTATGTGCTACTAGTAGCCCACCCCAGCTTTGCTTGAGTCATAATAATTTATAGCCTTTACCATTGTAGCGTTACGTATAGCGCCGGAGAGCTATACGTAAGCCACGTTAATAAAAATTAAGTTAAAAAGATAAAAAAAATAATAAAAAGGATATAGCAGTATAAACTTTAGGCCGGCTTCAGACGTCGTGGGCAGCTAACCGTAGGTCGGGCAGGAAGTCGTGGAATGGCCGAGGTAGGCAGGTGAGCAGGCACCACGACGGACTTGCAGGCAATCGGGCAGGTAGGCAGGTCAGCAGACACCACGGGTAGGTGGTCAAGCCAGGAAATCAGTCAGGTAGGCAGTAGAGTAGATAGCAGGACGGATAATCAGGCAAACGGGTAAATACGTAGGCTCCGAGGTGTGTGGAGGCCGGCTATGGCTCAATACGCCGAACAGCGAGGCCTTTGATGTCACGAGATGGCCGTTGAGGGTAAGTCTCAGGAAATAATGCTCTCGGGAACCACACAAAATATAAATATATTAACTGGTGCACTTCAAACAATAATAGTTTTTACATAAGCGAATAATTCACCGTTTTTAAGAGTTCAAGAGTAGAAAAATACACTTCGTATTCTAGTACACAGTATATCCACCACTGTCCGCGTTCAGACCAGTTCCAAGACTGAAAAAAGCTGAAGCCCGTTTTTCATTCGATCTGCCATCTCTTCTCAATTTCAAATTCAAATCTCCATCAGAACAGAGCGAATAAAAACGGCTTTACAAAGGCGGGTCAGTCTGCTCTGACCTTACAATAATGTACAACTAGCTTAAGGAAAGGTCTAGGTATTATAGTCCATGGTACCTATGGTATGTCTATGGCTTTAAGAAAATAAAATAGACAGACATATGCCATGTCAGATAAAACGTCACAGTAGAAAAATATTACAAGAAGAATTATAAATTACGAATATAATTTAAGTTTAGATATTTAAAACAGTCAGAGATAACTAAATATGCTTTCCAGATGTAATAATACAAAGAATATATATAAAAATGAGTTACACAAATTGATGCGATATCAAAAGATGTGAAGATGGATTGTGGAGTGTTATGAAACGTAAGTAGATCTTTAATAAATACCACACCATCTGGAATAATGTAACTTTGTTTTTTTTTCAAATATGTGTGGTGGTAAAAAGTCTGAAAAAACTAGCAAAATTCAGACTTTTACTTTATAATATTAGTTAAAGTAAACACAGATATTATAATGAGTGCGTAAAAGTATCCAGGAATAAGAGATAATCGCAAATGTCCACAATTCGCTCAATCGTTTATATAGAAAGGTAAAACCATCACATGATACACAATTAAGATGAGAACACTAATATTATTGTCATAAGCTTATTAAAATACATCTGCAAGTATCAGCCAAAGTATAACAAATGTTTAGAGGATTTATTTTAAGTTTTTGTTTAAGTTAATTTTAGTCTTTCTAATAGTTCTTGTTTCATTTTATATTATTTTTGAATTAGATATCATGTTTTCAATGTCCTATTTCATAATATTCACTTTTTAGCTTAGCCGCTTATTTTTTTTGTGCATGCTGTGGTCTTCTCTAAGTGAAGAAGTACACTAACTTGATACTTAAATACACATTATATAACATTTGTAGTAAGCAGATACTCCTTTGTTGGATCCTAAGTTTATAAATGATAACAATACAAACTATGTATCTAAGTTTGTTACGCGCATCACTACCAAGTAAAGCGGTGACACATGGCACGAGGCCCGAAGACACCGTCTACGTGACCGAGCCCGGGCACTTCGTATCCACCATCGATCGGGTCGACTTAACATTCCAATAATTGTAATTTCTAAAATAAATTAGTTTGTAAAAGATTCGTTTTTTTTAGTCCTCCGGCAGTAGCCTACGTAATTGGCGCAGTCGGTAGGATTCCCGGGTCGTGCTTGCGGTTACCCATATATCGCACCGCGTTCGCTACGATAGACTTTCAACGTCGCACCGGGAGATCTTGAACAACGAGACTACGCTGGAGATCCAGATATCGATACGGCTCAACGAAGACCAGAATGTTCATGTAAGTCCGCTGAATTTTCTTAGTGGTTGCTTGCTTCCTTTTTGTGTGTAGGTTCCATATACCTTGTCCAACATTTTTTATCCACATAGATATAGCACACGTAGGTTAGTTAATTGTAGGGATAGAAGTGTAGATTCTAGACGTAATATTAAATTTCGATTTAGACAGTATATTTAAAGCCCTCCGATCCAAACGTACTTACCAGGTTCATCAAATTGTGTGACTAGTTAGTAGTTGAATTCGTTCGAGCGGAACAGCTGTTAAATAACTTAGCTCTTCTAAATGGCATATTGAACAAAGTTATTGGGCCCACCGCCCGCCTGATTAATGCAAACGGTATACCAAATGATTGGGCAGGCATACGTATTGCTCTTGTGAACAATTTCGCTGATCAGCGAGATGACACAGCTCTCTACAACGATTTGGCTTTACTTACACAGGGTTCGGGCACGCCGCAGAAATTCTATGAGCGTTGCCAGGGACTTTTCAGCACCATCATGGCATATGTTTCATTGCACGATACCTTAGATTCAACTATTGCTGTAAAACGTGATTTAAATCGTAAACTAACTTTGCATGCCTACCTCCGAGGTTTGAAAGATCCCTTAGGCTCGCGTATAAGATGTATGAGACCAGAAACCATTGAGAAGGCTCTAGAGTTTGTGCATAAGGAGGCTAACACTATGTATTTGCAGAGTAGATATGATAACGCACCACCGCCCAATAATAATCAAGGTGGTTCTGGATTTAGAATGCCTCCAATAAACTAGTACCCGCCGAATAACGGTCCCAAGCCGATGAGCGGCGTGAGCCACTTTGTACCTAGGCCCCTGCCTGCTACCAACAGCTGGAATCCACTACCTTCTAACTATCTTAAAACTCGCGATGTTAATGTGAACGAATGTTCGAATTATGGGGAGGTCTATTAGTACCCCGACCCATCCGACTACCTTTACTTTGACCACTACAACCAGGACTACATTTATTTCGATGACTGTACATATGACCAATTCATACCAGAACCGACCAACGGGTCTAACGACAACGACAAGGCAAGTACTGCTGATCAGCAGCAATCCTCAACCAGTCTGGATTTTCAGAAAGGTCCGAAGTCAAACAGCTTACGATAGAATTGAACTTGCCAACCCAAAGGCAACTACCATTTGTTCGTATCCATAACCCTCCACTTAACTTTCTTAAATTTAAATCTCTACGAGGAAATCATACCAGCAGGAAGTTCTAAATTTACCTATTAACGCACCAAGTGGTGAGGTTCTTGTAGAGGATCAGATAATTTGCAACTGTATTATATCTGAATGCCTGACTACCGTTTCTACTAACCGCGGTATAGTTGAAGTAACCAACCCAACCCACAACGATATAATATTTTCATTGGACCATGCCACTCAGGCAACGATACTCATATTGAATGCACCGAGCAACTGTCACCTCGCGCTAAGGATGTTATATCCCGTCTACGCACCGACCATCTAAACAAGGAGGAAAAGGCAAACTTATTGCCACTGTGTTCAAAGTACGCCGACGTCTTTTACAGTGAAGGTGAGGCATTAACTTTCACCAACAAAATAAAGCACAGTATTAAGACCACAGATGAAGTTCCAATTTATACCAAAAGTTACAGATACCCGTTTATACACCGTTAGTGACCAAATAGTGAAAATGTTAGATCAGGGAATCATTAGGCTGTCTGAATCCGCATGGAGCTCACACCAATTTGGGTCGTCCCAAAGAAAAGTGACGCTTCTGGAAAACAGAAACGGCGTATTGTCATTGACTTTCGGAAGCTTAACGAAAAAACGATCGATGACAAATACCCTATTCCGAATATTACTGACGTCCTGGACAAACAAGGCAAGTGCCAATATTTCACTACACTTGACCTGGCATCAGGTTTCCACCAAGTGGAATTGGACCCCAGTGACATTCCCAAGACTACTTTTAATGTTGAACATGGGCACTTCGAATAATTGAGAATGCCCATGGGCCTTAAAAATTCCCCTTCTACGTTCCAACAAGTGATGGATAACGTACTCAGAGGACTCCAAAATGTTATATGTCTTGTTTATCTCGACGATATAATCGTGTTCAGTACTTCTCTCCAGGAACACATGAACAACCTAGATAAAGTATTCCAGAGGTTAAGAGAATCCAACTTTAAAATCCAGCTAGATAAATCAGAGTTCTTAAAACTCGAAACCGCATACCTAGGCCATGTCATCAGTACCGAAGGGATAAAGCCTAACCCAGGCAAAATTACAGCTATTCAAAATTACCCCATGCCTAAAACACCTAAAGAAATTAAACAGTTCCTCGGACTCCTCGGTTATTACCGAAACTTCATTCCAGAGTTTTCTCGTATTACCAAACCTCTCACCCAATGTTTAAAGAAAGGGAAAAGGATAACTTTAGACTCAGACTACATTAACTGCTTTGAGAAATGTAAGACTCTACTGACCAACGACCCTATCCTTAAATACCCAGACTTTGACAAAGAATTCATATTAACCAAAGACGCCTCCAATTTTGCAATCGGCGCGATACTCTCACAAGGTTCTATTGGCTCGGATAAACCCGTAGCATATGCGTCGCGAACACTTAATGAAAGTGAAGTAAATTACAGTGCGAAAGAAAAGGAATTACTAGCCATTGTATGGGCAACGAAATACTTCCGGCCTTACCTTTTTGGGCGAAAGTTCAAAATAGTAACGGACCACAAACCATTACAGTGGGTCATGAGCCTCAAGGAACCAAATTCACGATTAACCAGGTGGCGATTAAAGTTAAGCGAATATGATTTCACCGTCATATATAAAAAGGGCAAACACAACACCAATGCCGACGCTCTTTCTCGAGTCGAATTCTGCAACGAGGAAGTTAGTACTATGATTGCAAACGCAACTGACAGACCACCATCCCTAGATAACTCCGACACCCTGACAGCACACACCTCCGAGGAAAACCCCATACTTGAAATACCCATCACCGACGAACCACTTAACAAATTTCACCGACAGGTATGCTTAACCTTTGTAGGCAACTTTAAATGACGAACTATGGCAACCAAGACATTTGACACCCACACTTGAACATCCGTCCAGCTATCTGAATCCAACTTGGAGGAAGATTTAATTAATGCCATTAAGGAGTATGTCAATGCTAAGATAAAACTGCCCTGTTAATAAATCCACCCCTTGCAATGTACAACATAATCTCTTTGCTACAAAAATACTTTAAAAGTTCTTCCATGACATTGGTATTGGCAAAAAAGGAACTTGAAAATGTAAAGGAATACCTGAGGCAGCAGGAAATTCTTCGTCATTACCACGAGGGCAAGACCAACCACCAGGGTATCAACGAGTGCTTTCTAGCTTTATTTGTTAAATATTATTGGCCTAAGATGCGAGAGTACATAACAAAATTCATAAATGACTTCACAATATATAATAATCCACAATATATGCGGCAGGCAAAGTACGATAGGAGCCCCAAAAAGCAGAAGTTCAATATAGAGCCCCCGGCCACCAGACCGTTTGAAGTAATACGGATAAATTTTCAGCACAGAATTAAAAATACGTAACATTCATAGACGCCTTCTCAAAGTATGGCAGAGCATACCTCCTCCAAGATGGGACTGCAGTTAGTATCATACAAGCTTTACTAACTTTCAGCATGCATCATGGCCTACCACTAACCATTATTACAGATCAAGGGACCGAGTTCATCAACAAGATGTTCGCCGAGTTCTGCAGGCAGTTCACAAAATAATCCATCACCAAACACTCGCATACTCACCTAACGCTAACGGAAATATAGAACGCTTTCATTCCACTATACTGTAGCATCTTTGTATTTTGCAAATAAAACACAAAGATGAGCCAGTTGTACATTTGATGCCATATGCTATCATAGCATACAATAGTTCGATCCATTATTTCACACGATGCAAACCATATGACCTTATATTAGGACACACTGACCCACGAGACCCAACTGACATAGAACTGACCGGGCACCTATTGCAACAGTATACAGAAACACATAGAGAACGTATGCAAAAAATATACGAGCTAATCAATGAGACGTCTCTCGCTAATCGAACAGCGCTTATAGACAGTCGTAATAAATCCCGTGAGGACGAGATCGACTATGAACCCAACCAACAATAGTACATTACTGCCGCGGTCTATAATAACTACTTTGCTGGTCGCGCTGATTATGGCCGACAGCGCAGCGTAGCGCAGCGTAGCGCAGCGTAGCGCAGCTCCAGGCCGACACAGCGCGGTCAGCGTGCAGCACTTGATGGACGAGCTGAGATAAAGGCCGAAACCGTAGGTTGAGGCCTTTACAGCGAGGACAGCAAGGGCTGCAATGATGGCCAAGCTGAAAGGCCTAGAGCGTAGCTAGGCTAGCTCGAGGCAATCATAGCGTGACCAGCGAAGCAGTCATTGTGGGCCAAGGTTTGTATAGTGCTTTACTCAAAAATGCAAGTACCTAATCTAAATAAAACCAGCAAGTAATTTAAATAAAAAATATATGAATTAACTAGAATTTTAATTAAAATGAAAAAACTTTTTTGCAAAAAAATACTACCGACTTCCAAATGAAAAACTACAAAGTGAAAAATAACTTAACTCTTGGAAGTCGGTGTCTTTAGTAGGAACCATTTTTTGCGATATGGACACCGACTTCCAAAAGTTAAGTTATTTTTCACTTTGTAGTTTTTCATTTGGAAGTCGGTAGTATTTTTTTGCAAAAAAGTTTTTTATTTTTCCCTTTTTAGTTTTACCTACCTAATAGCAAGTTGTTTATTAAGGTCCCTATAACTCCAGAATAGATTAACCGAATAACATGAAACTTGAACATAACCGGTGAAATGAGAGATCTGCGTACCCCTTTAGAGCGTACTGGCGTGATGTTATGTTATGAAATAGTATAAACAACAAACAGACATGCGATTGCAGCAATCCCGAGAGTTTTGCCGTTATTTATTGAAGAGTTCTGTTATATATCTCCGAAGTTCTTGATCAGACCTTTACCAAATTAAAATGGGACCAATTTCAAAACATACTCTTCCAAACAAAAAAAGAATTTTCAAAATCGGTCCACAATTGACGGAAATATCGGTGAACATACACAAAAAAAAAAAAAAAAAAAACATACAAGAAGTCGAACATAGAACCTCCTCCTTTTTTGTAAGTCGGTTAAAAATTATGAAAAGTACAGTTACTAAAATTCAACACCGACTTTCCCGGTTTGATATTACTAATAGTTTGCGATAATTCTAATGCGGTGTTTGACTGCTGTATTATTGAAAAGAAAAACATTTTCGGATAAAGATTTAGATTTCCTACTGATTTACCACTGCACAAATTTTTCATATGCAAATTTATATTTTTCCTTTGAGTTTCGTGGTATCAAATTTTCAACCACTAATTTAGCTTCATCTTTAATGTCAGGTGGTGTTAAACACATTGAATCGGAAGAATTTTCGCTTTGAGAGCTCATTTTTAGCAAAAAAGTCACTAAATAAAAACAAAATTTTCGCTGAACCGCGTTTTGTTACTTCTTTGGTTTTTTTTTAAGCAATGGTAGTTGGAACTATACAGCCTAATATGGAATAAAATCTTTTTGTGCCTATCTCTATAGATACAAACAGCTGTGTTTTAAATAAAATCTTTTTGGATTTGATTTTTTAAAACGTTGAAATGTCAAAATAGCGGCCAGCAAAGCTTTGCCGGCCGCTCCTTGAAACAGAACGGCAAGGTCGACTTTGCTCAAACAAGGTTGTCAAAATCAAAGACCTTATACGTATTTCTTACTACTAGACTGTGCACCAAAAATTTTTGTTTAGCTAAAATGAAATCTATTATCATACATCTAGGTTAGCTATTCCCTTATAAGCGGTAGCTAACCAAAAGCGGTCCTGAGCGAGAGGGTGCCCGCTGGTAGTGTGTCCTTGTCTGACATCTTGCCAGCTCAACAAATCTTTGGGTTTGGTAGAAATGGTAGAAAATTTTATATTTTCTTTTTTATGTAATAACAAAACGAACGAATAAAAAATATATTTAAATACGTTTCAAAGTCTATGAAACTTTGAAGCGTATTTAAATATTTTTACTGTTCCTTTAATTCATCAATTCATTGTATTTAAAAAATAATTCATTAATACTGTGTAAGAGTAGTACTTTTAAATGTTTGGGCCTGGTAATACTAAATGTAAGGCCACCAGGTTGGAGTTTTTGGCGGGATTTTTTCAAGTGAAGTTCAGCGGCTGTTAATATTATTTGCAAATTGATTCCTAGTGGATATTGTGATATAAAATTGGTGTAGTTTTGTGTCTCAACTGTCTACGCAACTGGACAATATGGGAAATCATTGACAGTAGCGATCTCAGGATAGTGGAGCGGAGAATTTTATTGTAGTATTGACTACCTCCGCAAAGCTTACTGGGAAGGCTGACTCGATACAATTTGCTGCCAAATACTCTTAAAACCATTAGAATCTGTTACACCCGTATTCTAATGCATACTAAAGAATGTTTAAATTGCACTGAAGACGAGGCGGTATGGTCCAAGACCTTAGCCTGCCCGAAAAGGGCGAACAAAAAAAAAGACCACCAGGTTTGCGGCGTTTTCGGCGGGTTTTGTTCGAGTAAAATTCAGCGGCTGTTATTATTATTCGCAAATTGATTCCTAGTGGAATAAAATTGGTGTAGTTTTGTTTCTCAACTGTCTACTCAACTGGACAATATGTGAAATCATTGAGATCGTTTGGGGTATTTCAAAGCATCGTCTGAAGACTACAGGATCATCTAACGCCTCTCCTTCATGAGCTTGAGAGTAAGATCAGAGAGTTTTTTTTTCCTATTTATACGATGGGTCTTGAAGAATAAGACTTATAGACTTGGGATTTGAGGATTATCGAGTCCTCCCCGAATACACCATCGTAATCTGCTCAATTACTCTTCGAGTTCGGTCATCTTATCGTCGGTCCGGATTCCGGAGTGTGCGCGTGTTGTACGTTGCCAGGTCATGTCGTCGGTATTTGTTGGGGTAGCCGGATCTCGTCCGGGATTCATTGTACCCCTTGCCATACCGTAACCTAGACCGCTACCGTAGTCGAGGTTAGGCAGGCTGCCGGGCACTAGGGGCTATGTTTTATTTGTGCTATTCATGGGGAGTGCTTTGCAGGCGGGTTGGCGATCCCAGTATGGTTGTTACAAATGCACAGAGAACGCTGCTGATCATTCTCTGGTTTGTACCTTAGTCGCCTCTTACGACACCAATGGAAAAACATGAGATGTCGAAATTCTGTACGCTCGACACCGACTCGGTAAGTGACGTAGATTCCAAAAAATACACACTCATTTTTTTTTCAATTAATTTGGTAGGTTTAGGTGGCGAGGTAGCATAAATACATATATTGGGATACTTACACTATTGTTTTTACAATCAATTTGTCCCGTGTTATGTTTGGTCATGGTCACCTCATTAGAAAGAGACACACTACCAACGGGAGCCCTCTCGCTCGGACCGGTTTTTGCGCCATAGTGCACAGTCTAGTAGTAAGAAGTATAAGGTCTTTGGTCAAAATAATGACCACATTACATGCATTTTTGAGTAAATATTCATTAGTAATCCCTCCGCTAGTAGATGAAAACTCGCACCTACCAGGCCCCTCAGAAAGTATTGCGAAAAAAAGTTTTTATATATGGGAGACTGGCCAGTTATAATTTTTTTCGAAAATATGATTATTTATAAGTAAAAATAAGTAAGTTCCAATTTCAAAATTTCCCTCCACATTTTTTGCGAGTTAATTCAAAGTATTGTGTCTCACTGAAATATGGATCTGCGCCGGGAACATTTTAGAGCTATGATTTTACACGATTTCAAGTGTCGCCTGAAACCGGATGAATCGTACGATAGACTTCAAATGGCATTCATGGATGAAGGCCCTTCCAAGGCAACCGTGTATCGTTGGTATAACGAATTCAAGCGCGGTCGACCAACTTTGGGGGATGACGAAAGAAGCGGTCGCCCTTTGACGGCTGTTACCGAAGAAAACGTGCTAGCAGTGAAAAATTTAATCCAAGACAATAGGCGAATTACATATCAGGAGATTCAACACATATTGAAGATTGGATCGGGAAGCGTTCACGAGATTCTACACAGCCATCTTCGCGTGAGGAGGATAGTATCACGCTGGGTGCCGCACAACCTCACCGATGCTCAGAAGCAGGCCCGGGTGGAATGGTGCCGTGATATGCTTAACAAATTTGAAGCAGGCTCGTCTCGGCGTGTTTACGACATCGTTACAGGTGATGAGTCCTGGATTTATCAATACGACCCAGAAACCAAGCGCCAGTCGACTGTTTGGGTGTTTCAAAATGAGCCAACGCCTACCAAAGTGAAGCGATCTAGAAGCGGGGGTAAGATTTTGATCGCTAGCTTTTTTAATTTGACTGGCCACTTGGTATCAATTCCCTTACGGGATCAAAGAAGCATTAATGCCGAATGGTATACTACCAAATGTTTGCCAGAAGTTTTCTCTGTTATAAGCAACAAGCGACCAAACACAGGGCTCCGCGGGCTACTGCTCCACCACGACAATGCACCTGCGCACACCGCACTCAAAACGAGGGACTTCCTGGACAGCACGCCAGTCAAACTCCTGGGTCACCCTCCTTACAGCCCTGATCTAGCACCGTGTGAAAAAAATCAGCTCAAAGGGATACAATTTTCGTCGCCGGAAGATGCGCTGGCTGCGTTCGAGCAGGCTGTAAACGAGGTGTCTGCGGCGGACTGGAAAAAGTGTTTTGAAAACTGGTTTAGGCGCATGAATCTTTGTATAGAGGCTGGTGGAAAGTACTTTGAAAAGATTTAATAAAAATATATGTACGTATAGAACAATTTTTTTTAGTTTCGCAAAACTTTCTGAGTGTCCCACGTATATACAGCCAAGATACCGTCCTAGCAAATTTACCTATCCACATTTATACTTCAAAGAAAAAGGGACCTATAGCCAAATCTAGATTAAAGCGTGTTCCTAAAACCGCGAAATTGTTGCAGGATACCCCTGATGCTGTTACTTAGCCTAACATGGGCGCAGGAGATCAATCTAGAACGACTTGACAACGGGCCTGGACTACTGCTCTTCAAACTAGGGCCCATGAAACTCATTACTTATAAAGATAATAATATTAACAAAATACGAATCCAACTTATTAAAGCCACAGACAGACTAGACAATTATACACGCACTTTATACGAGCTGCAAACGGACAGATTGAATGTAAAATTAAATAAAGCCTCATCTCATCTACAAAGCCTAAAGCCCAATCGATTCAAGAGAAGCTTAATAGATGGTCTTGGATATAAAGAGCATTACAGGAAACCTGGACCATAAAAATGCCATCAAGTACGATAACGCCCTTAAGGCCATCAATGATAATCAGCAACAGATAGCTATTGAGCGAAATCATCATATAAGCCTTAGCAAAGGTTTGGTGAATGAGCATACAAAAATTATTACAAAATTAGTAGAGAACCAAGTACAATTAAATGACAGTCTGCATATTTTACTCGACGCCGATATGTATAAACAACACAACCTCATAAAATTTGTAACGTTTTCGCAAATACTGCAAATAATTAGCAATAACGTAGATAGTCTATTAAGCGAATTGAGTAGGTTAGAAAACGCGATAGTTCTTTCCAGTCAAGTGCATACTCATCATTCCATGTTATAGGTGTACCAGAATCTCATGGCATTTTTTATTTTTTTTAAATTGTGATTTTCATATGGCAATGTCAATTGTCACCTGTCGAATCAAAGTACTTGATGTGACAACCGCTGCTGAAATTTTTTGATATTATCTTGAAAGTTTGTTATTTTTGTGAAAATGTCGAAAAACCCACTTCGATCTCATGCGAGACATATTGTTTTCAATGTGTATCATAAAATAAGGGAAGAAGAAGGCGTAAATCAAACTCAATCTTTGATTTTAAAGTGCGTCGTAGAGTGGACCGGTAAGTTGGACTGACTTGTTTTGATACTTTTAGTTTGATTTATATTTTTCGTACTTAATTTTAATTTCTTTCCATTACTATTAGGTATATGGTAAATCGTAGGTCAGGGCACATCGAATGATGGCCGGAAGGAAATGGCAACAGTAATGTAACTGTTACTAATTCTTCGACAAGATATTGATTTTAACGGAGATTGAGAATCTTTGACGTAAGAAAAATATTAAGTAATAATATGCGCCCTGCAGTGGGACGTGTATATAGACGGGAGTTTTTGGCGGGATTTTGTCGAGTGAAGTTCAGTGGCTGTTAATATTATTTGCAAATTGATTCCTAGTGGATATTGTGATATATTATTGGTGTAGTTTTGTGTCTCAACTGTCTCCGCAACTGGACAATTTGTAAAATCATTGACAAAAGCGATCTCGGGATAGTGGAGCGGTGTATTTTATTGTAGTATTGACTGCCTCTGCAAAGCTTACTGGGAAGACTGAGTCGATACAATTTGCTGCCAAATACTCCAAAAAACATTAGAATCTGTTACATCCGCATTCTAATGCATACTAAAGAATAAATATAAGATCCAAAACTCTTTCCAAAGACGTGGCTAAAAAATAATATATAGACTGATGATGATGAATGACTTTAAGTAACATGATACATGTACGCAAAATACGCGCTTGGTCGTGGAGTTGCGGAAACCAGCCCGTTTTAACCTAACCTAACCTAACATGATACATTTTATTATTTTTTACAGACTTTATACATAAAGAGATTGGTTTTGAATATGTTAAATGTCAATGAAAAAGAACCATTTTGATGGAGAGAGATGACATAAAACTACAAAGATACAAGTTTTTGAAATGCCAGTGGAGTTCATGGAATCGTATTCTAGTTTTCTAGTTCTGAATGAGGTTTTAAGTTATTAGTATGATTTAAATGCTAAATAATAAATTAGTACATAAATTAATATTCAATTGATTTATTTTTCCTATGTTAAGAACACGATGTATAACAACATTATTCATACACATACCTATAATACTCACAGTGGATCTTTGTGTCTCTGAATTGGTTGCAAGACCCCGCGCAGTAGCTATTTTTGTGTCAATGTTGAAGGTGAAGATAGCATTGTATAACTGTCTCTTTCACTCGCTTATGTATGTCACATAAGCTTACGGAGTTTCTTGTGCATTCTTCTCCATAACAAGCTACTTTCCGAATGCACGGTAGAATCAACTTTTATTCCATGTAAATTTAAATTGTGACATTCAAAAGTGCCGCTTGGTGGCCCAGTTGAAATAAATATCTTTTGTCTTTTGTCTTAGACCTAGGTCTACCAGAATCTCATGGCAAAAAGGGAAATAAAAATTTGTTGTATGCAATACTGGGGAAATTGGATCAAACGATCTTGATACTGTTTAATTTTTATTTATGTCTTTAGTATTAATGAACATGAGGTACCTATATTATAGTAGCCACAACGGATCTTTGTGTCTTTGAACTTGGTCCACCATTGCGTAAGAAACAGTTTGTCATCGAGTATACTGCATAGAGTAAGCGAGATAGGACGATGACAAAAAAGACAAAAGATATTTATTTCAACTGGGCCACCAAGCGGCACTTTTGAATGTCACAATTTAAATTTACATGGAATAAAAGTTGATTCTACCGTGCATTCGGAAAGTAGCTTGTTATGGAAAAGAATGCACAAGAAACTCCGTAAGCTTATGTGACATACATAAGCGAGTGAAAGAGACAGTTATACAATGCTATCTTCACCTTCAACATTGACACAAAAATAGCTACTGCGCGGGGTCTTGCAACCAATTCAGAGACACAAAGATCCACTGTGAGTATTATAGGTATGTGTATGAATAATGTTGTTATACATCGTGTTCTTAACATAGGAAAAATAAATCAATTGAATATTAATTTATGTACTAATTTATTATTTAGCATTTAAATAATACTAATAACTTAAAATATACAAATATACAGTATAAAATATACAGTTGAGATACAAAACTACACCAATATTATATCACAATATCCACTAGGAATCAATTTGCAAATAATATTAACAACCACTGAACTTCACTCGACAAAATCCCGCCAAAAACTCCCGTCTATATACACGTCCCACTGCAGGGCGCAGATTATTACTTAATATTTTTCTTACGTCAAAGATTCTCAATCTCCGTTAAAATCAATATCTTGTCGAAGAATTAGTAACAGTTACATTCCTGTTGCCATTTCCTTCCGGCCATCATTCGATGTGCCCTGACCTACGATTTACCATATAATAGTAATGGAAAGAAATTAATATTAAGTAAGAAAAATATAATTTTTAAACTAAAAGTATCAAAACAAGTCAGTCCAACTTACCGGTCCACTCTACGACGCACTTTAAAATCAAAGATTGAGTTTGATTTACGCCTTCTTCTTCCCTTATTTTATGATACACATTGAAAACAATATGTCTCGCATGAGATCGAAGTGGGTTTTTCGACATTTTCACAAAAATAACAAACTTTCCAGATAATATCAAAAAATTTCAGCAGCGGTTGACACATCAAGTACTTTGATTCGACAGGTGACAATTGACATTGCCATATGAAAATCACAATTTAAAAAAAAAAAAAAATGCCATGAGATTCTGGTACACCTATACTAAGCAATATGATACGCAAACTAAGCGCGCTTTATAATAAAGAACAACTACTAGAATTAGAAATTAGAGAATATTATGACATCATTAAACCATTAGCTTATTATCGTGGAAGTCAAATAGTTTTCGCATTCAAATTGCCCATAACGTCTCCACTAAAATTCCTGTTGCATAAGTTAGTCATTGTACCAAATAGTAGTAAGCAAGCCATCATCCCGTCTCACCCATTCATAGCAATCACTGGGAATATTCATGCGTACATAGAGCCAGAATGCCCCAAGGGATCTTCAGAGTATCTCTGCGAAGAAAATCTTAACCACCAAATGAGAACCAATCCAGACTGCATCTGCGATATCATTGGAAGACAAACACCACACAAATCATGCAACACGATTACTATCAACCTGACGAAGCCCTCAATGGAGAAGTTAGATAACCGCCGCTATGCTCTTGGGTTCCCGAAACCAACACAAGTCCAGCTAATCTGCGAACAGGAAGAATCCATAACCCTAACCGGAAGCTTCCTAGCCACTATTCCACAAAACTGCAAGCTACGAACAGCCGAGTTCACCATCATCAACATCAACGGCCACATTAGCGGACAACCTATGAAGATAAGCAGTGTGCCAAATGACATCGAAGTATCAACCACGCCACCCCTTTAAATCAGTGCTATTAACTTGAAGAAGCTGCACGATATGAAAGATAGAATAGACTCACAGAAGCCAATCCACATTGAACCAACCTCAACCATTTACCATACGACAATCCCATTTTATGGTACACTACTGGCCTTACTTGTACTGAGAGCAATACTATCATACCGAGTCCACATCCGCCGTAAGAAGCAGATGACAAACCCAGATGAAGCAATGTATGCCGAGTTAAAAACATTTGAAGCCCGCCGGAACCAGCTGGGCACCTCAAGATCAATCTAAAGTCTTGACGATATTTCATCTCAAAATCTGAAATAGTCGTCGATCTGAGGGAGGAGGCATCACTCTACCAATTAAAGCGCTGACACATGGCACGAGGCACAACGCGTGCATATCATCGACCCAGTTGCTACAAGGGGAAACTGCTGACACAGAACACGAGACCCGAAGACACCGTCTACGTGACCGAGCCCGGGCACTTCGTATCCACCATCGATCGACTTAATATTCTAACAATTGTAATTTCTTTATCAAAATAAATTAGTTTGTAATAAATCCGGTTTTTTTTAGTCCTCCGGCAGTATCCTACGTAATTATTTTCACATAGTATACAACAAAACGGAATATAGTTGAAATCAACTCTCAAGTATGGGATGACTTCTTACAAAAGTCCCGAAAATTGTCTCCTTTCTTGGTGTACGATCCGTGATGAAAACATTGATCAAAGGGAATATTTAGTTATCAATTGTGCTTTTGTTTTAAAAATGTTTTGATTTTGTTAGTGTTAAAAGAACGGACACTATTGGTAAATTGTCGTCGATTGTCACGTTAAAAAACCTGCAGTTCGCTTTGTTCACTTTGTTGTACGTCTTTGTTCAACTTAGTTGAATTTCGTAATAGACATTGTTTTCGAAGCTATAACTTCGGTTTTTCGATTGCACTCTTTGAAACACCGTTAACCAATACTATTTTTGGCGTTTTCAGTTTAATCAGTTAGGTTTAGAACACTTTTTCAAATTAATTTGTGCGGAGCAATGCAAGACAGCTGTTAGCGGCAAAACTGCAGCTACCCTCCTTTTTTTTAAGACGATTTACCAATAGTGCTACACAACAACCCAAGAAAGCACAGAAAACGTGAGTAATATTTCATTATTTGGTGAATTTACCACCAAAAGTTGACTTGAAATGACCAGATAATAACGGAATTCAACGTCAATTTGCTACAGCGCCAACTATTGTCAAATAAAATAACGAAAAGTCGATCTACCGAACCAACGGTTTCAGTATTAGTAAAGAAACTAGCGCCATTTATTGGCTAGTAGAATCATGGAGAACATCGCGAAAATACGTAAGGAGATTCAGAAGGAGCTGGCAGACCAGAAACAGGAAATGAGGGCCATGGAAACCAATATAACAAACAAAATAAATAGTAACATAAACGATTTTTTTTGCGAAATCGATGCTAAGTTCAAAACATTAGAAGATAAAGTTCAAACTCAAGAAGAACGTATTTACTAGTTGGAAAGACACATCAAAAGGAATAACATTGTATTATTTGGTGTAGAAGAAACGGAAAACAATTATGAGCAATTAGAAAACATTGTTCTTAAGGTTTTCAATAAGGATATGAATGTGCATTTTGAGAGATCTGAATTGAAATATTCAAATCGCTTCGGCAAAAAAGGAACAAATCCTAGACCTATTTCCAATGATATTCAAATAAACAAATACGTTATACACTCACAAAACAATTGAAAAAAGTGTTCCGCGCAGCAGCGGCAGCACACATACACACTTTTCATTCATCTGACATTTCACTTCAATGTCGAAAGGGATGGCTTGATAAAACAAACAAGAAAAAAAGAGACAGCTAGTGTTTGTCACTTGCGTGTGAATGTAAGCAAACATTATTCTGACAACCAATGTTTCTTCTTTTTGTAACCTCCAAATATCAGAAAATTAGGAAAAAAAATTGAAATAAATTAGTAAATTGAGGTGTATGCGTATTTACATATGGTATGAGATCTCTTCTGTTTTATGTAATTTGGTATTATAATTGGTACACTTTCTAAATACACACGATGGCATTTTTTTAATTTTGTTTTTGTTTCAACAAAGCGTATCGCTCTTCGCCATGCGTGACATAAACTAAAGACTAAAGGTTACAATTGTCTCCTATTCGAGTCTTCACAATGCGCGCGCTTATAACATATCTGTTTATTTGAATATCATTGCCTATTTCCATAAAAATTTCAACTTACTGTAAAAAGCTAAAACTTCTACAGAACAAAATACGTCTTCAAAATTGCAACTATTACATTAACGAAGAATTTCCGCCAAAGGTAGTTGCAAAACGAAGAGAACTACAAACACAGGTTAACCAACTCAAGGAAAAAGGAACAAAAGCTGTAATAAAATATGATAAACTGGTCATACTAGAGGAAAAGAGTAGCAAGCACCCAAATATTGCTCACAGAACTCAGAAAAGAAATTTGTCTCTGTCACCGGAAGAGGATAGTATCGTCAATAAAGACTGTAATAATAGCTGATACAGTGTTTTGACTTTTAATGGATTCTACCTCGTTATTATCGTCAATATATTTATGAATATCGAATAAATTGATCATAAATATCGAACCTTAAAAGTGATCGTGTTTGCTTCGTACCACTATGTACGAATACTACAAAAAGATCCCAATTATATGTGATTCGCGCAATAGCCGAGTACCTAGCAATCTACTAAATTTTAGCAATGTTCTATGTCTAACTAGATTCCAATCATAATGTGTTAATTCTGTTGTTATATTGTTCTAATTTAGTATTAGATTCGTATTAAATTCTTACTTTGATCATTAAAGACTGAGAATAGTCAATTTTTAAGGGAACTTTCGAGTAAAGTTGACATTGTTGAATAATTACGTAACTTGAAAACATGATTTTTTGTTTATGGTGATATATTTATTATTTTATACCTAAATGACAGATATAGGCGTAAAACTAACATTTCTGTTTGAATTGTGAAAATCGGTCGTCGTATTTAAGAGATTTTTACTGAAGAATTAGTGTAACGAAAATCTACCAAGTTAATATTTTCACGTTTCTGTTCTACAAACTTTTTAGTGTTTGTAAATATATAATATAGACATTAGTGTTCAATATTATTAAGGGATATTGTCAATCTGCCTAGCCTTTTCCCAACTATATTGAGGTCGGCTTCCAGTCTAACCGGATTCAGCTGAGTACCAGTGTTTTACATGAGGCGACTGCCTATCTGACCTCCACAACGCAGTAAATGGGTAACACGGTACCCCTTGGCAAGACTGGTGTCAGATCTCAAGCTTCTAACTATCCGTAACGACTGTCAAAGATCTTTAAATGATACCCGGGACCAACGGCTTAACGTGCTTTCCGAGACACGGAGGAAACTCGGTATGTTGAAATGGTCACACATCCACGGACCGACCTCGTCAAGCGTTGCTTAACCTTGATGATCGAACAGTGCGGCTGTTATTATTTAGCCACGAGCTCCACTATTAAGGGATATGTATATGATGGGAATGACCGAAATTTGTATGCGTATGTGTATCATATTTAGTGGTATCTAATGAAGTTTTTTGATATCCAAAGTCAAAGTTTCGCGCCTATCGTGTTTGTAAAAAAAATATTTTACACCAATATCACCTACCCATATGTAAAAACGATTACTTTATGACAATAATGTTTACTAATGTACCTGGTAAACAACAATAACTAACACCGGTCCACTCTCACGTATTATTTAAGCGACTACACTTACATTACGACTACTTTATTCATGCTCAAAACTTCCAAATCGTGTCAGGTGGGTATATTATCGACATAAGCCTTTATAAATCCTTTATCACACATGACTAAATAAAATTTGTTGCTTAATAATATTTTTGCACTCATTTTCGGTTTTTTAGTCAATCTACGTGTAGTTGACACTATATGATCATGATTTGCTTGAACGTTATGACGTCACCAACATGGCGACCAATTGTGGCCCGTTTGTAGTGACGTGGTTATTTTAAAAATTTTATCGATTTTCAATTGCTTATAATAAAATGAAAAAAAATATTTAAGAGTTTTTTGAAACGACAATATAATTTAAGAAATGTAAAGTTTCGAAATACATAAAAAATATTGGCATTTTTTTAAAATTCAACAACCCAATTAAGATTAACAAATATTTATTTACTGAAAAAACTGATATAGTTTTGAATATTTCAAAAGAGAACCAACACGTTACTCACGTTTGAAACAAACAACAACAATTTACATCTCTTGAAATTTTTCAATGTTTACAAAAAACGATTAATTATAAAAAAAAACTTAACTGTTATAACGGAGAGGGTGTGGTATTCATTCCACATCATTTAGTTTACTGACGTTCTATAACACACTATAAAAACCACAACTTCATAGTTTTTGATATTGTATCAACTCTTTGTTATGTATTCTTTGTATTATAACACCTGAAAAGCATATTTTTGGTTATCTCTGATTGATTCGTATTCTTCAACTTAATTTATATTGCTTATTTGTAAAATCATGGAATTGTTTATACCCTGACATTTTCATCTGATATGAAGTCTGACTGTCTATTTTATTTTCTTAAGCCATAGATATAACTTAGGTACCATGGACAACTAGACCTTATTTTTCTTTTTTTATCACCTGTAGGCTCGCGCTTGGCCACTATCTCACCTGATGGTAAGCGATGATGTGGTCGACGGTGAAACTCGCTTGCCTAGAAAAAACCTATTCACTCTTGACTTAAAGACCCCCAGATTGTAGCTTTCGGGAATTCATTTCATTTCATTTATTCATTAACAATTTAACACTGTGTCTGAATGTTTACAAAAAATAATTAAACACAAGCTAAAATATTTTTTAACTAAGGACCAACAAAATATCACCTTTACATTTATAATACTAATCCAATTTAAGTTCATCCAATGTCACAATTAGAAACATTTTGCATAACATTAAATAAAAATAAATAATAATCATGTCATTTACAAAAATTGATTACTTAATTCAATATAATAAAATTTAATACATGCCAACAGAATTCAATAAATGCTCCAAAAATGTCATAGCAAACTTCATATAATAATCTAAAAATATCAAAAACAAATTAATTCAATAATCCAATAAAAAATCATAAAAAACAACAAACAAGTAAAATGTCATCACAAAATCAATCTGAATCCAATACATGTCGTATAAATGACAGTAAATATATAATCTAAAACATGTCATAACCAGAGATGCGATTTATTTGAAATACTTCTATTTAAAATGCAAATACAAAATGCAAAATACCTATTTTGTATTTTGCATTTAAATGCCTTTTAGTAAAAACCATTTTGTATTTTATTTGAAATACCTTTCGAGATGTATTTTGCATTTTAATATTCATTTCAAAATGCAAAATACTTTGTGATTAAGTTTAGCCAACATTACCAGTCAAACACAAGTAAAATTTCAAAATTTAAAAACCCCCGACACATTTATCTTGCGAAAACACCCCGATTCAAACAGTTAAACGTGCATTACTTTTGAACGGCTGAACCGATTTAATAAGCTATATAAATCAAATATAGCTAAGTACACTCTCGACAAAATCACCTTTCAAACAAAAAAAACTAAATCAAAATCGGTTCATCCGTTGAGGCGCTATGGTGCCACAGACAGACACACAGATACACAGCAACACACGTGAAACTTATAACACCCCTCTTTTTCCGGCGGGGTTAAAAATGAAATGAACGATTGACGCTCGTATTGCCGAATTTGACCGATAGAGGTGCCTGCTAGCCATGCGCGCCCTTTTTTACCCGACTGCCGAAGGAGGGTAATGTTTTTATCAGTCTATTTATGTATGTATGTTTGTTCCTATGTGGCGTTCCAGAGACCAAATGCGTTTGCCGATTTTGATGATTCGCACGTTAATCGATTCGACTTAACCCTGCGAGTGTCACTGGCTACATTAAAATTGAACAATAGAAAAATGGCGGCTTTTGGGCGCCATAATGGGGACCCAATATTTTTTTCTTCCAATCCCGTCGTGTGGGATATCAAAATAAAGGGTTTTAAGAGGCGATAAAATGTTAACTAAAAAGTGTTAAATAAAAAATCAAAAACCCGACTGCTTAAAAAGCTAACTAAATAGACGTAAATAAGAAAAAAAACATGCTGTGTTTAAAGTAGTTCAAAATGTTTAGTAAGTTTAGTTAAGATTCTAGTCGATAGATGGCGCTGTACGGCATTCCTAAATCGCGGTGTTAAGATTCTCCGCCGTTTAATGACCCTAGTACATTTTGTTTAATAAAAAAACTTTTTCGTTGGCATACTTCCTAGTATTATTTCAACCATTTTAGAAGATAGCTAGATCATCCCCGAACATTTTGGTCCATCGAGTCGAATTATATAATTATATTCGAACTAGCTAGGGAGTACTGTTGCGGTGAAGTTGTTGCCTTAGTACACCGCGGCAGTAGTTAGGGAGCACTGAAGTGGTTGTGGATCGCAACTCAGGTGTTGGAAGGGTTTCCCCCGAGGAGGGAGACAACATCAGGTGGCGCCAGGAGCGTGACGTCACCAGCCAGCCCCGAGCAGAGGAAGTACTGCCAAGCAGAGCATCGTCGTCAGAAGCGCATCGTGACGTCAGTGGTGGCGTGCAGCGTGACGTATACGGAGAACAGGTGCAATATTGAGTGTGTGTGAGTTACGAAGATAAACTGTGAGTACATTTTGTGTTATATCATCAGTGAAGAAAAAATAGTTCAAATACTTTGCGAAATTCCATTAACTTAGTCGTTTTCGGTATGAATCTTGGACTTAGAAAAATTTGTGCATAAAATTTTAGGACTTAGAATTGTAAGCGAAAAAACGAGGGAACGTGGAATCTATGCCCGATTTCGCTCAGAGTTAAAGTTTTGCCAAACACTTGTAAAAATATCAAGATTTACTGATTAGGAGATATGTGTTGCTGATTACACTAAGTACATTTTTACTTCAAAAATGGAAAAATACAGCAATTTGCAAATGAATTTAAAGACAATTATTGAAAATTCGAGATCTAATTTTAAGAAGACACCTAAGGAGCGTTTCTCTTATCAATACATTGATGCTAGATTAGAGAAGTTGGAGCAAGATTGGCAAGCATTTTGTAAAAATCACTACGAGATATTAGAATTAGATAGTAAAATTGTAAAATCATTAGAATGTGTTACGAGTGATGTTTATGAGGCGACAGAGGAAATTTACATTTGCTATAAGTCGGAACTAAAGATCGCATTATGTAATTATCCCGCTCCAATCAATGACACATTAGTTTGTAAGAACACCAAAGATATTTCTGTACCTATGTCGTCTAGTTCTTCTGTGAGATTACCTAAAATAACTATTCCTACTTTCTCCGGGAAATATTCGGAATGGACATCTTTTCGCGATTTATTTATTTCTTTGGTGCACAATAACCAATCTTTAGATTCAGTACAAAAATTACATTATTTAAAGGCTCATCTTACAGGAGAGGCAGAACAATTGATAAAGTTTGTACCTATAGCAGCAGCTAACTATAATCAGTGTTGGTCACAGTTAGAATCTAGATACAATAACAAACGATATCTATCAAATTGTATTTTGAAAAGACTATTTAGTCAACGTAATTCGAATAACGAGTCGGCTACAACATTGAAAGAGTTGTTGGACACTACAACGGAGTGTTTACATGCCTTGAGAAATTTGGAAATTGATGTGAGCTCATGGGACATTATTATTATTCACATTGTTGCTTATAAATTAGATCCAGATACGAGGAAGCAGTGGGAACTACATGTCACAAGTGACAACTCGAATGAGTTGCCAAATTTTAGTCAGTTTTCAAAATTCTTAGAGAGTCGTTTCCGAGCATTGGAGTTTATTGAACCTAAATCAAAATCGCAAAACAAAGGTAACGTCAGTAATCCAAAGGTGTTCCATACTTCAAATCAGGTTATTGCTTGTGAATATTGTTCAGACAATCATAAATTATGCTTTTGTAAAAAGTTTGCAAAAATTGATTATGATAAAAGGCATGTCTTTGTTATGAAAAATCACATTTGTTTTAATTGCTTAGGTGGGAATCATTCAGTAAAGCAATGCCAAAAAGCCACTAATTGTCGTGTTTGTAATCGTCGGCATCACTCACTTCTTCACCCTAACAACAACTCAGCAACTACTGTTGCACAACATAATAGCAATGATCAGGTCACAAAGGTCAACCCGTCCCCACCAGGGCCGGGATCGTCATTAAATGAGAGTTCACCAATTGTATCATGTTTTTCGTCAGGAAATAGTAGTCAAGTATTGTTAGCCACCGCGCTAATCAATGCTGAATCGAAATTCGGAGGCAAACAGATCATCAGAGCCTTGATTGATCAAGGCTCACAGGCTTCTTTTATTTCAGGAGTTGGTGGAAATAGCACCATCACTTCAAAATCGGTAGTATCTTTAAAGATTCAATCGAGAGTTGATCCGTCTTTTGAAATTGTAGTGAGAGCTTTTGTACTTAAATCGATAACCACTCTTCTCCCAGTTATGAAAATAAGTGATTTGCAAGAGTTGGACTTACACACGATTACATTAGCTGATTCCCAGTACAATAGGCCTAATAAAATTAATATTTTATTAGGTGCTGAAATTTACTGTCAGATCATACAACCAGGACTTTTGAAAGGACCTACCGGTACTCCAGTAGCTCAATGCACCTCGCTTGGCTGGATACTGTCTGGGTTGGTAGCTAATAAACAAACTGATAATACAGAAACTAAACTTGTAGTTATGAATGCTACCGTTAATGAGGACGACGTTCTGAAAAGGTTTTGGGAATTGGAGTCAGATCATTCTTCAATTTCACAAAAAATGTTAACTGAAGAACAACAGAAATGTGAAGAATATTTTAAAAGTACAACGCGTAGAGCACCTGATGGTCGTTACGTGGTCCGATTACCTTTTCGCGACGCTAATCCTGTATGTAAAAATGGTGGATTTCGGGAGATAGCTGAAAATAGATTAAAATCGTTAGAAAGAAAGTTAAATAAAAATAAAGAAATGAAAAAGAGATATACAGATGTTATAAAAGAGTATTTACAGTTAGGTCACATGATTCCTGTTCCAGAGAATGATGATAAGCAGCATGAATCTGTTTATCTTCCCCATCATGCGGTCATACGAGAGGACAAGTCCACCACAAAGGTGAGAGTCGTCTTTGATGCGTCATGTAAGGGTGTAAATGGCGTGTCCTTAAACGACACATTATTGATTGGTCCACAATTACAACCTGAGTTACGACATCTAATTATACGATGGAGAGTCCATCCTATTTGCTTAGTAGCTGATATTATAAAAATGTATCGCCAAGTGCGAGTCCATGATGATGATGCGGTGTTTCAGCGAATATTGTGGAGAGATAATCCTGAAGATACGGTGCAGGAATACCAGCTGGTCACTGTAACATTTGGAACGGCTTCAGCCCCATATTTAGCAGTCAAAGCACTTCAGCAAATAGCAATTGATGAAGGAGATCAATTTCCAGAAGCTGCAAAAAAGGTTCTTGAAGATTTTTATATGGATGATCTTATGAGCGGCTGCGAAACGGTAGAAGAAGGCATTAAATTATTTAAAGAAATTAACATGTTACTAAGCAAAGGTGGATTTAAATTGCAAAAATGGACCAGTAATGATGAAAGGATAATAAAGGAAATTAATTTAGAAAATAAGGAACAATATTTAGATCAAAATTTGGAAATTAAGCTAGACTCTATAATGAAGGTTTTAGGACTCAGCTGGAACCGGAGAGATGATATCTTCCAATGCTCGGTGAATATTACGAAGACCGCAGGACCTGAAACAAAAAGAACGGTTATTTCTAATATATCACGGTTGTTTGATCCATTAGGTTGGTTGGCACCAGCGTTAATTACAGCAAAATTATTTATCCAAAAGCTGTGGTTAGCGGGAATAAGCTGGGATGAAGAACTTCCAAACCAATTACTAGATGAATGGAATACATACTGTAGTGAGCTGTCACAACTTACGGATTTCAAAATTCCTAGATGGCTAGGAACAAGGGTGAATGATATCACAGTAGACTTACACGGCTTTTCCGATGCCTCCAAGGTGGCATACTCGGCAGCAGTATATCTACGTAGAGTTGATGTCACTGGTAACGTTCACGTTTCACTAGTTGCGGCTAAAACACGAGTCGCACCTATAAAACAAATAAGCATACCGCGTCTAGAGTTGTGTGGCGCAGTATTAGTGACACGTTTGTTAGTTGAAATGGCAGAAGTTTTAAATATTCCTAAAACTAACTTGCGGGCATGGACAGATTCGACGGTCGTACTCGCGTGGTTAAATAAACATCCAAGTCATTGGAAAACCTTCGTAGCCAATAGGGTTTCAGAAATTCTTACAACATTAGATGCATCTCAATGGGCACACATACCTTCGAATCAGAACCCTGCCGATTGCGCGTCCAGAGGAATACGACCTGTAGATCTTATAGATAATATTCTGTGGCTACGTGGTCCAGAGATATTACAAGACACAGATATAAATTACCGGAGGCCAAAGGAATTAGAAGTTGATTTAGAAAGGTCAATAGTAACACATTGTTCATCTGTCAATAATTTAATATGGGACAGATATTCTTCACTCTCTAAGTTGTTATGTATTGTGGCATATTGTAGACGATTTTTAAATTATAAAACAGATATTGATCGGACTAAATACTTACGTAAATGGGAGATCGATGAGGCTTTGAATTGTTGTATTCGGCAAAGTCAAAGGCAAGAGTTTGAGGTAGAACTAACAGAGTTAAGACAGAAAGGTGAAGTTAAGACAAAAGGAAGTAAAATAAGAACACTTAACCCCTATATAGACGAGAAAGATATAATCAGAGTTGGGGGAAGGCTTCAAAAAGCTCAACTAGATGAGAAAACGAAACATCCAATTGTATTACCCCATCGATCACATGTCACACAATTAATCATCGGAGATGCTCATATTAAAACGTTACATGGGGGACCACAACTCATGCTAACTTACATACGGTCAGCATACTGGATCATTGGCGTTAAAAAAATAGTGAAACATCATGTCCGTCGATGCGTTCCTTGCGTAAAAAATAGTGCGACTGTGAAGACTCAAATGATGGGTTCTCTACCATCAGTTCGCGGAACTCCGTCCAGAGCGTTCTTACACAGTGGCGTGGATTACGCAGGTCCTTTAAATGTTAGAACGTCAAAGGGACGAGGGCATCGGTCTTATAAAGGCTATATATGTTTATTTATATGTATGGCAACACGAGCTATACATTTGGAGATGGTTAGTGATTTAACTTCCCAAGGCTTTTTAGCAGCTTTCAGACGATTCGTCTCTCGTAGAGGTCATTGCACAGATTTATGGAGTGACAATGGCACTTACTTCATTGGAGCGTCTAAAGAGTTAAGAGAGTTATTGATAGCGCAAGAGTCCAACCTGACTGAGGAAATCGCGAAGAGCTTAGCTCTCATCGGTACAACGTGGCATTTTATTCCTGCACACGCGCCCAATTTCGGCGGATTGTGGGAGGCCGGAGTAAAATCCACCAAGTTTCATTTAAAACGGGTCATCGGTAACTCTACACTCACCTTTGAAGAGATGACCACTCTCCTAACACAGATTGAGGCGTGTCTAAACTCTAGGCCGCTGTCAGTCGCATATGGCACAGATCCCGATGAGTGCACACCGTTGACTCCTGGTCATTTCTTAATAGGAGAGCCAATACTTACCGTGCCTGATGCAACCTATGATGCAAGTTCTATTAGTAGCCTGAAAAGATGGCATTTAGTGCAAGGTATGTTACAAAATTTTTGGCGTAGATGGGCTAATGAGTACTTGACACATTTCCTCCATAGATACAAGTGGACTAATAAGATACCTGAACCCCAAGTAGGAGATGTTGTTTTGGTAAAGGAAGATGACTTACCACCCGCGAAGTGGCTTCTTGGTAAGGTTGTAGAAAAACACCCAGGCAGTGATAATCTTACTCGAGTGGTTACATTAAAATGTAAAAATTCGTTTTTAAAAAGACCCACTTCAAAATTGTGCGTTTTGCCTATCACAGATTAGAAAATGTATTCATATCGTTTAGTTATTAATAAGTTTTGTTAGATTTAGAACGAATTTGTTATGTTACTTAGTACAGCGCTAGTGCCTGTAATTGTAAAAGATAATTGCTTACATATGATGTGCCTAGAGATGTCCCATCAAGGCTAATTTTGTATTCTTTTTGTTTGTACGTTCATTATGTCTGCCACGGTGGGCGGTTATTTTTAAGGACAAAGGTCCTTGGTGGGCGGTATGTTTAAAGTAGTTCAAAATGTTTAGTAAGTTTAGTTAAGATTCTAGTCGATAGATGGCGCTGTACGGCATTCCTAAAACGCGGTGTTAAGATTCTCCGCCGTTTAATGACCCTAGTACATTTTGTTTAATAAAAAAACTTTTTCGTTGGCATACTTCGGAGTATTATTTCAACCATTTTAGAAGATAGCTAGATCATCCCCGAACATGCTGTGCAGTCGCAGGATACATATTCGCGAGCTGGCTGACCAAAACCAGATGTATCCTCCGACTGCACATCATGTTTTTTTTCTTATTTACGTCTTTTTAGTTCGCTTTTTAAGCAGTCGGGTTTTTTTTCTTTTTTTTTCTTGTTTTGTCAGAGTGCGCGCCTTATGTCTGACTAGTGTCTAACATTATCTATGGCTATGAAACGCAATGCCGCTGACGCCGACGATTCGATTTCACGGATTTATTGTTTGCTGGTGCTGGTGAAGTGGTTACTGTACTGATTCGTACGATGGGATGATTATGAGAATTCACAGAAGAAAAATGAGTGATGATGTTTTTGAACAAATGGTATGGTTAAAAAGCGTAATAAATAAAATTTATGTAATTTTTTTCACTTTTTAACAATAACACTCCAGTTATTAATAAAAGAAAAGTGTTATAATGATAAAATAAGAACTAGATGCACAATCAACCGAAATAAATGGCCACACAACTCATTAAATGGAGCCATGGCTCTCTTTTCGTTAGTCTAGTTTCTTACATTATTTAAAGTGATTATTATTATTATTAATAACATAACAGAATTTATTGATACGCGTATTGATAAATATGACCGAAATGTCATGCATAAGGTGCCATGTGATTAGACGTTTTTGTTCGGCTTGGCATTGTGTCTCTATTTCTCATGATAAATACCTAAAATAATTAAAAAATCTGAGATTTGGTCAACAGGTATTTTATTTTGAAAAAGTATTTTGAAAATACCTATTTTGCATTTAGCATTTGAAATACAAAACGCAAAACTATTTGGTATTTTGCATTTGAAATAGTAAATCTTAAAAGTATTTTGCATTTTGTATTTAAATGCTTTTTTAAAACCATTTTGTACATCTCTGGTCATAACCATTCAAATAAATAATGCAAAAATGTAAAGAAAAATATTTAAATAATCTAATAAAATGTCAATAAATAATCTAAAAATGTCATAGCCAAATTCATATTAATAATCTAATATATGTCATAAAAAATTCAATTAAAAATTTTAATAGATTGACAAACTAATTCAATAAAAATCATAAAAAATACAGTTATAATAGTAAAAAGAAAATCAACATAAAATCAATTTGAATCCAATACATGTCGTAAAAATTACAATAAATATATAATCTAAAATCTCAAAACCACAGTAATTAAAACTCATCCGATACTTGCACTCAACTTTAATAAATAGTCCAAAAATGTCACAACCAAAATTAACTCAAATAATCTAAAACATGCCATAACCATTCAAATAAAAAAAATACAAAAATGTTAAGAAAAATAATTAAATAACCCAATAAAATGTCAATAAATAATCTAAAATATCATAGCCAAATTCATTTAAATAATCTAATACAATTGTCATAAAAAAACAATTAAAAATTTCAAAAATGTCCCAAACTAAAATAATTCAAATACTCTAAAACATGTCAATAGAAAAACCCACGCAATCTACTCGGTTACCCAAGTCATATTAATCATTTATCATAAGTTCATTAACGGAATAAAAAGATTTTTCCAATAGAAACTCCCTAAGCCTCTTTTTAAACAAGGTGGTTCTATATAATAGACATCTTAGATCCTTAGGCAAGCAGTTAAATTGTTTCACTGCTTGATACTTAACACTATGTCTCACAATATTCAGTTTGGAACTAATTCCAAGCTTCAAGTATTGGTTCCGTGTGGTTTCCCTATGGAGTCTTTATTCCCGACAGGACTCGACTTGGGGAACACAGATTTCGGCAGGGAATTCCACTCCTTAGCTGTACGCATAATAAAAGTGTTCCCAAAACGTTTTGTGCGTATGGGTGGGATGTCTATCATGTATCGATGGCGCATCGCCGTACGTCTGGTAGTCCGATGATGAAACGGGCTAGGTGGAATTAGATCGTGTAATCCCATCGCACACTCCCCGAAATGTAACCGATAAAAAACCGACAGGCTGGCAACTCGGCGACGATGTTCAAGACTCTTGAGCTTTGACTTGACCAGCGCCTCATCGCCGATGAGCCTCTTGGCCCGCTTTTCCATCGACTCTAGTGCGTCAAGCTGGTATTTTGTAGATCCGTGTCAGAGATGAGAACAGTACTCCATGCATCCTTTTCCGGCGTGAAGTACCTTCTCACCTTTGCAAGGATCCCCAGCTTTTTGGCTTCCAACTGAGCCTTTGCCTCAATGTATGGGCCAAAATTGAGAGCCGATGTCAACGTAACACCAAGAAGCTCAAGATGGTCCGTTATTGGCACGGTCGCATCTCGGAAAGTCGGAGCCGGTTGAAATTGGCTCTTTTTTGCGGAAAAAGGACACGCCTGGGTTTTAGCAGCATTAAACCTGACTAGATTGACATCGCCCCATTCGGAGACTGCCTGCAAGGACAGGTTCAAACGCTCCACCATGGCCTCACGGAGAGACCGGATCTGCGGCCCGGTAGCCCGGTAACCTTTCCTTAAGCTAGTTGTACATTATTTTAAGGGCACCGCAGACTTCCCTGCCTCTGTAAAGCCGTTTTTTTATTCGTTCTGGTGATATTTTAAATTGGGATTTGAATTCACAATTTAGAAGGGCTGGCAGGAGCGAGGTAAAAAACCGGCGTCAGCTTTTTAGTTTTGAATCAGGACTGAACGTTGAAAGTCGGTTAACTACTGGGTACTATACTGGGTATAATACGAAGTGTATCTTCTATTCTGAAAAACTCTCAAAAACTGTGAATTACCAGCTATTATTTTAATTTTATGCGCTCCAATTAAAGATATTTTGTGTGGTTTCCGAGAGCATTATTTCCTGGATTACCCTCAACGGTTATCTGTTGGCATCAAAGTCCTCGCTGTTTGGCGTATTGAGCCATAGCCGGCCTCCACACCACTTGGAGCCTACGTTTGCCCATCTATCCGTCCTGCTTCCGCCCTGCTGCCTACTCCACTTCCTGCCTGCCTTGACCATCAACCCTTGCTGTCTGCTCCACTGCCTACCTGCCCGATTACCTGCTACCAACCGTCTGCTTGTCCGTCCTGGTGCCTTCTCACCTGCCTACCGCGGGCATTACACATTCCGACTGCCTGCTCGAGCTGCTGCCTGGTTAGCTGCCCACGTCGTGCGAAGCCGGCCCATAGTTTTATACCCAATATCCTTTTTATTAATTTTACTTTATAATTATTTATTTTTATTAACGTGGCTTACATATAGCTCGACTGAGCTATACGTACTGTTACAAGAGTAACCTTTATTTTCCATAACTTGTAATCTTGATTTCATTCCATATACCATATTATTAAAACAAATTGCAAATCTTATCCTGGCTTGACGATGAGCTTCGGTTAGTTATTTTTTTCTGGCAGGTTCATACTTATAGATCCTTGTACCTATAGATTCAATACAGAAGTTTTAGAGTTGTTGGCGGTTTTAATAAGTGCATTTGACAAAGAGCGAGCGAATAGTAAACGATTGTGTAGGACTTATCATACTTACACTGCAGGTAATGCCGACTTTTATGACATGAAGCGTTTGATCGCTATCGTTTTGCTATTGCAAAAGACACGTATAAGCTTGCGGGTGGTTGTAAAAGAATCCGATTTAGTTCCAAAAGGACGATTATTTTTAACTTTTAAAATTTACTCAATCGAGACATCATATTATTGTAATTATAAGTCGTTATTCGAACAACACAAGCAGACGAGTATGATGATATGTCATGTTTTACTTAAATACTCAGCTTACCCTCAATCTTCTTCTTAATCTAATTTTTATAATATTTTATAAATGTCACGGCCAACATGAATAATGTCCATCACAAATCTTTAAAAAGTATTTTTGTTTAACACATTTGGAAGTTTAAAAATATAGGTAGGATGCGATGAATTTTACCTAGCGGTCGCTTGCATGAGCGTCGTCAGTTTTTTTCTCTAGTTCGAATATCTTAGTAATTTCATCTTAGAGATATCACAGAGATGGCGCGCACGCGGCGCACGTAAACATAGTAGTATATCCTCCTGTCCATATATGTCGCTTTTGATACATTTCTAGGGGTGAGGATTATTTGATGCTGCATGTACATAATGGACAAGTTATATAGTAAGGTACCTATAATGCCTACAGTGATGCTAGAATAGATTACCCGAATAAAATGTAACTTGAACATAACCAGTGGAATGAGAGTGTACCAGGGTGCACTGTTTTCATCTGCGTACCCGTTTAGAGCATACTGGTGTGACGACATGTTATGAAATGTTGTACACAATAAACAGACATGCAGTTGCTGCAATCCCGATAGATGTGCCGTCATTTACAGAAGATTTCTGATGTACATCTCCGAAGTTCTTCATCAGATCTTTACAAAATTTTAATGGGACCATTTGAAATAAACTTCTTTAGAAAAAAAATGCATATTCGTTTATATAAGACTGAGTTATGCCAAAATAAATATTAAAAAAATTAAAAAATTGGGATCCTCCTCGGTTTTGGGAAGTCGGTTAAAATACATTTAATCACATCACACTAATATATAAAGCCGAAAGTTTATGAGAGTGTATGTAATAAAATATCTATTTACATAGATACAAGTATATAGAGTGTAAAAAAATACTTAAATAACTAAGACTACAAACATATACACTTTAACCAATAACTACTCACTAACAAAACCTAAAAATATACTAAAAACTAAAATAATAATATATATTTGGCGTCGAAAAACTCCTCCACATCGTTGTGCACTGGTAATGTACCCAAAAGCCTGGCAGCATTGCCACGTTTAAAGGCAATGCTTATTCTCTGACCAAGTTACAAGCCAGCCCTTGGGTCACGCGAAGTGTCAACTAGGCGTTTGGAAAGATCTTTAAACAAACCATGAGCACTCGGACCCCACGGACCAAGAGTTTCAACCCCAAACGGCTCGAAAATATAACTATCGTGAAGGTTATTATATTGCCGCCCCTTGAGGTTCTCTGCAGCCGCAGCGGCAGCGCCAGCACAGCACGACGAACTAGGAAGATGGGATGGCGCAAGTGTTTCGACACAAGTAGCGCACACACTAAAGGCCTACCCATCTTTCATGGAAACAAAGACATCCCGTCAGGTCTTTTGCCATCGTCGCGTGCCAGGCCATGGAGCACAGGGAGCACGTTGGATGATGTCGTTTAAGTTTCCGTGTCGCACTTCGGCTGCATGAAAGACCGTGGTGACCGAGGCAGTTGACAACTTCGCCACATTGGTCGTGTGTACGTTTGTTACTTCTTCACGCTCAAACGGCTGAACGGATCTGGATGAAATTTGGCACAGAGATAGATCATAGCCAGGAACAGCACATAGGCATAGGAAAAATCATAGTTATTTATATTTTTTAAACTCAATTGCGTGATCTGGAGGTTTTCCTTGTATTTAAATTTGCCAGGGCAAACATTAAGGATCAAAATATCTCAAGGAAATCTTAAAAAAAATAAGGTAGATAATGAAATTTTACAATAACAAAGTGGCCAAGGGGTGCTTTTATCGTTGAAAATGATAACATTGGTTATTTTTAAATCATAATATGTAGCCTCGCACTGCTTGTTATAAATAAAAGCGCTACTGAGCATTAGGTCCTGGATTCGATTCCCGGATTGGGCATAGTATTATTGGGTTTTTCCATCTGGAATTTCTCAGAAGCAGCCTGGAGTCCGAATTTGTGCGCGATTGATGGCAATAAGCCTATTACATGGTATTTTAACTTTACTGGTGAAATGTGGGTGTACCTTCTGTTGGTGAACCTCTGCCTACCCTATCGGGGGATCCAGGCGTGATATTATGTTATGTAAATGGTTTTAAGGATAAGAATGCCGTTATGGTATTGTATTTTTCCTTTGAGCGCAGCAAACTAGAATATAATTCACTGGTGTGGGATCCGCACGAGTATAAGTATAAGCTAATGATACGGGTTCTACACAAATTTACTCGATACCTATATAAAAAGTTGTATGGGTACCATCCACAGACATAGATCTATGTCTGTCGTACTATCCCTATTTGTATCCGTCTCTGTTTGTCGCAGGAATGATGGGCATCAACACGCTGGAACTGTGACGTAAGAGTGCGCTGTTGATGCACTACTTCTTTGTGCTGAACAATAGGATCTACGACTCGTCCACGCTAGCTAGCTGTTCACTGTTTGCTCCAGAACGAGTACGGGTGTCGCGCACCTGTGCCCCGCGATGCCTGTTCGCAGCTCCTCCCTTGCGTACCCTGACAGCGCGATATGCCCCTAAAACACAGGCGCTCAATCAGCTGAACGCTCTTATTGCTCAGGAACCTAGCGTCGATGATAAATCTATGTTAGATGTTTGTGTAAAGTTCTTTAGTTATTAAGTGTTTATGTTTTTAGCTTGCCGTATGTTTGTTACTATGTGGCGTTCTAGAGACCAAACGCGAAGGTTAATTTTGATGATTCTTAAGTCAATCGATTCGTCTTAACCTTGCGAGTGTTATGGCTACATTAAAATTTAAAAAAAAAATGGCGGCTTTAGGGCGACATATTGTGGGTGGCCCAATATTTTTTTGTTGTGGCACTATCTTGTGGGGTATCAAAATAAAGGGTTTGAAGAGGTGATTTCAAAAACATATAGCACTTACCTATATGTTTAAAAGTAAAACGAAAACTAAAAGCGAACTTTTAAGTTATAATTAAAAAAAAAAACACGATTGCTTAAGAAGCGAACTAAAAAGTCGTAAAAAAGAAGCAAATCACGCTGTGAGTCGGAGGATACTTCTGGTTTTGGTCAGCGAGCTCGCGAATAGGTAATATGTAGGTATAGGGAACTATACAACAAGGATTCGTGTTTGGGCTCATTGGATACGTATTCACGACACAGGGAAACCTAGTCTGAGTTCGGGGAAGCATCGCATTTGAATGTAATTTCTTAGCAATAAAAATATTCTATTCTATTGGCAAGTGATGTTACCACAATGTATAAGTGTATGTTGTATTGACCACATGCTCTAATAGAGGTGAAGGGAATCACCGTGAGGAAACCGGCATATCCTAGAAACAAAAATTCGAAGACTTGTGACATCCACCAACCCGCAATGGGCGCACTGTTGGCGCAGTGGTTGAGCAATTGACTGCTGCGCTGCGTGTCATGGGTTCGATTCCCGCACGGAACAAATATTTGTATGACCTACAGATAGTTTTTCCGGCTCTGGGTGTTCGTGTATCTGAGCTTATATGTTTGTAAACGCACCCACGATACAGGAAGAAATTTCTAGTGTGGGGCAACGATTTATTTTAAAAAAATGGGCCCGCGTGGTGGATTATTACCCCTAAAAGAGAGAAGGCCCGTGTCCCAGCAGTGGGTACATTGTAGTGTGGAAGCCATGTTACATAAATTATGTGATAGTTGGTGTGTGTTATATGTGTGTGTGTGTGTTAGTTGTGTGTTATGTTATGTGATTATTTAAACCACCTATTGACGACTGGGAGGGACTTTTATCCGAATGGCAATGTAGGTGGGATAATTCCATCAAGGGCCGACACCTCCACCAATTCTTTCCATCCGTTCGCGTGCGGCTGGCCAGCACGTGGCTGGAAGTGGATCACTGTGTTGCCCAATTTCTCACAGGACATGGTAACTTTAAAAGTAAATTCCCTGCCGGAGTCTGTGTTTCCCGATAGCTACAATCTAGGGGTCTTTAAGTCAAGAGTGAATAGGTTACTTCTAGGCAAGCGTGCTCCACCGTCGACCACATCATCGCTTACCAGCAGGTGAGATAGAGGTCAAGCGCGAGCCTATAACGAATAAAAAAATAAAATAAAAAATTCTTTCAAGCTCGTTGCCTCGCCTTTATGTCGGTGTTCTACATCTGACTGCGAATATGTACAATCTGCACATCATATCTTATGGGAGTGTATTCTTTGGCAGAATGAACGTAATATTATGTTGAATAATGTACAGGCTGCATCAGGACTTGTTTACTATACGGACCTTGTGGAAACTAGAACAAATTTCCGTGCGTTCAAGCGTTTTTGCCATACCTATTATTGGAACCAAATATAACAGCTCACAATGTTAGGACCCATTAATATGTATTAATGCTAATTTTTTATCCGTGGTGCTAGGCAAATGGGCTTATCCCAGTTGTGCCTATTGACCTTGTTTGTTCTGTCTCCTGCTTGATATGGAGGGAAGTGAAAATTTACATTTTTCCTACTCCTCCGTTATTCTTTTCTGATTAATTTCGTTGCGGGATCCAAGACAGTTAAATTCATTCCCCGGGACTTCGTCGAGCTTCATTGCCTCATCGCTTTTCTGGTGGTCGCCACTGTTGATTCTGGCTTTCAGGAGTTGCAGTGGTTTGGGAATAGTGCGGTGGGATTGTCCCAAAAAAAAATAAAAAAAAAACTTTTTACAAAAAATACAACCGACTTCCAAATAAAAACACTACAAAGTGAAAAATAAATTCAATTTCGGAAGTCGGTGTTCTTGTTTTCGTTTCTTTGTTTTTTGACACCGACTTCCGAAATTGAATTTATTTTTAACTTTGTAGTGTTTTTATTTGGAAGTCGGTTGTATTTTTTGTAAAAAGTTTTTTTTTTATTTTTTACTTTTTAGTTGTGGTACATTGTAATGGACCAGTTCTATAGGCTAGGGACGTATAATGCCCAAAGTGAAGTCAGAATTGATTATCCCAATAACATGAAACTTAAACAAAACCGGTGGAATGAGAGTATACCAGGGTTAACTGTTTACACTTGCGTACCCTCTTTAGAGCGTAACAGTGTGATGTTATGTAATGGTAAAAACAATAAACAGACATGCGATTGCAGCTATCCCGAGTGGTTTGCAGTCATTTATTGAAGAGTTCTGATGTATATCTCCAAAGTTCTTCATTAGATCTTGATGAAATTTAAATGGGACCACATGACAAGCACCAGCTTTCAAATAAAAAAAGAATCATCGAAATTTGTTCACCCAGTAAAAAGTTCTGAGGTAACAAACATAAAAAAAAAAAAAAATACAGTCGAATTGATAACCTCCTCTTTTTTGGAAAGTCGGTTAAAAAAGAAAAAATATGTTAAATTCATTAAAAACTTGGTTTAAAAATATTTTTGCTCCTCATACTTATTTTATTATTGACTACATTATTTGTTTCCTCATTTATTGATCGCGCAGTCGCGTTATTGCATTACATTATTACCTCAATGCGTTATTGATAGATTTTAATTTCCTATTTATCCTTACTTCTATAATAAACACATTACCCTCCTTCGGCAGTCGGGTAAAAACGGAAGTCAGTGTTTTGTTTTCCATTTTTTTGTGATATGGACACCTACTTCCAAAAACAAAAAATAAAGTTACTTATCACTTTGTAGTTTTTATTTGGAAGTAAATAGTATTTTTTGCAAAAAAGTTTTTTATTTTTCCATTTTTAATTGCTACAAAAACTACAAAAAAACCCACAACTACTATAGGTCTACCAGAATGTCATGGCATTTTTTATTTATTTTAAATTGTGATTTTCATATGGCAATGTCAATTGTCACCAGTCAAATCAAAGTACTTGATGTGTCAACCGCTGCTGAATTTTTTTGATATTATCTTGAAAATTTGTTATTTTTGTGAATATGTCGAAAAACCCACTTCGATCTCAAGCGAGACATATTGTTTTCAATGTGTATCATAAAATAAGGGAAGAAGAAGGCGTTAATCAAACTCAATCTTTGATTTTAAAGTGCGTCGTAGAGTGGACCGGTAAGTTGGACTGACTTGTTTTGATACTTTTAGTTTATTTTATATTTTTCTTAATTCATTTTTATTACTTTTCATTACTATTATATGGTAAATCGTAGTTCAGGGCACATCGAATGATGGCCGGAAGGAAATGGCAACAGTAATGTAACTGTTACTAATTCTTCGACAAGATATTGATTTTAACGGAGGTTGAGAATCTTTGACGTAAGAAAAATATTAAGTAATAATCTGCGCCCTGCAGTGGGACGTGTATATAGACGGGAGTTTTTGGCGGGATTTTGTCGAGTGACGTTCAGTGGCTGTTAATATTATTTGCAAATTGATTCCTAGTGGATATTGTGATATATTATTTGTGTAGTTTTGCGTCTCAACTGTCTACGCAACTGGACAATTTGTAAAATCATTGACATAAGCGATCTCGGGATAATGGAGCGGAGTATTTTATTGTAGTATTGACTGCCTCTGCAAAGCTTACTGGGAAGACTGACTCGATACAATTTGCTGCCAAATACTCCAAAAATCATTAGAATCTGTAATATCCGCATTCTAATGCATACTAAAGAATAAATATAAGATCCAAAACTCTTTCCAAAGACGTGGCTAAAAGGTCCTAGCAACCAGGCCATAAAATTTACATAAAGAAAAGTATATATAGAGTGATGATGATGAATGACTATATGTAACATGATACATTTTATTATTTTTTACAGACTTTATACATAAAGAGATTGGTTTTGAATATGTTAAATGCCAATGAAAAAGAACCATTTTGATGAAGAGAGATGACATAAAACTACAAAGATACAAGTTTTTGAAATGCCAGTGGAGTTCATGGAATCGTATTCTAGTTTTCTAGTTCTGAATGAGGTTTTAAGTTATTAGTATGATTTAAATGATATATAATAAATTAGTACATAAATTAATATTCAATTGATTTATTTTTCCTATGTTAAGAACCCGATGTATAACAACATTATTCATACACATACCTATAATACTCACAGTGGATCTTTGTGTCTCTGAATTGGTTGCAATACCCCGTGCAGTAGCTATTTTTGTGTCAATGTTGAAGGTAAAGATAGCATTGTATAACTGTCTCTTTCACTCGCTTATGTATCGTCCTATCTCGCTTACTCTATGCAGTATACTCGATGACAAACTGTTTCTTACGCAATGGTAGGCAGGACCAAGTTCAAAGACACAAAGATCCGCTGTGACTACTATAATATAGGTACCTCATGTTCATTATTATATACTAAAGACATAAATAAAAATTAAACAGTATCAAGATCGTTTAATCCAATTTCCCCAGTATTGCACACAACAATTTTTTATTTCCACATTTGCCATGAGATTCTGGTAGACCTATACAAAAAAAGGATTTTCAAAATCGGTCTACACTTGTCGGCGAATCGGTGAACATAAAAAATAGGCTCGTTAGATTGTGATCTGGTGGTCCATCGACCTTTTGGCCAACTTTGACGGCTCGATTTGATGTCATCTATGGCGTTTAGCCTAGGTTAGCATGTGCGTGTGAACTGAGGGACCACACTGGTAATTCGCAAAATAAAATTCGTAGGATTTAGTAGTAGATTTAAAACAATTGTAGAACAAATCTGGGAATTTGTAAACAAATATATTAAAAACTACAGCCCTTAATGTGTGGTCCCTCAGTGCTCACATACCATGTGCCAGATCTCGGAAAGTATCTGAAAAAATAAGGTGATGTGACAACAGACATTTAGTAAAGAATTTGTAAAGATATTTACTAAATAACAGACCACAAAGCATTATAGACATAAAATATATAACGGCTAAACTGTGGTCCCTCACTCCACACAAGAAAGATAAATATTTTAGTGAATATTATCGAATCAAATAAATGAACTCGTTCTTTAACTACATAAAGTTTTAGTAAGAGACTTGAAGCATTTTGTAAAAAAGAAATGGAAAAAAAATAATGGCTGTTAGGCCACCAGTTTGATTCGGCATAAACATTAGCAAGTATGGCCTATAGATAATTTTAACTGTGCCGTGTCAGTTTCCTTATTCATAATTACCTAGTGACCCACACCGGCTTTGCAGGACAAATTATATCCAAAAATTTTCCTTGTTTATCGATCTTTGTGAACGTATCAAAATCCGTTGTATGTTTCAGAAGTAGTTAACGGAAAAAAACCTTTTAGTTTTATAATTGGAAGTCAGTAGTATTTTTGTGATAAAGGTTTATTTTTATTTTTCACTTTTTACTTGTACCTACCTAATAGGCAAGTGTTTTAGTAAGGTAACTATAACGCCAGATTATATAACATGAAACGAATATCATGAAACTTGAACATAACTGGTGAATTGACAGATCTGCGTACACCTTAAGAGCGTACTGGCGTGATGTTTTGTTATGAAATGGTATACCTAAACAATAAATAGACATGCGATTGCAGCAATCCCAAGCGATTTGCCGTTATTTATTTAAGAGTTCTGCTGTATATCTTCGTCAGAGAGAGTTCTTCATCAGATCTTCACCAAATTAAAATGGGACCAATTTCGGAACATACTCTTTCAAATCAAAAAAGAATTTTCAAAACGGCCCACAATTGACGGAGAAATTTTCTAGGCAAGCGTGCTTCACCGTCGACCACATCATGGCTTACCATCAGGTGAGATAGTAGTCAAGCGCAAGCCCATAGATGTTAAAAAAAAAAAATGTCGGTGAACATACATTAAAAAAAATACATAAAGTCGAACATAGAACCACCTCCTTTTTGGTAAGTCGGTTAATAAACAGAAATGACATCGACAGACGCGGACAGCGTACTATTTAGAGATAAATAAAATCTTGGGCCTGGTTTTTGAATTAAGAATTTGAAGTTGAGTATTTGTCATATTCTACTGAAACCTATATATATAATTTTGCATTCAGGTAAGGTTTGACATTGCCATGGATGTAACCCGTCAGACTCTTACTGACTACAACCCCGGTGTTACCTCGCACACTTGCGTCGGTGGCTGCGGGTGAGTGTGTGATCTCCGCTGCTTACACACAAAAACATACGACTTCAATCAAATGGGGGTAGGCAGAAAGTACAGAACGCCATCTGCTAGGATCTTAAATACTCTATGATCTATTTATACATTGTGGATAAGTGATAAGTAATTCGTTTCCAACGATTGCTTCTACCACATATCTTAGATACATGAATGATAAATGAAGATGAATACCTTCTGAGGCAAGTAGGGATGATCACCCATCTACGGACTGACCTCAGCAAGCTTAGCTTATCGTTCGATAGTCCCATGTGGATCAATAATAATATTAAAATCAACAACATATATCTACAATAAATTAAATAAATAATAAAAGGTAACAGCCATGTGGTTGCTATTATTGCAAAAACCGTTAACAATGTCCTTATGTTGCCAATTTACATACACACATACATAAATTCACGCGTTTTTTCTCTGGGGGCAGGCAGACACTACAAAATGCCACTTGCTACGATCCTTTAGGTATTCTTTTAGCTTCTTTTCCCATTTCTGTCATTTGTAGATCTTTGAGAGTCGTGATGTATAGACAGAAGCCAGGGCATCTGCCACCAGTCTCGCCAAGGGGTATCGTGGTAACCTGTTCCTGGGTTGTGCAGGTCAGTAAGGTAGTGGCTCCATGTAATATACTGGTATTCAGATGCGTTCATTCAGACTGGGAGCTGATCCCAACATAGTTGAGAAAAGGCTAGGCAGATTGATTTTGATCTAGCCATACACGCACGCCACGCCGGTTATCTGTACTCCGCACCTGGCATTTCTGAAGAACATCAATTATGTGCTTCCCTCTTGATGTTTCTACTCACTTGCTAATTTGAATACTATGAATTTGGGGCTTTATTGAATATCTTATGTATCATAAATGATAGTTCGCATCTATCAATTAAGTACTATGATAAAGGTGAAAGTCTGTGAGCATGTATGTGTGTTACTTCTTCGCGCCAGAACGGCTGAACGGATCTTGATGGAATTTGGCATAGAGATAAATTATAGTCAGGAATAGCACATAGAATACTTTTTATCCTGGCAATATGTTCCTTCGGGGTAATTTTCGACTTTCATGCGGGCGAAGCCGCTAGCAGAAGCTAGTTCATGTATGTATTAAAACTTCATGCAAATACAGGCACTTAGGTGGAGTGAATGCCTGTGCTATTCTCAACCAGTCAACCAACGGTTGAGGATAGATAACGGCAGGTGCGTAAAATGAAAGAAATAAATATTTAGCTGACCGGGCAAACTTTGTTTTGCCATAAAAAGACCAAACATTTATCTACCCTACCCTAACCTACACTACCCTACCCTACCCTACCCTAAACCTCACCGAGCCCGAGACCTTTCCAACGAATGCAAAACCATCGAAATCGGTTCGTCCGTTCTGGAGTTATAGCGTCAGGGAGGAAAACCCGACTTATTTTTATATAGTAAAAAAGAAGATGGGTATTCGTAACTAAGTAAACTGCATAATACTGGCACCATGATAAGAATATTAATAATGTAGACAAAATGAGTGCCAGATGGACAAGTATAATATACTTAAGCCTGGCTTAAGGTGACCCTTTATCGCCCCTATTGTTTTATATTTGCAGTTCTCTTAGTAAATGTTATCGTCTCCCAATATGCTGATGACTTTTTGATTTATTTAAATGATAAGGATATTAATGTCTGTCAAGGCAATTTGCAAACAGCTCTCAACACAAACTCAACTTTACTGGATGATTTAGAATTAAAAATATCACTATCAAAATCACATGTTTGCGTTTTTAGCAGAGGAAGGAAAAAACAGCATATTAAATTAGTAACGATAAACTATTACCATTAGTAGAATTTGTTAAATATCTAACAGGCTATGGATCAACAGAGCATTAATATGGATTAAACACATTAATGAAAAAGCTCCGTAATTTTTAAATTTATTTTAAGACGGTACCCTGACCAAAAAATCGGCATGCGATATGAGCATTCCTATTGGTCTAGCGGCACTGGTGGCGCATGAATTACAGTAGTGAATACGGCCAGATTTTAGAATAAAATCTTTATAAAATCTAATTTTGGTCTTTTGAAAAAAAAAATACTACAAAAATGTTCGTTATTAAATTGTCTATCCATTAGTGTTAGTACAAAAAATAATTAATGAACACTTTATGAGGAGATGCATGCTATCAATAATTATTTCTCATTTTTATGTTATTTTTTAGAAGGAGATTAGTGAAATATAAACAACATTTAAAAAAAAACGAAATCTACCATTTTAGAATCAATATTATGTAGAAATTTAATGTATTTTATTAATTAATATTTCTTTTTAAATAACGAGTAGATAGCTCCTAAAAACAGCACGAAATACGGCTTGCGCGGAGTTTTGCTCGGGGTACCGCCTTAAGGACTGGAGTATTTTCTCCCTGAAATTTCCTTCAGAGCCATACTCGAACTATTCCACCGTTACACCGTTATCACGGGACGCGCTTACCAACGAACGAACAACGTTTAATTGATAGGGTTCCGTAAATTTTGGTAGGTAAATTGAATGATCACATTAGTAGCTTACTGGACCTAGTAAAAGTCCTTCAAGGAGAATTAAATTGCTTGAAGGAAAAAAAAACTAAAGAGCCCAAGAAAAACAGGAAAGCGAGACAACAATATTCTTCCAGCGTACTAAAAGTGACGTTAAATATTCAACAGACGAGAATGAACTCGCTTAAGAGGCTGAGTGGATAAAGGCCAAGAGCAGAAAGAAGAGGAAGCTTAACACCTCTCTTTTTCCAAAACAAGAACCCGGAATAAGTGCTCAACAAGAAAATAAAACTTTTGCACAATAATGTCGGTATCTTTGGAACCTCTTGTTTTTATCAATTTTCGACACCGACTGCCGAAACGAAAGTTATTTTGTACTTTTTAGTGTTTTGCTTTTGAAGTCGGTTTATTTTTTGTGAAAATGTTTTATTTCTCTCTTTTTAGTTTTAGTACACCATCACTAAAAACCGGTCAAGTTCGAGTCGGACTCGCGCACGACGGGTTCCGTACCATTATCACAAAAAACCGGCCAAGTGCGAGTCGGACTCGCGCATGAAGGGTTCCGTACTTGGTAAATAGCGGTTTACGATTTATGACGTATTAAAAAAAAACTACTTACTAGATCTCGTTCAAACCAATTTTCGGTAGTAGTATACATGGTAATATAAATCATATATTTTTTTTAGTTTTATCAATCTCTTATTTTAGAAGTTACAGGGAGGGACACACATTTTACCACTTTGGAAGTGTCTCTCGCGCAAACTACTCAGTTTAGAAAAAAATATATTTAGAAACCACTATACCAGTTTTGAAGACCTATCCATAGATACCCCACACGTATGGGTTTGATGAAAAAAATATTATTAGTTTCAGTTTCAAGTATGGGAACCCCCAAAATTTATTGTTTTTTTTTCCATTTTTGTATGAAAATCTTAATGCGGTTTACAGAATACATCTACTTACCAAGTTTCAACAGCATAGTTCTTATAGTTCCGGAAAAAAAGTGGCTGTGACATACGGACGGACAGACAGACCGACAGACAGACATGACGAATCTATAAGAGTTCCGTTTTTTGCCATTTGGCTACGGAATCCTAAAAACGGCAAAAATATGTTTTATGGGAGCCCCACTTAAGTATTTATTTTATTCTGTTTTTAGTATTTGTTGTTATAGCGTCAACAAAAATACAACATCTGTGAAAATTTTAACTGCTTAGCTATCACGGTTCAGCACTGCAGAAATGGGCCAAGGTGCGTAAAATGCACTGGCAAGCATCTTACAGCCTATTGTACCAAATCTCCGCAAGAGAAGCCAAAATTTGTTCACTGTGGTCTTTCGCACCCTGCCAACTATAGGGGGTTTCAAGTAGTGTCACAGATGCAAATTAATAAAATTTAAAATATGAAAAATAAACTTGTGGCACCGACTACCAAACAGTCTTTTTCCCAACGAAATCTTGACAAACAGACACAGAAACAAGTGCCCAGACAACTTCAAAACCCGTGCAAGTAACTAACACTGGTTCCTATGCGAAAGCTGCAAAACAAAAATCACAGCCTTTGAATCTAGAGGCTAAGATTAATCAGATCATGAAGTGTATTACCTCATTTGACAAGAGATTCGAGAAACTAGAATCCAGCACAAAAACAGCTGTTTTAAATAATCAAAAAATTAAAATGAAACACTTTTAAAATAATGGCGTGACATTATAATGGGCTCCTCAAACATCAAAATGAGTTGCAGGCTAGCTCAAGACACAGAAAATATAGTCGTGTGTTTGGTATCCGAAACGCACTTCAATAAGCAATCTTTTGTCAAATTTATACATGGTATATAATTCACTTCATCCTGACAATTCTACCAGAGGAGGGAGGGCAATTTTAATCAAAGACAACATTAGTCACTACGTGGAGTGTAAATATGAAGAACAAGATATTCAAGCCGTGGCAGTATCTGTGAAAACCAAATATTGTCACGTGTCCATTGCAGCCTTATACTGTCTTCCACGGCATATGATAAGAAAAGAGCGATATTTACATCTCTTTTAACTATTAGGCCAAAGATTTATCCTAGGCGGCAATTTTAATGCTAAGCATACGCATTGGTGATCAAGACTTACTACAACTAAGGGAAGGCAGCTACTAAGTGAAGTTTAAGATACACACTCCGATTTTATGAGCACAGATAAACCAACGTACTGGCCACGAGACAATACTGGATCTTATAGATTTTTTCATATACAAAAATATATTCACCAATTACGTCAGTTTGGAGGAAGGTTTTCACATGAACTCTGATCACACTTCGATTATACTAATGCTTAATCAAAATATCCTACTCAAAGAAAGCCACTTAACCCTGGTTAATAAGATCACTGATTTGAAAAGTTTTGCCCTTGATCTAGATAATATTATCGACCCTAAAACTCTAATAAAAAGCAAGATCAGCTTGACTCAGAAGTAAACAAATATATTGTTAATATCCAACAATGTGCATAGAACAACACACCGCAATTAAAAAGTAAATATAAGAGATTTATTTATCCTTTTTTATCCCAAGGAAATTGTAGATTTACTATCTGAGAAAAGGAAACAAAGGAAGCTGTGGCAGCAAACAAGGGGCCCACGAGATAAAACATCACTAAAAATCCTATCTAAACGAATAAAGTGGTAAATTTTACAATTTGTTGATGAATCTATGAATACAAACCTCCTGCAGTTAAACAATGACAAATCAACGGACTTCTCCATTTCGAAAGCGACAAGAAATCAAAAAAAGGCGAATTATACAAATACCGTCCATCAGAGATAGCAACGGAAAATGGGCCATAAGCAATATCCAAAAAGCATTAAGGATTGCTCAACACTTAGAAGAAACTTTTCAACCCAATGAAGGCTCGATAGAAATACCTGAGAGTGAAAATGCATCACAAACCCAAATAATTAAGCTTGTGTCTCCTAAAGAAGTAATGAGATAAATTCAAAATAACATTAGCTCGAAAAAGTCTCCGACCTTATTACGGGTGACATTCTAAGAAATCTCCCACGTAAACCCATAGTAAAGCTGACCAAGCTTATCAATGCTGCATTTACATTAAAAAATGTACCCGAGCCATGGAAAGTCGCTGAAGTCATTATGATTGCGAAACCACCCCATGAAGAATCATCATATAGACCTATTTCTCTGTTACACGTGTTATCAAAGCTATTCGAAAAACTGATATTGAAACGGTTGAAAACAATAATAGAAGATAAAGACCTTATTCCAAATCATCAATTTGGCTTCAGTGAAAAACACTCAACAATAGACCAGGTACATAACATATCTCACATCATTAAAATACGTAAGTCTGCGCCACCGTGTTGTTAGATGTCACGCAAGCTTTTGATAAAGTTTGGCATAAGGGTCTATTATTCAAGCTCAGACTCATGCCAGAATTTGCGTATATAACTAATAGAATGTATAGAATTTTAGCAAGATGACGCATATTCCGAGCTGAAAGCTATAAAAGCTGGTGTACCTCAAGGAAGGGTGCTAGGCCCAATTTTATACTTGTTATACACTTGCGACACCCCTTGATAAAATAAATAAATAAAATAATTCAACAATTCCAAAATAAAGTACTCAGGGATGCTGTAAATGCACTCTGGTACATAAGAAACGACGATCTTCACCGTGAACTTAAAATGGAATTCGCCACCACCATCATCAAAAAATTTGCTGAAGCTCACGAAGTCAGACTTAATCGACACGTAAATGTTGAGGCTATCCAGCTGCTAGACAACACAGACTTAGTGCGTAGGCTAAAAAGAACTAAACCTTTCGAATTAGTGTACTGGGCAAAGTGAATGAATAATAATGACTATGCTGTGCTATACATATAACCCGTGAACATAGTATTTAATTAACCGACTTACCAAAAAGGAGGAGGTTCTATGTTCGACTTCTTGAGTTTTTTTTTAATGTATTTTCACCGATATCTCCGTCAATTGTGGACCGATTTTGAAAATTCTTTTCTTTTTTGAGAGTATGTTTCGAAATTGGTCCCATTTTAATTTGCTGAAGATCTGATAATGAACTTCGGAGATATACAACAGAACTCTTCAATAAATAACGGCAAATCTCTCGGGATTGCTGCAAACGCATGTGTATTCATTGTTTATACCATTTCATAACATAACCTCACGCCAGTACGCTCTAAAGGGGTACGCAGATCTCTCTTATCGCCGGTTATGTTCAATGTTCATGTTATTCAGGTAATCTATTCTGGCTCATAGGTACCTTACTAAACAACTTGCCTATTTTAGGTAGGTACAAATAAAAAGGATAAAATAAAAAAAACTCTTTTGCAAAAAAATATTACCCACTTCCACATAAAAAAAACTACAAAGTGAAAAATAACTTTATTTTTGGAAGTCGGTGTCCATATCGCAAAAAAATGGGAAAAAAAAGAAAGACAGACTTCCAAAAATAAAGTTATTTTTCACTTTGTAGTTTTTTATGTGGAAGTCGGTAATATTTTTTTGCAAAAAAGTTTTTTTATAAAACATATCAGACTAAAAAAGTGCTACGGACTTGTCTAAAAGTGCAAATGGACACTCTTAGTCTTAACATAATTGTATTACGTAACGTATTAAGCAAGAGTTAAATTGCTTATGAGTATTTTGGACTAGATCGTAATTAATTATTAAGAATTTTGTTCGTATTAATAAAGTACAATAAAAATTATTAATATGACTATGTTTATGACTATGAATGTATTTCTTCAAGAACCCTGTTTTTTTTTTGCATTTTTAGCTTTAATTTTCACTCGATAGTAAAAACCACATAAAGCATAAAACAGCGTGTGTTTTAAAGTAATGCTAATACAAAAGAGAGAAAGAGAATAAATTATAAAATTTGGTCAAGAGTGAGTCAGACTCGCGTACCAAGGTTTCGTCATTCGATTTAAAACTTATACTGGTACCAGTACTGGGTGTTGACATAGAATCTTGAAATTTCGCGAGTAGCATAGCTTTGTATGTGAATCCGACTCGGATTTTTTTATGTTAGACTAGCTGACCCGGCAAACTTTGTTTTGCCATAAAAAGACCAAATATTTATCTACCCTACCCTACCCTACCCTACCCTACACTACTCTACCCTACCCTACCCTACCCTACTCGACCCTACCCTACCCTACCCTACCCTACCCTACCCTACCATCCCAAAAATAAATATTAAAACTAAACTTACTTGTCCGTGGTGGTCCGAGGAGCTCACTGTGAAGAAGAGGGAGGTTATGACGAAGAAGAACCGCATCCGCAATGCCGCGCCGGTCCGGAGAGCGAAGGTCGTTGGCGAGTACCTGAAAGCAAAAGAAGAGTATGAGATGCAGGCAAAGAATGCCCAAATCGACAGTTGGAAGGAGTTTTGCCGGAAGCAGGATCGTGAGGGAGTTTGGGAGAGTTTCTACAGGATCATTGGTAGGACCGCCAAAAGTCAAGAAGACCTGACTCTTTGCAGCGATGGTGCATTCCTCAATCCGAGTGAATCGGCCGACCTACTAGCGGATACGTTCTACCCCGAAGACAGAGTAGACCAGGACAACGCTGACCACAGGCGAATTAGACAAGCAGCCAGTCGAGTAAATGAGTGGGCCCATGATGAACATCATGATCCCCCATTTACGACGCTGGAGCTGAAGTCTGCCGTGGCGGGTTTCAATCCCAAAAAGGCACCAGGAGGGGATGGACTGACTTCTGATATCTGCAGTCGAGCGATCTACCAGGACCCGGACGCTTTCCTTGCCCTCTACAATCAGTGCCTCGAATTGGCACACTTCCCGTTCACCTGGAAGGAGGCTGCAGTCATAGTCCCCAAGGTCCAATCCTGTGGAACCTCGTTCTCGACCCACTTCTGCAGGACCTTGAGCAGCGTGGAATTTTTGTGCAGGCGTTCGCGGATGATATCGTCTTGGTCGTGGATGGGGACAAGGCGACTGAAGTCTCAAGATCTGCCAATGCAGCCCTCGCCCATGTTCAGGGTTGGGGCGTCCGAAATAAGCTGAGGTTTGCACCGCACAAAACCTGTGCGATGACCATAACCAATAAGCTTAAGTACGACACCCCAATACTGAGCATGGCCGGGGTCGACATCGGTATGGTCAAGAAAATGAAGTTGCTGGGTCTAACCATAGACGATAAGCTCACTTTTAATGAGCATGCCGCGAACGTCTGCAAGAGGGCAGCTAACGTATACAAGCGGCTGTCCCGAGCCGCAAAGGTGAGCTGGGGATTAAACATGGAAGTCATACGCACAATTTACACAGCAACGATTGAGCCCATAGTGACATACGCAGCCGCCGCCTGGGCACCCGCTGCAAAAAAGTTGGGTATACGGAAGAAGTTAGGCTCTGTTCAACGAGGATTCCCTCAGAAGCTCTGCAAATCTTACCGTACTGTATCTTTGAATTCGGCACTGGCACTGTCTGGGATACTACCTCTAGACCTGCTTCCTGGGTCATCCCGGCTTCTGCCAGGAGACAGGGAGATTGAGAGTGCGGTAAGGTTTGCGGAAGCCCCTCATCCAGCTATGCAAATGCCCCTGGAGTTCATGTGCCTGGCAGACCAAGAGTTACTAGACAGTAACAATGTGCAGGCGGTGCGAATCTTCACCGACGGCAGCAAGATTGAGGGGAAGGTAGGAGCCGCGTTATCCATCTGGGATAATGAAGGCGAAGTCCGGAACCTCAAGCTTAGCCTTGCCGCGTACTGCACAGTCTACCAGGCGGAACTCCTAGCCATTTGTAGAGCGACAGAAGTGATCCTCGCGCGGCAAGAGGGGAGCTATGGTGTTTACAGCGACTCAATGGCAGCATTGCAGACGCTTACAAACCATGGCTCTCTCCATCCCCTGGCAGTCCACGCAAGTGCCAATCTGGCTCACGCCCTGGGCCAGAGCAAAGTTGTTACTTTGTTCTGGATCAAGGCCCACAAGGAAGCAGCATTGTCGTCACGGAGGAAGCCGGACTACGACCAGTGTCCGGTTTAATTTATCAAGCGACAGATCCGTTTGGAATCGCTTGATGAATGGAATCGGAGATATGTGTCGGGCGACACTGCTTCTGTGACGAAAATGTTTCTTCCGGACGCAATAGTGGCTTTCCGTACTGTACAACAGGTGCGGCCCGAAGGCGTCCTCACGCAGGTTTTGACGGGGCACGGTGGGTTCTCTGAATACTTGAATCGGTTCAAGTGTAAGGAGAGCCCATCATGCGTCTGCGATCCAGGCGTGGCAGAGACTGTCCAGCACATACTTGTAGAATGCCCGTTATTTATCAGGGAGCGCTACCAACTTGAATGTGAGCTGGACAGGAAAATCACGAAGGAGAGCCTGCATGGGCTCATGGACAAGAAATATAGGGAAAAGTTTTTGGAATATTGCATTAGAGTAGCCACTGCGGTTATACATCGAAATAAAACCTGAGGCGCACCGTGCTTCATTAATATTTTTGTGTGATATTTAAATGCAAGCACGGAATGCAGCAAGGACATGTATAGCCGGCAGTATTTCATGTTAGTACCTAAGTTTATAGACTGTGTAATTGATTACTGTGATATTTTTTTTTAATAACTGTGCTTTTGTGTTTTTATCCCTTTTATGTATCTATCTGTGATAAAAAAGCACCTTTTGTATTTTTTGTATTACCTGTGATAAACAGCACCATTTGCACAATTCTGTGATCCCGCACTTTTTGTATTTTTGAACTTCTTGTATATTTCCTAACTTTAACTGTTATAATTAGATATTTTTTTTTGTATTTTTTTTTTCTGGGATAAACAGAACATATGTATATTTTATTGAATTTTAATCTGATTGAAATAAAAATGCCCGTAGTTATTTAAATAAACCCACACAGTATACAAGAAGATGAATGCACGATGAACCATAGTATGAAGAATAAAAGTGCGAGAGGAAAGAAAGATTGAATGGAATGTATGTGTTTACAATCAATAGGCGCCAATTTCGTTGGTGGGATTAGTGTTAAAAAAAAAAAAAACCCTACCCTACCCTACCCTACCTGACCCTACACTACCCAACACTACCCTACCCTACACTACCCTACCCTACCCTACCCTAACCTACCTGACCCTACACTACCCTACACTACCCTACCCTACACTACCCTACCTTACCCTACACTACCATACCCTACCCTACCCTAACCTACCCTACCCTACCCTACCCTACCCTACCCTACCCTACCTATAAACCTCACGGAACCCGAGACCTTTCCAACGAATGCAAAATCATGGAAATCGGTTCGTGCGTTCTGGAGTTATAGCGTCAGGGAGGAAAACCCGACTTATTTTTATATATTAGATATTACTTGCTCAATTTAGTTACAAATTAATTCCTTATTGCCATGCTCGCGATATCACGGAGGAAGTGGCTAGTCGCGATAAATACCTCAAAACCGCCAATTATTCTGAAAACAACTTTTTAGGTATCTACATTATTGTTATAAGGTAATAAATTTATTCTAATTGGCCTACCGCCAGTTCGCCCGTTCTAATCTATGAAACTAATCCACGATAACAAAATATACCATGTGTTTTGTTTTCGTTAATGATCTGTTGAATATTTTCAGTAATATGGTATGAGATGGATTTGTTAATGTATATGTTTGTCAAAGATAGAAAGTTCGAAAACGATTACGAGATCAAATCAAATCAAAATCAAAAATTTATTTATTCAATTAGGCCATCAAGTGGCACTTTCGAACGACAAAAAAAAATAAATAAGCTAATATTAATTGATTCTACCGTCCATTCGGAAATGTAGCTTGTTGTGGAGAAGAATGGACAAGAAACTCCACGAGAATCGGTTCAATGATAAACTCTATCGCTAAATGTCCTTATATAATTTTTACTGCCCACGGAGAAGAAACCACGAAAAAAGCTAGTTACTAATTCATTTAAACTATCCCTATTTCAATCTGACTTGCCCTTTCCCAACTACGCTGGGGCCTTCATAACGGGTGTACGAGTAGCTGAATTAATTATCTCCTTAACCCAGAAACTGGGCAACACGATACTCCTTAACAAAGCTAGTGAAGGAAGAAAAAGAAATATTAACTTATGACGCACTTCGATCGATCATAAAAAAATTGTGTCGCTGGGTGAAGTAAGTAATTAATATTGAATATTTTTTACCTGTTATAATCATACCCATACGAGTCCCACTTTCATCAGAGAAATTCGTTGAAAACAGGAAATAGTCACGTGGCACAAGCCATGTGACTGTAAGTATTTATAGCGGTGAGTTCGCAGAAAATTAACAGTTTGCTTTAGTGTTCAAAGAACGTTCACTAAGAGTAATTATAGTCTTCTGTACAAGATGTGCACACGTGTGCTGGCATTGGTTATTCTGATGATGGGTGTGGCATACTGTTTCAAATGGGGTAAGTGTTTCTTTTTGCTAGCCTGTTTTGTCCCAATTGTATGATCCCAGATTTGCCTGTTTCTTACTTTATAAACTGTGTTCTGTGACTATTTAATTATTTTATTTTATTAAACTACTAGCTGTGCCCGCGACTTCGTTCGCGTGGTTGTCGAGAGCAAAACAACGTCGTTTAGATAAGTAAACACGGTGGACGTCATCCTCGCGCGGAAAATCTTAACACCGCGATTCAGAAAATGACGTCATTTGCACAACGCCATCTATCGGATTTAGATTTCAACTATCAACATTAGTTCTATTTTTAGTCTTAAGATGTCGTTGCAAGTACTATACTTAATTGCGTAACGTAATATTTTACTTCTTGAACTCACTAAATTAATCATATCTTTTGATAGAGTGAACCGATTTCGATGAAACAAAAACTAAGTTAAACCTCAAGTTGCGTATAATTTTTGTATATAAACATTGTCAGCATTGAATTCGTAGATTTTACGTGATGTGCGCACAAACAAACAGACAAACAGACAAACAGACAAACAGACAAAAATTTCAAAAATGATGGAAATGGGTTCTGTTACTTATCTTTTCACACGCTGGCTATTTTTTGTTTCAATTTCTTCAATGTACAAAAATGACTTTTCTACAGATTTATTATATGTATAGATTTCGAGAAGATAGCAAAGAAAATCTATAAAATCGCAAATAAATAAAATCGAAGTATCTGTTTGTACTGTCAAAATAACAGCTTTTTATTCAATGCATATAAAAGTATGTACGGTATCTAACAAAAAAAAAACCTTGTTTGGGAGTCTGTTTGTTCAGGCCAATCTCCGAAACAGCTCACCCGATTTTGAAAGAAATTACATTAACATTTAGCTAATGTTATAAGGAGAACCGAGGTACTTTTACCGTAGAAAGAATTAGGATTCCGCACAAAAATAATAAAAACCGGCCAAGTGCGAGTCGAACTCGTACGCGAAGGGTTCCGTAGCAAAATCACAAAAAACGGACAAAAAGGACGTTTCTTGCTTGGGAGCCCCACTTAATTATTTATTTATTATATTCTGTTTTTAGTATTTGTTGTTTTAGCGGCAAAAAAAAACACATCATCTGTGAAAATATCAACTGTCTAGATATCACGGTTCTTGAAACACAGCCTGGTGACACACAGACAGACAGACAGATCGCGGATTCTTAGTAATATGGTCCTGTTTTTACCCTTTGGGTGCAGAACTCTAAAAAAGGACCAAGTCGCGGGCAACAGCTATTAAGACAAAAACAATTAAGTCAGATAAATAATAAAGATAAAGATATCTATTATTTCAACTAGGCCACAAAGCGGCACTTCTGAACGTTACATTAAAATTAAAATTTACAAGGAATAAAAATTGATTCCACCGTGTATTCGGAAAGTAGCTTGTTATGGAGAAGAATGCACAAGAAACTCCATACTTACTCTTTTAAAAATAAAATAGTTTTAAGACATTATACTATGAAAATAACTAAAATAGACCAGCCTCGCGGTATCTACATCAGTACATTGATGAATTTTTCTAACAGCATAAGCTGCCGAACTTAGACGCCCTGCAAGTGATTTTAAATGAGGACCCCATTGTAACCTTGAGTCTAGCGTGATTCCCAGGAAAACCGTTTTGTCAACGAATTCTAGCTTCTCCTTGTTTAATATAATGTCACAATCAGTACTTTTGACATTCGGCAAGGAAAATTTTACGCACTTAGTTTTTTTACAATTTAAAACTAAATTATTGGCAGTGAACCAATCCTGAACCTGCCGTAGCGCATTATTGACGTCGTCAACCTGACAAGTACGTCTATTCATTTAAAAAAATAAAGATGTGTTATCAGCAAATAACACTATATATAGTTTATTTTCCAATAAACGGGATAAATCGTTTATGTATTTTAACAAAAAAAAACTTTTTTACAAACAATTACTACCGACTTCCAATTAACAAAACTACAAAGTGTAAACGAATTATATTTTTGGAAGTCGGTGTCTCTGGTGGCTACCATTTTTTTGCGTTATGGACACCGACTTCCAAAAATAAAATTATTTTACACTTTGTAGTTTTGTTAATTGGAAGTCGGTAGTATTTTTTTGTAAAAAAGTTTTTTTTTGTTTTTCTCTTTTTAGTTGTACCTCCCTAATAGGCAAGTAGTTAGGTAAGGTACCTATAATGCCAGAATAGATTACCCGAATATCATGAAACTGCACATAACCGGTGAAATGAAAGTGTAGCAAGGTGAACTCTACACATCTGCGTACCCCTTTAGAGCGTACTGGCGTGATGTTATGTTATGAAAAGGAATAAACAATGAACAAACATGCGTTTGCAGCAATCCCGAAAGATTAGCCGTTATTTATTGAAGAGTTCTGTTGTATATCTCCGAAGTTCGTTATCAGATCTTCAGCAAATTAAAATGGGACCAATTTCGAAATATACTCTTTCAAACAAAAAATTCTCTGAAATTATTTTACCAGAATATTCATGTTTTTTTTTTCGAAGGAGTTGGAAATCGAACTGTTTTTAGAAAAACAATGTTTTAAATTGTGTGTTTCACTGAGCATTGGCTGAAAGATTATGCAATGCTAATCAATTATGAAAATTATAATGTGGGCAGTTGTTTTAACAGAAATATTATGTTGCGTGGGTTTTCACTTATATTAATTAAAAATGGTATTAAATCAAAACCTCGTAAAGATATAGTAGACCTATCAGTTGAACATAGTGTTGAACTGTCCTGTGTTGAGCTGGATAAGCATGTCATATTGTGCGTTTCATCATCATCATCATCAGCCTATAGCAGTCCACTGCTGGACATAGGCCTCTCCAATTGCACGCCATTTGCTTCGATTTTCGGCAATTCTTAACCAGCTGCTACCAGCCACCCCGCGAAGATTGTCACTCCTCCTAGCCTGAGGGCGTCCCACCTTACGTTACCAGTTCGCGGTCTCCACTCAAGAACACGTCTACCCCAACGGTCATCGGTTCTACGACTTATATGGCCGGCCCATTGCCACTTCAGCTTACTTATTCTGTGAGCTATGTCGACAACTTTGGTTCTCTGCCGGATCACCTCGTTTCGGATTCGATCCCTTAGAAAGACTCCGCAGCATAGCCCTTTCCATAGCTCGCTGAGCAACTTTGAACCGTTGAACCAGCCGTATTGTGAGTGTCCACGTCTCGGCGCCGTAGGTCATAACAGGTAGGACGCACTGGTTGAAGACTTTGGTCTTCAGGCTCTGTGGGATACGTGACAAGAAGACTCGACGAAGTTTTCCAAACGCCGCCCAGCCCAGCTGTATTCTTCTATTAGCCCCCTTCTCAAAGTTGTTCTTACCAAACTGCAGAGTTTGCCCGAGGTAAACATATTCTCGAACAACTTTGAGAGGCGGTGCTCTCCACCACAATCGGTCCCGGAGTGACGTGTGAATTGAACATAACCTGGGTTTTGTCCACGTTCATCCGGAGACCGATGCGTGCAGAAGAACCAGCTAAGCCGTCCAGCATCAGCTGCAAGTCATGCAGTGACTCTGCCATTATGACGATGTCATCCGCAAATCGCAGGTGTGAGATGTACTTGCCGTTTATATTAATGCCGCGTCCTTCCCAGTCCAGCGTCTTAAACATATCCTCCACCGCGTTGCTAAACAATTTCGAGGAAATAACATCCCCTTGTCTAACCCCTCGACGCAGTGAGATATGCTTAGTTTGCCGGTCCGGTGTGCGTTTACAGACCCCCTAATTATAAGAACTACTCTATATTCGAGTCAGTGATGGAAGATGTTTTGGCAAAACTTGCAATGGGTAATAAACTAGTAATTATCTGTGGTGACTTTAATATTAATATTCTAGAAGATAATTCAGATAGCAGTAGGTTATTAAATCTCTTTAAATGATTTAATTTGTCACATGTGTTTGTGGAACCAAACCGAACTACACTGACTTCTGCTACATGTATTGGTATTTTTTTTTGTTGCTGCAACTACCTGTACAAGGCCATTATAAATTATCTGCGCTCGGATCATAGTGGGCTACTGGTGGCCTTTGAGTCCATTATGCTAGTAAAACAAGTGCAGATTTAGACCAATAACATCCGGTAAATTAAATAAATTTAACAGCACTTTAATCAGTAAGTGCTTTCAGGACCTCGCAGTGAATGATGGCAATATTTTGTATGATGAAGTTTTTTCAGTGGTTCAAAAATAGTTCAATAACACTTTTAAGAAGAAAACAAAAACTATATGCCCTAAGTTTTTATTCAGTGACTGGGTGACTACAGGACTTAGAAAAAGTAGGGAAAGACTTTACGAGCTATTTGGACTTAAGCCTTGTATTAACACTGAAACGTTTAATAAGTATGTTGCTACTTACTCAAGAATGTTTTTAAATACTTGTAAGACAGCTAAGGCCTTGTACATTAGCAATAAGGTTAAATTTGCAGAAAATAAAATCAAGATGGTTTGGAAAATTATAAACAATGAAACGTACGGGAATAAAAGAAATAATACTGATTACACGCTTGAGACCACACACGGACTTATTAGAGATAACAAAAAAGTTGCGCAAGAATTTGTAAATTTCTTTACCAACATCCCAATTATAACTACTGAAACCTTAAATTCTTCGCCCTCGCTTGCTTTTGGATAATTAAACGCGAGCGTTTCAGCCTGCCCGAATGTATTTAACGATTCACATATAAACCCCATAACAGTAATAAAAGATTTTAAGCAAATCAAGATCAAACCGACTGAAGGTCTGTGGGGAATGTCCGTCAAAGCTTGTATCTCCATTATTCAGACTATAGCGCCGTACTTAGCTTTAATTTTCAATTTGTATGTGGATCAAGGAGTCTTGCCGGATCTAATGAAATATAGTAAGGTTATACCACTTTTTAAATCCGTGGACAGTAAAGACACAAATAATTATAGGCCAGTGTCCGTGTTGCCGGTTTTCAGCAAAGTATTTGAAAAGATAATGCTAAATCAAATGCTCATTCATTTTAATACGAATAACATCTTGCATGATAAACAGTATGGTTTCACCAAAGGACGTTGTACAACTGACGCTGGTTTCACCCTATTAAAACACATCTTTAATGCGTGGGAAGAGTCGCAGGATGTCATAGGTATCTTCTGCGACCTGTCGAAGGCGTTTGATTGCGTTAATGATGAAACATTACTTCTGAAACTTGAGCATTACGGGCTAGGTCAATCAGCGTTAAGTTTGGTTAAATCTTATTTGAATGATAGGCAACAATTAGTTCAAATAAACGGTGCGAATTCGTCGGGGTTAAACGTGAAAATGGTACACCCAGGGCTCAAATTTAGGTCCTTTCTTATTTTTAACCGACTTACCAAAAAGGAGGAGGTTAGGGTGGACTTCTTGTATGCTTTTTTTTTATTTTTATTTATGTTTACCGATATCTCCGTCATTTGTGGACCGATTTAAAAAAATCCTTTTTTGTTTGAAAGAGTATATTTCGAAATTGGTCCCATTTTAATTTGCTGAAGATCTGATGAAGAACTTCGGAGATATACAACAGAACTCTTCAATAAATAACGGCAAATCTCTCGAGATTGCTGCAAACGCATGTTTGTTCATTGTTTATACCATTTCATAACATAACATCACGCCAGTACGCTCTAAAGGGGTACGCAGATGTGTAGATTTCACCTTGCTACACTTTAATTTCACCGGTTATGTGCAGTTTCATGATATTCGGGTAATCTATTCTGGCATTATAGGTACCTTACCTAACTACTTGCCTATTAGGGAGGTACAACTACAAAGTGAAAAATAAAAAAAAACTTTTTTACAAAAAAATACTACCGACTTCCAATTAACAAAACTGCAAAGTGTAAAATAATTTAATTTTTGGAAGTCGGTGTCCATAACGCAAAAAAATGGTACCCACCAAAGACACCGACTTCCAAAAACCGGAGCGTGAGAAAAGGGACTTACTTGATACAGCTGAAAGCTATAAAACAAATGCTGAGTTTGTAACTAGGTCGGTTATAAATAAAATTACTAGTAATAGTAGAAGTAGTCAATATTTAATGAATAATGTTGCTCGTAACAATATCACACCTGTTTTCCCAAGGGGTAAGGCAGAGACACCCCATTTCAACAGTTATGTTTTTAAGTCCAACGTTAATAAAAGGAACGAGCGTTTTGCCATCAATTCGATACTAAAAGCTCCGGCCGTGATAAATTTATTGTTGGATTGATAAATCAAAATAATGTTTGATAAATCAAGGTGCAACTGAAAGGGATAAAGTGCTAAATTCGTGAAAAGTTGAAAGTAATAAACGACGGAAGTGAAGCCACAGAGAAATATTAGTTCATATAAGTTTAAAATCACTAAACCTCCTTAAGGCTCTTACTCCGATTTAGTGCTGTAAAACGGTTACTTTCTAAAGCCTTAGTAACGGCTCGGTTAAAAGTTTTGAAAAAATAAAATATAATTGATTCATGTGTGTAATATTTTGTAAAACATATACATTTGCTTTTTAAAATTATTAAAAACACGATTTTTATTTGCTTCTTTTGCATAGTCCTCCAAAACGACTTCAATGTTTAAAGATTTTCACATAAATAAATATTAAAATTGTTTTTTTTTATGAGGATAAGGAATCAAAAAATATTTTGCAAACAAAACCGACCAAAAGTAGGTTGAATATTGATATTCTGACACTGAGAGGGCTCACGGCCATTACCGTGTTAACATTGGGCAATATATAGGAGTGAAGGAGGCAGTATTGATCGTTTTTGAAACTTTTATTTTACTTATTTATGTACACACAAAAACACTTTACAGAGAGAATAAATAACACAGATTGAAGAGCACAAAGGTACTGCTTATTTCATTAGAAATTTCTTCCAGCAGACCTGCGACAAGAAAGTTGGATGATAAACGAAGACACAGTGTGTAGAAAGAACAAGGAAACTTAAAATAGACCAAAATAAGTTAACTTATCATATATAAATTACACATATACCTTAACTTAATAAATATATAAAATAAAAATACTTACATTTACTTAATATATAAAATTACAAGATGGTGGAGAGGTAATGTTCTAAACGTTTAAGAACCTCGCCTACGGCTCGGTTTTTAAACACACTCTTGTTTTAATACCCGTTGTTTTATTATGCAACACTTTCATAAACTACTATTAAAATCACAACAATTTAATTCGTAGAACACGCTTAGTTTGACTCTTGAAAGTTCGAATTTCACTAAAAGGTTCTAATTGACGACATGGTTGGCGTAGTGGTGGATCGGCTGCTGCGCTGCGTGTCACAGGTTCACTTATCGCACGGAACAAAAAATAATATGGCTTACAGATAGGTAGTTGTTCTGGTCTGGTTGATTGTATATGTGAGTTTATATGTTTTTTGTTTAATTGTAGACAGTATTTAGTTCTTGAATGGAAATTACACTAGTGGGAATACAAGTAGATAATTTGGAAATTAATGGGCAATATGCATATTTTCTTTTTATATTTTTAAATACTGCAATACAAATAGAATCAAAATTTTATGACCTTTTAAAAACACAACAAATAAGATTATGACATATATATTTTACAAATAGACTTTGTTCGTTATCTAGATGGTTATTGTTGATCGAAGCTCTCGTTAAAACGTCGTGTTCTATGGTAAGTGTATGGTAGTACTGACTTTGACATCAGAGATTATATTGGACGTCCCTTTCTAATTATCAAATTTAAAGTCTATACCGTCGCTGATAAAGATATTTAATCAAATATTTCATGTTTGGAGGTTGGTCTGAGGATGCGTCACTCGGAAAGCACGCTAAGACGTTAGTCCCGGCTGTCATTTGAAGACCTTTGACAACCGTTACGTTAGAATCCATAAAGTCTGACACCAGTCTTGCCAAGGAGTACCGTATTATCCAGTTACTGGGTTATGGAGGTCAGATAGGCAGTCAGCTGCAACTGGTTAGACTAGAAGCAAACAATAGTTTGGCAAAGGCTAGGCAGATTCATTATTTACTAGAACTAATGAGTATTTTATTTTTTATTATATACTAGCTGTTCCCCGCGGCTTCGCTCCCGTAGGCCACCCCACAGGACCCCTTTTCGGGATTAATGTCACTCAGGAATAATTTAGCTTTCTATTGGTGAAAGAATTTTTAAAATCGGTCCAGTAGTGTCAGAGCCTATTCGGTACAAACAAACAAACGAAAAAAACTTTCCTCTTTATAATATTGGTAAAGATTTTTTATTATATTCTCTATATATTGTGTAAGCAGCATATTTCAAACATTTTAATTTATCAATCAGCATTGTTTAAAAAATAATATTTTCATGTTTCAGACATCGTCGTGGCCAAAGAGAAAGGATTAGATTTTTTTAACAACGGAAACCTAACGCACACAGAAGAAATTCCATCGGCTAAGTTTATCGATTCGATAACTTACGATGCAGTTCACGAGAGGGTTCTGTTTGTTGATCATAACGATCGAGATCAAATATCAATATCCAGCTTTGACTTACTAACTAGGAAAATAGAACCATTAGTAACAAAATCAAACCCAAACGGATACCCCGTAATCAGGATCGCCTACGACCCGGTCATGGCATCACTCTTTTGGAAGGAAAATTCGGCTATTCACTCATTTTCATTACATCCTGCATGTTCTAAAAAAGAAAATGACGGAAGTAGTATGCTTTTGTCGAATGACTACTACTGCAATGATTTAGCCGTGGATAGCTGCGGAGGGTACGTAACTAATGATATAATCTACACACACATCCAAAAATAGCGGAACCAAAAGATTGAACATATTTTTTATTGTGTATTGCAGGGCAGTTTTTGATAACCAGCTGCTCTATTTGGATTCGGTTAAAAACTAAATAAATAGAAAGCAGCTGGTGTTCAATTTGTCGGTTTTTTTAATGTTTATTCCCCGATTACCCAAAGATGCCTGGGCTGATTTGAAAAATCCCCAGGTGGTCCCATAGTCGTCAGGTCAGGATCTGATGATGGTATCCTGGAGAAATTGAGGCAACTCATTAAATATTATACGCATACATATAAACGAGCAATTTTTGTATATATAAATCTGATTCTCGGAAACGGCTCAAACGATTTTCATGAAATTTGTTATGCAAAGGGTTTCGGAGGATCTAGCTAGGTTAAATTTTTAGAAAACGTCGTTTTCTCTATTTGCACAAGAGCAGAGCTCGACGCCCAGGAACTTTTCATAAACAATGCAATTATTTGCACTCAGAAAGTATAATTTGGTGAAGTGGAACTGATGAAGAAGACTACAGATTGCCATTGAAACTCCTTAATGCTAAGCCATAGATATAAGAAATCTCGAATAGTTAACAGACTATGATGAAGCTTATAAATAAATGGTGCCTACTGATGAAAATATTGTAACGTGAACTGATCTGATGATGAAGCAGGAAGCTATAGGCACTGGAACTCTGAAATAAAACAATGTATCCTAGTCGTGTTTGGGCTTATTGGCATCGTCATGAAATGTACTTTGGCTATAAATGATTTTCATGGTAATTGGAGGTACCTATTAAAATTAAAAAGAGATAAATTAAAAAAAATAACCAAAATTCAAACCGACTTCCAAAACAAAACACTACATAGCGAAAAATAAATTTCTTTTCCGAAGTCGAGGTCTAAAAACGGAAAACAATAGGTACCAAAGACACCGACTTCCGAAAAGAAAGTTATTTTTCGCTTTGTAGTGTTGTGTTTTGGAAGTCGGTTTGATTTTTAAAATTGTTATATATTTTTGAAATCATCTCTTGAAACCCTTTATTTTGATACCCCACACGATGGGTTTGGTAGAAAAAAAAATTTGGGACCCCACAATATGGCACCCAAAATCCGCCATTTTTCTATTGTCCAATTTTAATGTAGCCTATGACACTCGCAGGGTTAAGACGGTACCCTGACCAAAAACTCGGCATGACATATGAGCATTCCTATTGGCCTAGCGGCACTGGTGGCGCATGAATTACAGTAGTGAATACGCCCAGATTTTAGAATAAAATCTATATAATATCGAAATTTGGTCTTTTGAAAAAAAAAATAGTACAAAAATGTTCGTTATTAAATTGTCTATCCATTAGTGTTAGTACAAAAAATAATTAATGAACACTTTACGAGGAGATGCATCATATCAATAATTATTTCTCATTTTTATGTTTTTTTGGAAGGAGATTAGTGAAATATATACAACATTTAAAAAAAAACTAAATCTACCATTTTAGAATCAATATAATGTAGATTTTTAATGTATGTTTATTATTTGATATTTCTTTTTAAAATAACGAGTAGATAGCTGCTAAAAACAGCACAAAAAACGGCTTGCGCGGCGTTTTGCTCGGGGTACCGCCTTAAGACGCATCGATTGACGTATGAATCATCAAAATCGGCCAACGTCTTTGGTCTCTGGAACGCCATATAGGAACAAACATACATACATACATACATACTTACATACATACATACATACATAGACTGATAAACACATTACCCTCCTTCGGCAGTCGGGTAAAAATAAGAAAGGACAAAAACTAACCCCGACGAATTGACACCGTTATTTGGAATAATTGTTAGACAACAATTATTCCAAATAACGGTGTCAATTCGTCATTCATCATTCAAATAAGAATTTACTAAACTTAACGCTGATTGGCCTAGCCCGAAATGAACAAGATTCAGAAGTAATGTTTCATGATTAACGCAATCAAACGCCTTCGACAGGTTACAGAAGGTACTTATGCCATCTTATGATATTCCCACGCATTAAAGATGTGTTTTAATAGGGTGACACCGGTGTCAGTTGTACAACGTCCTTAACTCCGAAACCTGGACTTATATAGTTAATGTATGTCTAAAATAGCCAAATCTGAGGCCTGTGTTCCCACGGGTGACTTAACACCTTAACTGCCAGGTGACCGACGATCAATACATTTTCTATTGTGTCTCATTATTTGGTAGATAAAGTGTTAATTAACTCTGACACCAGATATATATTTGGCAGCTCTTCTCAAGATTAGTGAAATTTTATCAAAGAAAGCATCGCGGTAGAGTTTGGAAAAAAATACGAGACTGTCAAGCACTATTAAAATGTCACGTGATCAATCCCTTACATTTTGCCCTCCTACCTTACGTTTATACATTCGTGGTCTCCACTCAGGAACACGTCTACCCCGTCGGTCATCAGTTCTACGGGTAATATGGCCTGCCCATTGTCACTTGAGCTAGCTTATTCTTTGGGCTATGCTGATATCCGCGGTTCTTTGCCGGGTCACCTTATTTCGGATTCGATCCCACAAAGAGACTCCAAGCATAACCCGTTTTGGTAGGAACCCCATAATACTTTAAAATCATTAGGAGTCAGAGTGCTTCTCGCAAAAATTCCAATAAAAATAAACACGACGGCGAAAAATTATTTTATGACGGAGTTTCGGTTCTTACATTCCGGTTTCATCACCAGATCAGTTCGATGGTACCATTTTCATTAGAACCATTTATTTTAATTTACTTCATCAAAGCCGTTTAACTATTTGAGATACGTTTATATTATACTCCTAACATATTCATCAATATGAAGTTCCAGTGGCCATCTTCGGTTTTCTTCAGCAGTTCCACTTCACGCAAATGCATGCCATGTTGATGAAAGTACAAAAATCGCTACATTTATGTCTATAAAGCTTAAGAAGATGCCTCTATGTCCATGGGATCCTTTCATCAGAACCTCGCTACATTTATGTCTATAAAGCTTAAGAAGATGCCTCGATGTCCATGGGATCCCCTCATCAGAACCTGACTTGGTGACGATGGGACCACCTCGAAAGTACACCCTTTCAAACAATTTTTAAAATCTGTGATCATAAAAAAAAACATACAGTCGACTATAGAACCTCTTTTTTTTGAAAGTTGGTTGAATTGAGTTAAAACGACCCCCACTGACCTGGTAAATTCCCCATATTCAACTTTTAGAAGGCAATGTATAGTGATTGAGGCACAGAATTGAGATATTGTTAGATTGAATCCCAAACCAAGGTAGGAGTCTACCCATGGGCTGCTGGTACTTAACTTTAGAACTTTCTAATATTTAGTTTTAGTTGTTATTTTTGGTTTTGTTCCTTCGTTTATTTACTCTGACTGCCAAAAATGAAGTTATATTTCACATTGTAGAGTTATTATTATCGATTATATTTTTTTGTTAAAAAAAATATTTTTCACATTTTTGTTGTGGTACCCAGTGTGTAAGATCTAAAGTAATGCACAATAAACAGACATACCGATTTCAGCAATCTCGAGAGATTTGCCGTCATATATTGAAGAGTTGAACTGGGCATCCTAAATAGAGTGAAGCGATACTTCACGCCTGGACAGCTTTTAACCCTATACAAAGCGCAAGTCCGTTCCTGCATGGAGTATTGCAGCCACCTTTGGGATGGCTCAGCAAAGTATCAGCTTGCCGCGCTTGACTCGGTGGAACGCAGAGCCAAGAGGCTCATTGGCGACGTTGAACTGGTGGATGCCAAGCTTAATAGCTTGGCTCATCGCCGCAAGGTTGCCTGCTTGTCGGTCTTCTACAGACTGTACTTCGGTGAGTGTGCTCAAGAGCGCCACGACCTCATCCCACCAGCCCCCTTCTACCATCGGACATCTAGACGCACTGCAAGTTACCATCCTTACCTTGTTGCCATTCCACCAATTCGCACCAAGCGCTTCCAAACATCCTTCATAATGCGCACAGCGAATGAATGGAACTCACTACCTGCGTCTGTGTTTCCGAACGCATTCAACCCGAATCTCTTCAAAGTTAGAGTGAACAGGCTTCTTCTGGGTAAGCTCACTCCATCGTAGACTCTGTTTCTATCACCTCTGACCTAGACTAGAGTGAAGAGCGAACCCAAATCAAATAAAAAAAAAATACCTCCAAAGTTCTTCATCAGATCTTCACCAAATTTATATGGGACCACTTCAGGAAAGTAGATACCATTTCAAACACAAAAACAATACTCAAAATCGGACCACAATTGATGGAGGAATCGGTAAACCAACATAAAAAAAAACTACAATCGAACATAGAACCGCCAAAATTTTGGAAAGTTGGTTTAAAATGTTCCGCTATTTTATACTTTGTGTGTTGTTTTGAGACTCAGCAAATTCAGTATTCAACTTTTTGAAATTTTATACTTATTAAAAAATTACAGGCATATCTACTGGATCACAAACATGAAAATTGAGAGGGCTCGTCTTGACGGCTCCGAGAGAGAAGTTTTAATAGACGGTGCTGTTGATTATCGACGAAGCTTGGCCATGGACCAACAGACACAAAAAATTTACTGGTTTGAAGAAATTTATAAAAATGGTAGTAGACAGGTATCTATTGAAAGTGCCAATTTTAATGGTAAGAACAGAATAACATTATATAATCTTAACAAAAACCAAGCAACTCCTAGTTCATTGGCCGTATCAAAAGATTTCATTTACTGGAGGGACAATGATCAAAAAGTTATTTGGCAATTACCTAAGAATCCACACAAACACGTGGAAGCCAAACTATTAACAAACATTGACAGAGCCAGCTATGATTGGAATTATCATATTATAGCAGCCAACTACACAATTGAGGCACAAACCCAAGAACATCAAAACTGCGAAAGTCTAAAGAGTTTAATCCCTGAAACCCCAGATGAATACTTGTTTTGTGTCAATGGTACGAAAGTTAGTGGGGAGTCTCGTTGTGAATGTGCGCAGGGTTACACTGGTGAGAGATGTGATGTATCCATATGTCACAACTATTGTTTCCAAGGAGATTGCAGTGTCAGTGCTGAGGGACAACCTGAATGCAGGTAAAACATATTCATCTCATTAAGAACTAGCACAGATATTTAGTGTCAGCTCCTACCGAGACGCAAAGAACGGAAAGCCAGGCACCGTGAGGTGCATCGTGAATCCACAGGATAGTAAATTAAGTTCTATGTTATTTCGCTATCTCAATAAGTTTGCGCAGCGTCGCGTTTGTTTATGCTTTCGTGTGAGCTGGCACTAATGTCAAGTTAAGCTATACTCCAACCATTTTGAAGATACAATGTTTACTAACAAATAAAAACAGCAATTTTTTTATGGCTGCCCTCTACTCAACAACAAATGTTTTAAAGTAATAAAACGAATTCGATATATAATGTTGTGTTTGTTGCACATCGATTTAACTGCGTTAGTACAGATGAAAGATAATTTGAGACCATAAATTAACCAAGGTCATAGGACTCGAAGATTAGATTAGAGCGAACCTTAAAATAAAAAGTTGCTGTAAGCTGATTGAGCTGTTAGTGATTTGTAAGTAAATATTGTACCTTCATGTTGGCCAGAGTATAGTTAGATATACCTAACGTTAATAGACCCTTAAACATCATCGTCATTACTATCAACTTTTTTTAGAAAAAATCTTACAGTTTCAAAATATAAAGATAGGTTATCTAAAACTAGGACTCGCTTTTCCGCGATCGCCCGCTTGGATAAAAATATTACTACTCACATAAAAACTTATATGGCCAATACATGTTGGGTTGTTTCGGGTTATTTTTTAATTTAGTTTTTATACCCTCAGGTAGACATTCTACGTTCGATAATCTATCGTAACACGAAATTACGACAGAGCATCCCAATAAATTTGTAAAATGTACGCAAAATCACAATACATTTTGAACAGCTTAACCGATTTTCGTCAAATATACCTAAGAACATTCTCAAAAAACAAAAAACTAAATTAAATCTCAGACAGACACACAGATACACTCTTATTGCGCCGGAGGTTAAAAATTTGTTTATCTCTACCTTGAATCTGTAAAGAGTGATTGACCTGTGATCGAAACGTCTCCATTTCAACTTGGGCATAAAATATTTCGAGGCTGATTATCGTGCAAAAAAAAATACAAAAAAAAAATACCTTTTATTTATTTTGCAACTTTAAGAATATAACGCATATAAAGGTACTTTTAATTTTCTTCATGGCAATTTATTTTTATTTAGCAATATTTTTTGCGATATTAGTGTTTTTACACAGAAAATTATAGCATAACTATGCTTATCATGGTCACCAAATATCATAGTAAAAGTTATTTTGCCCCTGGCGTTGCAAAAAAATACATCAATTTTATAAAAACGTTTTATAAGTTTCTTTCACCTAACCACATCCCTGTAAAACAAACCAGTGTCGTTTTTCATTTTAAGACGACAGTTGTTGGCTCAAAGTTCACGCATGTCATCATCATCATCATATCAGCCGAAAGACGTCCACTGCTGGGCATAGGCTCGGGGGAGGCGTGTGTCGACACATTGACCGATTCCGGGCGTCCCACATCCAGCGGATCCCTGCAACCTTCACCAGGTCATCGGTCCACCTGGTGGGAGGCCTTCCAACGCAACGTCTCCCGATTTTTGGTCGCCACTCCAGCACCTTTCTGCCCCATCGGCCATCCGTTCTGCGAGCAATGTGCCCGGTCCACTGCCACTTAAGTTTGGCAATTTTTCAAGCTATGTCGGTAACCCTGGTTCTCATGCATGTATAATAAAACAAATAAAATTAACTTGGATAACCTTAACTTATGATAAACCAGAAAATATATTGGCTATAATTCTATATAACTTTATCAAACCAACCTTGAAAGAAATCTTATGAAACACTCACACTTCACTCACACACCTCCCTATACACAAACTTCACTCACACCTAGATACACAACCACAATCTTACACTCCACTTGCTGTGTTAAAAACCACTGAAAAATCAGAAAAGTCACGGTTGTATTGTAGTATATAAATTGAAGCCGTAAAATGTCCTATTCCTAAGATACAGGTCTGCGTACCTAGTTTAGAAGCCCGGCAAGCTGACAATCATTTTAAACTGGGTAGTAAAACCCACTGTTCCCATATGCTGTGTACTGTGTTATTGTTTTTTATATACTAATAAACTTAAATTTAACCCTGTTACAACCAGACCCAAATAAGTTGGTTTTATTGAGATTTTTTCATTATTTCAGATGTACTGCCGGCTACTCCGGTGAACGTTGCGAAGTTTACGCGTGCTATAAACACTGTTTACACAACGGTGCCTGTACCCTGAACGAAGAAGATGAACCGGTTTGCGAGTGCACGGCGGACTATGAGGGGGAAAGATGTGATGTTGCTACCACACAGACTCGTGTCCATACTGATAAAACGATTAAAGAGTTGCTACGTAACCTGCGAGTCTTCTCTTATAAACACGATGAGTATGAGATCAAGGTTTAAAATTTTTAGAAGTCAAAGAAGGGTTCAGAAAACCGTTGCACCCGTTTGTGTATCATCGTAGTTTTGTAAATCAGTGCTATTATTTTTTGCACTGATTTACAAAATCATTATGAAGTCACATCAAATACCGAATTAAAATCAAATCATTTATTAGCCAAATATAGTAGTAGTTGTAGTTTTCAGGGTGACATTTTTATAAATGTTCTTTAGACCATATCCTGCCATGGCAGGTGTGCAAAATATTACAATAAAATTACTAAAATATTAAATTATTAATTAACAATTGCATCATCTATACATTACTTAATTCTATTATTGGACAATTACTTAAGTTAATCATTACATTATTTTCGCATTAAAATAATCATTAACAGAATAATAAGCTTTTTGAATTAAATACTGTTTTAATTGCTTTTTGGTTTGGTTTTGGTTAGTTCGGTGAAACAAATTAAATACTCAACCATCTATAAATATGTGTCGTATGCGTATCTATAAAAGTCAATCCTGAAAAACATGCGAAGTAAGCTGGCCCAGCCTTAACTCAAACTTGTTGAGGTCGTGAATGCCTATACAAAAACTAACAAGCCTCTAAATGTGGCGAGAGAAATAGACAAGCGGCATTCTGTCAACGACAGCATGGTGATAGCACAAAGTACGTAAGCAGCGGCGCTTGTGGTGATAGCGATTTTAAAATGACAAAATTATGTGTAATTGTCAAACGCTATCACAATGTCACTTGATCAATCCCAATTAAATTTTGGCATGTCGACCATCGCCATTGCTGACATCAAATAAATACGAATGACACTTATCTAGAACCTCAGAAGTCCTACCATAAGCTCTTAAAGCAAGGTTATCCCCACCCTGTATAAGGGTGTATGACTTGTATTAAATATATCCCTTACACATAGTGGAAATAACCTTGCTCTAAGAGTTTATGGTAGCCTCCATTACCCGATCACTGAGATAGCGAGTGTACACCGAAATCTATGAATAGATGCTACCAATAACACATCGATGTCTGTGGCTAGCATGGGACAATATGGCGCTGATAAAGTGATCGTTTGCCTTCAGGGGTCTGACACCTGGGACCACACGAATGCGTAATTGTAATGCGTAATTTAAAACATAATGCGTAAGTATAATGTAATAATGTTTAGAGGATTTATTTTAAGTTTTTGTTTGAGTTAATTTAAGTTTTTCTAATAGTTCTTGTTTCATGGAGTTTCTTGTGCATTCTTCTCCATAACAAGCTACTTTCCGAATGCACGGTAGAATCAACTTTTATTCCATGTAAATTTAAATTGTGACATTCAAAAGTGCCGCTTGGTGGCCCAGTTGAAATAAATATCTTTCTTCCTTCTTCTCTTCTTCCTTTTTCTTTCTTTTCTTTCTTTGTCATTTTTTAATTATTTTTTAATTTGATATTATGTGTTCAATGCCTTGTTTCATAATATTTCCTTTTTGAGCTTAGTTGCTTAAATTTTTTGTGCATGCTGTGGTCTCCTCTTAGTGAAAGAGTACACCAACTTGATATCGAAATACTCATTATATAAAATTTGTATTGCATATCCTTTGTTGGAGATCCTAAATATATAAATGATAACAATTCAAACTAAGTTCACATTGGATACAACAAAACAGAATATAGTTCACATCAACTCTCAAATATGGGATGACTTAGCTTCTTATATAAGTCCCGAAAATTGTCTCTTTTCTTTATGTACGTAAACATACAATCCGTGATGAAAACTTTGATCAAGTGGAATATTTTGTTATCAATTGTGACTTTGTTTTAGGAATATTTTAATTTTGTTAGTGTTAAAAGAACGCACTTGACCAGTCAAGTGTCGTCGTCGTCATAGCTGTTAGAATTTCACGATCACATTCCATGAGTCTTTACGTTAACTAATAAGTGTTGATAGACATAGGTTAATGATCGATAGCGATAAACTAGTGTGTACAAATTATGTATTTAGATTTAAGTTCACTCAATAAAACACCATTTAAGTACGAGCCCTCGTTTCACTTCCAAAATACTTTGTCTAACAAGAACTTACCGTTCTTCAAAACGCATACAATATTATTTGATCACAAACTTTATTTCATAATAATATCTGCGATTTATGTTCAAAATAGGGTGCCTTCGCTTTAGATTTGGCTTCAAGTATTTAATCAAAATTCGACCTAAATCCCCACCGACCTATTCGTGTCTGTAATAAAATAGTTTAGGGATCTATCATCTGTCTATCATTAAACCCAGATACTTAACATGAACAGTTTGTATTATTGGATCTAGGGCACGAGTGTGAGTTATACGAAATATCATGTTTATTAGTAGCTTTTATGGCAAAAGATATGTAATTTCTCTTTGCAACATGTAGCGTTAGAAGGTTCCTGTACAACCAGCCAGTCACCTTATTCATTCCTCTCTGGGCATATGAAAAAGCATGGCGATATCATCTGCGAAGGGTATTTTTGCATTAGGGATTTCCAGCTGACAAAGGTCGTTTATTTATACAAGGAAGAGGGTTGCCGTGTTGGCCCCAGTATATGTATACTGCCCTGAGGAAAACCAAAAGTCAGAATATTTCAATAACACACTGTTAAGCGACTGAAGAAAGTTGGTAGTATCTTTGCATCCTGGAGGTCTATAAATGGCAAGAGCTATCGTATCGTTATTATATGTAATTACTATACAATTTGGATATGCCAGGTTAAATTGAAATGACCAAGTCCCGTCTGTAATACACGACTACACCTTCATTTTGCGTTCGATTATTTGTAGAAGCGAGACTATCATATCCATCAAGAGGAGGTACGCAATAGGTAGATAGCAGCCAGTACTCAGTCAAGACGATGTTGTCCCAGCTAACTCCACTTTAAGCAAGAATTGGCAACAAGTCAGGCAAATCACATATTGAACTACGTATGTTTTGTTGAAATAATTTAAACACTAAGAACCACACCAAGCACTGTACGTGTAAATTCTTAATACTAAATAGTGTCAAACACAGATTTGGCAATATGAGAACATTCAGTGTGGTAAAAAGAGCGCGCTCAGCAAATGCTGATCAGTGTGCAGCATAGCCACAACGCTGGTCAACGCTGATTTACAGCCCGCCCCCTCTCTCTCAACACTTAACACAAAAACATAAATACCTTAAACTAATCTTAATATTACTTATACATATAAATGCCCCAAAAATTAAATACAAACAAAATACCCATAATAACAATACATATTTTGATTAAATAAACATAAAAACCACCAAACCAACCCACCAAATGCATTTAATCATAATGCTTGTTTGTATGTACAGAGCTAAATTACATTTCTGTTTTAGAAACAAAAACCTTTTAACTCTTGGCTTCGGGCTGAGACATGTTCTGTCTGAGAGGCGGAGGCAGATCGTTCCAAATTTTAGCTGCACTGTACTTAAAACTACCCCTATAAGAGGCCGTGTTGTGCTGACATACAACTAACCGGTTTAGTAAATGACTACGAGTGGGTCAGTTTCGCTGGTCAAATTTTATTTTGTCAGAAAGGTATCCTGGCCTCCTCGTTCTTATTACTTTTTGCACTAGACACGCCAGGTGCAATTCCCTTCGCCCAACCATTTTTAGTATTCGCTTATCATTCAGATACGGTGTGATACGCGCCCGTTTGGGTATATTAAAACAGAACCGCGCACACGCGTTTCGAACTCGCTGAATGGCGTCAGACGTCTTAACGTACAATTTCGGAACTTACACCGTATCGCGGTAATAAACTGCGACAACACTAAAGAGTCGACAAGAGTAATCCTGACCTTTTCAGAGAGACACTCTCTTAGGCCATAGAGCACCTTAATCCTGTAAAAGGCATTTCAGATCTTTGTATATATATGGTCAACGTAACGTTCGATCGCTGTACACAAGAAGACCAAGATTCCTCACCTTTGCAACTCTTTCAACCATCGCTCCATCGATAAGTATATCCGGCTAATGGCTTATCACGAGTTCACGCTGGTGTTTACTTCCCAGTACAATAAATTTCGATTTATTAGGATTAAGGACCAAATTGCTTTTTTGCGCCCATTCAGAAATCGTAGCCAAATCCTGATTTATTAATTCCATTGCATTTTTAGTGTCATTCGGGTAAAAGGAGTAATAGATGTGAGTATCATCAGCACTTGACAGAATGTTATGTATTTGCAAAGATCGGCGGTATACAGAATAAATAGTAACGGACTTAAAACTGAACCCCGGGGCGTTCCCCGTTTAACATCTCCCACTACGGAGGAGGTTTCCCCGCCGTCAACGTTTTGAGTAACCACATATTGTTTTCGATGCATCAAAAAAGATGCAAACCACTCTCGTGCTGACGGTGAGATGCCGTAGTAAGCTATCTTTGCCAGCAGCAATTCAACATTTATGCAGTCGAATGCCCTGGAAAAAACCAACAAAACGAGAATTGTACTTTTGCCAGCATCGGACTCTGAGAGTACATGGTCTGTCACATGGGCCAGTGCCGTGTTAGTACCATGACCGCTACGAAACGCCTGACTGGACACTTGGTTATATATCATTACTTTCCAAATAAGACGTTGTTTGGCATGATAGACAATGATTTGTATCTTAGTTGACTCCAAAAAAGTAAAGAAAAACACATAGGGCATTAAAACTAGAAAGTAACACAGGTAACTCAAATAACATGATCGAACTTATAAAGTTTGGTGCCAACAACGAAATTTAAAAGAGATAAGCAACGAAATTAATTAATAAGGGCCTGCTTAAAAAAGATGAGCAATCCGCTGCAACACAAAAAATGATCGGCTATATTAAATGTGGCAATTTCGTTTTGAACATTAATTAATTCATTGAACTAAAATTATAAAATATCACAAGAAATGTACGAGATTGTAAGTAGGTATACGGATTTCTGGGTTGTCCCTTTGTTGACGTCAAATTCGTGAGCGTCAAAATGGAGGGACCAAACATCAAATGTCTGTCATACATATATAAAACAATAATACCATTAATCTACTATTTCCTACCTTTGCTATAATTTTAGCTACCTCATCATATACATAATATTTCAACAAAATGCTTGGTCCCTCCATCATGATATCAAGATGGAGGATAGATAGATAGACTACTCCTGGAACGTTCTACCTACTTACTGTTATAATACCTTAATTCTACCTTAATATTATTGATTTTGGCTGCCCGAAACATATATCGTTTTAAAGATATCGATTATATAAGTTGGTCCCTCCAAATTGACGATTTAATTGTTTGTTGTAACAGGTAAATGGGCGGTTTATTTTCGATCTTCTAAGGATAAGTATTTAATACCTATTTACTACCTTCTAATCGTACAAAATTTCTTACTTTATAGTTTATTTTAACGAGCCAAAAATAAAAAGAAATAGTATAATAATAGGGGCATGCACCCGGTTCTAAGCGGTTCCGGAAGAATCGGGTATAGTCCTCGCCAAACTTCTTGTCCGCCCTGAAGTTGGTTTACCGGATTCGCGAAGCTCGAAAATGTGTTGTTTTTGTATGAGATTTTCTACTGCGCAGCCATTGTAGCCAACTTCAGGGCGGCCAATAAGTTAGGCGAGAACTATATATACGCGGTTCTATTAAGTTATTTTCAGATATTTTTGTGCTATTCTTATTTTAAAAAAAACTTTTATTAATGCTACTGGGCATGCAGAACCGCATCCGGTTCCAGGTTTTTCAGAAACAGGTCTGGCAAACAGTTAGAATCGGTTCCCCCGGTGCCGGCTGTTTTTGTTTTTTGTTTTTTTTTACTTTTGGAATAAATCGTAGAGAATTTGACAGGATAAGCAATTATCACTAGGAATATGGCATAAAATAGTTTAGACTGTCCCGGATGTCAGCCTCACGAGATTAGGATGGCTCTGAAACAACTTAAGTTTCTAAAACATGGCGCCGGTCGAAGACGAAATTACGCCCGAACTCCAGAAGGCGGGTGGAAAACCGGTACTTAAGGCCCTTCAGAAGCTGTTTGATTCCGTCATACTTGAAATGAAAACGCCACAGAAATGGTGCAGGGGTAAAAAATAAAAGATAATTTATTTGTCCATGTTATTTGACATGAGTTCACATACAGTAGGCATGCAGGATGTTCCATTTTTATTTTTTTGTGCTGACATGTTTTTCCTAGTGAGGCGTACAAATATATTCAATATTTAGAAGACAAAACATGAAACGGTAACAAAAAACTAAATTACAAAAAAAATACAATTTAGCTTAAAAGGCACAATGAATAATAAAAAAAACAGATTCATATATTAAAATAATGTCAAAACGTACAAAAATAAATTCAGGAATCATAAAATGTCAGGTTAGTAAAAAAACAAATGTCAGGAAACTTAAATCATACCAAATTAATAAAATAAACCAATGTCAAGGGTGTGGTGGTACTTTTATTCACGAAGGGCGACAATTCCCGATTGAGGGATTATAGGCCCATCTCACTTCTTAGTCATGTCTACATGTTGTTTTCAAGAGTCATCACGAATCGCCTTGCGCGCTGTTTTAACGATTTCCAGCCTGCCGAACAAGCCAGTTTCCGAAAAGGCTTGAGCACCGTAGACCACATATATACGCTACGGCAGGTGATACAGAAGACCGAAGAGTATTTTTTTTTTTTTTTTTTTTTTTTTTTTTAAAACAAACATATAAACTCACATACACAACACCCAGAGCCGGAAGAACTATCTGTAGGTCATACAAATATTTGTTCCGTGCGGGAATCGAACCCGCGACACGCAATGCAGCAGTCAATCGCTCAACCACTGCGCCAACCGTGCGCCCCAGTATAACCTGCCTCTTTGTTTAGCGTTTGTGGACTACGAGAAAACCTTCGATTCGATCGAGACTTGGGCTGTACTGCAGCCTTTTCAACGGTGCCAAATCATAAACTACCGGTACGTCGAGGTGCTGAAGTGTTTGTATAAAAACACCACTATGACAGTCCGACTTCAGGATCCGACTTCGGAGCTTATCCTTCTGCAGCGAGGTGTGAGAGAGGGAGACGTCATATCGCCGAAATTGTTCTCTGCTGCACTGGAGGGTGTCTTCAAGGTTCTGGACTGGAGATCAACGTCAATGGCGAGAACATCACTCACCTTCCGTATGCCGACGATACAATGGTCATGGCTGAGCCCATTGAGGACCTCAGTACAATGTTCGAGGACCTCAGTAGAGCTTCCGAAAGAGTGGGTCTAAAAATTAACATGGACAAAACCAAGGTGATGTTGAATGCCCATCCTATCAAAGTTGGAGACTACACTTGTGGTTGTGGACGATTATGTCTACCTGGGACAAACGGTCCAGTTAGGTCCAACTTTGAGAAAGAGATCAACCATCGAATACGACTCGGCTGGGCAGCGTTCGGCAAGTTGCGCGGTGTCTTCTCGTCCAACTTACTACAATATTTCAAGACGAAATTCTATGACCAGTGTGTGTTGCCAGTGATTACTTACGGGACAGAGACGTTTGCTCACAATGGGTCTTATCAGAAGGCTTATAGTCACACAAAGTGTAAATGGAGCGGGCTATGCTCAGAGTTGCCTTGCGTGATCGAATCAGAAATGAAGTCATCTGCAAAAGAACCAAGGTTACCGACATAGCCCGAATAATGGCCATGCTTAAGTGACAGTGGGCAGAGCACATTGCTCGCAGAACAGATGGCAGTTGGGGCCGAAAAGTGAGTGGCGGCCGCGTACTGGCAGACGCAGCGTTGGAAGGCCTAGCCTAGTCCTAGGTGGAGCGACGACCTGATCAAGGCTGCGGGCGTCCGGTGGATGCAAAATGCACAGGACCGGTCAGTGTGGTGACTCTTGCGGGAGGCCTATGTCCAGCAGTGTAGGTCTTTCGGCTGAAATGATGATATACTTTTCACTATAATTTTGTTTGGCTTATATATCTAAAATCAAAGAGTATTAGCGAATCTTATGTAGGACTCTTTTGTGCACAATTGAACAAGGAATAAACTTGCTCTGAGCACAAATAGCAGTAAAATTAAAACCATGGAAATTAAGCAAAAAACTGATTTTTGGGCTCTTTGACAGCCCATTTTTTTGCTCCTAAGTGAATTTTATGGTCTTTTCAGGCAACGTTACTGCTACCATAATGAACATAATTCCGGTGAAAGTACTTAACTAGGATTTTTTCCGCAGCAAATAATGTCTTTAATTCCTGGACTATAACGCGTATTTTGATTCGAAGAAATAATCTGACCCATTTTCGTTTTTTTTAAAGAACCGGGTGAACCGGGTTTACTCCATCCGATTCGGAAAATAACTTAATAGAACCGCGTATACCCGGTTCTTCCGGAACCGGATAGAACCGGGTGCATGCCCCTACTACTATTAAAATTTGAACGTTGTACCTACTTATTTCTTTATTTTTTTTGGCTCGTTAAAATAAACTTTAAAGTAAGAAACTTTGCACGATTAGAAGGTAGTAAATAGGTACTAAATACTTATCCTTAGAAGATCGAAAATAAACCGCCCATTTACCTGTTACACTAAACAATTAAATCGTCAATTTGGAGGGACCAACTTATATAATCGATATCTTTAAAACGATATATGTTTCGGGCAGCCAAAATCAATAATATTAAGGTAGAATTAAGGTATTATAACAGTAAGTATGTAGAACGTTCCAGGAGTAGTCTATCAGTTTGGTCCCTCCATCTTGATGTCATGATGGAGGGACCAAGCATTTTGTTGAAATATTATGTATATGATGAGGTAGCTAAAATTATAGCAAAGGTAGGAAATAGTAGATTAATGGTATTATTGTTTTATATATGTATGACAGACATTTGATGTTTGGTCCCTCCATTTTGACGCTCACGAATTTGACGTCAACAAAGGGACAACCCAGAAATCCATATACCTACTTACAATCTCGTACATTTCTTGTGATATTTTATAATTTTAGTTCAATGAATTAATTAATGTTCAAAACGAAATTGCCACATTTAATATAGCCGATCATTTTTTGTGTTGCAGCGGATTGCTCATCTTTTTTAAGCAGGCCCTAATTAATTAATTTTGTTGCTTATCTCTTTTAAATTTCGTTGTTGGCACCAAACTTTATAAGTTCGATCATGTTATTTGAGTTACCTGTGTTACTTTCTAGTTTTAATGCCCTATGTGTTTTTCTTTACTTTTTTGGAGTCAACTAAGATACAAATCATTGTCTATCATGCCAAACAACGTCTTATTGGGAAAGTAATGATACATAACCTAGTGTCCAGTCAGGCGTTTCATAGCGGTCATGGTACTAACACGGCACTGGCCCAAGTGACAGATCATGTACTCTCAGAGTCCGATGCTGGCAAAAGTACAATTCTCGTTTTGTTGGTTTTTTCCAGGGCATTCGACTGCATAAATGTTGAATTGCTGCTGGCAAAGATAGCTTACTACGGCATCTCACCGTCAACACGAGAGTGGTTTGCATCTTTTTTGATGCATCGAAAACAATATGTGGTTACTCAAAACGTTGACGGCGGGGAAACCTCCTCCGTAGTGGGAGATGTTAAACGGGGAACGCCCCGGGGTTCAGTTTTAAGTCCGTTACTATTTATTCTGTATACCGCCGATCTTTGCAAATACATAACATTCTGTCAAGTGCTGATGATACTCACATCTATTACTCCTTTTACCCGAATGACACTAAAAATGCCATGGAATTAATAAATCAGGATTTGGCTGCGATTTCTGAATGGGCGCAAAAAAGCAATTTGGTCCTTAATCCTAATAAATCGAAATTTATTGTACTGGGAAGTAAACACCAGCGTGCACTCGTGATAAGCCATTAGCCGGAGATACTTATCGATGGAGCGATGGTTGAAAGAGTTGCAAAGGTGAGGAATCTTGGTCTTCTTGTGTACAGCGATCGAACGTTACGTTGACCATATATATACAAAGATCTGAAATGCCTTTTACAGGATTAAGGTGCTCTATGGCCTAAGAGTGTCTCTCTGAAAAGGTCAGGATTACTCTCGTCGACTCTTTAGTGTTGTCGCAGTTTATTACCGCGATACGGTGTAAGGTCCGAAATTGTACGCTAAGACGTCTGACGCCATTCAGCGAGTTCAAAACGCGTGTACGCGGTTCTGTTTTAATATACCCGAACGGGCGCGTATCACACCGTATCTGAATGATAAGCGAATACTAAAAATGGTTGGGCGAAGGGAATTGCACCTGGCGTGTCTAGCGCAAAAAGTAATAAGAATGAGAAGGCCAGGATACCTTTCTGACAAAATAAAATTTGACCAGCGAAACTGACCCACTCGTAGTCATTTACTAAACCGGTTAGTTGTATGTCAGCACAACACGGCCTCTTATAGGGGTAGTTTTAAGTACAGTGCAGCTAAAATTTGGAACGATCTGCCTCCGCCTCTCAGACAGAACATGTCTCAGCCCGAAGCCAAGAGTTAAAAGGTTTTTGTTTCTAAAACAGAAATGTAAGGAGTAATTTTAGCTCTGTTCATACAAACTATTATGTATTATGATTAAATGCATTTGGTGGGTTTTTAATTTTATTTAATCAAAATATGTATTGTTATTACGGGTATTTTGTTTGTATTTAATTAATGGGGCATTTATATGTATAAGTAATATTAAGATTAGTTTAAGGTATTTATGTTTTTGTGTTAAGTGTTGAGAGAGAGGGGGCGGGCTGTAAATCAGCATTTGCTGAGCGCGCTCCTTTTACCACACTGAATGTACTCATATTGCCACATCTGTGTTTGACACTATTTAGTATTAAGAATTTACACGTACAGTGCTTGGTGTGGTTCTTAGTGTTTAAATTGTTTCAACAAAACATACGTAGTTCAATATGTGATTTGCCTGACTTGTTGCCAATTCTTGCTTAAAGTGGAGTTAGCTGGGACAACATCGTCTTGACTGAGTACTGGCTGCTATCTACCTATTGTGAACCTCCTCTTGATGGATATGATAGTCTCGCTTCTACAAATAATCGAACGCAAAATGAAGGTGTAGTCGTGTATTACAGACGGGACTTGGTCATTTCAATTTAACCTGGCATATCCAAATTGTCTAGTAATTACATATAATAACGATACGATAGCTCTTGCCATTTATAGACCTCCAGGATGCAAAGATACTACCAACTTTCTTCAGTCGCTTAACAGTGTGTTATTGAAATATTCTGACTTTTGGTTTTCCTCAGGGCAGTATACATATACTGGGGCCAACACGGCAACCCTCTTCCTTGTATAAATAAACGACCTTTGTCAGCTGGAAATCCCTAATGCAAAAATACCCTTCGCAGATGATATCGCCATGCTTTTTCATATGCCCAGAGAGGAATGAATAAGGTGACTGGCTGGTTGTACAGGAACCTTCTAACGCTACATGTTGCAAAGAGAAATTACATATCTTTTGCCATAAAAGCTACTAATAAACATGATATTTCGTATAACTCACACTCGTGCCCTAGATCCAATAATACAAACTGTTCATGTTAAGTATCTGGGTTTAATGATAGACAGATGATAGATCCCTAAACTATTTTATTACAGACACGAATAGGTCGGTGGGGATTTAGGTCGAATTTTGATTAAATACTTGAAGCCAAATCTAAAGCGAAGGCACCCTATTTTGAACATAAATCGCAGATATTATTATGAAATAAAGTTTGTGATCAAATAATATTGTATGCGTTTTGAAGAACGGTAAGTTCTTGTTAGACAAAGTATTTTGGAAGTGAAACGAGGGCTCGTACTTAAATGGTGTTTTATTGAGTGAACTTAAATCTAAATACATAATTTGTACACACTAGTTTATCGCTATCGATCATTAACCTATGTCTATCAACACTTATTAGTTAACGTAAAGACTCATGGAATGTGATCGTGAAATTCTAACAGCTATGACGACGACGACACTTGACTGGTCAAGTGCGTTCTTTTAACACTAACAAAATTAAAATATTCCTAAAACAAAGTCACAATTGATAACAAAATATTCCACTTGATCAAAGTTTTCATCACGGATCGTATGTTTACGTACATGAAGAAAAGAGACAATTTTCGGGACTTATATAAGAAGCTAAGTCATCCCATATTTGAGAGTTGATGTGAACTATATTCTGTTTTGTTGTATCCAATGTGAAACTTACTTAGTTTGAATTGTTATCATTAATATATTTAGGATCTCCAACAAAGGATATGCAATACAAATGTTATATAATGAGTATTTCGATATGTACTCTTTCACTAAGAGGAGACCACAGCATGCAGAAAAAATTTAAGCAACTAAGCTCAAAAAGGAAATATTATGAAACAAGGCATTGAACACATAATATCAAATTCAAAAATAATTAAAAAATTAAACAAGAACTATTAGAAAAACTTAAATTAACTCAAACAAAAACTTAAAATAAACCCTCTAAACATTTTTTATACCCACGCATTATGTTTTAAATTACGCATTACAATTACGCATTCGTTGGTGTCAGACCCCTGAAGGCAAAGGATCACTTTATCAGCACCATATTGTCCCATGCTAGCCACAGATATCGATGTGTTATTGGTAGCATCTATTCATAGATTTCGGTGTACACTTGCTATCTCAGAGATCGGGTTTTGGAGGCTACCATAAACTCTTAGAGCAAGGTTATTTCCACTATGTGTAAGGGATATATTTAATACAAGTCATACACCCTTATACAGGGTGGGGATAACCTTGCTTTAAGAGCTTATGGTAGGACCTCTGAGGTTCTAGACAAGTGTCATTCGTATTTATTTCATGTCAGCAATGGCGATAGTCGACATGCCAAAATTTAATTTGGATTGATAAGTGACATTGTGATAGCGTTTGACAATTCCACATAATTTTGTCATTTTTAAAATCGCTATCACCATGCTGTCGTTGACAGAATGCCACTTGTCTATTTCTCTCGCCACATTTAGAGGCTTATTAGTTTTTGTATAGGCATTCACGACCTCAACAAGTTTGAGTTAAGGCTGGGCCAGCTTACTTCGCATGTTCTTCAGGATTGACTTTTATAGATACGACACATATTTATAGATGGTTGAGTATTTAATTTGTTTCACCGAACTAACCAAAACCAAACCAAAAAGCAATTAAAACAGTATTTAATTCAAAAAGCTTATTATTCTGTTAATGATTATTTTAATGCGAAAATAATGTAATGATTAACTTAAGTAATTGTCCAATAATAGAATTAAGTAATGTATAGATGATGCAATTGTTAATTAATAATTTAATATTTTATTAATTTTATTGTAATATTTTGCACACCTGCCATGGCATGATATGGTCTAAAGAACATTTATAAAAATGTCACCCTGAAAACTACAACTACTACTATATTTGGCAAATAAATGATTTGATTTTAATTCGGTATTTGATGTGATTTCATAATGATTTTGTAAATCAGTGCAAAAAATAATAGCACTGATTTACAAAACTACGATGATACACAAACGGGGGCAACGGTTTTCTGAACCCTTCTTTGACTTCTAAAAAATTTAAACCTTGATCTCATACTCATCGTGTTTATAAGAGAAGACTCGCAGGTTACGTAGCAACTCTTTAATCGTTTTGTCAGTATGGACACGAGTCTGTGTGGTAGCAACATCACATCTTTCCCCCTCATAGTCCGCCGTGCACTCGCAAACCGGTTCATCTTCTTCGTTCAGGGTACAGGCACCGTTGTGCAAACAGTGTTTATAGCACGCGTAAACTTCGCAACGTTCACCGGAGTAGCCGGCAGTACATCTGAAATAATGAAAACATCTCAATAAAACCAACTTATTTGGGTCTGGTTGTAACAGGGTTAAATTTAAGTTTATTAGTTTATAAAAAACAATAACACAGTACACAGCATATGGGAACAGTGGGTTTTACTACCCAGTTTAAAATGATTGTCAGCTTGCCGGGCTTCTAAACTAGGTACGCAGACCTGTATCTTAGGAATAGGACATTTTACGGCTTCAATTTATACACTACAATACAACCGTGACTTTTCTGATTTTTCAGTGGTTTTTAACACAGCAAGTGGAGTGTAAGATTGTGGTTGTGTATCTAGGTGTGAGTGAAGTTTGTGTATAGGGAGGTGTGTGAGTGAAGTGTGAGTGTTTCATAAGATTTCTTTCAAGGTTGGTTTGATAAAGTTATATAGAATTATAGCCAATATATTTTCTGGTTTATCATAAGTTAAGGTTATCCAAGTTAATTTTATTTGTTTTATTATACATGCATGAGAACCAGGGTTACCGAACGACATAGCTTGAAAAATTGCCAAACTTAAGTGGCATTGGACAGGGCACATTGCTCGCAGAACGGATGGCCGATGGGGCAGAAAGGTGCTGGAGTGGCGACCACAAATCGGAAGACGTTGCGTTGGAAGGCCTTCCACCAGGTGGACCGATGACCTGGTGAAGGTTGCAGGGATCCGCTGGATGCGGGACGCCCGGAATCGGTCAATGTGTCGACACACGCCTCCCCCAAGCCTATGCCCAGCAGTGGACGTCTTTCGGCTGATATGATGATGATGATGACATGCGTGAACTTTGAGCCAACAACTGTCGTCTTAAAATGAAAAACGACACTGGTTTGTTTTACAGGGATGTGGTTAGGTGAAAGAAACTTATAAAACTTTTTTATAAAATGTATGTATTTTTTTGCAACGCCAGGGGCAAAACAACTTTTACTATGATATTTGGTGACCATGATAAGCATAGTTATGCTATAATATTCTGTGTAAAAACACTAATATCGCAAAAAATATTGCTAAATAAAAATAAATTGCCATGAAGAAAATTAAAAGTACCTTTATATGCGTTATATTCTTATTCTGTAGTAAAAGTTGTAAAAAAATAAAAGGTATTTTTTTGTTTTATTATTTTTTTTGCACGAGAATCAGACACACGAAAAATTATTTGCCCAAGTTGAAATGGAGACGTTTTGCTCGCGCTTCGCGCTCGCTCGGTCAATCACTCCTAACAGATTCAAGGTAGAGTTAAACAATTTTTTAACTTCCGGTGCAATAAGAGTGTATCTGTGTGTCTGTCTGAGATTTAATTTAGTTTTTTGTCTTTTGAGAATGTTCTTAGGTATATTTGACGAAAATCGGTTAAGCTGTTCAAAATGTATTGTGATTTTGTGTACATTTTACAAATTTATTGGGATGCTCTGTCGTAATTTCGTGTTACAATAGATTATCGAACGTAGAATGTCTACTTGAGGGTATAAAAACTAAATTAAAAAATAACCAGAACAAACCCAACATGTATTGGCCATATAAGTTTTTATGTGAGTAGTAATATTTTTATCCAAGCGGGCGATCGCGGAAAAGCGAGTCCTAGTTTTTAACCGACTTACCAAAAAGGAGGAGGTTCTATGTTCGACTTCTTGTATGTTTTTTTTTTTTTTTTATGTATGTTCACCGATATCTCCGTCAATTGTGGACCGATTTTGAAAATTATTTTTTTGTTTGAAAGAGTGTGATTCGAAATTGGTCCCATTTTAATTTGGTAAAGATCTGATGAAGAACTTCGGAGATATACAACAGAACTCTTCAATAAATAACGGCAAATCATTCGGAATTGCTGCAATCGCATGTCTGTTTATTGTATATACCATTTCATAACATAACATCACGCCAGTACGCACTAAAGGGGTACGCAGGTCTCTCATTTTACTGTTTATTTTCAAGTTTCATGTTATTCGGTTGATCTATTCTGGCGGTACCTTACTAAACAACTTGCCTAGTTTAGGTAGGTACAATTAAAAAGGGATTTTTTGCAAAAATATACTACCGACTTCCAAATAAAAAACTACAAAGTGAAAAATAATTTTATTTAAAGAATAGATCAACCGAATAACATGAAACTTGAAAATAAACAGTAAAATGAGAGATCTGCGTACCCCTTTAGTGCGTACTGGCGTGATGTTACGTTATGAAATGGTATATACAATAAACAGACATGCGATTGCAGCAATTCCGAATGATTTGCCGTTATTTATTGAAGAGTTCTGTTGTATATCTCCGAAGTTCTTCATCAGATCTTTACCAAATTAAAATGGGACCAATTTCGAATCACACTCTTTCAAACAAAAAAATAATTTTCAAAATCGGTCCATAATTGACGGAGATATCGGTGAACATACATAAAAAAGAAAAAAAACATACAAGAAGTCGAACATAGAACCTCCTCCTTTTTGGTAAGTCGGTTAAAAACTAGGACTCGCTTTTCCGCGATCGCCCGCTTGGATAAAAATATTACTACTCACATAAAAACTTATATGGCCAATACATGTTGGGTTGGTTCTGGTTATTTTTTAATTTAGTTTTTATACCCTCAAGTAGACATTCTACGTTCGATAATCTATCGTAACACGAAATTACGACAGAGCATCCCAATAAATTTGTAAAATGTACACAAAATCACAATACATTTTGAACAGCTTAACCGATTTTCGTCAAATATACCTAAGAACATTCTCAAAAGACAAAAAACTAAATTAAATCTCAGACAGACACACAGATACACTCTTATTGCACCGGAAGTTAAAAAATTGTTTATCTCTACCTTGAATCTGTAAAGAGTGATTGACCGAGCGAGCGCGAAGCGCGAGCAAAACGTCTCCATTTCAACTTGGGCAAATAATTTTTCGTGTCTCTGATTCTCGTGCAAAAAAAATATTAAAACAAAAAAAATACCTTTTATTTTTTTTACAACTTTTACTACAGAATAAGAATATAACGCATATAAAGGTACTTTTAATTTTCTTCATGGCAATTTATTTTTATTTAGCAATATTTTTTGCGATATTAGTGTTTTTACACAGAATATTATAGCATAACTATGCTTATCATGGTCACCAAATATCATAGTAAAAGTTGTTTTGCCCCTGGCGTTGCAAAAAAATACATACATTTTATAAAAAAGTTTTATAAGTTTCTTTCACCTAACCACATCCCTGTAAAACAAACCAGTGTCGTTTTTCATTTTAAGACGACAGTTGTTGGCTCAAAGTTCACGCATGTCATCATCATCATCATATCAGCCGAAAGACGTCCACTGCTGGGCATAGGCTTGGGGGAGGCGTGTGTCGACAAATTGACCGATTCCGGGCGTCCCGCATCCAGCGGATCCCTGCAACCTTCACCAGGTCATCGGTCCACCTGGTGGGAGGCCTTCCAACGCAACGTCTTCCGATTTGTGGTCGCCACCCCAGCACCTTTCTGCCCCATCGGCCATCCGTTCTGCGAGCAATGTGCCCTGTCCACTGCCACTTAAGTTTGGCAATTTTTCAAGCTATGTCGTTCGATAACCCTGGTTCTACAACTAAAAAGGGAAAAATAAAAACTTATTTGCAAAAAAATACTACCGACTTCCAAATAAAAAACTACAAAGTGAAAAATAATTTTATTTTTGGAAGTCGGTGTCCATATCGCAAAAAAATGAGAAAAAAGAAAGACACCGACTTCCAAAAATAAAATTATTTTTCACTTTGTAGTTTTTTATTTGGAAGTCGGTAGTATTTTTTTGCAAAAAAGTTTTTATAGATAACCTATCTTTATAATTTGAAACTGTAAGATTCTTTCTAAAAAAAGTTGATAGTGATGACGATGATGTTTAAGGGTCTATTAACGTTAGGTATATCTAACTATACTCTGGCCAACATGAAGGTACAATATTTACTTACAAAGCACTGACAGCTCAATCAGCTGACAGCAACTTTTTATTTTAAGGTTCGCTCTAATCTAATCTTCGAGTCCTATGACCTTGGCTAATTTATGGTCTCAAATTATCTTTCATCTGTACTAACGCAGTTAAATCGATGTGCAACAAACACAACATTATATATCGAATTCGTTTTATTACTTTAAAACATTTGTTGTTGAGTAGAAGGCAGCCATAAAAAATTTGCTGTTTTTATTTGTTAGTAAACATTGTATCTTCAAAATGGTTGGAGTATAGCTTAACTTGACATTAGTGCCACCTCACACGAAAGCATAAACAAACGCGACGCTGCGCAAACTTATTGAGATAGCGAAATAACATAGAACTTAATTTACTATCCTGTGGATTCACGATGCACCTCACGGTGCCTGCCTTTCCGTTCTTTGCGTCTCGGTAGGAGCTGACACTAAATATCTGTGCTAGTTCTTAATGAGATGAATATGTTTTACCTGCATTCAGGTTGTCCCTCAGCACTGACACTGCAATCTCCTTGTAAACAATAGTTGTGACATATGGATACATCACATCTCTCACCAGTGTAACCTTGTGCACATTCACAACGAGACTCCCCACTAACTTTTGTACCATTGACACAAAACAAGTATTCGTCTGGGGTTTCAGGGATTAAACTCTTTAGACTTTTGCAGTTTTGATGTTCTTGGGTTTGTGCCTCAATTGTGTAGTTGGCTGCTATAATATGATAATTCCAATCATAGCTGGCTCTGTCAATGTTTGTTAATAGTTTGGCTTCCACGTGTTTGTGTGGATTCTTAGGTAATTGCCAAATAACTTTTTGATCATTGTCCCTCCAGTAGATGAAATCTTTTGATACGGCCAATGAACTAGGAGTTGTTTGGTTTTTGTTGAGATTATATAGTGTTATTCTGTTCTCACCATTAAAATCGGCACATTCAATAGATACCTGTATACTACCATTTTTATAAATTTCTTCAAACCAGTAAATTTTTTGTGTCTGTTGGTCAATGGCCAAGCTTCGTCGATAAGCAACAGCACCGTCTATTAAAACTTCGCTCTCGGAGCCATCAAGACGAGCCCTCTGGATTTTTATGTCTGTGATCCAGTAGATATGCCTGTAATTTTTTAATAAGTGTAAAATTTCAAAAAGTTGCATACTGAATTTGCTGAGTCTCAAAACAACACACAAAGTATAAAATAGCGGAACATTTTAAACCAACTTTCCAAAATTTGGGCGGTTCTATGTTCGATTGTAGTTTTTTTTTTATGTTGGTTTACCGATTCCTCCGTAAATTGTGGTCCGATTATGAGTATTGTTTTTGTGTTTGAAATGGTATCTACTTTCCTGAAGTGGTCCCATATAAATTTGGTGAAGATCTGATGAAGAACTTTGGAGGTATTTCTTTTTTTTTTTATTTGATTTGGGTTTGCTCTTGACTCTAGTCTAGGTCAGAGGTGACAGAAACAGAGTCTACGATGGAGTGAGCTTACCCAGAAGAAGCCTGTTCACTCTAACTTTGAAGAGATTCGGGTTGAATGCGTTCGGAAACACAGAGGCAGGTAGTGAGTTTCATTTATTCGCTGTGCGCATTATGAAGGATGTTTGGAAGCGCTTGGTGCGAATTGGTGGAATGGCAACAAGGTAAGGATGGTAACTTGCAGTGCATCTAGATGTCCGATGGTAGAAGGGGGCTGGTGGGATGAGGTCGTGGAGCTCTTGAGCACACTCACCGAAGTACAGTGTGTAGAAGACCGACAAGCAGCCAACCTTGCGGCGATGAGCCAAGCTATTAAGCTTGGCATCCACCAGTTCAACGTCGCCGATGAGCCTCTTGGCTCTGCGTTCCACCGAGTCAAGCGCGGCAAGCTGATACTTTGCTGAGCCATCCCAAAGGTGGCTGCAATACTCCATGCAGGATCGGGCTTGTGCTTTGTATAGGGTTAAAAGCTGCCCAGGCGTGAAGTATCGCTTCACTCTATTTAGGATGCCCAGTTCAACTCTTCAATATATGACGGCAAATCCCTCGAGATTGCTGAAATCGATATGTCTGTTTATTGTGCATTACTTTAGATCTTACACACTGGGTACCACAACAAAAATGTGAAAAAAAAATTTTTTACTAAAAAAATATAATCGATTATAATAACACTACAAAGTGAAATATAACTTAATTTTCGGCAGTCAGAGTAAATAAACGAAGGAACAAAACCAAAAATATCAACTAAAACTAAATATTACATACATACATACATACATAAACTCACGCCTTTTTCCCATGGGGGTAGGCAGAAACTACAGAACGCCACCTGCTACGATCCTTACATACTTCTTTTGCTTCACACACATTCATACATATAGTCATACACATACGTCGGTTATGGGTACTGCGCATTGGCCTTTCTGAAGAACATCACCTATAAGGTCTATGTATGTCTTTCTAGGGCGTCCCCTCCTGGCGTTTCCATTCACGTCTGCCTTGTAAATACCTTTCGTTAGTCGACTTTCATTCATCCTTTCAACATGGCCAAACCATCTTAACATACCCTTTTCAATTTTAGTCACTACATCTTCTTTTAAACCACAACGTTGTCTTATTACCTCATTCCTCAATCTATCATTTAAAGTTACACCACACATACTCCGCAAGGAGCGCATTTCTACTGCATTAATCCTACTTTCATGTCTTTTTTGCCATACCCAGCCTCCACTTCCATACATTAGTGTAGGCACCAGCACGCTGTTGTGAACGGCGAGTCGAGCTTCCGGAGACATCGACTTGCTGGTCACAACTGCATGCATAGCACCATTCACTTTATTCCCTGCATTCACTCTTCTTTCCACATCCTCTTCAATCTTTCCATCCCTTGTGAATATACTTCCTAGATATACAAACTCGTTCACTTGCTCCACACTCTTATCATTTATTTCCACTTCACACTTCGATACATCTTCTTCTCTTTCAAACACCATTACCTTAGTCTTGTTCACATTTATACTCATCCCTACTAAATATTAGAAAGTTCTAAAGTACCTATTTGCAGCCCATGGGTAGACTCCTACATTGGTTTGGGATTCAATCTAACAATATCTCAATTCTGTGCTTCAATCACTATACATTTCCTTCTTAAAGTTGAATATGGGGAATTTACTAGGTCAGTGGGGGTCGTTTTAACTCAATTCAACACACTTTCAAAAAAAGGAGGTTCTATATTCGACTGTATGTTTATTTTTTTTATGATCACCGATTTTAAAAATTGTTTTAAAGGTTATACTTTCGAGGCATCTTCTTAAGCTTTATAGACATAAATGTAGCGATTTTTGTATTTTCATCAACATGGCATGCATTTGCGTGAAGTGGAACTGCTGAAGAAAACCGAAGATGGCCACTGGAACTTCATATTGATGAATATGTTAGGAGTATAATATAAAAGCATCTCAAATAGTTAAACGGCTTTGATGAAGTAAATTAAAATAAATGGTTCTTATGAAAATGGTACCATCGAACTGATCTGGTGATGAAGCCGGAATGTAAGAACCGAAACTCCGTCATAAAATAATTTTTCGCCGTCGTGTTTATTTTTATTGGAATTGATGTAAGAAGCACTCTGACTCCTAATGATTTTAAAGTATTATGGGGTTCCTACCAAAACGGGTTATGCTTGGAGTCTCTTTGTGGGATCGAATCCGAAACGAGGTGACCCGGCAAAGAACCGCAGATATCAGCATAGCCCAAAGAATAAGCTAGCTCAAGTGACAATGGGCAGGCCATATTACCCGTAGAACTGATGACCGACGGGGTAGACATGTTCCTGAGTGGAGACCACGAATGTATAAACGTAAGGTAGGAGGGCAAAATGTAATGGATTGATCACGTGACATTTTAATAGTGCTTGACAATCTCGAAATTTTTTCCAAACTCTACCGCGATGCTTTCTTTGATAAAATTTCACTAATCTTGAGAAGAGCTGCCGAATATATATCTGGTGTCAGAGTTAATTAACACCTTAACTACCAGACAATGAGACACAATAGAAAATGTATTGATCGTCGGTCACCTGGCAGTTAAGGTGTTAAGTCACCCGTGGGAACACAGGCCTCAGATTTGGCTATTTTAGACATACATTAAAAAATATTTTTTTCTTCCAAATCCATCGTGTGGGGTATCAAAATAAAGGGTTTCAAGAGATGATTTCAAAAATATATAACACTTATATGTTTAAATGTATCTAATTCGAAAAAAAACTAACTTAAAAGTTATAAATAAAAAAACTTAATTCAAAAAATCAAAAAACCCGACTGCTTCAAAAGCGAACTAAAAAGTCGTAAACAAGGAAAAAATCATGCTGTGCAGGCGGAGGACACACCAGATTTTGGTCAGCCAGCCCGCGTGTATCCTCCGACTGCACAGCATGATTTTTTCCTTGTTTATGACTTTTTAGTTCGCTTTTGAAGCAGTCGGGTTTTTTGATTTTTAGTGTACAAAAGCGATTTACCCCGTTTATTGGAAAACTAGCTAAAAATGTTGTTAATTGCTGATGACACATCTTTTATTTTAAAACAAATATGTGTAATATAATGTCTTAAGGTATATTACTATGGGGAAGGGCTGCAGACGTAGAGTAAATTTTCATCCTGCAAAAACGGGCCATTAGAGCGATATATAATCTTCGCCGGCGCGATTGTCTAAGGGAACTGTTTAAGGACGTTAACATTATGACTGTTCCTTGTCAATATATTTATGTAAACAACATGTACGTGAGAAAGAATTTACATCTTTTTAGTAAAAACGGCGACAGACATAATAATGTTAATAGAAATAGGGACCAATTACTTCAACCAGGTTTCAGACTGGCTTAAGTAGCCTCATCTTTCATGGGGTACTGTACAAAATGTTATAACAAAGTTCCTCCCCACATTCTAGAAATGAATGTGACGAAATTTAAAACTTGTATAAAACGCACACTATGCAGGTAGGCATATTATAAGATGAGGGCTTACATCACTGATAAAAATGCTTGGCTCAATGCTAGTCCTGCTCCACAACTTCATCATTTCATTCATAATTTTTTTCATCGATCATTATTGTTTTGAAGTTTTGTTGGACCTGCTGAAGACTGTATGAATATATTTGTATTGTATAAACTCAATTTCTTTTAGTAATACATAACTGCGCAGCACATGTGTTAGTACTATATATCAACTGTAAATCTACCATTTACTGTACCTATGTGTCGTACGTTTACTTGTGTGTGCCCTGGCAGTTAAGATTTTGTCATTCTCTCTCAAATGTCTCTCTGATGGTGGCACATGTGTTGGATTATTGGATTTCTGTCATGATGGTAGAGCTGAGTGGTGCCAATGCATGCGTTATGTTCGTGGACGGGCGCCATCAGTTGGGATTGGTCATAACTTAACTACGTGTTTATATGTGTAATTTCTTTTTTTGGTGTACAATAAAGTATATTCTATTCTATTCTATTCTGCTTTGGCCTGCTTTTAATTATGTACTTATTTTATTTTTGAATTGTTTGTTTTACTCTAAACGGTTTTACGTGCACGTCTTTTGACATCGTTCTCACATTGTATTTTCTAACAAGAAAGATTTAACCAAATAATTGTAATTAAAACTGATGGGCAAGAGTGTCCGTGGAGTTTATTGCACGTTCTTCTCCATAGAGACCTACTGACGCTGCGAATATGCGACTAGATTCATATTTTGTTGGACAATTCAAAAGTACCTACGTACTGTACGATGTTTATCTTCACCGTTGAGTGTGATGTCCAAGATAAACTTAGAAAGTAAATATAAATTTGAAAAAGTCATATTGTTACTTGCCCGGATTTGAAACCACAACCTTAAGTACGAGAAGCGAGGTCTTAGCCACTATGCCACCGCGACACGGCTGGTGATCATGAAAATTTGTCAAGATAAGATTAAGAATATTTGGTTGTATTATAAAATAAAAAAATCAAACCGACTTCCAAAACACAACACTACAAAGCGAAAAGTAACTTTCTTTTCCGAAGTCGGTGTCTTTGGTACCTATTGTTTTCCGTTTTAAGATCTCGACTACGGAAAAGAAATTTATTTTTCGCTATGTAGTGTTTTGTTTTGGAAGTCGGTTTGAATTTTGGTTTTTTTTTATTTTTTTTATCTCTTTTTAATTTTAATAGGTACATCCAATTACCATGAAAATCATTTATAGCCAAAGTACATCTCATGACGATGCCAATAAGCCCAAACACGACTAGGATACATTGTTCTATTTCAGAATTCCAGTGCCTATAGCTTCCTGCTTCATCATCAGATCAGTTCACGTTACAACATTTTCATCAGTAGGCGCCATTTATTTATAAGCTTCATCATAGTCTGTTAACTATTCGAGATTTCTTATATCTATGGCTTAGCATTAAGGAGTTTAAAAAACCGACAAATTGAACACCAGCTTCTTTCTATTTATTTAGTTTTTAACCGAATCCAAATAGAGCAGCTGGTTATCAAAAACTGCCCTGCAATACACAATAAAAAATATGTTCAATCTTTTTGTTCCGCTATTTTTGGATGTGTGTGTAGATTATATCATTAGTAACGTACCCTCCGCAGCTATCCACAGCTAAATCATTGCAGTAGTAGTCATCCGACAAAAGCAAACTACTTCCGTTATTTTCTTTTTTAGAAAATGCAGGATGTAATGAAAATGAGTGAATAGCCGAATTTTCCTTCCAAAAGAGTGATGCCATGACCGGGTCGTAGGCGATCCTGATTACGGGGTATCCGTTTGGGTTTGATTTTGTTACTAATGGTTCTATTTTCCTAGTTAGTAAGTCAAAGCTGGATATTGATATTTGATCTCGATCGTTATGGTCAACAAACAGAACCCTCTCGTGAACTGCATCGTATGTTATCGAATCGATAAACTTAGCCGATGGAATTTCTTCTGTGTGCGTTAGGTTTCCGTTGTTATAAAATTCTAATCCTTTCACTTTGGCCACGACGATGTCTGAAACATGAAAATATTATTTTTTAAACAATGCTGATTGATAAATTAAAATGTTTGAAATATGCTGCTTACACAATATATAGAGAATATAATAAAAAATCTATACGTATATTATAAAGAGGAAAGTTTTTTTCGTTTGTTTGTTTGTACCGAATAGGCTCTGACACTACTGGACCGATTTTAAAAATTCTTTCACCAATAGAAAGCTAAATTATTCCTGAGTGACATTAATCCCGAAAAGGGGTCCTGTGGGGTGGCCTACGGGAGCGAAGCCGCGGGGAACAGCTAGTATATAATAAAATATAAAATACTCATTAGTTCTAGTAAATAATGAATCTGCCTAGCCTTTGCCAAACTATTGGAGTCTGCTTCTAGTCTAACCAGTTGCAGCTGACTGCCTATCTGACCTCCATAACCCAGTAACTGGATAATACGGTACTCCTTGGCAAGACTGGTGTCAGACTTTATGGATTCTGACGTAACGGTTGTCAAAGGTCTTCAAATGACAGCCGGGACTAACGTCTTAGCGTGCTTTCCGAGTGACGCATCCTCAGACCAACCTCCAAACATGAAATATTTGATTAAATATCTTTATCAGCGACGGTATAGACTTTAAATTTGATAATTAGAAAGGGACGTCCAATATAATCTCTGATGTCAAAGTCAGTACTACCATACACTTACCATAGAACACGACGTTTTAACGAGAGCTTCGATCAACAATAACCATCTAGATAACGAACAAAGTCTATTTGTAAAATATATATGTCATAATCTTATTTGTTGTGTTTTTAAAAGGTCATAAAATTTTGATTCTATTTGTATTGCAGTATTTAAAAAGATAAAAAGAAAATATGCATATTGCCCATTAATTTCCAAATTATCTACTTGTATTCCCACCAGTGTAATTTCCATTCAAGAACTAAATACTGTCTACAATTAAACAAAAAACATATAAACTCACATATACAATCAACCAGACCAAAACAACTACATATCTGTAAGCCATATTATTTTTTGTTCCGTGCGAAAAGTGAACCTGGGACACTCAGCGCAGCAGCCGATCCACCACTACGCCAACCGTGTCGTCAATTAGAACCTTTTAGTGAAATTCGAACTTTCAAGAGTCAAACTAAGCGTGTTCTACGAATTAAATTGTTGTGATTTTAATAGTAGTTTATGAAAGTGTTGCATAATAAAACAACGGGTATTAAAACAAGAGTGTGTTTAAAAACCGAGCCGTAGGCGAGGTTCTTAAACGTTAAGAACATTACCTCTCCACCATCTTGTAATTTTATATATTAAGTAAATGTAAGTATTTTTATTTTATATATTTATTAAGTTAAGGTATATGCGTAATTTATATATGATAAGTTAACTTATTTTGGTCTATTCTAAGTTTCCTTGTTCTTTCTACACACTGTGTCTTCGTTTATCATCCAACTTTCTTGTCGCAGGTCTGCTGGAAGAAATTTCTAATGAAATAAGCAGTACCTTTGTGCTCTTCAATCTGTGTTATTTATTCTCTCTGTAAAGTGTTTTTGTGTGTACATAAATAAGTAAAATAAAAGTTTCAAAAACGTTCAATACAGCCTCCTTCACTCCTATATAATGCCCAATGTTAACGCGGTAATGGCCGTGAGCCCTCTCAGTGTCAGAATATCAATATTCAACCTACTTTTGGTCAGTTTTGTTTGCAAAATATTTTTTTATTCCTTATCCTCATAAAAAAAAACAATTTTAATATTTATTTCTGTGTAAATCTTTAAACATTGAAGTCGTTTTGGAGGACTATGCAAAAGAAGCAAATAAAAATCGTGTTTTTAATAATTTTAAAAAGCAAATGTATTAGTTATACGAAAAAAAAAAAGTTTTTCAAAATATTACACACATGAATCAATTATATTTTATTTTTCAAAACTTTTAACCAAGCCGTTACTAAGGCTTTAGAAAGTAACCGTTTTACAGCACTAAATCGGAGTAAGAGCCTTAAGGAGGTTTAGTGATTTCAAACTTATATGAACTAATATTTCTCTGTGGCTTCACTCCCGTTGTTTATTACTTTCAACTTTTCACGAATTTAGCACTGTATCCCTTTCAGTTGCACCTTGATTTATCAAACATTATTTTGATTTATCAATCCAACAATAAATTTATCACGTCCGGAGCTTTTAGTATCGAATTGATGGCAAAACGCTCGTTCCTTTTATTAACGTTGGACTTAAAAACATAACTGTCGAAATGGGGTGTCTCTGCCTTACCCCTTGGGAAAACAGGTGTGATATTGTTACGAGCAACATTATTCATTAAATATTGACTACTTCTACTATTATAGGTCTACCAGAATCTCATGACATTTTTTTTTTTTTTTAATTGTGATTTTCATATGGCAATGTCAATTGTCACCTGTCAAATCAAAGTACTTGATGTGTCAACCGCTGCTGAAATTTTTTGATATTATCTTGAAAATTTGTTATTTTTGTGAAAATGTCGAAAAACCCACTTCGATCGAGTTTTTCGATTTCAGTTTATTTTATATTTTTCTTACTTAATTTTTAATTCTTTTCATTACTATTATATCGCACACCTAGATGAAGGGTAGCACAACTCAAAATAATCCAAAATTGAGTTATTGCAATTATCGGAATCAGCGCCGAAAAAGAAGGAAAGAGAAAGAAAAAAAAAAGGTATTTTGAGTTGTGCTACTCTTTATCTAGGTGTGCGATATGGTAAATCGTAGGTCAGGGCACATCGAATGTTGGCCGGAAGGAAATGGCAACAGTAATGTAACTGTTACTAATTCTTCGATCAGATATTGATTTTAACGGAGATTGAGAATCTTTGACGTAAGAAAAATATTAAGTAATAATCTGCGCCCTGCAGTGGGACGTGTATATAGACGGGAGTTTTTGGCGGTATTTTGTCGAGTGAAGTTCAGTGGCTTTTAATATTATTTGCAAATTGTTTCCTAGTGGATATTGTGATACATTATTGGTGTAGTTTTGTGTCTCAACTGTCTACGCAACTGGACAATTTGTAAAATCATTGACAGAAGCGATCTCGGGATAGTGGAGCGGAGTATTTTATTGTAGTATTGACTGCCTCTGCAAAGCTTACTGGAAATACTGACTCGATACAATTTGCTGCCAAATACTCCAAAAAACATTAGAATCTGTTACATCCGCATTCTAATGCATACTAAAGAATAAATATAAGATCCAAAACTCTTTCCAAAGACGGCGGCTAACAACCAGCCTAGGTCCTAGCAACCAGGCCATAAAACTTACAAAAAGATACATGATAAGATAAGAAACATGATACATTTTATTATTGTTTACAGACTTTAAACATAAAGAGATTGGTTTTGAATATTTTAAATGCCAATGAAAAAGAACCATTTTTATGGAGAGAGATGACATAAAACTACAAAGATACAAGTTTTTGAAATGCCAGTGGAGTTCATGGAATCGTATTCTAGTTTTCTAGTTCTGAATGAGGTTTTAAGTTATTAGTATGATTTAAATGATATATAATAAATTAGTACATAAATTAATATTCAATTGATTTATTTTTCCTATGTTAAGAACCCGATGTATAACAACATTATTCATACACATACCTCTAATTCTCACAGTGGATTGTGTCTCTGAATTTGTTGCAAGACCCCGCGCAGTAGCTATTTTTGTATCAATGTTGAAGGTGAAGATAGCATTGTATAACTCTCTTTCACTCGCTTATGTATGTCACATCGTCCTATCTCGCTTACTCTATGCAGTATACTCGATGACAAACTGTTTCTTACGCAATGGTTGGCAGGACCAAGTTCAAAGACACAAATATCCGCTGTGACTACTATAATATAGGTACCTCATGTTCATTAATACTAAAGACATAAATAAAAATTAAACAGTATCAAGATCGTTTAATCCAATTTCTCCAGTATTGCACACAACAAATTTTTATTTCCACATTTGCCATGAGATTCCGGTAGACCTATACTAGTAATTTTATTTATAACCGACCTAGTTACAAACTCAGCATTTGTTTTATAGCTTTCAGCTGTATCAAGTAAGTCCCTTTTCTCACGCTCCGGATTTTGTAAGTCGGTGTCTTTGGTGGGTACCATTTTTAGGGTTCCGTACCCAAAGGGTAAAAACGGAACCCTATTACTGAGACTCCGCGGTCCGTCTGTCTGTCTGTCTGTCACCAGGCTGTATCTCATGAACCGTGATAGCTAGACAGTTGAAATTTTCACAGGTGATGTATATCTGTTGCCGCTACAACAACAAATACTAAAAACAAAATAAAATAAATATTTAAGGGGGGCTTCCATACAACAAACGTCATTATTTTGCCTTTTTTTACGAAAATGGTACGGAACCCTTCGTGCGCGAGTCCGACTCGCACTTGGCCGGTTTTTTGCGTTATGGACACCGACTTCCAAAAATTAAATTATTTTACACTTTGCAGTTTTGTTAATTGGAAGTCGGTAGTATTTTTTTGTAAAAAAGTTTTTCTTATTTTTCACTTTTTAGTTGTACCTCCCTAATAGGCAAGTAGTTAGGTAAGGTACCTATAATGCCAGAATAGATTACCCGAATATCATGAAACTGCACATAACCGGTGAAATGAAAGTGTAGCAAGGTGAAATCTACACATCTGCGTACCCCTTTAGAGCGTACTGGCGTGATGTTATGTTATGAAATGGTATAAACAATGAACAAACATGCGTTTGCAGCAATCTCGAGAGATTTGCCGTTATTTATTGAAGAGTTCTGTTGTATATCTCCGAAGTTCTTCATCAGATCTTCAGCAAATTAAAATGGGACCAATTTCGAAATATACTCTTTCAAACAAAAAATGAATTTTAAATCGGTCCACAATTGACGGAGATATCGGTAAACATAAATAAAAATAAAAAAAAGCATACAAGAAGTCGAACATAGAACCTCCTCCTTTTTGGTAAGTCGGTTAAAAATAAGAAAGGACCTAAAATTGAGCCCTGGGTGTACCATTTTCACGTTTAACCCCGACGAATTCGCACCGTTTATTTGAACTAATTGTTGCCTATCATTCAAATAAGATTTAACCAAAATTAACGCTGATTGACCTAGCCCGTAATGCTCAAGTTTCAGAAGTAATGTTTCATCATTAACGCAATCAAACGCCTTCGACAGGTCGCAGAAGATACCTATGACATCCTGCGACTCTTCCCACGCATTAAAGATGTGTTTTAATAGGGTGACACCAGCGTCAGTTGTACAACGTCCTTTGGTGAAACCATACTGTTTATCATGCAAGATGTTATTCGTATTAAAATGAATGAGCATTTGATTTAGCATTATCTTTTCAAATACTTTGCTGAAAACCGGACACTGGCCTATAATTATTTGTGTCTTTACTGTCCACGGATTTAAAAAGTGGTATAACCTTACTATATTTCATTAGATCCGGCAAGACTCCTTGATCCACATACAAATTGAAAATTAAAGCTAAGTACGGCGCTATAGTCTGAATAATGGAGATACAAGCTTTGACGGACATTCCCCACAGACCTTCAGTCGGTTTGATCTTGATTTGCTTAAAATCTTTTATTACTGTTATGGGGTTTATATGTGAATCGTTAAATACATTCGGGCAGGCTGAAACGCTCGCGTTGAATAATCCAAAAGCAAGCGAGGGCGAAGAATTTAAGGTTTCAGTAGTTATAATTGGGATGTTGGTAAAGAAATTTACAAATTCTTGCGCAACTTTTTTGTTATCTCTAATAAGTCCGTGTTTGGTCTCAAGCGTGTAATCAGTATTATTTATTTTATTCCCGTACGTTTCATTGTTTATAATTTTCCAAACCATCTTGATTTTATTTTCTGAAAATTTAACCTTATTGCTAATGTACAAGGCCTTAGCTGTCTTACAAGTATTTAAAAAAAATCTTGAGTAAGTAGCAACATACTTATAAACGTTTCAGTGTTAATACAAGGCTTAAGTCCATATAGCTCGTAAAGTCTTTCCCTACTTTTTCAAGTCCTGTAGTCACCCAGACACTGAATAAAAACTTAGGGCATATAGTTTTTGTTTTCTTCTTAAAAGTGTTATTGAACTATTTTTGAACCACTGAAAAAACTTCATCATACAAAATATTGCCATCATTCACTGCGAGGTCCTAAAAGCTTAACTTACTGATTAAAGTGCTGTTAAATTTATTTAATTTACCGGATGTTATTGGTCTAAATCTGCACTTGTTTTACTAGCATAATGGACTCAAAGGCCACCAGTAGCCCACTATGATCCGAGCGCAGATAATTTATAATGGCCTTGTACAAGTAGTTGCAGCACCAAAAAAAATACCAATACATGTAGCAGAAGTCAGTGTAGTTCGGTTTGTTTCCACAAACACATGTGACAAATTAAATGATTTAAAGAGATTTAATAGGTAACCTACTGATATCTATCTGAATTATCTTCTAGAATATTAATATTAAAGTCACCACGGATAATTACTAGTTTATTACCCATTGCAAGTTTTGCCAAAACATCTTCCATCACTGACTCGAATATAGAGTAGTTCTTATAATTAGGGGGTCTGTAAACGCACACCGGACCGGCAAACTAAGCATATCTCACTGCGTCGAGGGGTTAGACAAGGGGACGTTATTTCCCCGAAATTGTTTAGCAACGCGGTGGAGGATATGTTTAAGACTCTGGACTGGGAAGGACGCGGCATTAATATAAACGGCAAGTACATCTCACACCTGCGATTTGCGGATGACATCGTCATAATGGCAGAGTCACTGCATGACTTGCAGCTGATGCTGGACGGCTTAGCTGGTTCTTCTGCACGCATCGGTCTCCGGATAAACTTGGACAAAACCCAGGTTATGTTCAATTCACACGTCACTCCGGGACCGATTGTGGTCAATGGCGGTGCTCTCAAAGTTGTTCGAGAATACGTTTATCTCGGGCAAACTCTGCAGTTTGGTAAGAACAACTTTGAGAAGGGGGCTAATAGAAGAATACAGCTGGGCTGGGCGGCGTTTGGAAAACTTCGTCGAGTCTTCTCGTCACGTATCCCACAGAGCCTGAAGACCAAAGTCTTCAACCAGTGCGTCCTACCTGTTATGACCTACGGCGCCGAGATGTGGACACTCACAATACGGCTGGTTCATCGGTTCAAAGTTGCTCAGCGAGCTATGGAAAGGGCTATGCTCGGAGTCTTTCTAAGGGATCGAATCCGAAAAAACGAATCTTTCGGGATTGCTGCAAACGCATGTTTGTTCATTGTTTATTCCTTTTCATAACATAACATCACGCCAGTACGCTCTAAAGGGGTACGCAGATGTGTAGAGTTCACCTTGCTACACTTTCATTTCACAGGTTATGTGCAGTTTCATGATATTCGGGTAATCTATTCTGGCATCCAATTAACAAAACTACAAAGTGTAAAATTATTTTATTTTTGGAAGTCGGTGTCCACAACGCAAAAAAATGGTAGCCACCAGAGACACCGACTTCCAAAAATATAATTCGTTTACACTTTGTAGTTTTGTTAATTGGAAGTCGGTAGTAATTTTTTGTAAAAATTTTTTTTTGTTAAAATACATAAACGATTTATCCCGTTTATTGGAAAATAAACTATATATAGTGTTATTTGCTGATAACACATCTTTATTATTTTAAATGAATAGACGTACTTGTCAGGTTGACGACGTCAATAATGCGCTACGGCAGGTTCAGGATTGGTTCACTGCCAATAATTTAGTTTTAAATTGTAAAAAAACTAAGTGCGTAAAATTTTCCTTGCCGAATGTCAAAAGTACTGATTGTGACATTATATTAAACAAGGAGAAGCTAGAATTCGTTGATAAAATGGTTTCCTGGGAATCACGCTAGACTCAAGGTTACAATGGGGTCCTCATTTAAAATCACTTGCAGGGCGTCTAAGTTCGGCAGCTTATGCTGTTAGAAAAATTCATCAATTTACTGATGTAGATACCGCGAGGCTGGTCTATTTTAGTTACTTTCATAGTATAATGTCTTAAAACTATTTTATTTTTAAAAGAGTAAGTATGGAGTTTCTTGTGCATTCTTCTCCATAACAATCCACTTTCCGAATGCACGGTGGAATCAATTTTTATTCCTTGTAAATTTTAATTTTAATGTAACGTTCAGAAGTGCCGCTTTGTGGCCTAGTTGAAATAATAGATATCTTTATCTTTATTATTTATCTGACTTAATGTTTTTTGTCTTAATAGCTGTTGCCCGCGCCTTTTAGAGTTCCGCACCCAAAGGGTAAAAACAGGACCATATTCTGTCATAGTCTGTGTGTCACCAGGCTGTGTCTCAAGAACCGTGATATCTAGACAGTTGATATTTTCACAGATGATGTGTTTCTTTTGCCGCTAAAACAACAAATACTAAAAACAGAAAATAATAAATAAATATTTAAGTGGGGCTCCCAAGCAAGAAACGTCCTTTTTGTCCGTTTTTTGTGATTTTGCTACGGAACCCTTCGCGTACGAGTTCGACTCGCACTTGGCCGGTTTTTATTATTTTTGTGCGGAATCCTAATTCTTTCTACGGTAAAAGTACCTCGGTTCTCCTTATAACATTAGCTAAATGTTAATGTAATTTCTTTCAAAATCGGGTGAGCTGTTTCGGAGATTGGCCTGAACAAACAGACTCACAAACAAGGTTTTTTTTTTGTTAGATACCGTACATACTTTTATATGCATTGAATAAAAAGCTGTTATTTTGACAGTACAAACAGATACTTCGATTTTATTTATTTGCGATTTTATAGATTTTCTTTGCTATCTTCTCGAAATAGTTTAATAAAATAAAATAATTAAATAGTCACAGAACACAGTTTATAAAGTAAGAAACAGGCAAATCTGGGCTCATACAATTGGGACAAAACAGGCTAGCAAAAAGAAACACTTACCCCATTTGAAACAGTATGCCACACCCATCATCAGAATAACCAATGCCAGCACACGTGTGCACATCTTGTACAGAAGACTATAATTACTCTTAGTGAACGTTCTTTGAACACTAAAGCAAACTGTTAATTTTCTGCGAACTCACCGCTATAAATACTTACAGTCACATGGCTTGTGCCACGTGACTATTTCCTGTTTTCAACGAATTTCTCTGATGAAAGTGGGACTCGTATGGGTATGATTATAACAGGTAAAAAATATTCAATATTAATTACTTACTTCACCCAGCGACACAATTTTTTTATGATCGATCGAAGTGCGTCATAAGTTAATATTTCTTTTTCTTCCTTCACCAGCTTTGTTAAGGAGTATCGTGTTGCCCAGTTTCTGGGTTAAGGAGATAATTAATTCAGCTACTCGTACACCCGTTATGAAGGCCCCAGCGTAGTTGGGAAAGGGCAAGTCAGATTGAAATAGGGTTAGTTTAAATGAATTAGTAACTAGCTTTTTTCGTGGTTTCTTCTCCGTGGGCAGTAAAAATTATATAAGGACATTTAGCGATAGATTTTATCATTGAACCGATTCTCGTGGAGTTTCTTGTCCATTCTTCTCCACAACAAGCTACATTTCCGAATGGACGGTAGAATCAATTAATATTAACTTATTTTTTTTTTTTTGTCGTTCGAAAGTGCCACTTGATGGCCTAATTGAATAAATAAATTTTTGATTTTGATTTGATTTGATCTCGTAATCGTTTTCGAACTTTCTATCTTTGACAAACATATACATTAACAAATCCATCTCATACCATATTACTGAAAATATTCAACAGATCATTAACGAAAACAAAACACATGGTATATTTTGTTATCGTGGATTAGTTTCATAGATTAGAACGGGCGAACTGGCGGTAGGCCAATTAGAATAAATTTATTACCTTATAACAATAATGTAGATACCTAAAAAGTTGTTTTCAGAATAATTGGCGGTTTTGAGGTATTTATCGCGACTAGCCACTTCCTCCGTGATATCGCGAGCATGGCAATAAGGAATTAATTTGTAACTAAATTGAGCAAGTAATATCTAATATATAAAAATAAGTCGGGTTTTCCTCCCTGACGCTATAACTCCAGAACGCACGAACCGATTTCCATGGTTTTGCATTCGTTGGAAAGGTCTCGGGTTCCGTGAGGTTTATAGGTAGGGTAAGGTAGGGTAGGGTAGGGTAGGTTAGGGTAGGGTAGGGTATGGTAGTGTAGGGTAGGGTAGGGTAGTGTAGGGTAGGGTAGTGTAGGGTAGTGTAGGGTCGGGTAGGTTAGGGTAGGGTAGGGTAGGGTAGGGTAGTGTAGGGTAGGGTAGTGTTGGGTAGTGTAGGGTCGGGTAGGGTAGGGTAGGGTAGGGTAGGGTTTTTTTTTTTTTTTAACACTAATCCCACCAACGAAATTGGCGCCTATTGATTGTAAACACATACATTCCATTCAATCTTTCTTTCCTCTCGCACTTTTATTCTTCATACTATGGTTCATCGTGCATTCATCTTCTTGTATACTGTGTGGGTTTATTTAAATAACTACGGGCATTTTTATTTCAATCAGATTAAAATTCAATAAAATATACATATGTTCTGTTTATCCCAGAAAAAAAAATACAAAAAAAAAAATCTAATTGTAACAGTTAAAGTTAGGAAATATACAAGAAGTTCAAAAATACAAAAAGTGCGGGATCACAGAATTGTGCAAATGGTGCTGTTTATCACAGGTAATACAAAAAATACAAAAGGTGCTTTTTTATCACAGATAGATACATAAAAGGGATAAAAACACAAAAGCACAGTTATTAAAAAAAAATATCACAGTAATCAATTACACAGTCTATAAACTTAGGTACTAACATGAAATACTGCCGGCTATACATGTCCTTGCTGCATTCCGTGCTTGCATTTAAATATCACACAAAAATATTAATGAAGCACGGTGCGCCTCAGGTTTTATTTCGATGTATAACCGCAGTGGCTACTCTAATGCAATATTCCAAAAACTTTTCCCTATATTTCTTGTCCATGAGCCCATGCAGGCTCTCCTTCGTGATTTTCCTGTCCAGCTCACATTCAAGTTGGTAGCGCTCCCTGATAAATAACGGGCATTCTACAAGTATGAGCTGGACAGTCTCTGCCACGCCTGGATCGCAGACGCATGATGGGCTCTCCTTACACTTGAACCGATTCAAGTATTCAGAGAACCCACCGTGCCCCGTCAAAACCTGCGTGAGGACGCCTTCGGGCCGCACCTGTTGTACAGTACGGAAAGCCACTATTGCGTCCGGAAGAAACATTTTCGTCACAGAAGCAGTGTCGCCCGACACATATCTCCGATTCCATTCATCAAGCGATTCCAAACGGATCTGTCGCTTGATAAATTAAACCGGACACTGGTCGTAGTCCGGCTTCCTCCGTGACGACAATGCTGCTTCCTTGTGGGCCTTGATCCAGAACAAAGTAACAACTTTGCTCTGGCCCAGGGCGTGAGCCAGATTGGCACTTGCGTGGACTGCCAGGGGATGGAGAGAGCCATGGTTTGTAAGCGTCTGCAATGCTGCCATTGAGTCGCTGTAAACACCATAGCTCCCCTCTTGCCGCGCGAGGATCACTTCTGTCGCTCTACAAATGGCTAGGAGTTCCGCCTGGTAGACTGTGCAGTACGCGGCAAGGCTAAGCTTGAGGTTCCGGACTTCGCCTTCATTATCCCAGATGGATAACGCGGCTCCTACCTTCCCCTCAATCTTGCTGCCGTCGGTGAAGATTCGCACCGCCTGCACATTGTTACTGTCTAGTAACTCTTGGTCTGCCAGGCACATGAACTCCAGGGGCATTTGCATAGCTGGATGAGGGGCTTCCGCAAACCTTACCGCACTCTCAATCTCCCTGTCTCCTGGCAGAAGCCGGGATGACCCAGGAAGCAGGTCTAGAGGTAGTATCCCAGACAGTGCCGAATTCAAAGATACAGTACGGTAAGATTTGCAGAGCTTCTGAGGGAATCCTCGTTGAGCAGAGCCTAACTTCTTCCGTATACCCAACTTTTTTGCAGCGGGTGCCCAGGCGGCGGCTGCGTATGTCACTATGGGCTCAATCGTTGCTGTGTAAATTGTGCGTATGACTTCCATGTTTAATCCCCAGCTCACCTTTGCGGCTCGGGACAGCCGCTTGTATACGTTAGCTGCCCTCTTGCAGACGTTCGCGGCATGCTCATTAAAAGTGAGCTTATCGTCTATGGTTAGACCCAGCAACTTCATTTTCTTGACCATACCGATGTCGACCCCGGCCATGCTCAGTATTGGGGTGTCGTACTTAAGCTTATTGGTTATGGTCATCGCACAGGTTTTGTGCGGTGCAAACCTCAGCTTATTTCGGACGCCCCAACCCTGAACATGGGCGAGGGCTGCATTGGCAGATCTTGAGACTTCAGTCGCCTTGTCCCCATCCACGACCAAGACGATATCATCCGCGAACGCCTGCACAAAAATTCCACGCTGCTCAAGGTCCTGCAGTAGTGGGTCGAGAACGAGGTTCCACAGGATTGGACCTTGGGGACTACGACTGCAGCCTCCTTCCAGGTGGTCGGGAAGTGTGCCAATTCGAGGCACTGATTGTAGAGGGCAAGGAAAGCGTCCGGGTCCTGGTAGATCGCTCGACTGCAGATATCAGAAGTCAGTCCATCCCCTCCTGGTGCCTTTTTGGGATTGAAACCCGCCACGGCAGACTTCAGCTCCAGCGTCGTAAATGGGGGATCATGATGTTCATCATGGGCCCACTCATTTACTCGACTGGCTGCTTGTCTAATTCGCCTGTGGTCAGCGTTGTCCTGGTCTACTCTGTCTTCGGGGTAGAACGTATCCGCTAGTAGGGCGGCCGATTCACTCGGATTGAGGAATGCACCATCGCTGCAAAGAGTCAGGTCTTCTTGACTTTTGGCGGTCCTACCAATGATCCTGTGGAAACTCTCCCAAACTCCCTCACGATCCTGCTTCCGGCAAAACTCCTTCCAACTGTCGATTTGGGCATTCTTTGCCTGCATCTCATACTCTTCTTTTGCTTTCAGGTACTCGCCAACGACCTTCGCTCTCCGGACCGGCGCGGCATTGCGGATGCGGTTCTTCTTCGTCATAACCTCCCTCTTCTTCACAGTGAGCTCCTCGGACCACCACGGACAAGTAAGTTTAGTTTTAATATTTATTTTTGGGATGGTAGGGTAGGGTAGGGTAGGGTAGGGTAGGGTCGAGTAGGGTAGGGTAGGGTAGGGTAGAGTAGTGTAGGGTAGGGTAGGGTAGGGTAGGGTAGATAAATATTTGGTCTTTTTATGGCAAAACAAAGTTTGCCGGGTCAGCTAGTCTAACATAAAAAAATCCGAGTCGGATTCACATACAAAGCTATGCTACTCGCGAAATTTCAAGATTCTATGTCAACACCCAGTACTGGTACCAGTATAAGTTTTAAATCGAATGACGAAACCTTGGTACGCGAGTCTGACTCACTCTTGACCAAATTTTATAATTTATTCTCTTTCTCTCTTTTGTATTAGCACTACTTTAAAACACACGCTGTTTTATGCTTTATGTGGTTTTTACTATCGAGTGAAAATTAAAGCTAAAAATGCAAAAAAAAAACAGGGTTCTTGAAGAAATACATTCATAGTCATAAACATAGTCATATTAATATTTTTTATTGTACTTTATTAATTCGAACAAAATTCTTAATAATTAATTACGATCTAGTCCAAAATACTCATAAGCAATTTAACTCTTGCTTAATACGTTACGTAATACAATTATGTTAAGACTAAGAGTGTCCATTTGCACTTTTAGACAAGTCCGTAGCACTTTTTTAGTCTGATATGTTTTATAAAAAAACTTTTTTGCAAAAAAATATTACCGACTTCCACATAAAAAACTACAAAGTGAGAAATAACTTTATTTTTGGAAGTCTGTCTTTCTTTTTTTTCCCATTTTTTTGCGATATGGACACCGACTTCCAAAAATAAAGTTATTTTTCACTTTGTAGTTTTTTTTATGTGGAAGTGGGTAATATTTTTTTGCAAAAGAGTTTTTTTTATTTTATCCTTTTTATTTGTACCTACCTAAAATAGGCAAGTTGTTTAGTAAGGTATCTATAAGCCAGAATAGATTACCTGAATAACATGAACATTGAACATAACCGGCGATAAGAGAGATCTGCGTACCCCTTTAGAGCGTACTGGCGTGATGTTATGTTATGAAATGGTATAAACAATGAATAAACATGCGTTTGCAGCAATCCCGAGAGATTTGCCGTTATTTATTGAAGAGTTCTGTTGTATATCTCCGAAGTTCATTATCAGATCTTCAGCAAATTAAAATGGGACCAATTTCGAAACATACTCTCAAAAAAGAAAAGAATTTTCAAAATCGGTCCACAATTGACGGAGATATCGGTGAAAATACATTAAAAAAAAACTCAAGAAGTCGAACATAGAACCTCCTCCTTTTTGGTAAGTCGGTTAATTAAATACTATGTTCACGGGTTATATGTATAGCACAGCATAGTCATTATTATTCATTCACTTTGCCCAGTACACTAATTCGAAAGGTTTAGTTCTTTTTAGCCTACGCACTAAGTCTGTGTTGTCTAGCAGCTGGATAGCCTCAACATTTACGTGTCGATTAAGTCTGACTTCGTGAGCTTCAGCAAATTTTTTGATGATGGTGGTGGCGAATTCCATTTTAAGTTCACGGTGAAGATCGTCGTTTCTTATGTACCAGAGTGCATTTACAGCATCCCTGAGTACTTTATTTTGGAATTGTTGAATTATTTTATTTATTTATTTTATCAAGGGGTGTCGCAAGTGTATAACAAGTATAAAATTGGGCCTAGCACCCTTCCTTGAGGTACACCAGCTTTTATAGCTTTCAGCTCGGAATATGCGTCATCTTGCTAAAATTCTATACATTCTATTAGTTATATACGCAAATTCTGGCATGAGTCTGAGCTTGAATAATAGACCCTTATGCCAAACTTTATCAAAAGCTTGCGTGACATCTAACAACACGGTGGCGCGGACTTACGTATTTTAATGATGTGAGATATGTTATGTACCTGGTCTATTGTTGAGTGTTTTTCACTGAAGCCAAATTGATGATTTGGAATAAGGTCTTTATCTTCTATTATTGTTTTCAACCGTTTCAATATCAGTTTTTCGAATAGCTTTGATAACACGTGTAACAGAGAAATAGGTCTATATGATGATTCTTCATGGGGTGGTTTCGCAATCATAATGACTTCAGCGACCTTCCATGGCTCGGGTACATTTTTTCATGTAAATGCAGCATTGATAAGCTTGGTCAGCTTTACTATGGGTTTACGCGGGCGATTTCTTAGAATGTCACCCGTAATAAGGTCGGAGACTTTTTCGAGCTAATGTTATTTTGAATTTATCTCATTACTTCTTTAGGAGACACAAGCTTAATTATTTGGGTTTGTGATGCATTTTCACTCTCAGGTATTTCTATCGAGCCTTCATTGGGTTGAAAAGTTTCTTCTAAGTGTTGAGCAATCCTTAATGCTTTTTGGATATTGCTTATGGCCCATTTTCCGTTGCTATCTCTGATGGACGGTATTTGTATAATTCGCCTTTTTTTATTTCTTTTCGCTTTCGAAATGGAGAAGTCCGTTGATTCGTCATTGTTTAACTGCAGGAGGTTTGTATTCAAAGATTCATCAACAAATTGTAAAATTTACCACTTTATTCGTTTAGATAGGATTTTTAGTGATGTTTTATCTCGTGGGCCCCTTGTTTGCTGCCACAGCTTCCTTTGTTTCCTTTTCTCAGATAGTAAATCTACAATTTCCTTGGGATAAAAAAGGATAAATAAATCTCTTATATTTACTTTTTAATTGCGGTGTGTTGTTCTATGCACATTGTTGGATATTAACAATATATTTGTTTACTTCTGAGTCAAGCTGATCTTGCTTTTTATTAGAGTTTTAAGGTCGATAATATTATCTAGATCAAGGGCAAAACTTTTCAAATCAGTGATCTTATTAACCAGGGTTAAGTGGCTTTCTTTGAGTAGGATATTTTGATTAAGCATTAGTATAATCGAAGTGTGATCAGAGTTCATGTGAAAACCTTCCTCCAAACTGACGTAATTGGTGAATATATTTTTGTATATGAAAAAATCTATAAGATCCAGTATTGTCTCGTGGCCAGTACGTTGGTTTATCTGTGCTCATAACATCGGAGTGTGTATCTTAAACTTCACTTAGTAGCTGCCTTCCCTTAGTTGTAGTAAGTCTTGATCGCCAATGCGTATGCTTAGCATTAAAATTGCCGCCTAGGATAAATCTTTGGCCTAATAGTTAAAAGAGATTTAAATATCGCTCTTTTCTTATCATATGCCGTGGAAGACAGTATAAGGCTGCAATGGACACGTGACAATATTTGGTTTTAACAGATACTGCCACGGCTTGAATATTTTACACTCCACGTAGTGACTAATGTTGTCTTTGATTAAAATTGCCCTCCCTCCTCTGGTAGAATTGTCAGGATGAAGTCAATTATATACCATGTATAAATTTGACAAAAGATTGCTTATTGAAGTGCGTTTCGGATACCAAACACACGACTATATTTTCTGTGTCTTGAGCTAGCCTGCAACTCATTTTGATGTTTGAGGAGCCCATTATAATGTCACGCCATTATTTTAAAAGTGTTTCATTATAATTTTTTGATTATTTAAAACAGCTGTTTTTATGCTGGATTCTAGTTTCTCGAATCTCTTGTCAAATGAGGTAATACACTTCATGATCTGATTAATCTTAGCCTCTAGATTCAAAGGCTGTGATTTTTGTTTTGCAGCTTTCGCATAGGAACCAGTGTTAGTTACTTGCACGGGTTTTGAAGTTGTCTGGGCACTTGTTTCTGTGCCTGTTTGTCAAGATTTCGTTGGGAAAAAGACTGTTTGGTAGTCGGTGCCACAAGTTAAAGTACTTATTGTTTAAGTGTGTGCTTATTTTCTCGTGTCTCCTGTGCGGGTCACAAATAAATATTTTTCTTTCTTTCTTTCTTTTCTTTCTTTAAGTTTATTTTTCATATTTTAAATTTTATTAATTTGCATCTGTGACACTACTTGAAACCCTCTATGCAGGGTGCGAAAGACCACAGTGAACAAATTTTGGCTTCTCTTGCGGAGATTTGGTACAATAGGCTGTAAGATGCTTGCCAGTGCATTTTACGCACCTTGGCCCATTTCTGCAGTGCTGAACCGTGATAGCTAAGCAGTTAAAATTTTCACAGATGTTGTATTTTTGTTGACGCTATAACAACAAATACTAAAAACAGAATAAAATAAATACTTAAGTGGGGCTCCCATAAAACATATTTTTGCCGTTTTTAGGATTCCGTAGCCAAATGGCAAAAAACGGAACCCTTATAGATTCGTCATGTCTGTCTGTCGGTCTGTCTGTCCGTCCGTATGTCACAGCCACTTTTTTTCCGAAACTATAAGAACTATGCTGTTGAAACTTGGTAAGTAGATGTATTCTGTAAACCGCATTAAGATTTTCATACAAAAATGGAAAAAAAAACAATAAATTTTGGGGGTTCCCATACTTGAAACTGAAACTAATAATATTTTTTTCATCAAACCCATACGTGTGGGGTATCTATGGATAGGTCTTCAAAACTGGTATAGTGGTTTCTAAATTATTTTTTTTCTAAACTGAGTAGTTTGCGCGAGAGACACTTCCAAAGTGGTAAAATGTGTGTAACCCTCCCTGTAACTTCTAAAATAAGAGATTGATAAAACTAAAAAAAATATATGATTTATATTACCATGTATACTACTACCGAAAATTGGTTTGAACGAGATCTAGTAAGTAGTTTTTTTTTAATACGTCATAAATCGTAAACCGCTATTTACCAAGTACGGAACCCTTCATGCGCGAGTCCGACTCGCACTTGGCCGGTTTTTTGTGATAATGGTACGGAACCCGTCGTGCGCGAGTCCGACTCGAACTTGACCGGTTTTTAGTGATGGTGTACTAAAACTAAAAAGAGAGAAATAAAACATTTTCACAAAAAATAAACCGACTTCAAAAGCAAAACACTAAAAAGTACAAAATAACTTTCGTTTCGGCAGTCGGTGTCGAAAATTGATAAAAACAAGAGGTTCCAAAGATACCGACATTATTGTGCAAAAGTTTTATTTTCTTGTTGAGCACTTATTCCGGGTTCTTGTTTTGGAAAAAGAGAGGTGTTAAGCTTCCTCTTCTTTCTGCTCTTGGCCTTTATCCACTCAGCCTCTACAGCGAGTTCATTCTCGTCTGTTGAATATTTAACGTCACTTTTAGTACGCTGGAAGAATATTGTTGTCTCGCTTTCCTGTTTTTCTTGGGCTCTTTAGTTTTTTTTTCCTTCAAGCAATTTAATTCTCCTTGAAGGACTTTTACTAGGTCCAGTAAGCTACTAATGTGATCATTCAATTTACCTACCAAAATTTACGGAACCCTATCAATTAAACGTTGTTCGTTCGTTGGTAAGCGCGTCCCGTGATAACGGTGTAACGGTGGAATAGTTCGAGTATGGCTCTGAAGGAAATTTCAGGGAGAAAATACTCCAGTCCTTAAGGCGGTACCCCGAGCAAAACTCCGCGCAAGCCGTATTTCGTGCTGTTTTTAGGAGCTATCTACTCGTTATTTAAAAAGAAATATTAATTAATAAAATACATTAAATTTCTACATAATATTGATTCTAAAATGGTAGATTTCGTTTTTTTTTTAAATGTTGTTTATATTTCACTAATCTCCTTCTAAAAAATAACATAAAAATGAGAAATAATTATTGATAGCATGCATCTCCTCATAAAGTGTTCATTAATTATTTTTTGTACTAACACTAATGGATAGACAATTTAATAACGAACATTTTTGTAGTATTTTTTTTTTCAAAAGACCAAAATTAGATTTTATAAAGATTTTATTCTTAAATCTGGGCGTATTCACTACTGTAATTCATGCGCCACCAGTGCCGCTAGACCAATAGGAATGCTCATATCGCATGCCGATTTTTTGGTCAGGGTACCGTCTTAAAATAAATTTAAAAATTACGGAGCTTTTTCATTAATGTGTTTAATCCATATTAATGCTCTGTTGATTCATAGCCTGTTAGATATTTAACAAATTCTACTAATGGTAATAGTTTATCGTTACTAATTTAATATGCTGTTTTTTCCTTCCTCTGCTAAAAACGCAAACATGTGATTTTGATAGTGATATTTTTAATTCTAAATCATCCAGTAAAGTTGAGTTTGTGTTGAGAGCTATTTGCAAATTGCCTTGACAGACATTAATATCCTTATCATTTAAATAAATCAAAAAGTCATCAGCATATTGGGAGACGATAACATTTACTAAGAGAACTGCAAATATAAAACAATAGGGGCGATAAAGGGTCACCTTAAGCCAGGCTTAAGTATATTATACTTGTCCATCTAGCACTCATTTTGTCTACATTATTAATATTCTTATCATGGTGCCAGTATTATGCAGTTGACTTAGTTACGAATACCCATCTTCTTTTTTACTATATAAAAATAAGTCGGGTTTTCCTCCCTGACGCTATAACTCCAGAACGGACGAACCGATTTCGATGCACGATTTGCATTCGTTGGAAAGGTCTCGGGCTCGGTGAGGTTTAGGGTAGGGTAGGGTAGTGTAGGGTAGGGTAGTGTAGGGTAGTGTAGGGTAGGGTAGGGTAGGGTAGTGTAGGGTAGGTTAGGGTAGTGTAGGGTAGGTTAGGGTAGGGTAGGGTAGTGTAGGGTAGGGTAGGGTAGGGTAGATAAATGTTTGGTCTTTTTATGGCAAAACAAAGTTTGCCCGGTCAGCTAGTTTTTCATAAATATTTCTTTCTTTCATTTTACGCACCTGCCGTTATCTATCCTCAACCGTTGGTTGACTGGTTGAGAATGGCACAGGCATTCACTCCACCTAAGTGCCTGTATTTGCATGAAGTTTTAATACATACATGAACTAGCTTCTGCTAGCGGCTTCGCCCGCATGAAAGTCGAAAATTACCCCGAAGGAACATATTCCCGGGATAAAAAGTATCCTATGTGCTATTGCTGACTATAATTTATCTCTATGCCAAATTCCATCAAGATCCGTTCAGCCGTTCTGAGATTGAGAATCTTTGACGTAAGAAAAATATTAAGTAATAATCTGCGCCCTGCAGTGGGACGTGTATATAGACGGGAGTTTTTGGCGGTATTTTGTCGAGTGAAGTTCAGTGGCTTTTAATATTATTTGCAAATTGTTTCCTAGTGGATATTGTGATACATTATTGGTGTAGTTTTGTGTCTCAACTGTCTACGCAACTGGACAATTTGTAAAATCATTGACAGAAGCGATCTCGGGATAGTGGAGCGGAGTATTTTATTGTAGTATTGACTGCCTCTGCAAAGCTTACTGGAAATACTGACTCGATACAATTTGCTGCCAAATACTCCAAAAAACATTAGAATCTGTTACATCCGCATTCTAATGCATACTAAAGAATAAATATAAGATCCAAAACTCTTTCCAAAGACGGCGGCTAACAACCAGCCTAGGTCCTAGCAACCAGGCCATAAAACTTACAAAAAGATACATGATAAGATAAGAAACATGATACATTTTATTATTGTTTACAGACTTTAAACATAAAGAGATTGGTTTTGAATATTTTAAATGCCAATGAAAAAGAACCATTTTTATGGAGAGAGATGACATAAAACTACAAAGATACAAGTTTTTGAAATGCCAGTGGAGTTCATGGAATCGTATTCTAGTTTTCTAGTTCTGAATGAGGTTTTAAGTTATTAGTATGATTTAAATGATATATAATAAATTAGTACATAAATTAATATTCAATTGATTTATTTTTCCTATGTTAAGAACCCGATGTATAACAACATTATTCATACACATACCTCTAATTCTCACAGTGGATTGTGTCTCTGAATTTGTTGCAAGACCCCGCGCAGTAGCTATTTTTGTATCAATGTTGAAGGTGAAGATAGCATTGTATAACTCTCTTTCACTCGCTTATGTATGTCACATCGTCCTATCTCGCTTACTCTATGCAGTATACTCGATGACAAACTGTTTCTTACGCAATGGTTGGCAGGACCAAGTTCAAAGACACAAATATCCGCTGTGACTACTATAATATAGGTACCTCATGTTCATTAATACTAAAGACATAAATAAAAATTAAACAGTATCAAGATCGTTTAATCCAATTTCTCCAGTATTGCACACAACAAATTTTTATTTCCACATTTGCCATGAGATTCCGGTAGACCTATACTAGTAATTTTATTTATAACCGACCTAGTTACAAACTCAGCATTTGTTTTATAGCTTTCAGCTGTATCAAGTAAGTCCCTTTTCTCACGCTCCGGATTTTGTAAGTCGGTGTCTTTGGTGGGTACCATTTTTAGGGTTCCGTACCCAAAGGGTAAAAACGGAACCCTATTACTGAGACTCCGCGGTCCGTCTGTCTGTCTGTCTGTCACCAGGCTGTATCTCATGAACCGTGATAGCTAGACAGTTGAAATTTTCACAGGTGATGTATATCTGTTGCCGCTACAACAACAAATACTAAAAACAAAATAAAATAAATATTTAAGGGGGGCTTCCATACAACAAACGTCATTATTTTGCCTTTTTTTACGAAAATGGTACGGAACCCTTCGTGCGCGAGTCCGACTCGCACTTGGCCGGTTTTTTGCGTTATGGACACCGACTTCCAAAAATTAAATTATTTTACACTTTGCAGTTTTGTTAATTGGAAGTCGGTAGTATTTTTTTGTAAAAAAGTTTTTCTTATTTTTCACTTTTTAGTTGTACCTCCCTAATAGGCAAGTAGTTAGGTAAGGTACCTATAATGCCAGAATAGATTACCCGAATATCATGAAACTGCACATAACCGGTGAAATGAAAGTGTAGCAAGGTGAAATCTACACATCTGCGTACCCCTTTAGAGCGTACTGGCGTGATGTTATGTTATGAAATGGTATAAACAATGAACAAACATGCGTTTGCAGCAATCTCGAGAGATTTGCCGTTATTTATTGAAGAGTTCTGTTGTATATCTCCGAAGTTCTTCATCAGATCTTCAGCAAATTAAAATGGGACCAATTTCGAAATATACTCTTTCAAACAAAAAATGAATTTTAAATCGGTCCACAATTGACGGAGATATCGGTAAACATAAATAAAAATAAAAAAAAGCATACAAGAAGTCGAACATAGAACCTCCTCCTTTTTGGTAAGTCGGTTAAAAATAAGAAAGGACCTAAAATTGAGCCCTGGGTGTACCATTTTCACGTTTAACCCCGACGAATTCGCACCGTTTATTTGAACTAATTGTTGCCTATCATTCAAATAAGATTTAACCAAAATTAACGCTGATTGACCTAGCCCGTAATGCTCAAGTTTCAGAAGTAATGTTTCATCATTAACGCAATCAAACGCCTTCGACAGGTCGCAGAAGATACCTATGACATCCTGCGACTCTTCCCACGCATTAAAGATGTGTTTTAATAGGGTGACACCAGCGTCAGTTGTACAACGTCCTTTGGTGAAACCATACTGTTTATCATGCAAGATGTTATTCGTATTAAAATGAATGAGCATTTGATTTAGCATTATCTTTTCAAATACTTTGCTGAAAACCGGACACTGGCCTATAATTATTTGTGTCTTTACTGTCCACGGATTTAAAAAGTGGTATAACCTTACTATATTTCATTAGATCCGGCAAGACTCCTTGATCCACATACAAATTGAAAATTAAAGCTAAGTACGGCGCTATAGTCTGAATAATGGAGATACAAGCTTTGACGGACATTCCCCACAGACCTTCAGTCGGTTTGATCTTGATTTGCTTAAAATCTTTTATTACTGTTATGGGGTTTATATGTGAATCGTTAAATACATTCGGGCAGGCTGAAACGCTCGCGTTGAATAATCCAAAAGCAAGCGAGGGCGAAGAATTTAAGGTTTCAGTAGTTATAATTGGGATGTTGGTAAAGAAATTTACAAATTCTTGCGCAACTTTTTTGTTATCTCTAATAAGTCCGTGTTTGGTCTCAAGCGTGTAATCAGTATTATTTATTTTATTCCCGTACGTTTCATTGTTTATAATTTTCCAAACCATCTTGATTTTATTTTCTGAAAATTTAACCTTATTGCTAATGTACAAGGCCTTAGCTGTCTTACAAGTATTTAAAAAAAATCTTGAGTAAGTAGCAACATACTTATAAACGTTTCAGTGTTAATACAAGGCTTAAGTCCATATAGCTCGTAAAGTCTTTCCCTACTTTTTCAAGTCCTGTAGTCACCCAGACACTGAATAAAAACTTAGGGCATATAGTTTTTGTTTTCTTCTTAAAAGTGTTATTGAACTATTTTTGAACCACTGAAAAAACTTCATCATACAAAATATTGCCATCATTCACTGCGAGGTCCTAAAAGCTTAACTTACTGATTAAAGTGCTGTTAAATTTATTTAATTTACCGGATGTTATTGGTCTAAATCTGCACTTGTTTTACTAGCATAATGGACTCAAAGGCCACCAGTAGCCCACTATGATCCGAGCGCAGATAATTTATAATGGCCTTGTACAAGTAGTTGCAGCACCAAAAAAAATACCAATACATGTAGCAGAAGTCAGTGTAGTTCGGTTTGTTTCCACAAACACATGTGACAAATTAAATGATTTAAAGAGATTTAATAGGTAACCTACTGATATCTATCTGAATTATCTTCTAGAATATTAATATTAAAGTCACCACGGATAATTACTAGTTTATTACCCATTGCAAGTTTTGCCAAAACATCTTCCATCACTGACTCGAATATAGAGTAGTTCTTATAATTAGGGGGTCTGTAAACGCACACCGGACCGGCAAACTAAGCATATCTCACTGCGTCGAGGGGTTAGACAAGGGGACGTTATTTCCCCGAAATTGTTTAGCAACGCGGTGGAGGATATGTTTAAGACTCTGGACTGGGAAGGACGCGGCATTAATATAAACGGCAAGTACATCTCACACCTGCGATTTGCGGATGACATCGTCATAATGGCAGAGTCACTGCATGACTTGCAGCTGATGCTGGACGGCTTAGCTGGTTCTTCTGCACGCATCGGTCTCCGGATAAACTTGGACAAAACCCAGGTTATGTTCAATTCACACGTCACTCCGGGACCGATTGTGGTCAATGGCGGTGCTCTCAAAGTTGTTCGAGAATACGTTTATCTCGGGCAAACTCTGCAGTTTGGTAAGAACAACTTTGAGAAGGGGGCTAATAGAAGAATACAGCTGGGCTGGGCGGCGTTTGGAAAACTTCGTCGAGTCTTCTCGTCACGTATCCCACAGAGCCTGAAGACCAAAGTCTTCAACCAGTGCGTCCTACCTGTTATGACCTACGGCGCCGAGATGTGGACACTCACAATACGGCTGGTTCATCGGTTCAAAGTTGCTCAGCGAGCTATGGAAAGGGCTATGCTCGGAGTCTTTCTAAGGGATCGAATCCGAAAAAACGAATCTTTCGGGATTGCTGCAAACGCATGTTTGTTCATTGTTTATTCCTTTTCATAACATAACATCACGCCAGTACGCTCTAAAGGGGTACGCAGATGTGTAGAGTTCACCTTGCTACACTTTCATTTCACAGGTTATGTGCAGTTTCATGATATTCGGGTAATCTATTCTGGCATCCAATTAACAAAACTACAAAGTGTAAAATTATTTTATTTTTGGAAGTCGGTGTCCACAACGCAAAAAAATGGTAGCCACCAGAGACACCGACTTCCAAAAATATAATTCGTTTACACTTTGTAGTTTTGTTAATTGGAAGTCGGTAGTAATTTTTTGTAAAAATTTTTTTTTGTTAAAATACATAAACGATTTATCCCGTTTATTGGAAAATAAACTATATATAGTGTTATTTGCTGATAACACATCTTTATTATTTTAAATGAATAGACGTACTTGTCAGGTTGACGACGTCAATAATGCGCTACGGCAGGTTCAGGATTGGTTCACTGCCAATAATTTAGTTTTAAATTGTAAAAAAACTAAGTGCGTAAAATTTTCCTTGCCGAATGTCAAAAGTACTGATTGTGACATTATATTAAACAAGGAGAAGCTAGAATTCGTTGATAAAATGGTTTCCTGGGAATCACGCTAGACTCAAGGTTACAATGGGGTCCTCATTTAAAATCACTTGCAGGGCGTCTAAGTTCGGCAGCTTATGCTGTTAGAAAAATTCATCAATTTACTGATGTAGATACCGCGAGGCTGGTCTATTTTAGTTACTTTCATAGTATAATGTCTTAAAACTATTTTATTTTTAAAAGAGTAAGTATGGAGTTTCTTGTGCATTCTTCTCCATAACAATCCACTTTCCGAATGCACGGTGGAATCAATTTTTATTCCTTGTAAATTTTAATTTTAATGTAACGTTCAGAAGTGCCGCTTTGTGGCCTAGTTGAAATAATAGATATCTTTATCTTTATTATTTATCTGACTTAATGTTTTTTGTCTTAATAGCTGTTGCCCGCGCCTTTTAGAGTTCCGCACCCAAAGGGTAAAAACAGGACCATATTCTGTCATAGTCTGTGTGTCACCAGGCTGTGTCTCAAGAACCGTGATATCTAGACAGTTGATATTTTCACAGATGATGTGTTTCTTTTGCCGCTAAAACAACAAATACTAAAAACAGAAAATAATAAATAAATATTTAAGTGGGGCTCCCAAGCAAGAAACGTCCTTTTTGTCCGTTTTTTGTGATTTTGCTACGGAACCCTTCGCGTACGAGTTCGACTCGCACTTGGCCGGTTTTTATTATTTTTGTGCGGAATCCTAATTCTTTCTACGGTAAAAGTACCTCGGTTCTCCTTATAACATTAGCTAAATGTTAATGTAATTTCTTTCAAAATCGGGTGAGCTGTTTCGGAGATTGGCCTGAACAAACAGACTCACAAACAAGGTTTTTTTTTTGTTAGATACCGTACATACTTTTATATGCATTGAATAAAAAGCTGTTATTTTGACAGTACAAACAGATACTTCGATTTTATTTATTTGCGATTTTATAGATTTTCTTTGCTATCTTCTCGAAATAGTTTAATAAAATAAAATAATTAAATAGTCACAGAACACAGTTTATAAAGTAAGAAACAGGCAAATCTGGGCTCATACAATTGGGACAAAACAGGCTAGCAAAAAGAAACACTTACCCCATTTGAAACAGTATGCCACACCCATCATCAGAATAACCAATGCCAGCACACGTGTGCACATCTTGTACAGAAGACTATAATTACTCTTAGTGAACGTTCTTTGAACACTAAAGCAAACTGTTAATTTTCTGCGAACTCACCGCTATAAATACTTACAGTCACATGGCTTGTGCCACGTGACTATTTCCTGTTTTCAACGAATTTCTCTGATGAAAGTGGGACTCGTATGGGTATGATTATAACAGGTAAAAAATATTCAATATTAATTACTTACTTCACCCAGCGACACAATTTTTTTATGATCGATCGAAGTGCGTCATAAGTTAATATTTCTTTTTCTTCCTTCACCAGCTTTGTTAAGGAGTATCGTGTTGCCCAGTTTCTGGGTTAAGGAGATAATTAATTCAGCTACTCGTACACCCGTTATGAAGGCCCCAGCGTAGTTGGGAAAGGGCAAGTCAGATTGAAATAGGGTTAGTTTAAATGAATTAGTAACTAGCTTTTTTCGTGGTTTCTTCTCCGTGGGCAGTAAAAATTATATAAGGACATTTAGCGATAGATTTTATCATTGAACCGATTCTCGTGGAGTTTCTTGTCCATTCTTCTCCACAACAAGCTACATTTCCGAATGGACGGTAGAATCAATTAATATTAACTTATTTTTTTTTTTTTGTCGTTCGAAAGTGCCACTTGATGGCCTAATTGAATAAATAAATTTTTGATTTTGATTTGATTTGATCTCGTAATCGTTTTCGAACTTTCTATCTTTGACAAACATATACATTAACAAATCCATCTCATACCATATTACTGAAAATATTCAACAGATCATTAACGAAAACAAAACACATGGTATATTTTGTTATCGTGGATTAGTTTCATAGATTAGAACGGGCGAACTGGCGGTAGGCCAATTAGAATAAATTTATTACCTTATAACAATAATGTAGATACCTAAAAAGTTGTTTTCAGAATAATTGGCGGTTTTGAGGTATTTATCGCGACTAGCCACTTCCTCCGTGATATCGCGAGCATGGCAATAAGGAATTAATTTGTAACTAAATTGAGCAAGTAATATCTAATATATAAAAATAAGTCGGGTTTTCCTCCCTGACGCTATAACTCCAGAACGCACGAACCGATTTCCATGGTTTTGCATTCGTTGGAAAGGTCTCGGGTTCCGTGAGGTTTATAGGTAGGGTAAGGTAGGGTAGGGTAGGGTAGGTTAGGGTAGGGTAGGGTATGGTAGTGTAGGGTAGGGTAGGGTAGTGTAGGGTAGGGTAGTGTAGGGTAGTGTAGGGTCGGGTAGGTTAGGGTAGGGTAGGGTAGGGTAGGGTAGTGTAGGGTAGGGTAGTGTTGGGTAGTGTAGGGTCGGGTAGGGTAGGGTAGGGTAGGGTAGGGTTTTTTTTTTTTTTTAACACTAATCCCACCAACGAAATTGGCGCCTATTGATTGTAAACACATACATTCCATTCAATCTTTCTTTCCTCTCGCACTTTTATTCTTCATACTATGGTTCATCGTGCATTCATCTTCTTGTATACTGTGTGGGTTTATTTAAATAACTACGGGCATTTTTATTTCAATCAGATTAAAATTCAATAAAATATACATATGTTCTGTTTATCCCAGAAAAAAAAATACAAAAAAAAAAATCTAATTGTAACAGTTAAAGTTAGGAAATATACAAGAAGTTCAAAAATACAAAAAGTGCGGGATCACAGAATTGTGCAAATGGTGCTGTTTATCACAGGTAATACAAAAAATACAAAAGGTGCTTTTTTATCACAGATAGATACATAAAAGGGATAAAAACACAAAAGCACAGTTATTAAAAAAAAATATCACAGTAATCAATTACACAGTCTATAAACTTAGGTACTAACATGAAATACTGCCGGCTATACATGTCCTTGCTGCATTCCGTGCTTGCATTTAAATATCACACAAAAATATTAATGAAGCACGGTGCGCCTCAGGTTTTATTTCGATGTATAACCGCAGTGGCTACTCTAATGCAATATTCCAAAAACTTTTCCCTATATTTCTTGTCCATGAGCCCATGCAGGCTCTCCTTCGTGATTTTCCTGTCCAGCTCACATTCAAGTTGGTAGCGCTCCCTGATAAATAACGGGCATTCTACAAGTATGAGCTGGACAGTCTCTGCCACGCCTGGATCGCAGACGCATGATGGGCTCTCCTTACACTTGAACCGATTCAAGTATTCAGAGAACCCACCGTGCCCCGTCAAAACCTGCGTGAGGACGCCTTCGGGCCGCACCTGTTGTACAGTACGGAAAGCCACTATTGCGTCCGGAAGAAACATTTTCGTCACAGAAGCAGTGTCGCCCGACACATATCTCCGATTCCATTCATCAAGCGATTCCAAACGGATCTGTCGCTTGATAAATTAAACCGGACACTGGTCGTAGTCCGGCTTCCTCCGTGACGACAATGCTGCTTCCTTGTGGGCCTTGATCCAGAACAAAGTAACAACTTTGCTCTGGCCCAGGGCGTGAGCCAGATTGGCACTTGCGTGGACTGCCAGGGGATGGAGAGAGCCATGGTTTGTAAGCGTCTGCAATGCTGCCATTGAGTCGCTGTAAACACCATAGCTCCCCTCTTGCCGCGCGAGGATCACTTCTGTCGCTCTACAAATGGCTAGGAGTTCCGCCTGGTAGACTGTGCAGTACGCGGCAAGGCTAAGCTTGAGGTTCCGGACTTCGCCTTCATTATCCCAGATGGATAACGCGGCTCCTACCTTCCCCTCAATCTTGCTGCCGTCGGTGAAGATTCGCACCGCCTGCACATTGTTACTGTCTAGTAACTCTTGGTCTGCCAGGCACATGAACTCCAGGGGCATTTGCATAGCTGGATGAGGGGCTTCCGCAAACCTTACCGCACTCTCAATCTCCCTGTCTCCTGGCAGAAGCCGGGATGACCCAGGAAGCAGGTCTAGAGGTAGTATCCCAGACAGTGCCGAATTCAAAGATACAGTACGGTAAGATTTGCAGAGCTTCTGAGGGAATCCTCGTTGAGCAGAGCCTAACTTCTTCCGTATACCCAACTTTTTTGCAGCGGGTGCCCAGGCGGCGGCTGCGTATGTCACTATGGGCTCAATCGTTGCTGTGTAAATTGTGCGTATGACTTCCATGTTTAATCCCCAGCTCACCTTTGCGGCTCGGGACAGCCGCTTGTATACGTTAGCTGCCCTCTTGCAGACGTTCGCGGCATGCTCATTAAAAGTGAGCTTATCGTCTATGGTTAGACCCAGCAACTTCATTTTCTTGACCATACCGATGTCGACCCCGGCCATGCTCAGTATTGGGGTGTCGTACTTAAGCTTATTGGTTATGGTCATCGCACAGGTTTTGTGCGGTGCAAACCTCAGCTTATTTCGGACGCCCCAACCCTGAACATGGGCGAGGGCTGCATTGGCAGATCTTGAGACTTCAGTCGCCTTGTCCCCATCCACGACCAAGACGATATCATCCGCGAACGCCTGCACAAAAATTCCACGCTGCTCAAGGTCCTGCAGTAGTGGGTCGAGAACGAGGTTCCACAGGATTGGACCTTGGGGACTACGACTGCAGCCTCCTTCCAGGTGGTCGGGAAGTGTGCCAATTCGAGGCACTGATTGTAGAGGGCAAGGAAAGCGTCCGGGTCCTGGTAGATCGCTCGACTGCAGATATCAGAAGTCAGTCCATCCCCTCCTGGTGCCTTTTTGGGATTGAAACCCGCCACGGCAGACTTCAGCTCCAGCGTCGTAAATGGGGGATCATGATGTTCATCATGGGCCCACTCATTTACTCGACTGGCTGCTTGTCTAATTCGCCTGTGGTCAGCGTTGTCCTGGTCTACTCTGTCTTCGGGGTAGAACGTATCCGCTAGTAGGGCGGCCGATTCACTCGGATTGAGGAATGCACCATCGCTGCAAAGAGTCAGGTCTTCTTGACTTTTGGCGGTCCTACCAATGATCCTGTAGAAACTCTCCCAAACTCCCTCACGATCCTGCTTCCGGCAAAACTCCTTCCAACTGTCGATTTGGGCATTCTTTGCCTGCATCTCATACTCTTCTTTTGCTTTCAGGTACTCGCCAACGACCTTCGCTCTCCGGACCGGCGCGGCATTGCGGATGCGGTTCTTCTTCGTCATAACCTCCCTCTTCTTCACAGTGAGCTCCTCGGACCACCACGGACAAGTAAGTTTAGTTTTAATATTTATTTTTGGGATGGTAGGGTAGGGTAGGGTAGGGTAGGGTAGGGTCGAGTAGGGTAGGGTAGGGTAGAGTAGTGTAGGGTAGGGTAGGGTAGGGTAGGGTAGATAAATATTTGGTCTTTTTATGGCAAAACAAAGTTTGCCGGGTCAGCTAGTCTAACATAAAAAAATCCGAGTCGGATTCACATACAAAGCTATGCTACTCGCGAAATTTCAAGATTCTATGTCAACACCCAGTACTGGTACCAGTATAAGTTTTAAATCGAATGACGAAACCTTGGTACGCGAGTCTGACTCACTCTTGACCAAATTTTATAATTTATTCTCTTTCTCTCTTTTGTATTAGCACTACTTTAAAACACACGCTGTTTTATGCTTTATGTGGTTTTTACTATCGAGTGAAAATTAAAGCTAAAAATGCAAAAAAAAAACAGGGTTCTTGAAGAAATACATTCATAGTCATAAACATAGTCATATTAATATTTTTTATTGTACTTTATTAATTCGAACAAAATTCTTAATAATTAATTACGATCTAGTCCAAAATACTCATAAGCAATTTAACTCTTGCTTAATACGTTACGTAATACAATTATGTTAAGACTAAGAGTGTCCATTTGCACTTTTAGACAAGTCCGTAGCACTTTTTTAGTCTGATATGTTTTATAAAAAAACTTTTTTGCAAAAAAATATTACCGACTTCCACATAAAAAACTACAAAGTGAGAAATAACTTTATTTTTGGAAGTCTGTCTTTCTTTTTTTTCCCATTTTTTTGCGATATGGACACCGACTTCCAAAAATAAAGTTATTTTTCACTTTGTAGTTTTTTTTATGTGGAAGTGGGTAATATTTTTTTGCAAAAGAGTTTTTTTTATTTTATCCTTTTTATTTGTACCTACCTAAAATAGGCAAGTTGTTTAGTAAGGTATCTATAAGCCAGAATAGATTACCTGAATAACATGAACATTGAACATAACCGGCGATAAGAGAGATCTGCGTACCCCTTTAGAGCGTACTGGCGTGATGTTATGTTATGAAATGGTATAAACAATGAATAAACATGCGTTTGCAGCAATCCCGAGAGATTTGCCGTTATTTATTGAAGAGTTCTGTTGTATATCTCCGAAGTTCATTATCAGATCTTCAGCAAATTAAAATGGGACCAATTTCGAAACATACTCTCAAAAAAGAAAAGAATTTTCAAAATCGGTCCACAATTGACGGAGATATCGGTGAAAATACATTAAAAAAAAACTCAAGAAGTCGAACATAGAACCTCCTCCTTTTTGGTAAGTCGGTTAATTAAATACTATGTTCACGGGTTATAAGTATAGCACAGCATAGTCATTATTATTCATTCACTTTGCCCAGTACACTAATTCGAAAGGTTTAGTTCTTTTTAGCCTACGCACTAAGTCTGTGTTGTCTAGCAGCTGGATAGCCTCAACATTTACGTGTCGATTAAGTCTGACTTCGTGAGCTTCAGCAAATTTTTTGATGATGGTGGTGGCGAATTCCATTTTAAGTTCACGGTGAAGATCGTCGTTTCTTATGTACCAGAGTGCATTTACAGCATCCCTGAGTACTTTATTTTGGAATTGTTGAATTATTTTATTTATTTATTTTATCAAGGGGTGTCGCAAGTGTATAACAAGTATAAAATTGGGCCTAGCACCCTTCCTTGAGGTACACCAGCTTTTATAGCTTTCAGCTCGGAATATGCGTCATCTTGCTAAAATTCTATACATTCTATTAGTTATATACGCAAATTCTGGCATGAGTCTGAGCTTGAATAATAGACCCTTATGCCAAACTTTATCAAAAGCTTGCGTGACATCTAACAACACGGTGGCGCGGACTTACGTATTTTAATGATGTGAGATATGTTATGTACCTGGTCTATTGTTGAGTGTTTTTCACTGAAGCCAAATTGATGATTTGGAATAAGGTCTTTATCTTCTATTATTGTTTTCAACCGTTTCAATATCAGTTTTTCGAATAGCTTTGATAACACGTGTAACAGAGAAATAGGTCTATATGATGATTCTTCATGGGGTGGTTTCGCAATCATAATGACTTCAGCGACCTTCCATGGCTCGGGTACATTTTTTCATGTAAATGCAGCATTGATAAGCTTGGTCAGCTTTACTATGGGTTTACGCGGGCGATTTCTTAGAATGTCACCCGTAATAAGGTCGGAGACTTTTTCGAGCTAATGTTATTTTGAATTTATCTCATTACTTCTTTAGGAGACACAAGCTTAATTATTTGGGTTTGTGATGCATTTTCACTCTCAGGTATTTCTATCGAGCCTTCATTGGGTTGAAAAGTTTCTTCTAAGTGTTGAGCAATCCTTAATGCTTTTTGGATATTGCTTATGGCCCATTTTCCGTTGCTATCTCTGATGGACGGTATTTGTATAATTCGCCTTTTTTTATTTCTTTTCGCTTTCGAAATGGAGAAGTCCGTTGATTCGTCATTGTTTAACTGCAGGAGGTTTGTATTCAAAGATTCATCAACAAATTGTAAAATTTACCACTTTATTCGTTTAGATAGGATTTTTAGTGATGTTTTATCTCGTGGGCCCCTTGTTTGCTGCCACAGCTTCCTTTGTTTCCTTTTCTCAGATAGTAAATCTACAATTTCCTTGGGATAAAAAAGGATAAATAAATCTCTTATATTTACTTTTTAATTGCGGTGTGTTGTTCTATGCACATTGTTGGATATTAACAATATATTTGTTTACTTCTGAGTCAAGCTGATCTTGCTTTTTATTAGAGTTTTAAGGTCGATAATATTATCTAGATCAAGGGCAAAACTTTTCAAATCAGTGATCTTATTAACCAGGGTTAAGTGGCTTTCTTTGAGTAGGATATTTTGATTAAGCATTAGTATAATCGAAGTGTGATCAGAGTTCATGTGAAAACCTTCCTCCAAACTGACGTAATTGGTGAATATATTTTTGTATATGAAAAAATCTATAAGATCCAGTATTGTCTCGTGGCCAGTACGTTGGTTTATCTGTGCTCATAACATCGGAGTGTGTATCTTAAACTTCACTTAGTAGCTGCCTTCCCTTAGTTGTAGTAAGTCTTGATCGCCAATGCGTATGCTTAGCATTAAAATTGCCGCCTAGGATAAATCTTTGGCCTAATAGTTAAAAGAGATTTAAATATCGCTCTTTTCTTATCATATGCCGTGGAAGACAGTATAAGGCTGCAATGGACACGTGACAATATTTGGTTTTAACAGATACTGCCACGGCTTGAATATTTTACACTCCACGTAGTGACTAATGTTGTCTTTGATTAAAATTGCCCTCCCTCCTCTGGTAGAATTGTCAGGATGAAGTCAATTATATACCATGTATAAATTTGACAAAAGATTGCTTATTGAAGTGCGTTTCGGATACCAAACACACGACTATATTTTCTGTGTCTTGAGCTAGCCTGCAACTCATTTTGATGTTTGAGGAGCCCATTATAATGTCACGCCATTATTTTAAAAGTGTTTCATTATAATTTTTTGATTATTTAAAACAGCTGTTTTTATGCTGGATTCTAGTTTCTCGAATCTCTTGTCAAATGAGGTAATACACTTCATGATCTGATTAATCTTAGCCTCTAGATTCAAAGGCTGTGATTTTTGTTTTGCAGCTTTCGCATAGGAACCAGTGTTAGTTACTTGCACGGGTTTTGAAGTTGTCTGGGCACTTGTTTCTGTGCCTGTTTGTCAAGATTTCGTTGGGAAAAAGACTGTTTGGTAGTCGGTGCCACAAGTTAAAGTACTTATTGTTTAAGTGTGTGCTTATTTTCTCGTGTCTCCTGTGCGGGTCACAAATAAATATTTTTCTTTCTTTCTTTCTTTTCTTTCTTTAAGTTTATTTTTCATATTTTAAATTTTATTAATTTGCATCTGTGACACTACTTGAAACCCTCTATGCAGGGTGCGAAAGACCACAGTGAACAAATTTTGGCTTCTCTTGCGGAGATTTGGTACAATAGGCTGTAAGATGCTTGCCAGTGCATTTTACGCACCTTGGCCCATTTCTGCAGTGCTGAACCGTGATAGCTAAGCAGTTAAAATTTTCACAGATGTTGTATTTTTGTTGACGCTATAACAACAAATACTAAAAACAGAATAAAATAAATACTTAAGTGGGGCTCCCATAAAACATATTTTTGCCGTTTTTAGGATTCCGTAGCCAAATGGCAAAAAACGGAACCCTTATAGATTCGTCATGTCTGTCTGTCGGTCTGTCTGTCCGTCCGTATGTCACAGCCACTTTTTTTCCGAAACTATAAGAACTATGCTGTTGAAACTTGGTAAGTAGATGTATTCTGTAAACCGCATTAAGATTTTCATACAAAAATGGAAAAAAAAACAATAAATTTTGGGGGTTCCCATACTTGAAACTGAAACTAATAATATTTTTTTCATCAAACCCATACGTGTGGGGTATCTATGGATAGGTCTTCAAAACTGGTATAGTGGTTTCTAAATTATTTTTTTTCTAAACTGAGTAGTTTGCGCGAGAGACACTTCCAAAGTGGTAAAATGTGTGTAACCCTCCCTGTAACTTCTAAAATAAGAGATTGATAAAACTAAAAAAAATATATGATTTATATTACCATGTATACTACTACCGAAAATTGGTTTGAACGAGATCTAGTAAGTAGTTTTTTTTTAATACGTCATAAATCGTAAACCGCTATTTACCAAGTACGGAACCCTTCATGCGCGAGTCCGACTCGCACTTGGCCGGTTTTTTGTGATAATGGTACGGAACCCGTCGTGCGCGAGTCCGACTCGAACTTGACCGGTTTTTAGTGATGGTGTACTAAAACTAAAAAGAGAGAAATAAAACATTTTCACAAAAAATAAACCGACTTCAAAAGCAAAACACTAAAAAGTACAAAATAACTTTCGTTTCGGCAGTCGGTGTCGAAAATTGATAAAAACAAGAGGTTCCAAAGATACCGACATTATTGTGCAAAAGTTTTATTTTCTTGTTGAGCACTTATTCCGGGTTCTTGTTTTGGAAAAAGAGAGGTGTTAAGCTTCCTCTTCTTTCTGCTCTTGGCCTTTATCCACTCAGCCTCTACAGCGAGTTCATTCTCGTCTGTTGAATATTTAACGTCACTTTTAGTACGCTGGAAGAATATTGTTGTCTCGCTTTCCTGTTTTTCTTGGGCTCTTTAGTTTTTTTTTCCTTCAAGCAATTTAATTCTCCTTGAAGGACTTTTACTAGGTCCAGTAAGCTACTAATGTGATCATTCAATTTACCTACCAAAATTTACGGAACCCTATCAATTAAACGTTGTTCGTTCGTTGGTAAGCGCGTCCCGTGATAACGGTGTAACGGTGGAATAGTTCGAGTATGGCTCTGAAGGAAATTTCAGGGAGAAAATACTCCAGTCCTTAAGGCGGTACCCCGAGCAAAACTCCGCGCAAGCCGTATTTCGTGCTGTTTTTAGGAGCTATCTACTCGTTATTTAAAAAGAAATATTAATTAATAAAATACATTAAATTTCTACATAATATTGATTCTAAAATGGTAGATTTCGTTTTTTTTTTAAATGTTGTTTATATTTCACTAATCTCCTTCTAAAAAATAACATAAAAATGAGAAATAATTATTGATAGCATGCATCTCCTCATAAAGTGTTCATTAATTATTTTTTGTACTAACACTAATGGATAGACAATTTAATAACGAACATTTTTGTAGTATTTTTTTTTTCAAAAGACCAAAATTAGATTTTATAAAGATTTTATTCTTAAATCTGGGCGTATTCACTACTGTAATTCATGCGCCACCAGTGCCGCTAGACCAATAGGAATGCTCATATCGCATGCCGATTTTTTGGTCAGGGTACCGTCTTAAAATAAATTTAAAAATTACGGAGCTTTTTCATTAATGTGTTTAATCCATATTAATGCTCTGTTGATTCATAGCCTGTTAGATATTTAACAAATTCTACTAATGGTAATAGTTTATCGTTACTAATTTAATATGCTGTTTTTTCCTTCCTCTGCTAAAAACGCAAACATGTGATTTTGATAGTGATATTTTTAATTCTAAATCATCCAGTAAAGTTGAGTTTGTGTTGAGAGCTATTTGCAAATTGCCTTGACAGACATTAATATCCTTATCATTTAAATAAATCAAAAAGTCATCAGCATATTGGGAGACGATAACATTTACTAAGAGAACTGCAAATATAAAACAATAGGGGCGATAAAGGGTCACCTTAAGCCAGGCTTAAGTATATTATACTTGTCCATCTAGCACTCATTTTGTCTACATTATTAATATTCTTATCATGGTGCCAGTATTATGCAGTTGACTTAGTTACGAATACCCATCTTCTTTTTTACTATATAAAAATAAGTCGGGTTTTCCTCCCTGACGCTATAACTCCAGAACGGACGAACCGATTTCGATGCACGATTTGCATTCGTTGGAAAGGTCTCGGGCTCGGTGAGGTTTAGGGTAGGGTAGGGTAGTGTAGGGTAGGGTAGTGTAGGGTAGTGTAGGGTAGGGTAGGGTAGGGTAGTGTAGGGTAGGTTAGGGTAGTGTAGGGTAGGTTAGGGTAGGGTAGGGTAGTGTAGGGTAGGGTAGGGTAGGGTAGATAAATGTTTGGTCTTTTTATGGCAAAACAAAGTTTGCCCGGTCAGCTAGTTTTTCATAAATATTTCTTTCTTTCATTTTACGCACCTGCCGTTATCTATCCTCAACCGTTGGTTGACTGGTTGAGAATGGCACAGGCATTCACTCCACCTAAGTGCCTGTATTTGCATGAAGTTTTAATACATACATGAACTAGCTTCTGCTAGCGGCTTCGCCCGCATGAAAGTCGAAAATTACCCCGAAGGAACATATTCCCGGGATAAAAAGTATCCTATGTGCTATTGCTGACTATAATTTATCTCTATGCCAAATTCCATCAAGATCCGTTCAGCCGTTCTGGCGTGAAGAAGTAACACACATACATGCTCACAGACTTTCACCTTTATAATATTACTTAATTGATAGATGCGAACGATGATTTATGATACATAAGATATTCAATAAAGCCCCAAAGTCAAAGTATTCAAATTAGCAAGTGAGTAGAAACATCAAGAGGGAAGCACACAATTGATGTTCTTCAGAAATGCCAGGTGCGGAGTACAGATAACCGGCGTGGCGTGCGTGTATGGCTAGATCAAAATCAATCTGCCTAGCCTTTTCTCAACTATGTTGGGATCAGCTCCCAGTCTTAATGGACGCATCTGAATACGAGTATATAACATGGCGCGACTACCTAAATGACCTGCACAACCCAGGAACAGGTTACCACGGTACCCCTTGGCGAGACTGGTGTCAGATGCCCTGGCTTTTGTCTATACATCACGACTCTCAAAGATCTACAAATGACAGAATAGGGAAAAGAAGCTAAAAGAATACCTAAAGGATCGTAGCAAGTGGCATTTTGAAGTTTCTGCCTGCCCCCAGAGGAAAAACGCGTGAATTTATGTATGTGTGTATGTCAATTGGCAACATAAGGACATTGTTAACGGTTTTTGCAATAATAGCAACCACATGGCTGTTACCTTTTATTATTTATTTAATTTATTGTAGATATATGTTGATTATACTATTATTATTGATCCACATGGGACTATCGAACGATAAGCTAAGCTTGCTGAGGTCAGTCCGTAGATGGGTGATCATCCCTACTTGCCTCAGAAGGTATTCATCTTCATTTATCATTCATGTATCTAAGATATGTGGTAGAAGCAATCGTTGGAAACGGATTACTTATCACTTATCTACAATGTATAAATAGATCATAGAGTATTTAATATCCTAGCAGACGGCGTTCTGTACTTTCTGCCTACCCCCATTTGATTGAAGTCGTATGTTTTTGTGTGTAAGCAGCGGAGATCACACACTCACCCGCAGCCACCGACGCAAGTGTGCGAGGTAACACCGGGGTTGTAGTCAGTAAGAGTCTGACGGGTTACATCCATGGCAATGTCAAACCTTACCTGAATGCAAAATTATATATATAGGTTTCAGTAGAATATGACAAATACTCAACTTCAAATTCTTAATTCAAAAACCAGGCCCAAGATTTTATTTATCTCTAAATAGTACGCTGTCCGCGTCTGTCGATGTCATTTCTGTTTATTAACCGACTTACCAAAAAGGAGGTGGTTCTATGTTCGACTTTATGTATTTTTTTTAATGTATGTTCACCGACATTTTTTTTTTTAACATCTATGGGCTTGCGCTTGACTACTATCTCACCTGATGGTAAGCCATGATGTGGTCGACGGTGAAGCACGCTTGCCTAGAAAATATCTCCGTCAATTGTGGGCCGTTTTGAAAATTATTTTTTGATTTGAAAGAGTATGTTCCGAAATTGGTCCCATTTTAATTTGGTGAAGATCTGATGAAGAACTCTCTCTGACAAAGATATACAGCAGAACTCTTAAAACTCGCAAATTTCTCGGGATTGCTGCAATCGCATGTCTATTTATTGTTTATACCATTTCATAACAAAACATCACGCCAGTACGCTCTTAAGGTGTACGCAGTTCTCTCGATTCACCAGTTATGTTCAAGTTTCATGATATTCGTTTCATGTTATATAATCTGGCGTTATAGTTACCTTACTAAAACACTTGCCTATTAGGTAGGTACAAGTAAAAAGTGAAAAATAAAAATAAACCTTTTTCAAAAAAATACTACCGACTTCCAATTATAAAACAAAAAGGTTTTTTCCGTTAACTTCTTCTGAAACATACAACGGATTTTGATACGTTCACAAAGAGCGATAAACAAGGAAATTTTTTGGATATAATTTGTCCTGCAAAGCCGGTGTGGGTCGCTAGGTAATTATGAATAAGGAAACTGACACGGCACAGTTAAAATTATCTATAGGCCATACTTGCTAATGTTTATGCCGAATCAAACTGGTGGCCTAGCAGCCATTATTTTTTTTCCATTTCTTTTTTACAAAATGCTTCAAGTCTCTTACTAAAACTTTATGTAGTTAAAGAACGAGTTCATTTATTTGATTCGATAATATTCACTAAAATATTTATCTTTCTTGTGTGGAGTGAGGGACCACAGTTTAGCCGTTATATATTTTTTATCTATAATGCTTTGTGGTCTGTTATTTAGTAAATATCTTTGCAAATTCTTTACTAAATGTCTGTAGTCACATCACCTTATTTTTCCATATACTTTCCGAGATCTGGCACATGGTATGTGAGGACTGAGGGACCACACATTAAGGGCTGTAGTTTTTAATATATTTGTTTACAAATTCCCAGATTTGTTCTACAATTGTTTTAAATCTACTACTAAATCCTACGAATTTTATTTTGCGAATTACCAGTGTGGTCCCACAGTTCACACGCACATGCTAACCTAGGCTAGACGCCATAGATGACATCAAATCGAGCCGTCAAAGTTGGCCAAAAGGTCCTCCAGATCACAATCTAACGAGCCTATTTTTTTATGTTCACCGATTCGCCGACAAGTGTAAACCGATTTTGAAAATCCTTTTTTTGTTGTAATTGTGGGTAGGTGTGGTAGGTACAATTAAAAATGGAAAAATAAAAAACTTTTTTGCAAAAAAATACTACTGACTTCAAAATAAAAAACTACAAAGTGATAAGTAACTTTATTTTTTGTTTTTAGAAGTAGGTGTCCATATCACAAAAAAATGGGGAAAAAAAAAACACTGACTTCCGTTTTTTAGAGAAGTAAGGATAAATAGGAAATTAAAATCTATCAATAACGCGACTGAGCGATCAATACATGAGGAAAGAAATAATGTAGTCAATAATAAAATAAGTATGAGGAGCAAAAATATTTTTAATACAAGTTTTTAATGAATTTAAAATAACTTTTTTTTTTTTTTGGGACAATCCCACCGCACTATTCCCAACCCACTGCAACTCCTGAAAGCCAGAATCAACAGTGGCGACCACCAGAAAAGCGATGAGGCAATGAAGCTCGACGAAGTCCCAGGGAATGAATTTAACTGTCTTGGATCCCGCAACGAAATTAATCAGAAAAGAATAACGGAGGAGTAGGAAAAAAAAATGTAAATTTCCACTTCCCTCCATATCAAGCAGGAGACAGAACAAACAAGGTCAATAGGCACAAAGGGTCATATACAACTGGGATAAGACCAGTTGCCTAGCACCACGGTAAAAAAATTATCATTAATACATATTAATGGGTCCTAACATTGTGAGCTGTTATATTTGGTTCCAATAATAGGTATGGCAAAAACGCTTGAACGCACGGAAATTTGTTCTAGTTGCCACAAAGTCCGTATAGTAAACAACTCCTGATGTAGATTGTACATATTCGCAGTCAGATGTAGAACACTGACATAAAGGCGAGGCAACGAGCTTGAAAGAAAATAATTTACTTTTAAAGTTACCATGTCCTGTGAGAAATTGGGAAACCCAGTGATCCACTTCCAGCCACCTGCTGGCCAGCCGCACGCGAACGGATGGAAAGAATTGGTGGAGGTGTCGGCTCTTGATGGAATTATCCCACCTACATTGCCATTCGGATAAAAGTCCCTCCCAGACGTCAATAGGTGGTTTAAATAATCACATAACATAACACACAACTAACACACACACACAACTAACACACACCAACTATCACATAACTTATTTACCATGGCTTCCACACTACAATGTTCCCACTGCTGGGACACGGGCCTTCTCTCTTTTAGGGGTAATTATCCACCACGCGGGCCCATTTTTTTTAAATAAAACGTTGCCCACCCTAGGAATTTCTTCCTGTATCGTGGGTGCGTTTACAAACTTATAAGCTCACATACGCAACACCCAGAGCCGGAACAACTATCTGTAGATCATACAAATATTTGTTCCGTGCGGGAATCGAAACCACGACACGCAGCGCAGCAGTCAATCGCTCAACCACTGCGCCAACAGTGCGCCCATTGCGGGTTGGTGGATGTCACAAGTCTTCGAATTTTTGTTTCTAGGATATGCCGGTTTCCTCACGGTGATTCCCTTCACCTCTATTAGAGCATGTGGTCAATACAACATACACTTATACATTGTGGTAACATCACTTGCCAATAGAATAGAACATTTTTATTGCTAAGAAATTACATTCAAATGCGATGCTTCCCCGAACTCAGACTAGGTTTCCCTGTGTCGTGAATACGTATCCAATGAGCCCAAACACGAATCCTTGTTGTATAGTTCCCTATACCTACATATTACCTATTCGCGAGCTCGCTGACCAAAACCAGAAGTATCCTCCGACTCACAGCGTGATTTGCTTCTTTTTTACGACTTTTTAGTTCGCTTCTTAAGCAGTCGTGTTTTTACCCGACTGCCGAAGGAGGGTAATGTGTTTATCAGTCTATGTATGTATGTATGTATACATGTATGTATGTATATATGTATGTATGTATGTATGTATATATGTATGTATGTATGTATGTTTGTTCCTATATGGCGTTCCAGAGACCAAACGCTTTGGCCGATTTTGATGATTCATACGTCAATCGATTCGTCTTAACCCTGCGAGTGTCATAGGCTACATTAAAATTGGATAATAGAACAATGGCGGTTTTTGGACGCCATATTGTGGGGTACCAAATTTTTATTTTCTTTCAAACCCATCGTGTGGGGTATCAAAATAAAGGGTTTTAAGAGGTGATTTCAAAAATATATAACACTTATATGTTTAAATGTATCTAATTCGAAAAAACCTAACTAAAAAGTTATAAATAAAAAAGTTAAAACAAAAAATCAAAAAACCCGACTGCTTCAAAAGTGAACTAAAAAGTCGTAAACAAGGAAAAAATCATGCTGTGCAGGAGGAGGATACATCTGGTTTTGGTCAGCCAGCTCGCGCGTATGTATCCTCCGACTGCACAGCATGATTTTTTCCTTGTTTACGACTTTTTAGTTCACTTTTGAAGCAGTCGGGTTTTTTGATTTTTTGTTTTTAATTACCTATAACTTAATAGTTCGCTTTTAGTTTTCGTTTTACTTTTAAACATATAGGTAAGTGCTATATGTTTTTGAAATCACCTCTTAAAACCCTTTATTTTGATACCCCACAAGATAGTTCCACAACAAAAAAATATTGGGCCACCCACAATATGGCGCCCAAAAGCCGCCATTTTTTTTTTAAATTTTAATGTAGCCATAACACTCGCAAGGTTAAGACGAATCGATTGACTTAAGAATCATCAAAATGAACCTTCGCGTTTGGTCTCTAGAACGCCACATAGTAACAAACATACGGCAAGCTAAAAACATAAACACTTAATAACTAAAGAACTTTACACAAACATCTAACATAGATTTATCATCGACGCTAGGTTCCTGAGCAATAAGGGCGTTCAGCTGATTGAGCGCCTGTGTTTTAGGGGCATATCGCGCTGTCAGGGTACGCCAGGGAGGAGCTGCGAACAGGCACCGCGGGGCACAGGTGCGCGACACCCGTACTCGTTCTGGAGCAAACAGTGAACAGCTAGCTAGCGTGGACGAGTCGTAGATCCTATTGTTCAGCACAAAGAAGTAGTGCATCAACAGGGCACACTTACGTCGCAGTTCCAGCGTGTTGATGTCCATCATTCCTGCGACAAAGAGAGACGGATACAAATAGGGATAGTACGACAGACATAGATCTATGTCTGTGGATGGTACCCATACAACTTTTTATATAGGTATCGAGTAAATTTGTGTAGAACCCGTATCATTAGCTTATACTTATACTCCTGCGGATCCCACATCAGTGAATTATATTCTAGTTTGCTGCGCACAAAGGAAAAATACAATACCATAACGGCATTCTTATCCTAAAAACCATTTACATAACATAATATCACGCCTGGATCCCCCGATAGGGTAGGCAGAGGTTCACCAACAGAAGGTACACCCACATTTCACCAGTAAAGTTAAAATACCATGTAATAGGCTTATTGCCATCAATCGCGCACAAATTCGGACTCCAGGCTGCTTCTGAGAAATTCCAGATGGAAAAACCCAATAATACTATGCCCAGGGCATCGAATCCAGGACCTAATGCTCAGAGCGCTTTTATTTATAACAAGCAGTGCGAGGCTACATATTATGATTTAAAAATAACCAATGTTATTATTTTCAACGATAAAAGCACCCCTTGGCCACTTTGTTATTGTAAAATTTCATTATCTACCTTTTTTTTTTTAAGATTTCCTTGAGATATTTTGATCCTTAATGTTTGCCCTGGCAAATTTAAATACAAGGAAAACCTCCAGATCACGCAATTGAGTTTAATAAATATAAATAACTATGATTTTTCCTATGCCTATGTGCTGTTCCTGGCTATGATCTATCTCTGTGCCAAATTTCATCCAGATCCGTTCAGCCGTTTGAGCGTGAAGAAGTAACAAACGTACACACGACCAATGTGGCGAAGTTGTCAACTGCCTCGGTCACCACGGTCTTTCATGCAGCCGAAGTGCGACACGGAAACTTAAACGACATCATCCAACGTGCTCCCTGTGCTCCATGGCCTGGCACGCGACGATGGCAAAAGACCTGACGGGATGTCTTTGTTTCCATGAAAGATGGGTAGGCCTTTAGTGTGTGCGCTACTTGTGTCGAAACACTTGCGCCATCCCATCTTCCTAGTTCGTCGTGCTGTGCTGGCGCTGCCGCTGCGGCTGCAGAGAACCTCAAGGGGCGGAAATATAATAACCTTCACGGTAGTTATATTTTCGAGCCGTTTGGGGTTGAAACTCTTGGTCCGTGGGGTCCGAGTGCTCATGGTTTGTTTAAAGATCTTTCCAAACGCCTAGTTGACACTTCGCGTGACCCAAGGGCTGGCTTGTAACTTGGTCAGAGAATAAGCATTGCCTTAAAACGTGGCAATGCTGCCAGGCTTTTGGGTACATTACCAGTGCACAACGATGTGGAGGAGTTTTTCGACGCCAAATATATATTATTATTTTAGTTTTTAGTATATTTTTAGGTTTTGTTAGTAAGTAGTTATTGGTTAAAGTGTATATGTTTGTAGTCTTAGTAATTTAAGTATTTTTTTACACTCTATATACTTGTATCTATGTAAATAGATATTTTATTACATACACTCTCATAAACTTTCGGCTTTATATATTAGTGTGATGTGATTAAATGTATTTTAACCGACTTCCCAAAACCGAGGAGGATCCCAATTTTTTATTTTTTTTAACATTTATTTTGGCATAACTCAGTCTTATATAAACGAATATGCATTTTTTTTCTAAAGAAGTTTATTTCAAAATGGTCCCATTAAAATTTAGTAAAGATCTGATGAAGAACTTCGGAGATGTACATCAGAAATCTTCTATAAATGACGGCACATCTATCGGGATTGCAGCAACTGCATGTCTGTTTATTGTGTACACCATTTCATAACATGTCGTCACACAAGTATGCTCTAAACGGGTACGCAGATGAAAACAGTTCACCCTGGTACACTCTCATTCCACTGGTTATGTTCAAGTTACATTTTATTCGGGTAATCTATTCTAGCATCACTGTAGGCATTATAGGTACCTTACTATATAACTTGTCCATTATGTACATGCAGCATCAAAGAATTCTCACCCCTAGAAATGTATCAAAAGCGACATATATGGACAGGAGGATATACTACTATGTTTACGTGCGCCGCGTGCGCGCCATCTCTGTGATATCTCTAAGATGAAATTACTAAGATATTCGAACTAGAGAAAAAAACTGACGACGCTCATGCAAGCGACCGCTAGGTAAAATTCATCGCATCCTACCTATATTTTTAAACTTCCAAATGTGTTAAACAAAAATACTTTTTAAAGATTTGTGATGGACATTATTCATGTCGGCCGTGACATTTATAAAATATTATAAAAAATAGATTAAGAAGAAGATTGAGGGTAAGCTGAGTATTTAAGTAAAACATGACATATCATCATACTCGTCTGCTTGTGTTGTTCGAATAACGACTTATAATTACAATAATATGATGTCTCGATTGAGTAAATTTTAAAAGTTAAAAATAATCGTCCTTTTGGAACTAAATCGGATTCTTTTACAATCACCCGCAAGCTTATACGTGTCTTTTGCAAGAGCAAAACGATAGCGATCAAACGCTTCATGTCATAAAAGTCGGCATTACCTGCAGTGTAAGTATGATAAGTCCTACACAATCGTTTACTAATCGCTCGCTCTTTGTCAAATGCACTTATTAAAACCGCCAACAACTCTAAAACTTCTGTATTGAATCTATAGGTACAAGGATCTATAAGTATGAACCTGCCAGAAAAAAATAACTAACCGAAGCTCATCGTCAAGCCAGGATAAGATTTGCAATTTGTTTTAATAATATGGTAAATGGAATGAAATCAAGATTACCAGTTATGGAAAATAAAGGTTACCCTTGTAACGTTACGTATAGCTCAGTCAAGCTATATGTAAGCCACGTTAATAAAAATAAATAATTATAAACTAAAATTAATGAAAAGGATATTGGGTATAAAACTATGGGCCGGCTTCGCACGACGTGGGCAGCTAACCAGGCAGCAGCTCGGGCAGGAATTCGGAATATGGAATGCCCGCGGTAGGCTGGTGAGAAGGCACCACGACGGACAAGCAGACGGTTGGTAGCCAGATAAGCAGGTAATCGGGCAGGTAGGCAGTGGAGCAGACAGCAAGGGATGGTCAAGGCAGGCAGGATGTGGAGTAGGCAGCAGGGCGGAAGCAGGACGGATAGACATGCAAACGTAGGCTCCAAGTGGTGTGTAGACCGGCTATGGCTCAATACGCCAAACAGCGGGGCCTTTGATGCCAACAGATAACCGCTGAGGGTAAGGATCCAGGAAATAATGCCTTCGGGAACCACACAAAATATCTTTAATTGGAGCGTTTAAAATTAAAATAATAGCTGGTAATTCACAGTTTTAGCGAGTTTTTCAGAATAGAAGATACACTTCGTATTATACCCAGTACAGTACCCAGTAGTTAACCGACTTTCGGCGTTCAGTCCAGATTCAAAACTAAAAAGCTGACGCCGGTTTTTTTCATCGTTCTGCCAGCCCTTCTAAATTGTGAAATCAAATCCCAATAAAAAATATAAAGACCAGAACGAATAAAAAAACGGCTTTACAGATGTGGGGAAGTCTGCGGTGCCCTTAAAATAATGTACAACTAGCTTAAGGAAAGGTTATTTATTTATTTGTTATATGCTTTATTGTACACCTAAAAATACAATTATAACAAGAAACTTAAAATTAATACAAATACAATGGGCGGCCTTATCGCATAGCGCGATCTCTTCCAGGCAACCTGGTTACCGAGCTACCGGGCCGCAGATCCGGTCTCTCCGTGAGGTGGTGGAGCGTTTGAACCTGTCCTTTCAGGCAGTCTCCGAATGAGGCGATATCAATCTGGTCAGGTTTAATGCTGCTAAAACCCAGGCGTGTCCTTTTTCTGCAAGAAAGAGCCAATCTCAGGCTCCGACTTTCTGAGATGTGACTGTGCCAATAACGGACCATCTTGAGCTTCTTGGCGTTACGTTGACATCGACTCTCAATTTTGGCTCATACATTGAGGCAAAGGCTCAATTGGCAGCCAAAAAGCTGGGGATCCTTGCAAAGGTGAGAAGGTACTTCACGCCGGAACAGCTGCTCAATTTATATCAAGCGCAAGTTCGATCATGCATGGAGTACTGTTCTCAAATCTGGGACGGATCTGCAAAATACCAACTTGACGCACTAGAGTCGATCGAAAAGCGGGCCAAGAGGCTCATCGGCGATGAGGCGCTGGTCAAGTCAAAGCTCAAGAGTCTTGAACATCGTCGCCGAGTTGCCAGCCTGTCGGTTTTTTATCGGTTACATTTCGGGGAGTGTGCGATGGAATTGCACGATCTAGTTCCACCTAGCCCGTTTCATCATCGAACTACCAGAAGTACGGCGATGCGCCATCGATACATGGTAGACATCCCACCCATACGCACAAAACGTTTTGGGAACACTTTTATTATGCGTACAGCTAAGGAGTGGAATTCCGTGCCGGAGTCTGTGTTTCCCGAAAGTTACAATCTGGGGGTTTTTAAGTCAAGAGTGAATAGGTTATTTCTAGGCAAGCGTGTTTCACCGTCGACCACATCATCGCTTACCATCAGGTGAGATAGTGGTCAAGCGCGAGCCTAAAGGTGATAAAAAAAAGGTCTAGGTAGTCCATGATACCTATGTTATGTCTATGGCTTAAGAAAATAAAATAGACAGACAGACTTCATATCAGATGTAGATGTGTGATGTGATGTCAGAGTATAAAAAATTCCATGATTTTACAAATAAGCAATATAAATTAAGTTTAAGAATACGAATCAATCAGAGATAACCAAAAATATGCTTTTCAGGTGTTATAATACAAAGAATACATAACAATGAGTTAAGAGTTGATACAATATCAAAAAATATGAAGTTGTGGTTTTCATAGTGTGTTAAAGAACGTAAGTAAACTAATTGATGTGGAATTAATACCACACCCTCTCCGTTATAACAGTTAAGTTTTTTTATAATTAATAGTTTTTTTGTAAACATTCAAAAATTTCAAGAGATGTAAATTGTTGTTGTTTGGTTCAAACGTGAGTAATATTTTGGTTCTCTTTTGAAATATTCAAAACTATATCAGTTTTTTCAGTAAATAAATATTTGTTCATCTTAATTGGTTACTATATTAATTAATACCTTATGAATAATAAATAATAATGTTCGGTTTTTTTTTGTTCCCGATACTAGTGGGCTTTATGGCAACCTTGTCACGTAAATCTTTATTCTGTGATTTATTCTGGCTGGCGGCCTCACTCAATAATTCAAAGTTGTAAATGTCAAAGTGGCCGCCGCAACTTAAAATTTTCTTCCGCGCTTGTTTGTGTTGTGTGTCCATTTTGTGATTAATTATTGGTTTTTAAGTGTTTGTCTACATCAGAAGTCAAGTTGAGTCTCTCTTTCGTCCTGTTAGTGGATTACTACCCATAAACTAATATTTTTCAGTCGCTACGTTGTGACAAGCAATTTTCACAAAAAATGTGAAAACTGTTGTGTTATACCTATTTAGTGATATTCTTGCGAAAAGACGCTTATTTTGTGCAGTGTGTGTCTATCAAAATATATACAATGCCTCACCGTTGCTATTTTGGATGTAAGGACACTGGTAAGTTATTTTTTACACAACTGCTCAAAAAATATTTTTTTTTTACTCTAATTATTTCTTTGGCCCGCTTAAACAGAATTCTTCTAATAATCATGTTTAAAAACCTTTCGTTCTCTTAATTTTCATCATATTCTAAAAAATATCATTTAAAAAGAATTGCTTTTCTCAAAGCTTCAAATGTCTAGATTTCGTTTACGTTTTATAAACTTATGTTTCGACTGGCAATTTGCAGACACAATTGATTTTTAATATTGTCCACTGGTGCTTTTTGCCAGATGACGAGGTAATATTCAATCGTCTGTCTTATGTTGCATGCCATACGGTAGAATGTACTGGATCCAATTGTTTTTTTCTTTTTTACACCATCAAAACTATGTTTTGTTACCCACATTCTTTGCAAATAAATGATTTCTGATTTCTTATTCCAACTGAGTTTTCTGTTTTTTCTTTTTTCAGTTCAATTGCATACCAGCGAGATCACTCCAGACTAAAATGAAGTATCTTCAAAATGAAATAGGAAACGAAAACTACTGCCCAAAAGTATTATAATAAAAACTAAAAATTATAAAAACAGAAGCTAATATTCCTATAATATTTTCTGTTTTTATTATATTTAGAATTTCCTAAATAAGTGATAAAATTGTAACGCTGACAGTAAAATTTAAAAATATTCCTTCTGTTTAATTTCTTAAAGTAATGAGCTATTTTTACATATACATACAGGGTGTCCCAGAAATCGACGTCAAGCCGTAAATGGGTGATAGACCAAGTTATAACAGTTCTCAGAAAAATACGAAAAAAAATCTGTCTCATGTTTTTAAAAATTGATGGTCACTTTAATAATTTACTAAAAAAATCAATCCCTGTAATGGTTCTTTAACTCCAATTGCTACAAATCCCATAATTTATCTAATTTTTTTATTATTATGTAATCTTGTATAATGCTTGTGTAGATTTTTGCCTAAAATTCAAAGCCAACTCCTCCTACTTGGAAGAAAATTAAACTTTTTCAAAACCAAATTATTCAAATTTACTATTTCGCCCAACTTTAACTGACTGTACTGAAAAAAAATGTACTACGCTAGTTTGGCAAGTAACATGAAAAATTGGCGCATTTAATAAGGATTCAAAAATGGTGTAACACTTGCTAGATTACGTTTTCAATAATTGGTCAAGTTTTTTTTTGTAAGGCGACGGGCGCGGCGGCGGGGCGGCCGCGGCGGGCGGGCGGCGGCGGCGGCGGCGCGCGGCGCGCAAAGGAGTCGCGGTCTCAGTTTTTACACAAAATGTCCATACTTCTACTTGGATTTTCTTCAAAATACTTTACCAGATTTATTAGAAGACGTGCCACTGAACGTTTACAGGGAAATGTGGTTCCAGCAAGATGGCTGCCCAGCGCATTATGCCCGTTTAGTAAGAGAACATCTTGATGAAGAATACCCGCTCAGGTGGATAGGGCGCGGTGGGACAATCTTGTGGCCACCCCGTTCGCCTGATTTAAATCCCCTAGATTTTTTTTACTGGGGAGCGGTAAAAGAGAAAGTGTACTCAAAAACAATAGAGAATTTAGCCGAGCTGCGGGAAAGAATAACGGAAGCCGTTGTCTTTGTAAACAGGGGATGATTTGCCCGGCAAATAACCAGATCTTTTTTAAGAAGATGTCGTGCTTGCATTGCCGTCGAAGGAAGGCAGTTTGAACATTTATTGTAATAAAAAAAAAAAAACTGATAATTTGCTTTTTTTTTTCTAAGATGAGAAATCTGGTCCTGACTTAAAGTAAAAAGGTTGAGTCACTATCATAACTTTGCTCTTAAATTACGTAAAATTTCGATTTCTTATCTCGCTCACACTTCGTAAAATGACTCTCTCCGTCTCTATCGAACTAGAAACGGAGTTTAGCAAAGCTTTAGGTAAGCTAAAGTCATTTTAAGGAAGTATGGACATTTTGGGTAAAAACCGATACTATTTACAAAAAAATATTTGACCAATTATTGAAAACGTAATCTAGCAAGTGTTACACCATTTTTGAATCCTTATTAAATGCGCCAATTTTTCATGTTACGTGCCAAACTAGCGTAGTACATTTTTTTTTCAGTACAGTCAGTTAAAGTTGGGCGAAACAGTAAATTTGATTAATTTGGTTTTGAAAAAGTTTAATTTTCTTCTAAGTAGGAGGAGTTGGCTTTAAATTTTAGGCAAAAGTCTACACAAGCATTATTCAAGATTACATAATAATAAAAAAAAAAAAAAAAATATGGGATTTGTAGCAATTGGAGTTAAAGAACCATTACAGGGATTGATTTTTTTAGTAAATTTTTAAAGTGAACATAATTTTTTTTAAACATGAGATAGATTTTTTTTCGTGTTTTTCTGAGAACTGTTATAACTTGGTCTATCACCCATTTACGGCTTGACGTCGATTTCTGGGACACCCGTATAAACTAACGCCTCTTTCCCATGGGGCTAGGCAGAAACTACAGTCGACTACACTCACGTTCAGACAATTCATACATTCATTTTTAATTTAGTGATTTATTGCAACTTTTAAAAAATTATGTTAATTTTTAAAATGGTTTTCTGATGACAGATAATATTTCCCAGTTACTTAACTTGTTTTCGTGTACTTGATGTAAAATACATAATTGTTACAAATTACAATGAATTGCTGGAACCAAATAGTAAATAGCTTCGAAGCAGCCGCCGAAATCCAAATTTTCTTGTTTTTTTGCAGCCGTTTACGTCGTATTTTGATCAAATGTGATTCGCGAATTTAATAAATCGTGTATTGAATCACGATCATTAAAATATCAATCTCGTTGTTTATGTTTTAATGATTGTATTTTAGTAAATGCACCATCATTATATTCGCGAATCGTATTTTGATCAAAATACGTCGTAAACACAGCTAAAAAACAGAAAAATTTTAATTTCACGGGCTACGTACAAAGCGTTTTTTTTTTTCTTTTTAGTTCCCGTTTAGATATGCAGATGGCGTTTCGAATCTACATGCTTCGAAATGACACAAGAGCGCTCTCTTCTCCCATATTATATTATTTTACTCTTTGCCGTAATATTTATTTTTTAAATCTGTGCACCGGGCGGTCGCCATTTTTGACAGCACAAGGGGCCGTGCTCAAACTTTTTGTGATTAAAAATTTAGTTTTTTTTATTTTGAGTGGCTGTTGTTTTCTGCTGGAAAAACATGAAACGGTAAGTTTTGAATTGTTTTTAATAGTTTTTTTTTGTATTTGGCCTAAATTCCAGCAGATATACGTATTTCAACGAACGCCGTCCGACATTGTTGTTTATTTTTTTCTGCGTGCGAATATTTTATTTTTTATTTCTTATTTTTGCAAATATGACTATATCAAACTGTTGTTATTTACAATGCTACGTTAATTAACAACAGAAATAATGCATTTAATTGTAGTGGTAACGAAACGAATTCGAATAAAAAAAAAAACAGCCACCAACTGTCCACCCTGCCAATTTGCCTTATTTTTTTTTTGAAAAGTTTGTAATTCTCGTGGGATGAAAAAATGTATAGGGGGGTGTGGTATTTTGATAGATTATTGTGAAATAGGGTGTATTCCAGTAAATAAAATTAAAACTTTATGAAATAATGGTTTATTTTTTTATTTCTATCTTCTTTTATACACGAAACTGGAAAAAAAATCCCTTACACTGACTTTACACAACAATTACCAATACTTACAAGGTAAAACTGGATAAATCCATTTGGAATATGATAGCTTCTTTCATAGAGATTGTAACAACATAAGTTTCATACATGGTTCCCATACAAAACTTCCGAGAAGTCGACGATTTACTGACACCGCGCCCATAGCGCAAAAGGCGCCAGGGTACCCGGACACATGGGTAATTTTCGGCCTGCCTGGTGGACATCTAAGGGGATACGGAAACCCCTCCGCCTCTTGAGTCTGTTCTGAGATTATAATAATGTGTGTAGTTAGGTAGTTTAAATGATTCTGCATCCTCTTTTGATCTTAACCATTTTTCCGTGAGTAGGATAACATGGGTTGTGTTATCGATCGATTGTAAGGAACATTTCAGTTCGTCAAATTTGCCTCGCCTGCGTATACTTCTCGCATTTGCGTAAAATAAATTTAAGGTAGATTTTGATGTATATAAATCCTGGTAGGTGTGACATAGCTGATAGGTAATAGTTTCGTTTGTGTGGTTTTGCAAGACAGGCGAGATTAGGGATTGCGGTTTTTTGAAGGCATTTCTACGATCTTTGGAGTGCCGCTAACATACTTGATAATCAGATCCTTTTCCCCGTTTTCTTTGCGTCGAGCCAACTCTTGGCTCATTTCTTTCATTATATTTTTTTTGAGTAGGGGTCTGATCTGAGTATAATTTGATGCTGCTTGGTACCTTATTTTTATTCCTATTATACCTATTCCAGACTATAATCTACCCAATTTCAACCAGATCTATTCAGCCGTTCTGGCGTGATTGAGTAACAAAAATACATTCATCTGTCTGTATAACCTATGCCCACAATAAAAAGATTTGATTTGATTCGTAGTTATAATATTAGTAAGATAAGATGTTATTTATTTTCTAATAAATGCTAGTTAAGAACCAAATATATTTTTTACATAATAACGCTGGTGTCCCGCTCTCACGAAAAAAGTAAATGGTCAGGTTAGGCATAACTCACTATCATGACATAGAACAGACATAGAGGAGCTCGTGGCTAAATAATAACAGCCGCACTGGTCGATCACCATGGTTAAGCAACGCTTGACGAGGTCGGTCCGTGGATCGGTGACCCATTTCAACATACCGAAGTTTCTCCGTGCCTCGGAAAGCACGTTAAGCCGTTGGTCCCGGTTGTCATTTGAAGAACTTTGACAGTCGTTACGGAAAGTCAGAAGCTTGAGATCTGACACCAGTCTTGACAAGGGGTACCGTGTTACCCAGTTACTGGGTTGTGGAGGTCATATAGGCAGTCGCTCCATGTAAAACACTGGTACTTAGCTGAATCCGGTAAGCTTGGAAGCCGACCCCAATGTAGTTGGGAAAAGGCTAGGCAGATATATATATATTATATGACATAGAACAGACGAATCGATTTCTTTGGCGGTTGACTGTGTTCTTACTTAGTAAGAGTATGAGCTCTATCTCGCTTGTAAGCGAAACAATAGGAGTATTTTATACAAAATATCTGTGTAGGTACTATCGATAGACTACTATATAACAGCATGACTGGCGGATGGGACATTATGGAATAAGGAAACGTGTTGCGCTGACCCCAAGTAACATAGGACAAGAATAGGAAAATGAAATTCTATGTGCTGTCGACAAGTTTGATCCTAAGCGTATTTTACTATAGACATTCTAATACAATTAGGTTGAATTTTGCTTAAATATATACACTTAAGAGCAAATTTATCGCACAGGCACCCTATTTTGAATTTAAATCGCAGATATTAAGAGCAAATAAAGTTGGTAATCTATATATATAAAAAGCAATGCCACTTTTCGTTGTAATTTTATAACTCAAGAACGGGCAAGCGGTAAAGGACGTCAGATTCCAAGTAGGTCAGAATCCATGTACGTCATTTTCCAGTTAGGTCATTTTCCAACTAGGTCAGATTTTGAGTTGGTAATGCACAGTACAGTCAGTATCATAATTTTCCGACATGAAATTAAGCCATGTAAATATGAATATTTTTTTTATTCGTAGTAAGTTTTCAAAATTTATATACCATGAAAACAAAAAAAAATACATTTTCCATCTTTAAACATTCTTACATTAGCATTTATATTCGGCGATGGAGCTCAGATTCCAAGTAGCTCAGATTAGGATAGTAGCATTTCTTCTATGCTTGAAATGTTGTGCTCCGAATCTGAGCTTATAGATACGGTAACTTAATTTGGATGCTCTTCTTAAAAATTCGGATACAGTTATGTGCCCGGTTATGCACTCTTCATTTAAAAATTTTCAATGACTCAACAAATTTTCTGTCAACACTTCTAGATTTACAATAAATACAACAATATTTATACCCTTTATAAACGGTACACGGTTTACCCTTTGCCGTAAAAATCACTTTCAAATCTTCGGAGTCACCGCGATCCATTTTTTATGTAATGTAATAGATTATTAGCGATTTAATAAAGATGACGTTGATTGTCATAATCATAGACTTATTTATAATAGATTGAGAGTCATATTATTGACTGAATAATTATTAGCTCACCAAATAAATTAAGCGGCAAGGTACATACATAGCGGTAATATATATATAATAATAACACAATCAAGGAATTTACATATAGTAACCCCCAGTTTCCCAGCTTAGAATTATCGGAGAACTAATGTGACAAATTGTCAAGCACTTGTTATCTGCTCTGATTCGTTGAATGAATTTTCAACAGCCAATCACAGCAGATAACGCGTGCTTGACAATTTGTCACATTAATTCTTCGATAATTTTGAGCTGGGATACTGGGGGTTAGTGTTATCATTTCTACACTATATAGTCCGTGCCACCAAAGAAGTCTCGCAGACATGGTGCGATGAATATAATATGTCCAGCAGGCCTTTTCACTCGCCCCGGCTACCGGGTACCTGGCGGCGAAGTATGTAGCCATGAACGTTAGCTTTTAAATGTACGCCAACATGGCTATACATTCGCCGCCGGGCACCCGGCTCCGGCTACCCGCCAACCGGGGCGTGTGAGAAGGCACTAACTGTACCAGAAACCATTACTTACACAAAATCTGACCTAGTTGGAAAATGACCTAACTGGAAAATGACGTACATGGATTCTGACCTACTTGGAATCTGACGTCCTTTACCGCTTTCGCTCACCTATCCAAACCAAATGTTTAGGCTTTGTTCGGACTATTTAGTAGATGGTTTACGTTTTTTTTTTTTTCAATAGTTATTGTAGGTAGGTAGCCAGTTGACGGTAGCGAAGCCGCGGAGGTCAGATAGTCAAATATATAGTATGCGATTTCTAGAACGGTTATTTCTTGTTAGACATAGAGGATTTTGGAAGTAAAACGAGAAGTCTTACGTAAATGGTGTTTTATTAAGTGAACTAAAATCTTAAAACATAATTCTTACACACTAGTTTACATTACATCGCTATCGATCATTAACCTATGTCTGTCAAAACTTATTAGCAAACGTAAAGACTCATGGCATGGAAGAGAACATGAAATTCTAACAGCTACGGCGACCACGACACTTGAGTGTTCTAGTGCGTTCTTTTAACACTAAAAAAATAAAAATATTGCTAAAACAAATGCATAATTGTTAATTAAGTATTTATTCCATTTGATCAATATGTACATCAAGAAAGGAGAAAATTTTCGGCACAAGATGTAAGAAGCAAAGTCATCCCATTTTTAGGGTTCCGTAGCCAAATGGCAAAAAACGGAACCCTTATAGATTCGTCATGTCTGTCTGTCTGTCTGTCTGTCCGTCCGTATGTCACAGCCACTTTATTCCGAAACTATAAGAACTATGCTGTTGAAACTTGGTGAGTAGATGTATTCTGTGAACCGCATTAAGATTTTCACTCAAAAATAGAAAAAAAAACAATAAATTTTGGTGGTCCTGATACTTGAAACTGAAACTAAAATATTTTTTTCCATCAAACCCATACGTGTGGGGTATTTATGGATAGGTCTTCAAAAATGATATTGAGGTTTCTTATATCATTTTTTTCTAAACTGAATAGTTTACGCGAGAGACACTTCCAAAGTGGTAAAATGTATGTCCCCCCCCCTGTAACTTCTAAAATAAGGGAATGATAAAACTAAAAAAAATATATAATGTACATTACCATGTAAACTACCAGCGAAAATTGGTTTGAACGAGATCTAGTAAGTAGTTTTTTTTTAATACGTCATAAATCGTAAACCGCAATTTACCAAGTACGGAACCCTTCGTGCGCGAGTCCGACTCGCACTTGGCCGGTTTTTACAGTTGATTTCTACTATATTCTGTTTTGTTATATCCAGTGTGAAACTTATGTATTTTGTATTGTTATAACTTAAATATTTAGGGTCTCCAACAATGGATATACTCTATCAACAAATGTTAGGTAATGAGTATTTAGGTATCAAATTGGTGTGCCCCTTCACTTACTGGAGACCACAGAATGTACAAAAAAAGCGACTGAACTAAAAAAGAATACTACTAAAAAAATAAACAAGCCATTGCAAACATAGACAGTAATAAAAAATATATTGAAACAATAACTATTTCAAAAACTTAAATTAACTCAAACGAAAACTGAAATTAAATCCTTTAAAAATTTCTTATTCATTGCCAGAGATTCACAGATGTCTAAGCTTATGACAATAACGTAGCTATACTTATCTATTGTGCATCATGCGATGATTTTACCTTGTATATATCGGCGATTGAACGAATTGTGGATATCTTTTTATTCCTGGACACCACTGATTATACCAATGCTTATCTTAACTAATATTATTGACTTTATTCAAATTGACTCACAAATCAGTGCAACGGTTTTCTATCCTTCTTTGACTTCTCGTATTTTTAAACCTTGATCTCATACTCATCGTGTTTATAAGAGAATACTCTCAGGTTACGTAGCAACTCTTTAATCGTTTTGTCAGTATGGACACTAGTCTGTGTGGTATCAGTATGGATACTAGTCTGTGTGGTAGCAACATCACATCTTTCCCCCTCATAGTCCGCCGTGCACTCGCAAACCGGTTCATCTTCTTCGTTCAGGATACAGTCACCGTTGTGTAAACAGTGCTTATGGCACGCGTTAACTTCGCAACGTTCACCGGAGTAGCCGGCGTTGCATCTGAAATGAAGATAACATAATAAAACCAACTTATTTAGGGCTAGTTGTAATAAGTGAATTAAACATATGAACTACTTATAAAATTGATGTAATTTCTTTGAAACACCAGGGCGTGCAAGTACTCGTATGAAAAACTTTTACAATGGTTCTTGTCGACCCTGATAAGCATAAGCATCCAATAATGATTACACTGCTGGGACACAGGCCTCTTCTCGTGAGAATCTTGATATCGCAAAAAATGGCTACATTTTGCCATGGAAATTAGTTGCATGGTTGATCATGTAGCAACAGTTTATGAGGACTTTCAGTCTCTGAAATATTGCCAATGAGTTAAAAATCATCCTGTACAGATTCAAATTAAATAAACAAAATTTAACCTCGTACGCAAACGGAGTTTAGCTGTTTGTCTGGCTGTGGGATTTAATATAGTTTTTTTATTGTTTTTTTTTTAGAGTGACCTTAGCTATGTTTGATGAAAATTCGTTTAGCTATTATGTAGCTGTGTTTAGTTATGCGCATTGTTGACTTTTGATTGGAGTTTTTACACAAGATTTAGTGTTACTATAGTCTATTGAACGTAGAATGTTTATTTATTTATACTTTATTGTACACCAGAAAATAAAGGAACAAAAGAAACTTATATCTGAAAAAATATACAACGAGCGACCTTATCTTTTTTCGCGATCTCTTCCAGGCTTCTTTATTCGTAGAACAAACGTACAATTAAATATAAAAAAGCAATGCGACCTAATCAGACAGACCCAATAAGCTTAATGTGAGCAGTAAGTATTTTTATACAAGCGTCGTATTACCGTCGGAAAAACATCGAAATGCGAGTCCTGGTTAGGTATCCTAACTTTATACTTTGAAACATACAAGTTTCCTTCTGAATAACGAGGATCTTAACATTCAGATCTGTCTATCTACACTGGCCTTCGAAACTAAGTACTACCCTTTTGACATTGCAATTTCTCAGGTATTATTCAGTCAGGTTTTCCACCAATACTGCTGAGCGTGCCCGCCTGCTGGCTGTAGGAGAATGGGAGTCGGGCCCTCTGGCTACAGGCACTACCGTCCTCCAACATAGGTACTATGTTGAGTGATAACACCTTCCGGATCGCTACATGTCTGCGTTTGGGTGCTCCCAGCGGAGCTCCACATCGTTGTCAATGTGGTGAAGCAGTCGACCGCCTCGGACACCAAGGCCTATCCTGCAGTAGAAGCGCTGGTTGGTTAGCACGGCACGCCAGCATTAATGACATCATACGTCGGGCTCTTGTCACCGCCGGGGTGCCAGCTGTTTTAGAACCCAATGGCTTGGCGCGCGACGATGGGAAGAGACCAGACGGGATGACCATAATGCCTTGGAAGGTGGGTTGGCCTTGGTGTGGGATGCAACATGTGTCAACACCCTTGCGCCATCCCATCTTCTTAGCACGGCGGGCTGTGCTGGGGCAGCTGCTGCTGGTGCAGAAAACCTCAAACGGCGCAAATACAACATCCTTATTGTAAGTTATATATTTGAGCCGTTTGGGGTTGAAACATTAGGTCCATGGGGTCCGAGTGCTCTTCGAGTATTTCGAGACGTAAGCAAGCGGTTAGTCGACTCTTCACGTGACCAGAGGGCTAGGCTTTTCCTTGGCCAGAGAATAAGCATTGCCATCCAACGTGGCAATGCTGCCAGCGTTCTGGGCACTTTTCACTTTGACAGCGATGTGGACGAATTTTATGACGCCCTATGACCCCCGCCCTTTTATTCCTAGTTTTATTATGTGCGTGTGAACTGAGGGACCACACTGGTTATTCGCAAAATAAAAATCGTAGGATTTAGTAGTAGATTTAAAACAATTGTAGAACAAATCTGGGAATTTGTAAACAAATATATTAAAAACTACAGCCCTTAAAGTGTGGTCCCTCAGTCCTCACAGACCATCAGCCAGATCTCGGGAAGTATCTGAAAAATTAAGGTGTTGTGACTACAGACTTTTAGTAAAGAATTTGTAAAGATATTTACTAAAAAACAGACCACAAAGTATAATAGACAAAAAATATATAACGGCTAAACTGTGGTCCCTCATACCACACAAGAAAGACAAATATTTTAGTGAGTACTATCGAATCAAATTAATAAACTCGTTCTTTTTCTACATAATGTTTTAGTAAGAGACTTAAAACATTTTGTAAAAAGAAATGGAAAAAAACTATCGACGCAATTTGAAGATAGCGATTAATAAAAGTGGTCCCTCAATCCTCACATCCACTGACATATATGCATGTACTAGCTGCTAGACGAGAGTGATATCAGAAAGACTAGTGTACTTAACTTTTAGTAGCAAGTTTCTACTAAATAATTGTTATCTAAAACTGTTTATTTCTTACCTCTTAGCTGAGATAATGTTATTTTTTTTATTCCTATGAAAATAGATAGACTAGTGTGACCACACAATGAAACAAAATGTAGACAGTATTATTATACTTCATTTAGTATAGCACTAAATTTAACGAAAACAATGTTAAACTGTTAATTTATGTTTAATGAGTATCTGCTCAGTGGTTTTTTACGTACGCATAGTGTTTATTAGGATAAATAAAACAGGAAACTGAGAACAAGTAATTACTTACGGCTGCAGTCGAGGATGCGAATAAAACCGATATAATTTACTTAATAAATTTAATTAAAGTAATTATTATATTTAGATTTTATAATAACGTGTAATAATACACATAATTTTAATAGTATAGGTATTATGCCATGCGAATTGTGGACGGTGGAAGTTTATGGAAGGAGGTGCATAGCGTGTGCTCGACTGTTTGCTCTCCTTTGCTGCTTGCACGTTGACCAAGAAGAACGTGCTACCTGACAGCTATGGTGTGCTTTATATCTGTTTGACTTAATTAAGGGTTATTATACACATTTATTAATTCCAAAAATGTCTATTTATTTTCAGCGGCAATTTTTCAACCTCTTTGTTGTTACTAAAAAAACTGTATTACCCGGTTAAATTGAAAATGTTTTGTTTACTCGCATAATATTATTGTAAGTCTATGAGGCGCCTTGCGTGTCTTTTACTATTTTTGGAAATTATAGTTCCAAGGAATAAAAGTGCCGGCGAAGAAACAAGCAAGCTGATTAGGTAAAATAACGAAATTTATACAATACCTACTCAAGCAAGTACGTTTATACCTATTGTAGCGTTATAAAATATATATTTTTTTTAACGCAACGATAACGTATAATTTTAACATAAAAAAATATAATACACCGAAAATAAAAAAAATGTAAAAAGATAAAACACATATTTTTTTAAACCAGGAAGAACCGCAATTTTTAAAAGGTTTAAAGTTAAAAGCTGAATTCACGTGCCTAATCTTCAACGCAGATGCAACCGGTTTTATGATGGCTTAATTTTAAGCATACAAGTAAAGTACGATACCATAACATGATATACCAGGCCCCTCAGAAAGTATTGCGAAAAAAAGTTTTTATATATGGGAGACTGGCCAGTTATAATGTTTTTCGAAAATATGATTATTTATAAGTAAAAATAAGTAAGTTCCAATTTCAAAATTTCCCTCCACATTTTTTGCGAGTTAATTCAAAGTATTGTGTCTCACTGAAATATGGATCTGCGCCGGGAACATTTTAGAGCTATGATTTTATACGATTTCAAGTGTCGCCTGAAACCGGATGAATCGTACGATAGACTTCAAATGGCATTCATGGATGAAGGCCCTTCCAAGGCAACCGTGTATCGTTGGTATAACGAATTCAAGCGCGGTCGACCAACTTTGGGGGATGACGAAAGAAGCGGTCGCCCTTTGACGGCTGTTACCGAAGAAAACGTGCTAGCAGTGAAAAATTTAATCCAAGACAATAGGCGAATTACATATCAGGAGATTCAACACATATTGAAGATTGGATCGGGAAGCGTTCACGAGATTCTACACAGCCATCTTCGCGTGAGGAGGATAGTATCACGCTGGGTGCCGCACAACCTCACCGATGCTCAGAAGCAGGCCCGGATGGAATGGTGCCGTGATATGCTTAACAAATTTGAAGCAGGCTCGTCTCGGCGTGTTTACGACATCGTTACAGGTGATGAGTCCTGGATTTATCAATACGACCCAGAAACCAAGCGCCAGTCGACTGTTTGGGTGTTTCAAAATGAGCCAACGCCTACCAAAGTGAAGCGATCTAGAAGCGGGGGTAAGATTTTGATCGCTAGCTTTTTTAATTTGACTGGCCACTTGGTATCAATTCCCTTACGGGATCAAAGAAGCATTAATGCCGAATGGTATACTACCAAATGTTTGCCAGAAGTTTTCTCTGTTATAAGCAACAAGCGACCAAACACAGGGCTCCGCGGGCTACTGCTCCACCACGACAATGCACCTGCGCACACCGCACTCAAAACGAGGGACTTCCTGGACAGCACGCCAGTCAAACTCCTGGGTCACCCTCCTTACAGCCCTGATCTAGCACCGTGTGACTTCTTTTTATTCCCAAAAATAAAAAATCAGCTCAAAGGGATACAATTTTCGTCGCCGGAAGATGCGCTGGCTGCGTTCGAGCAGGCTGTAAACGAGGTGTCTGCGGCGGACTGGAAAAAGTGTTTTGAAAACTGGTTTAGGCGCATGAATCTTTGTATAGAGGCTGGTGGAAAGTACTTTGAAAAGATTTAATAAAAATATATGTACGTATAGAACAATTTTTTTTAGTTTCGCAAAACTTTCTGAGTGTCCCACGTAAGTAAGGTTATAAAAGTTGGAAACGATAAAAAGTAAGCTAAGTTAAAAAAAAAAATATATTACAATAGCCAGCCATTCGTCGGGAATCCACGCTGGAAGAACAAAACTGCCTTTGGTAGTGCCTCTCCAAAACACGACGTTTTTAAAACATTATGTATTGAATCCGTTGAAAGATGTTCGGAATCCCGAAAACTGCAGATACTCCAGGGGTCATTCGTTCTGTCCCGGGGGTAAGAAGCCGAAGTCGGCTCAACTGTAATCGGTTTTGATTCATGACGCATAAACTCATGTCAGCGACAAGATTTCTTATGATTAGCTTGTCACCAGTCTTGGCAGGACCGCCCAGTCCTCCAGTCTGTCGCACGGCAACTATGAGGCATGCCCTGGTAGCGAAACGATAGTTGGTATCTCTGACAGAGCTCAGTAGCAGAGACATGCGGTACGCGAGCTCCGGCGCGCTCGTGTACTTGTATATCACGTACCCTCGGCCTAACGACGAGGAATGTGCCATCCCCGCACAAGAATTGACATGGCCGTGGTCATAAATTGCTGGCCATTTTAAAACACACTTTTAAACAGTAACTAATAATAAAAACATTATACCATTATCACTACCTTACTCCAACGAAAACACTATTTGAAAAGACCAAATTATTAAATCTCAAACAACTGTACACATACGGTACCTGCATTCTAATAAAAAAAATCACCACAAACAGCGTACAATCAAAGCTAAAATTACACAAAAAAACAATTTCATACAACCTAAGAAATAAAAATCAATTACAACGAAGACAAGCTCGGACAAACTACGGTAAAAAAACCATATTGTTCGAAGGAGCACAGCTGTTTAACGACCTACCAAATGACCTAAAAGATTGTGATAATATTAACAGATTTAAGCTAAAACTGAGAAATTACGTTTATGAAATGTAGTCATACCGCATATTAAATGTTAGCAATTACATACTTCCTATATATTTGTTTTGTATAACTTCACCAGCACGCATCGGAGGCAAAATGTATTTATTTAGATATAAGCAATTACTTTGTATCTCATTGTAAGTGAACCTATGTATTGTTCTTATGAGAATAAAATTCTTTAAACCGAACTATATAAAATACCAATTATTAATTTAGTAGATAATTTCAGAGCCAAAATTTTTTTATAAAGTACTTCTAAACAAGATTCCAACTAGTAAGTAACATATATTATTATTGTCGTTAGTGGAGTGTTTGTAGTTATACTACATATATAGTGCTTTTGTTTGTATTACCTATTGCCTGTAATGTTCTTATGTGTTTTTGAGGGTTTCGTACCCAAAGGGTAAAAACGGGACCCTATTACTGAGACTCCGCGGTCCGTCTGTCTGTCTGTCTGTCTGTCACCAGGCTGTATTTCATGAACCGTGATAGCTAGACAGTTGACATTTTCACAGATGATATATTTCCGTTGCCACTATAACAACAAATACTAAAAACAGAATAAAATAAATAATTAAGTGGGGCTCACATACAACAAATATGTTTTTTCTGCCGTTTTTGCGATTATGGTACGGAACCCTTCGTGTGCGAGTCCGGCTCGCACTTGTTAACTATAAGTGAAAACTTTAATTGGTCTTGATCTTATTATAATAACGAACAATTGTTAAAATTTGCTGTAAGTTTTCCAAATAAAATAAAATATATTTAAACGGGTACGTATTGCAATATCTAAAATAAAAAGATCTAACGTAAAATAACCTTCGTTCAAAACACCCTAAAATCTAAATACCTACTGTTACCAACCTCCGACCTTGGATATACCAGCTTGACTTAATTCTAAAATATATAAAGAACCTCTGCGACATTGAATCTAAAAACGATGATTTATTTAATGAGGGCAAAAATTGCTTTACAATATTTTAGCCCATTAAACGAGAAAGGAAACCATATTAGTTATGATTGCCAGTGTGGTATCACATATATATTTGAACATTTACTTCTAAGATATTTTTTCAGTGCAACTTTCACAAAAATGTGTTTAAATACATCATCTGCCTAGCCTTTTCCCAAATGTTGTTGGGGTCGGCTGCCAGTCTTACCGGATTCAGCTAAGTACCAGTGTTTTACATGGAGCGACTGCCTATCTGACCTCCACAACCCAGTAACTGGGTAACACCATACCCCTTGGCAAGACTGGTGTCAGATCTCAAGCTTCTGACTACCCGTAACGTCTTTCAAAGATCTTCAAATGACAGCCAATGGGACCAACGGCTTAACGTGCTTTCGGAGGAAACTCGGTATGTTGAAATGGTCACCCATCCACGGACCAACCACGTCAAGCGTTGCTTAACCTTGAAGATCGACCCGTGCGGCTGTTATTATTTAGCCATGACCTCCAGCCACGAGCCCGAAAATGTGTTTAAATACGTCCTGCTAATAAACTAAATTAAACATTAAAACATTAAATTAACAGTTCAACATTGTTTTCGTTTTATATAATGCTATACTAAATGAAGTATAATAGTACTGTCCACATTTTGTTTCATTGTGTGGTCACACTAGTCTATCTATTTTCATAGGAATAAAAAAATAACATTATCTCAGCTAAGAGGTAAGAAATAAACAGTTTTAGATAACTATTATTTAGTAGAAACTATCTACTAAAAGTTAAGTACACTAGTCTTTCTGATATCACTCTCGTCTAGCAGCTAGTACATGCATATATGTCAGTGGATGTGAGGATTGAGGGACCACTTTTATCAATCGCTATCTTCAAATTGCGTCGATAGTTTTTTTCCATTTCTTTTTACAAAATGTTTCAAGTCTCTTACTAAAACATTATGTAGAAAAAGAACGAGTTTATTAATTTGATTCGATAATACTCGCTAAAATATTTGTCTTTCTTGTGTGGTATGAGGGACCACAGTTTAGCCGTTATATATTTTTTGTCTATTATACTTTGTGGTCTGTTTTTTAGTAAATATCTTTACAAATTCTTTACTAAAAGTCTGTAGTCACAACACCTTAATTTTTCAGATACTTCCCGAGATCTGGCTGATGGTCTGTGAGGACTGAGGGACCACACTTTAAGGGCTGTAGTTTTTAATATATTTGTTTACAAATTCCCAGATTTGTTCTACAATTGTTTTAAATCTACTACTAAATCATACGATTTTTATTTTGTGAATTACCAGTGTGGTCCCTCAGTTCACACGCACATGTTTTATTTTATTTTTATTTAGGTGCCTACACTTATGTATGGAAGTGAAGACTGGGTATGGCAAAAAAGACATGAAAGTAGGATTAATGCAGTAGAAATGCGCTCCTTGCGGAGTATGTGTGGTGTAACTTTAACTGATAGATTGAGGAATGAGGTAATAAGACAACGTTGTGGTTTAAAAGAAGATGTAGTGACTAAAATTGAAAAGGGTATGTTAAGATGGTTTGGCCATGTTGAGAGGATGAATGAAAGTCGACTAACGAAAGGTATTTACAAGGCAGACGTCAATAGAAACGCCGGGAGGGGACGCCCTAGAAAGACATACATAGACCTTATAGGTGATGTTCTTCAGAAAGGCCAAGTGCGCAGTACCCATAACCGGCGTGTGTGTATGACTAGATGTATGAATGTGTGTGAAGCAAAAGAAGTATGTAAGGATCGTAGCAGGTGGCGTTCTGTAGTTTCTGCCTACCCCCATGGGAAAAAGGCGTGAGTTTATGTATGTATGTATATATAGGTAGTTATTTTTAATTAAGTATTTTATACTATGACAATTTTAATTTAGTGCTCCAATTAAATATTTTTTTTTCTGTCAGGTATTATTTAATTGTATTTTTGTTAAGTATTTATATTATTTTTATTTTATGTCTTCCAACGCTGATTTTTCTCACTCGGCCGCTAAATCCGTTATCTCTTCCGCTAATGCAAGTTTCACTTCCTTGACCGACACCCTTGGTGACTTTGTGCGTCGGAGCTTTAATCGACAAAATAATAATTTATTTAATGTCTGTCATATTAATGCACAAAGTGTGCCAAGTCACTTCGGTGACTTGCTTGACACTTTTTCTGACGCCAATGTCCACGTCGTGCTGGTTTCGGAGAGTGGGTTCAATCCTCATCTTCTCTCTACCACCTACCCTCTTCCCGGTTTCATCCTTATCCGCAACGATAGAATTGGAAAGGAAGGAGGTGGTGTCGCCATCTATCTCCGTAGTGATTTCCCTTTCAAAATCGTTGCCACTTCTCCTTCACCCTATAGTGCTTCTGCTGAGTACCTCCTTCTGGAAATCTACGTCGAAGGTGTAAAGACCCTACTTGATGTAGTCTACTGTCCGCCCACTGTTGACTACTTTTCCAACCTTGAATTGGCATTGGAATCGATAGGGTCAGAGTATGCTTAGTGTGTCGTCATGGGTGATTTTACCACAGACCTTAGTCATCCATCCTCTCGTTCCCATAAACTCCTTCACATCATTGAGTCCGTTAGTCTTCATGTTCTTCCACTGCAGCCCACTCATCTCAATGCCTCAGGCGATGACACGTGGCTTGACTTAATCCTTACATCCACTCCTTCCCTTGTTTCCTCTCATGGTCAGTGTCCTGCACCTGGCTTTTCCCACCATGACCTCATTTTCCTCTCATATGTCCTAAAACCACCTAAACCTCTCCCTAAAGTTCTGCACATACGTTGTTTTGCACGTTTGGATGTTGAGAAGTTGCGTCGGGATGCTTCGGAACTTGATTGGGGTCATCTTGCATCGGCAATTGGGGTTGACGACAAACTGGGTATTTTCAATCGGAGGTTCCTTGCCCTCTACAACAGACATGTTCCTGTAAAGAGAGTAAAGCTTAGGCATCCACCTACTCCATGGTTGACGATGGGGGTACGTATGGCGCTGGGACGCAGGGATCGAGCACTTCGTAAATTTAAAAAGAATCGCTGTGAAGAAAATAAGTGCCTCTTCAGAGCTGCAAGAAATCGGTGTAATCAGATGATACGCTACGTCAAACGCCGCCATATTCTCGAAAACATTTCTGCCTCTTCTCCTGCCCACTGAAAATTCCTCGGAACTCTCGGTACCGGTAGGAATCGTCATATGGATTTCCCCAAGACGATTGGTCTAGATGAAATCAACCGTCATTTCTCAACCACTTACCATTTGGATCCCCAAATCTTGTCTCAGATGGTTGATTCCATTACTAGCCTTCCCGGTCGTATCATAGAACCATTTCGCTTTTCTCCAGCCACCGAGGATAAAATTAAAAAGATTATCCTGTCCATCAAATCCAAGGCTGTGGGCCATGATGACAGTAGTCGTTACCTTGATCCTCGACCTTCTTCTCCCACCTATTATCCATATTATCAATTTCTCTCTCGATTCCGGTAAATTCCCATCCCTGTGGCGTATGGCCTACGTACGTCCACTTCCTAAAATTTAAAATCCCCTCCTACCTAGTTATTTTCGTCCATTCTCCCGTTCCTATTCAAAGGGCTCGAAGCTTGCGTTCAGAAGCAGTTTTCGGCATTTATTCACCGAAACAATCTTATAAGTTCATTCCAGTCTGGATTCAGACCTGGCCACAGTATTACCACCGCACTCCTTAAAGTTGACCGGTTGGACCGGTGACGTTACCGGTCACTGTCTAAGTATTAATTGATTTCTCCAATGCCTGTATCGCTGTCAGTCACGATATACTCCTATCTATCCTCTCCCATTTTATGGTTTATTCAGAGGCGCTGGAATGGTTCTCCTCTTACCTTCGGGGACGTCAGCAGTCGGTTCGTGTCGATGAGACTTCGTCGAATTGGCGTGACCTGGATGCTGGTGTTCCACAGGGCGGTATTCTATCTCCATTATTATTTTCCATCTTCATTAATTTTATATATCATCTTTATGCCGACGATCTCCAACTATATACAGCGGTGCGGATCGAAGATATATCCGACGCCATAGAAGATGTAAATGCAGGCTTATTACGTATGAAACAGCAATTAACAATATTTGCGCGGAGATTGTACAATCATCGCGCGAATATCGCTTTACGTCAAAAAATTGGAAGGCTTATTTTTGCGAAATAATTGCTCTTCAACCGCGAATCCGCATTATATATGAGCTATAGCCACACCATAATAATTTTACGACAGCACTGCTAACAATAAAAATCTTTTAACTGAAATGTGCATTTATCGCAAGGTGATCGCGATAATTTCGTATTACGTATGGTTTTTGACAGCAGAGCGACAGCGATCGGTGAGCAAATGTGGCTGTCAAATTGCGATTACTCTTTCCCTTGTTGTTGGTCGATTGCCAATCGCTCGCTAATGTCTGAGTAGGTACAGAAGTTTTTGAGTTTATGGCGGCTTTTTTAGTGTGTTGTTGTGTTATTTTGTGGCTACTTTAATTATCTGCAAATTAGAATAATAATATAAAAATAAATATTGAAATAACAAATTCCTAGTGAATACTGTAAATTTAAATGACAAATTGGTGTTGTTTTGAGTCTCTAATGTCTACGCAACTGGACTATTCGTTGTATAATTGAAACAGAAGTGATCACGGTAAAGTGGAGGATTTTTTTATACTGTAGTGTTGGCTACCTCTGCGAAGCTTATTTGTTTACTACTAAATACTTACATTTTCATTTCATTTATTTATTTATTTAAATACTTACAAACACATGAGATTTTTTTTTTATATGGCAAACACCGATGTCGACTATTCTGCCAATGTCTAAATTAAATTTGAAAAATCTTTTTTACGTTTCATAGCTCAAATAAGAGATAATGTTGTCTATTAAGTGATGTTCTAATGCGTTATCGATTCGATTTCTTATAAAAATCGACAATTCGAAGAAATTTTAATTGATTTTACACATTGACATTTATGTAAATAAAATGCAAATATCAAATTTTCACTGCCATATTTACTTTACACAAATACTTTACATCTGCGAATTTTAATTTATCGGAATATTGGAGCTAAACAGTAATCAAATTGACTATTGTTAAAAAACAGCCTCCACGAAGTGTTGCTCTTTCATAAGCTATTTAATTCATCAAACGATACATTTTATAAATCATCGGACATCAGATATCAGATAAAATCAGATAAAATAGCTTCTGTTAAAAGTGACTGTCAAAAAAAAAAAGACTTGACTTAAAGGCCTCAGTAGCCAGGTCACTAAATTGATCGCGCAATAATTGTACAATTATTGCTGTTCCTTACGTAATAAGCCCGCGGGACTTGAATGGGACGGCTACAAGTCGGTTTGCATTCAAGCGGAAATTGCGGATTTATATTCAGCACAACTAAGAAGAGACGTCTCACTTTCTTCTTTTCTGTTACTTCATAAATATATATTTTATATAAGTATATATTATATTCAATATATATGTACGTGTATTTTATCTATATTAGTATGTTAATAACAACTTTTGTATGTTTTAATTGTTTAAACAATGCACCTGCCTTGTTATCTCTTCACCACCCTTGGTTGACTGGTAGAGAATGCCTAAGGCATTAAGTCCGCCTTTGTACATTTTTGTGCATGAAGTCTAAATAAAAAAAAATCTCCTAGAACATTATAGTTTAAGAGAAATTGCAATACCTAGAAGTTTAAAATAAAAATAAACCGGCCAAGTGCCTGTCGGGCCACGCGCAGTAATAGGGTTCCATAGTTGCATAATAATGCGGACTAAGATGAGGGTTTTTTGTTGTTTTATGAACACAGCAGCAGCTCACAACGTCTAAAAACGGGTCCACATACGACGATGGTAACTGAAGAAGGAGTAACCGCGGGTAGAATTAAGAAATCGAGTATCTATCGATATATCGGTACTGCAAACGACACCGCCCACCCCAATGCGTTATTCGAGCTTAAACATTATTAATTTAGAAATCATTATTATAAGTATGTTATGATTTTATTTTTGTATATTTTTACATTGTTGATAAGCAATATTAACTATCTGTTTTGCACAGCAAATAACGTAATTTAAGTAATTTTTCAACCAACGGCATTTGTACAAATTTTTTACTATTCCAAGTACATTTTATAAGTTGGTTGACTATTACTCGTAAACTTGTAAAGCCACTTAGCTGTGATACTTTTCCTTTTAATTTTGTTATATATACTACTTCCGTGATTTTTTCACATAAGCAATAGCAACCATTACGCTGGCAGGGAGGGAACACTTGACTCTAACAAAAAAAAAATATTTATAGCTTAATTTTACGTAAACGGATCTCTGAATCGAAAAATGGTATTAATAGACCCGTAATATTTTTGAATGGCCTATCCAACGATACGCCATACCACGGGATAGACTAGAAAAAAAAACATCCCCTCTTTACGCCTATAGGAGGAAGCCGAGAAATAAAAAATATTTTACTACTTTGTCGAAATTATTAATATGTACATATATCCATGCCAAATTATAGCTTTCTAGTACTAAGAGTCTCTGAGCTAAGCTGCGGACGGACAGACAGACATAGCGAGACTATAAGGGTTCCTTGTTGACTCCGGAACCCTAAAACACGTTTATAGAAAATTTTATAAACTTACTTTGAAATTATAGTTATAATATAGATATTATTAGTAACGTTTTTAACTTTAAAAAAGATAGAATCCTAAAATAACCATTTTAAACTTACTGGCCAAAATACAAAAAAATATTAGTTTAAAAACACTTTTTTGCAAAAAAAAACTATCGACTTCCAAATGAAAAACTACAAAGTGAAAAATAACTTAATTTTTGGAAGTCTTTGTCTTTCCAAAAATTAGGTTATTTTTCACTTTGTAGTTTTTCATTTGGAAGTCGGTAGTATTTTTTTGCAAAAAAGTTTGTTTATTTTTCACTTTTTAGTTTTACCTACTGAGTAGGCACGTTGTTTAATAAGCTCCCTATAACGCCAGAATAGATTACCCAAATAATATGAAACTTGAACATAACAGGTGAAATTAGAGATCTGCGTTCCCCATAAGAGCGTACTGGCGTGATGTTATGTTATGAAATGGTATAAACAAAAAACAGACATGCGATTGCAGCAATCCCGAGAGTTTTGCCGTTATTTAGTTAAGAGTTCTGTTGTATATCTCCGAAGTTCTTCATCAGACTTTCACCAAATTAAAATGGGACCAATTTCGAAACATACTCTTTCAAACACATAAAAAAAAAAAAAAAAAAAAAAAATATTAATTAATTTAATTTGAATTTGAACAAAAAAAGAATTTTCAAAATCGGTCCACAATTGACGGAGATATCGGTGAACATATACAAAAAAAAAACATAAAGTCGAACATAGAACCTCCTCCTTTTAGGTAAGTCGGTTAAAAAGTATGTCTTACGCCATTACATTTTAATAACTGGTAAGTATTGCCTCCTTAGGCTCCGTTGAAAACTTCTTTTTTATTGACTAAGTTCTGGACTTTTAACCGATTTCAAAAAGGAGGAGGTTATCAATTGGTATTTTTTTTAATGTGTTACCTCAAAACGTTTTAATAGGTGAACCGATTTTGATGATCCTTGAAAGCTGGTTAAGCTGGCCTGTTTAAATTGGGTGAAGATCTGATGAAGAACTTCGAAGATATACAACAAAACTCTTCAATAGACAAATCAACAAATCTCTCGGGATTGCTGCAATCGCATGTCTGCTTAATGTTTTGCCAGTTCATAACATAATATCACCCCAGTACGCGTAAAGGGCGTACACCTTTACGCGTACTGGGGTGATGTTTTGTGTACAGTTTACCCTGTTACACTCTCATTTCACCGGATATGTTCAAGTTTTATGTTATTCGGGTAATCTATTCTGGCATAACTTTGTGCATTTTAGGTAACTTAGAACTACTACTACTACTACTACTCTACTTACTATAGAACTTGCTCATTAGGTACCACAACGTAAAAGTGAAAAATAAAAGCTTTTTTACAAAAAAATACAATCGGCTTCCAAAAAAACCACTACAAAGTGAAAAATAACTGCAAGTCGGTGTCAAAAAACGAAGAAACAAAAACCGGGACACCGACTACCGAAATTGAAGTTATTTTTCACTTTGTAGTGTTTTTTTTGGAAGTCAGTTGAATTTCTTTGTAAAAAGTTTTTTGGTCTCTATCTTTTTAAGTTAAAAACGTTACTTGTGTATAATTAATTATAATTTCATAGGAAGTTGATGAAATTTTCTATAAATCGTTTTTTATTTCTAAACTCTGACTTCATTAGTTTGGGAGAAATTGCAATTACAAAAGTGTGGTACCAAGTTTTGAAAGCCAGTGTAGTTGCTTAACTTGACGTAGCGAAAGCGAGCTAGAGGTTCAGCTCACACCGAGACGTGACGCGACGCAACGTTGCGCGAACTTATTGAGATAGCCAAACAATCATCATAATCAGCAAATTGTAATGTTTCCACTGCTGAGACAAAAACCCGCTCTCTGTGAGAGAGGGAATGGGCCTTAATCCACCACGTGGGATGAGTGCGGATTGGTGGATTTCACATCTCTTCGAATTTTTAGTTCTAAGACATGTCGGTTTCTTCACGAAACAAAGTAGAACTTCATTTACTACTCCGTGACGTCACGATGCATCTCACGTTGCGTCACTACGCAGCATTAAACTAGGATTGTCACTTCGCTTTGCATCTCGGTTGAAGCTGACCCTAAATATCTGCGTTAGTCCTAGTAATAAGATGATTTTGTTTTACCTGCATTTAGGTTGTCCCTCAGCACTGACACTGCAATCTCCATGTAAACAATAGTTGTGACATATGGATACATCACATCTCTCACCAGTGTAACCCTGTGCACATTCACAAAAAGACTCCCCACTAACTTTCGTACCGTGGAAACAAAACTGGGATTCATCTGGGGTATTGGGCAACAAACTCTTTAGACTTTCGCAGTTTTGATGTCCTTGAGTTTGTTCCTCAATTGTGTGGTTGGCTGATATAATTTGATAAACTTCTTCATAGTGTTTGTCTAAATTTGTAATTAGTTTGGCTTCCACGTGTTGTTTGGGATTTTTAGGTAATTGCCAAATAGCTTTTTTATCAGTGCCCTTCCAGTAGATGAAATCCTTTGACAAGGCCAATGAACAAGGATTTGTCTCGTTTTGGATAAAATATAATATTTTCCGGTTTTTACCATTAAAATCAGCACTTTCAATAGATACCTCTGCATCATTCTTTTCAATCCAGTACATTCTTTGTGTCTGTTGATCAATGGCCAAGCTTAAGAGATCATTATTTTTACTGTCTACTAAAACTTCTCTCCCAGAGCCATCAAATCGAGCCCTCTCGATGTTACGGTCTGCGTTCCAGTAAATATACCTGTAATTTGTTAATACAATTTCAAAAAGATGAATACGAATTTTATTGAGTCACAAAACTACACACAACGACTAAAATATCAGAACATTTTAGATTCTAAGTAATATTAAAACATAGGAAAGATGTTTAATCAATTTTAAATAAGTTTCTGGTTTTATTTCTTCTTTTTTTGACAACGACTTCAGAAATTAAAATTGTTTTGCACTTTGTCGTGTTTTAAATTTGAAGTCGGTTTAGTTTTTTGGTTTTTATTTTTAATTATTTAGTTGTAGTATCTAAAAACTAAAACTAAATAGTCAGTTCACCTTGTGATCGACATAAACCCAACAATATCTCAATCCTGTGTCTCAATCACAATACATTTTCTATTATGTTCAACGGGAGGGTTAGGGGGAGTTTACTGGTATATTTTGGCAGTTCAAGATCCAAAACAAACAAATTGACTATGCAATTTGCACTTTCTTTTTAACCGACTTACCAAAAAGGAGGAGGTTCTATGTTCGCGTTCTTGTATGTTTTTTTTTTTTTTTTTTTTTATGTATGTTCACCGATATCTCCGTCAATTGTGGACCGATTTTGAATTTTTTTTTTTTATTTGAAAGAGTATGTTTCAAAATTGTTCCCATTTTAATTTGGTGAAGGTCTGATGAAGAACTTCGGCGATACACAACAGAACTCTTCAATAAATAACGGCAAAACTCTCGGGATTGCTGCAATCGCATGTCTGTTTGTTGTTTATACCATTTCATAACATAACATCACGCCAGTACGCTCTAAAGGGGTACGCAGATCTCTCATTTCACCGGTTATGTTCAAGTTTCATGTTATTCGGTTAATCTATTCTGGAGTTATAGGGACCTTAATAAACAACTTGCTATTAGTAATTGGTGGTAATTGGTAGGTAAAACTAAAAAGGGAAAAATAAAAACTTTTTTGCAAAAAAATACTACCGACTTCCAAATGAAAAACTACAAAGTGAAAAATAACTTAACTTTTGGAAGTCGGTGTCCATATCGCAAAAAAATGGTTCCTACGAAAGACACCGACTTCCAAAAGTTAAGTTATTTTTCACTTTGTAGTTTTTCATTTGGAAGTCGGTAGTATTTTTTTGCAAAAAAGTTTTTATTATATTATTATTCTCACCGCCACACTTATATACAGTTTTCTAACGCAGCAGGCCACGGGGCTGTGCGCCACCCTTCCCATTTCTTTCACAACTCGCAACGCTTAATTTAAGAAAACTTTTGCGGCCCGCCAAGTGGCACGCCGGCTGGATACGCTGTAAACTTAATCAGCAGGCCGTGTGGTCTGCTATGAACCGACAAATACATATGGATATTTTGGTTTTCGCTTGCCCGGTATGGAGTCAAAAACAACCCTATCGAATAGTTTATTCAAAAACATACCTAAGAAAAAGAAAAACGAGGAAAATCGGGCTCTATTGCCATGATCGTTCAATTGGTAATTAAATGAGCAAAACTAGTTTCCAAACTAGTTGCGCCCGCCACCCACATGGCCAGCCGAAACAAATTCAAAAATCAGCAATATCTTGACGCACTAGTGTGGGTGGCCAGCATACTAAATGGCGGTATGAGTGTTGTTCGCGACGATACGTCACCATTTAGATAGATAGTCGTATGTTAAATGTAAATAGTATTGACAGACACACGTCTGCTCACCCCAGAGCGCCATCGCATACTAAGCGATGTCGGTAGGTGAAAAAACCTTTTATAGTAAAGCTCGTAACTAATTTTCGTTCATGTTTTTGAGACACTAAAATTATATTTTATGTGTCTATCAGTATGTAATAGGGTTATATAGTCTAATAACAATAAATTAGAAGCATTAATATACATACTGATTGTGTTATTACGGATAGAAACAAGTATTCATGTTCCGTAAACACAACCACCATCGACGACCGATTAGTTCACAACACAGAACAGAAAAAACGCCTTCTACAATAGAAGTCGCAAGTAGGCGGGACCCGCGTACCCCGAGTTTTGCTTAGTTCCGCATACGTCTGCTGCCCCGCCCACACTACGCACATCATTCTTGTTACAACTGTCACGGTAACAAAAACTTGGAAAAAATACAAAAAATGCTCTATTGTGCTGTTTTAGAATGTAAACACGATAGTAGAACCAAAAATGTATCAAATGGAGGTATATCTTACCATCGGCAAGTCTTAATTAATTTTATTTATATAAAAATGTAAAAGCAATATTTTATTAAACAAGACAAGTAAAAGTTGATTTTGTGACGTTAAATGTAAGGTCTACTTTCTTTTAAAGTTAAACATACGTGGGACACTCAGAAAGTTTTGCGAAACTAAAAAAAATTGTTCTATACGTACATATATTTTTATTAAATCTTTTCAAAGTACTTTCCACCAGCCTCTATACAAAGATTCATGCGCCTAAACCAGTTTTCAAAACACTTTTTCCAGTCCGCCGCAGACACCTCGTTTACAGCCTGCTCGAACGCAGCCAGCGCTTCTTCCGGCGACGAAAATTGTATCCCTTTGAGCTGATTTTTTATTTTTGGGAATAAAAAGAAGTCACACGGTGCTAGATCAGGGCTGTAAGGAGGGTGACCCAGGAGTTTGACTGGCGTGCTGTCCAGGAAGTCCCTCGTTTTGAGTGCGGTGTGCGCAGGTGCATTGTCGTGGTGGAGCAGTAGCCCGCGGAGCCCTGTGTTTGGTCGCTTGTTGCTTATAACAGAGAAAACTTCTGGCAAACATTTGGTAGTATACCATTCGGCATTAATGCTTCTTTGATCCCGTAAGGGAATTGATACCAAGTGGCCAGTCAAATTAAAAAAGCTAGCGATCAAAATCTTACCCCCGCTTCTAGATCGCTTCACTTTGGTAGGCGTTGGCTCATTTTGAAACACCCAAACAGTCGACTGGCGCTTGGTTTCTGGGTCGTATTGATAAATCCAGGACTCATCACCTGTAACGATGTCGTAAACACGCCGAGACGAGCCTGCTTCAAATTTGTTAAGCATATCACGGCACCATTCCATCCGGGCCTGCTTCTGAGCATCGGTGAGGTTGTGCGGCACCCAGCGTGATACTATCCTCCTCACGCGAAGATGGCTGTGTAGAATCTCGTGAACGCTTCCCGATCCAATCTTCAATATGTGTTGAATCTCCTGATATGTAATTCGCCTATTGTCTTGGATTAAATTTTTCACTGCTAGCACGTTTTCTTCGGTAACAGCCGTCAAAGGGCGACCGCTTCTTTCGTCATCCCCCAAAGTTGGTCGACCGCGCTTGAATTCGTTATACCAACGATACACGGTTGCCTTGGAAGGGCCTTCATCCATGAATGCCATTTGAAGTCTATCGTACGATTCATCCGGTTTCAGGCGACACTTGAAATCGTATAAAATCATAGCTCTAAAATGTTCCCGGCGCAGATCCATATTTCAGTGAGACACAATACTTTGAATTAACTCGCAAAAAATGTGGAGGGAAATTTTGAAATTGGAACTTACTTATTTTTACTTATAAATAATCATATTTTCGAAAAACATTATAACTGGCCAGTCTCCCATATATAAAAACTTTTTTTCGCAATACTTTCTGAGGGGCCTGGTATTGTTCTCGAAGATTCCAACTATGCACATGTCACAGTCAGCTACTCAATTAGAGATTACCAATATCGATGATGAGTTATCGATATTTAAAACTTACTATATTCTCTGTGTTCTATGATATATATAGCGGGCCAAATTTAAACCTGTGTGAGCCTTTTTTTGGTGATTCAGTATTAGTAACCAAACACATTTCCATGGCCAAACTTTTATTTTTCGAATTAAACTTTAACCATGTTTAAAATAAATATAACATGGATATAGGTAATCTATGCGTAATATTCTAATCGAGAAAAATCTAATCATAATAAAATAATCTATAATCTAGTTTCTCCTTGTTAACGTCTTTTTAGGTCGCTTTTGAAGCAGTCGGGTTTTTTGATTTAAGTTTTTTTTATTTATAACTTTTTGGTTAGTTTTTTTTCGAATTAGGTACATTTAAACATACAAGTATTATACATTTTTGAAATCACCTCTTAAAACACTTTATTTTGATACCCCACACGACGGGTTTGGAAGAAAACAAAATTGGGTCCCCACAATATGGCGCCCATAAGCCGCCATTTTTCTATTGTCCAATTTTAATGTAGCCAGTGATACTCGCAGGGTTAAGACAAATCGATTGACGTACGAATCATCAAAATCGGCCAACGCGTTTAGTCTCTGGAACGCCGTATAGGAACAAACATACATACATATATACATACATACATACATAGACTGATAAACACATTACCCTCCTTCGGCAGTCGGGTAAAAACACCACAGGGCGTATCTTTGTATCAATAGAATAATTTTCAAAATTAGATCAGTAGTTTAACATAAAAAATCTTTATCATACTTTCTTTATATCGTAAGTATTAGAATAAATTTATGTAAACACTTGATTAGATCAGTTGTTTAACATAAAAAATCTTTATCATACTTTCTATAAATCGTAAGTATTAGAATAAATTTATGTAAACACTTGATTTCAAACATAATAATATTTATCGACTAGTTGTTGACTGTATTTTGTATGAAAATAAAACGGAATGTCGATAAATAATTCAATGACAGAGATACATCCCTACAGGAGGACGAATAGTAATGACCTCATTTCGCAAATATAAATCTTATAATTTTCGAAATACAGTTTTAAATTGAATGCATTCATTATAGTGACATCTAGCGGCGAGTAGCGTAACTTGCTCCTTTAAACTATCCCATGTGCGCTTTAAACGGAAAAAGTTAAAATACTCAAAAAGAGTAGACAATAAACCAACTCTATGGTCATAAAACTGTGGTTTATTTTCAAAAGTCGTGACGACTGACATATTTCCTACTTTCAACTAAAATTAAACTACCAATCACACCAAAGATTTCTTAGTGTTACGAAATACAATTAGCCTGTATATGTGAGAGTTCGGGTACGCTGGTTCCAATACTAATGAAGACGACTTCTACTGTGTTCTCTGTTCTGTGGTTCACAATGACCCGTAAGAGGGCGGCGCTTGATATTTATACTAAAACCACTTAGTGTAGATTTTTGATAACTTTAAACTTATGTTTTAGGGGCTTTTACATAGTTTATAGTGCGCATATGGCGCTTATGTATTAGAATTATGCATAAGGTATCTTAGACATATGATATATGTATAGTTTTAAGGAAATAAAAATATTTTGTTTACTTATTTTAGACCCCCCGATTTTGGCAGGGTACGAAGTAGTGCTATAGGTATTCTATTCACCTACCAATCAGATTATTTCCTTACACATAATTGTTTTGTTAGGAAACACCATCTAGGTGTTCTAGATAGGATAGCTGGATACCATGACTGAGAAATTATACATAATAGCAGTACATGGCCAGCCTTAATGCATTTTCACTCTGAAAAGGCAAATATGCATACATTTTGCTCAAGTAAGTGTTTAGAAAATTCGATACAAGCCATTTAGCGCTTCTAGGTGACCTAGAATTCTGTCTGGGCCCTATAAATAGATAGCAATTATGTAATTCTAGTACATAGACATCACTTACTTGAGATAATGTGTCTGTGTATGCCGGCATGGACGTTTCTATGCGTCTGCCGATGGGTCGCTGCGTCCAGGGACATTTGGTGCCTGGTCAGCTATAGATATGCTGTCTGAAGCATTACCTCCGTGGACCCTCAGGCAGGCGCTTAGACTCAGTCACAATGCAGAGCTAATATATAGCTATATACACACATACACAGACGTTAAAGCTATGGAACAACGCAATATTTCGTATTCGGCCGCTTCACGGCACCTTAAGCAGGAGAAAGGCTGGTGGTACACCCATCAGAGTACCGCCATTCGGCAGCCCAGTTCTCCAGCTACTCAACCACACTTCCAGAAGGAGCCTAGCTTTGGTGGTTGAGGAGCTAATCGACCTAACATAGGGCGAGGTTCCATGGTTTTTTCATGTAAACAAACATGTAATAAGAGATGCTGCTTCGAGGGTCGGACATATATCCACCAAGCTTCTACCGTGGGATAGCCCATCACAAAGGCTATCCGATGGTGAATGTTTGGTGAGGATCCGCCCAGCAGCTTGACCACAAATTGAGCTTATGAGCCAAGATCGGGAGCATAAGCTAAACTTTCGTACCTTCACGCGGCTGTACGCCTGAAGGTTATCAATATAACCGTGACACTTATGTATGTCGACGGCCCAGTAGGAGGGCTCCAAGTCCCTCGCTGGTACCCTGGATCTAGGATGTCTAGTTTTAGAATAAAACCAATTGTAAAGCATTAAACTGGCGGGAATTCCCTTTCTTTGGTGTTCTCCCTACGAGAACTCCCTGATGGTAGGGGCTAGGGACCTGGAAGGTCTTCTTAAGACCTATCCAAAGACGCAAATTTCATCCGAATCGGTCCAGTGGAAGGGTAGTTTCCGTCAGTTCCAAGCTTAGAGTCATAGGTTATATTTTTCGAAATAAAAAGTTTTTGCGCACGGAAAATCGTGGTCCTCGTTGCAGTCGAGTTTGTGTGAAGGATAGTGCGCAGGCGCATTATCGTATTGTAGCCATTATTTCACCTAAAGTCGTTTCCACGCATCATTGTGTAGCGAGGGCCATGAAGAGACGTCGCTTCTGGCCATGAACAAATAGTTTTTTATTTAATCCGGACATCACTTTTCACCTCAACACACTTGGCAGCCTTCCAGTAACTCCAGGGTCCATAGTTACCAGATGACAACTGAACAATAGGTGCAAGGGGCGTCAACGCGTTCAAGCAGGAGCCTTACAACCTCCTGATTGCCTGTCGGTCTTGGATGATCACGTCCGTCCCGTACAAGTGTTAATTATCTTAAGATTAGGAATAATTGATTTATATGTAAAAACTGCCCCACTATGCCCTCTTAATTTATGTTCCGCAAATATTGCAGTTGTGTGTATGATTATATCATAATGATATAATCATACACACAAATGATATTATCATTAGTAACGTACCTTCCGCAGCTATCTACGGCCAAATCATTGCAGTAGCCATTCGACAAAAGTAACTTAGTTTCTTCATTTTCTTTTTTAGAACATGCAGGATGTATTGAAAATGAGTGAATGTTCGAATTTTCCTTCCAAAAGAATGATGCCGTAACCGGGTCGTAGGCGATCCTCACGGTGGCTCCGCTGTTAGATGTTGTAACTAAGTGTTCAATTTTCCTAGTTAATAAGTCAAAGCTAGATATTATTATGTTAAAACCCTTATTGTCAACAAACAGAACCCTGTATTGAACTGGATCGTATGCTACTGAATCGATATGATTAGCCGACGGAATTTCTTCTGTGTGCGATAGGTTTCCATTTTTATAAAATTCTAATCTTTTTTCTTTGGCCACGACGATGTCTGAAACATGAAAATATTAATATTTACATTGCTGGTAACAAAAAAAAAATTGTCGTTTTTTTATAAAATATGCTGCTTACACAATAGAGAACATACTTGTATTTTTTTAAATTGCTAATTAAAATACTGATAAGCTCTAATAAATAATGAATCAGCCTAGCCTTTTCCTAACATTATTGGATTCGGCTTCCAGCCTAATCGGATGCAGCTGGCTATCTGACCTCCACAACCCAGTAACTGGGTAATACGGTACTGCTTGCAAGACTGGTGTCAGACTTTCTGTTTTCTGACTAACTTAACGGTTGTCAAAGAACTTCAAATGACAGCCGGGACTAACGGCTTAACGTGCTTGCCGTGGCACGGACGAAACTCGCTATGTAAAGATGGTCACCCATCCACGGACCGACCTAAGCGTTGCTTAACCTTGAAGATCGACCCGTGCGGCTGTTATTATTTAGCCACAAGCTTTAATAAGCAAACATGAAATATTTTTTAAATATCTTCATCAACCGGTAAGGATTTAAAAAAAAAAACTGGCCAAGTGCGTGTCAGTAGGTTTAGGGTTCCGTACAAAATTTAAAATATATTGGTATGTATTAGTAAAACATGCGTTGTATAATCCCCGGCATGTAACTGTGGGTAAGTTGTGCGCGTACTGACCAACCACCATATATAGCGAAAGGAATATGGACGCGACGCGATTGGTCAGTCGATCCTTGTGTCAACTGACCAACCAATAGTGCCCTCGGAATGGTGCTAAACGTCCCCTGCGTCCCGCATGGTAACCAAAGAGATTTAAAAAATTACTTATAAGAGAGGGCCAAAGAAGAGATTGCCACTGTTCATAGTTGAATTAAAAACAAATACGAACAATAAGAGCATATATGAGGTTAAGAAGCTTATGAACTGCATCATAACTTTGGAACCTCCTCAGCCTAAATGTGAACTAACACAGTGTGTGAAATGCTAGCATTACGGACAATCCAAAACGTATTGTCACCGTAGCCCTAAAAATATTAAATGCGCTGGTTACCAGCTCTCCATAGATAGTCCTAGAAAAACCTGATCAGACAGTGTAAAATGAGTCCTCTGTGACGGAAATCATCTGGCTAATTATAAAAATTGTAAAATCTACAGTGAGCTAAAAATCCTAAAGTTTCCAAAGAGAAAGAATCATATCCTCAATATGAAACAGAGAGTTACAGCCGGACCTATATAATAGTCAACATCAGACATACAAAGAAGCACTTACCAACAAAAAACTACTAAAAACTCAACGACGGAATCAACTCACACTAACCAAAACGATATGCATGAAATAATGAACCTTATGATACAAATGATCCAACAACTAACCACTAACAAACTTAATAGTAGCCATATCAACCAAGCTGCCAAAATCAACTACTTGCTTGCAAAATTGCCCTATGGAATGCGAATGGGCTATCACAACATACCCTTGAGGTTATGACATACCTAGAGACACAAAAGATAGACATCCCCCTAGTGACGGAAACGCATTTTATAAGAGCCACTTAACATTCAAAACTATAAAACATATCACACAATGCACCCTGATGGCGGAAAACACACTGGAAGCGCGATTCTAATCAAGTACAACACCAAACATAATAATATATAATTTAACATACACACAGAAAGACACACACATATTATTACATTTAACCACATAAAAGCAGATAGATGGCAAATAGGATAACTCAAAAGTTAATTATTATGGAAAATTATTAAGTGCTATTCCTCTCTTCTAGACACTGACTGTATCTAGAATGTTGCTGTGCCCGACAAGGTCCATAATTGTTTCTGTAACTTTTATTTACAACCTGTATGTACATTATGGACCACCCGCATTCAGAAAACAGACAGTGCAAAGTACCTAGAGGTAATAATAGATAGCACCCTAAGCTTCAAAAAACATATCAGTACCCTCAGTAATAGGTTACGTAAACTTATATACGTCTTCAAGACCCTGAGACATGTGGCGGACGAGAAGCTAAGGAAATCGGTTTACTTGGCTCTCGCCTAGTCCCTTCTAACCTACTGCATAACATCCTGGGGTGGTGCTACAAAAAGTACTATGTTGGAGCTTGAACGAGCGCAGAGAGCCATTCTGAAAGTATCCTTATTCCGACCCTTTCGTTATCCAACAGTTATGTTATATAAGGAAGCAAAGGTGTTAACGGCTCGCCAGCAATTCATATTGCAAACGGTTGTAAAACAGCATGGCCTCACTACCTTCAACCACTCACTCTCCCACAGAAGAAGACGATTCGATCCCATAGACCGCCATCACAACCGGCTCTCGACTACTTCCTCCCATCGCTTCTTTTGCTACCTTAGTTGCTTTCTTTATAATAAAATAAATAGGATACTCCCAATTTATAACCTCACCAAAACCAAATGCAAAATTAAACTAAGCAATTGGCTCCGGGAGTTGAACTATGAGGAAACAGAAAAACTACTTGCCGTCCCAAAATAGCCAATTTAATACATAGATACTATTCCCCCTCCCCACACACACCACCCCCACACATTCACCCACATATACACCGTACTCACTCACAGACACACTTTCATACCTACTAACACCAAGCACCAATAATTGCTACCATTTTCCTTTTCTGTTTTATTTGTGTTTTTATATTTTAAATTTGAAAGCCTATGCTTTTAGAATTTCTTGCCGCAAAAATGTAAGCACTACTCAAGGGGTGGAGACCCGGTGTCCTGAAATACAGAGCTCACGTCTAGTTTAGGCACCAGTCTCCCACAGTATAATTATTGCTGTTACGTACCTACTTTGTATTTATGTCTCTCTAAATGTACCTATATTGTGGTGAGGAATAAATCATTATTTTATCTTATCTTAATAAATTAAATTTGAATTTGAAACAGTTCATTACTGCACAGAGGAAATCCAAGCAACAAATGTCGCCATTGAAGACTGAGCAGAGCCATTTACAATATCTGCTGTTTATAGTCCACCTTAACATTAATTTAAGCTAGAAGACTACATCAGGTTCCTCTCCACATTAGGCCACAGATTCATAGCTGGCGAAACTATCGTAGGCAGCTCATTTAGTATTTATGGCGGGGTTAACTCTGTCAATAATGTTCAACTTTTGCACGAAAACTTTACATTTCTAAAATAATTTAGCACAGCGACATATACGATAAAAACAAAATATGAAAATTATGTAATAGAATTCACTTTACTAGCAAATGTGTTGAAAATTATATTATAATGAAGGAGCTTATTAGGATGGTCTTGAAATATTATTTTCGTCTTGAAAAATCCAAATAGCAGCGCCCATGTGAAAGTACATGCAATCAGGGATGTTAAGGAACTCCGTTACTGTTACCGAATCTGATATAAAAGCTTTATATGTATGTGCCCTTCAACTCTGCCTTTGCCGGTCCCAAGCCCGGATGAGAAAAGAGGAGGGTTGGCTGTGAACGACGAAACTCACTTGTAAAACATCTAAGCCAGCTGTAAAAATCGTCAACGCCGAGCCATGGGCGGCGGTCAAATAACCCATCAAGCTGGCCATCGGAGACCATGAGTGACCAAATATCCTCAAAAAGACCGAGGGCAGGCGCATGGGAAACACTTGCTACTACTCTCCCACTCTCTTTTTATGAAGTATGGAAAATAAAGAATGCGATTTGTCATGCGATCCGGCCAACCCCCGGCGCCATGAGGTACCCGGGCCTCATGGTGTGAAATCTGCTACCGAAGACTGTGTAGGAGTGGGTAACCAGGCCCCTGCACCAGTGAATACTACTGGAAAACGACTTGTTCAGCAGGTACTCCATCCTAATCGGTTTGCAAGAACTAGAAGCTCGTCACTGAGAAGTATTGCCCAGTCAGAAGCTGTTACTACAATACTTGATAACAATAACCCGGACGCGCCAGTACCAAAACCACCAGACTGGCAAAGAGTCCCTGTAGGTAGAAATAACAAGCGAAAAAGGCAGAAACTACAGTCCCCTTCGCCAGAAAAAATCACAACAAGCAATAGGTTTAGCGGATTACCTCTTGACCACAAAGAAGCGGAAAAAAAGACAACAGAAAAACGGCCTAGTAAACCACCACCCATAATATTATACGGCATTGAAGACGTTAATAAACTTGTAGAATTGCTACAGTCCACAGCAGACAAGGACAGCTATACAATAAAAATTGTCAACAGAAACCAATTGAGAGTAACCTGTGTGGATACAGCAATATACAAAAATGTTATTACTCTAGTCCGAAACAAAGGTCTCATAGGACATACCTTTAACTTGAAAGACCAGCGTTATTATAGAATAGTCATAAAAAATGTAGCCTCTGGCCAGTCGCGCGGGCAAAAACTAGTGCAATCATAGAAGCAATTGAAAACACAGGAAACAAAGTCTATGGTGAAATTATAAACTCAAAATTTGGACCAGATAAAAAACCAACCTCCACATTCTTTGTTAACATCGAACCAGGAGCTAACAACGCAGCAGTGAAAGATATTAAACATATCCATCACCAGTTGATAATAATAGAAGATCCAAAAAAGAAAACAACATTGCCACAATGTCAAAGGTGCCAACAGTACGGCCACTCCAAAAATTACTGCATGAGACCTTACCGATGTGTTAAGTGTGCCCAGGGACATAAAACCGCAGATTGCCCAAAGAAAGACCGTAACACACCAGCACAATGCGCCCTTTGCCAAGGCGCACACCGGGCCAATTATAAAGGATGCGAAGTCTATAAAGAGATCCTAGAAAGACGTATGGCAAGAAACCCAATGTTCAAGGATAAAACACGAGAGGTGCTTAGTAAAACTGTTCCCATAGATACTCGATCACATCTTAAAGAAACGCAAGAACAACTGCTCTACTCTGATATATTGAAAAATAAAAAAAACCGAACCAACTACCCGCACAACCAGCATAAGCAGCAAAATAGAAGAGCTAATAATCAAACAATCGAAAAAATTCGACATGATCTTACAACAGATGAGCACTCTAATGAGTCTCATAGCCACACTAGTTGAAAAAATATCAAAATGACCGCCCTGAGAGTGGGCACTTGGAACATCAATGGTCTTGCCCCAAACAAGGGTGAATTAGAACTATTGATATACAATAATCAACTTGATGTTGTACTTATATCTGAGGCACTCTGTACTGATAAAAGCAAAATCAACATCAAAGGATGCAATACTTACGTCACTAATCATCCTGATGGAACGAGCCATGCAGGAACAGCAATTGTAATAAGAAACTCCATCAAACATCAAGTGCTCCCAGAATTTAAGACAAACCATATTCAGGCTACGACCATTGCGGTAGAAGGCAGCTGTGGACAGTTTAACCTGTCAGCAATATACTGTCCACCGAGACATATAATTAGTGCGACAAACTTCACAGAATACTTCTCAACATTTGGGGGGAAGATTTGTGGCTGGTGGTGACTGGAACGCCAAGAATACATACTGGGGCTCAAGGCTAACAACAACTAGAGGCAGGCAACTAAAACTAAGCCTTGATGAAAACAACCTCAACTGTATCTCATCAAGAGAACCAACTTACTGGCCCACAGATCCAAATAAAAAACCAGATTTGTTGGACTTCTTCGTGATAAAGGGACTCTCGGCAAATTACATGAAGGCTGAATCCTGCCTAGACAGTAGTTCTGATCACACTCCCGTGCTTCTAACTATTAGTACATCTATCATTAGCTACGAGCGGCCTGATACCTTGTGCAATAATCTCACTGATTGGGAAGGCTTCAGAGAGTACATTGAGGAAAACATCGAAATGAAAGTCTCCTTGAAAACACCTGACGAGATAGATGACGCAACCCAATGCTTTACTAATCTTATTCAAAGGGCTTGCTGGATAAACACTCCTTTACAAAAAAAAGATAGTTGCCAAGCGGTTGGGAATGTACCTCTCGAGATAAAACGCAAAATACTAGAGAAAAGAAGATTGCACAGGATATGGCACCAAACTGGACACAAAAGTGATAAGACTGCACTTAACAAAGTTATCAGAGAGTTAAATTTTCTATGCAACTTCTTATTATGGCTTAAACCGTTAAAACAATTTAGATCAAATTTGGTATGTAGATAATTTGAGACTCTAGGAAGGACATAGGCTGCTTTTTTGCATAAAACACGAAGGGGGAGAAATGGTGGGAGCGAGCTCATTTTGCATGAAACTTTTCATTATGGCGTCCGATTTGCTTTAAACTTTGCGGAATAAAAGCTTACAACAAATAATTAAAGTGTGGATATTTGTTTTTTTTAAATAGGTACTCCTAAAAGAGAGTTGGGGAAGTAATGTTAAGATGTAGAAATTCTCTTCATGAAGCTAAAACTTGGCAGATGGGTGGTTTATAGATAGTAAACGTTAGCTAAGTAAAGATTTTTGTAAATTCACATTTTTGGGCAGAAATGGGGGAAGATGAACTTTGTATGATTTTTTTTATTTCGGCTTGCGATTTGGTTTTGAATATTTTTGGTAATAAATTATTGAGGTCTGTATATTTATTTTTTAATGTACTCCTAAAAGGAGTTGAAGTGGGGTACTATAGTTTTATGGCGAAATTAGGAGTAGGTAACAGTTATTCTTATGCAAAATATTGATTCACCCCGATTATGAAATGCGACGAGGCTGTGTACATTAAAATTAACAAATACATAGTTAAAACCAAGAAAATGGTCAAAAAACAAAGGTTCTTCATCAAAAATGTAAAACTTAATAGAGAAAGATTGCATCTACTTAAACAGTTAGATATGTATTCATATAACTTAGAAAAAAGTACTAGGAAACACCAAACTGACACAGAAGACTTGCAGTATGAACTTGACCTACTACAGGAGAAACTTAGTTCTATGACCATCAAGTATACAGCCTCTGGAAACCAAATGAGGGAATATGTATTGGCAATGAATGAGCTGGTGAGCTCACAAACCAACAAATGTGATCAGTGTCAACCACCATCTGTTGAACCCACGCCGGACCATTCATTGACAATATGTGATGCCACCATACCGCAGTCTAGTGCCAGTTTGCCATTAGAAATTACTAACTGTTTGCCTAAAAATAATGTAAATACAGAAATAGTATTATTTTGTGATGAAATTGGAAAGGATCTAGGCCATTTGTTGACAAATAAATATCCAGGACACTCAATTATGAACTACTGTATGCCTGGTTGTTCTTTATTTGACATAATGAAAAAAGTTATTAAATGTAATTTTAACCAGGATACTACATTATTAATATTTATTGGTAATAGGGGTAATGTGAACAAAGGAGAATTACTCCAACATTATAGATCTTTTTGCGACCTTAGTTTAAAACAAATTGTGATGTTCACTTTCCCATACAGCCAAAGTTTGCCACAGAAAGAAAACAATCTTAGATTTGAATTGAATAGGACATTACATAATTTAACTTATAGTAGTAATTTATTCCATTTAATTGACACTAACAAATATGTTGGTAATCACTTTTATTTGACAAAAGATATTTTTTTTACGGATAGGTACTTTCTTTCAAAGTATTATAAAAGAAAGATAGCTGTGTCGCTATCATATTATTTTTCTATTACAGCCAAGAATTTGGCTAAACAACTTGTTTCTATTGAACAATGCCAAGAAATGTTATGTAATTCAGACAATAATTTGGTATCAGTAATTGATATTGATAATAATTTAAATTACAAATTAGGACAATAGAGTCAACCTCTTGCAAAATTTTACAAAATGAAAATTGCAAAATAAAATCAAATAAAAGTTTTAATTCAGTAAATAGTATTAACCTGGTGCATCAAAATATTCAAGGCTTTATGAACAAAGATTTAGAAGTAGAATTGTTTATGAATTTTAACAGTATTGATATTCTTTGTATAACAGAACATTTGCTTAAAAGCCACCAGTTATTGTTCAATTTTAATAATCACCAGGTTGGTAGTTCATTCAGCAGAGTTAATGCTATACATGGTGGCTCCTTGATTTTAGTAAGTAACCAGCTTAAATTTAAAGACCGTAAGGATATTGTGAGCCTATCTGTTGAGCGGACAGTTGAAATAGCTTGTATAGAATTGGAGCAGTTTATTGTATTAAGTGTATACAGACCCCCTTCAGGATTGTATGACTGCTTTGAAAAGGTAATGGATGAAGTGTTACACAAGATTTGTAACACTAATAAATCCATTATAACTTGTGGTGATTTTAATGTTAATTTGTTGGAAAACTCAGGTTCTTGTAGTAAAATAATAAGTCTGTTTCAGTCCTACAATCTTGTAAACCTATTTTTGGAGCCCACAAGAATAACCCCTACTAGTGTCACATGCTTAGATAATATTTATACTAATGTTGTACCAGTCCACAAAGAAATTATAAATTTACTAGATTCTGATCATTGCGGGCAGAGGATTACTATACCAATCCAAAACAACAAAGTGGCTAAAAAGGATATCACTGTTAACCCCAAAACTGCAAGTCGCTTGAAAGCTTTTAAAGTTAAACTCATTGATAAATTACCAATGTTGCCAATTCATGCTGAACCTAATCATCAATATGATGATTTTTTTTGTATATACTGTAAACAATTTAATTCCACCTTTATTCCCAAGACAATCTCCGTTAATGGTAATGCATCATTCAGTGATTGGGCTACCATTGGTATTCATAAAAGTAGAACACGGCTTTATGAGCTGTACGATGAAAGGACTTATGTAAACACTGCTGAATTTAATTTATATGTTAGAAAATATTCAAAATTATTTAAAAAAGTTTGTTTTATGGCCAAGTCGCGTTATTTGATTTGATTTTTGGGGGCCGAGTCACCCACGTCCGTAGGAGAGTACCCTTAGATTCCCTACACGTGGTCCCCGGGTGGTGCAAATCAGGTGACACAACTGGTGGTAGGCTTCGGCCGAAGGCTTGTGACCACCCACTGAGCAAAGACGTACCGCCAAGCGGCCTGGCCGTGTTCCGGATACGATGCTCAGTGTAGCCATCTAGAGGAGTTGGGTCGAGATAGCTGTTCCACTGCAAGCAGACCAGTCTGGCGCGCGCTGTTATGGGCGTATCGGGAGACTAGTCGCGGAGGGTAGCGGGATCCGAGGCACGGTGCACCGCTGGCCGACCGCAGGTAGTTGGGGGCCCAAGTAGTGTGCCAGCCACACATGAAAGGCTGCCCCGCCAACTGTCGAAAAATCCCGGAATGCACTATCGTGCTGGTTGGCGACCAGAAGGGAGGGCCCGATAGACATTCCGGGGGGGCTCGGGCGTCCCCGCAGTCTCCGGGCTAGTGCCCCAATGATGGCGTCCTTTCAGTGCGTGTCTGTAGGTTAGCAGCGTGGAACCTCGTCTCACTTCCTACTCCTCTCTTCCATTCACTCTTCTTTAAATCAAAACGCCAAGGAAAAAAAATACAGGATATAAACAGCGGCTGCACCCCCTCCCACACAAAGTGCACCTCACCAACATTAGAGGTCTGCACTCAAATCTCTCTGCAGTCCACTACCACCTGGAGACTGAAAAACCAGCGCTGGTTTTTCTAACGGAGACGCAGATAGCGAGTCCGTCAGACGCGTCGTACCTATCTTACCCAGGGTTTACCCTGGAGCACAATTATAAACCGCGCACGGGAGTGTGTATGTACGCCCGTGACGACACTTGCTATCGGCGTCTCCGTAACCTTGAGGACCCAAGATTTTCGACGCTGTGGGCTCTAGTGGACACAGGTCTGGATAAAATTATCTACGCCTGTGTCTACCGCTCGCACAGTGGAGATCAGGAGACAACCAGGCTCACAGAGTACCTCAGTGAGGCGGCTGATGCGGCACAGCAGCGGTACCCTTCCGCCCAATTAGTGTTACTGGGGGACTTTAATGCCCACCACCAGGAGTGGCTCTTCCCATACCAGTGCACTGACCATGCTGGACGGGAGATGCGTAAGCTTGCGCTTGCGCTTAACCTTACCCAGCTGGTCCAGGGGGCAACGAGGGTGCCGGATGTTGATTCGCACACGGCCAATTGCTTGGACCTTCTGCTGACAACAGAGCCAGACCGATACTCTGTGTCGATAACTTCACCTTTGGGTAGTTCCGACCATTGTCTGGTGAAGTCTGTGTCCGTCTACTCCCCGCCCGATCCCAGCCCAAGAGGCACGCGGCGGGTTTGGCGGTACAGGTCAGCAGATTGGGATGGCATGCGATCTTTCTTCGCATGTTATCCTTGGCAGCCTACTTGCTTTTCTTCGGATGATCCTACGGCGTGCGCGGACAACGTGATGGATGTGTTGCGTCAGGGAATGGAGTACTACATTCCGTTTTCTGACGTAACAATGACCAATGTTGACCGGCCATGGTTTGGCGCTGAATGTCATCGCGCCGACGCGCTTAAACATGAGGCGTACCTGGCATGGGTTGACGCTCGTTCGCGCAAAGCGAGTGACGTGGGTCAAAGGAAGAAAGCCTATAACAGGGCTGCCAAGTCCTGCAAGAAGGTGTTGAGAAGGGCTCGGTTCGACCACATTGGCCGAATAGGGGCCAAACTTGCTTCTTACCCAGCAGGTAGTAAAGCGTTTTGGTCCCTGGCTAAGTCGGTCGAGTCCAACTTCAGCCGTCCCTCACTACCACCACTGCTGAAACCCGACGGGTCGCTGGCCCACTCTGCTGAGGAGAAGGCAAATTTATTTGCCTCTCTTTTTGCGGAATCTTCACGTCTGAACCCTGGTGACGCGCGGCCCCCTTCTTATCCTGATGGATGCGAGACGATTATGTCGGACATTCGTATCCATCAAAAGGACGTCCGTAAGGTATTGCGCAACCTCGACGTGAACAAGGCTAGTGGCCCGGACGGAATACCAGCAATAGTTCTCAGAACCTGTGCGCCTGAACTGTCTCCGATCTTGACACGCCTATTCCGCCTTTCGTATGAGACTGGAAAAGTGCCGAATGCTTGGAAGCTAGCTAACGTACAGCCCGTGCCCAAGAAGGGTAGTCGAGCTGACCCGGCCAACTACAGACCCATCTCTGTAACGTCCATACTCTGTAAGAGTATGGAGCGTGTACTTAACACAAAGCTCCTGGCATACCTAGAATCTAACGATATCCTTAGTGACCGCCAATACGGCTTCCGCCGAAATCGGTCTACTGGGGATCTTCTAGCGTATGCCATTCACATCTGGAGTGAGGCCATCGAGAGACACGGGGAAGCGCTTGCCGTCTCCCTCGACATCTCGAAGGCTTTTGATAGGGTCTGGCACGAAAGCCTTATTGGTAAGCTTCCTTCATTCGGTTTGCCCGGTGGTCTGTGTGATTGGATTGCAGACTTCCTGAGAGATCGGTCCATTCGAGTGGTTATCGATGGCTGCTCGTCGGACCAATTGGATATCAATGCCGGGGTCCCTCAGGGGTCGGTACTCTCAGCAACTTTATTCTTGCTGCATATTAACGATCTGCTTAAACCCGGCACCTTTGGGTATGCAGACGACAGCACTGTTGCTGAGAGATACTTGTCCAACGCTCGTGCTACCGGGCCTCAGATCCGGTCTCTCCGGGAGGCCATGGTGGAGCGCTTGAACCTGTCCTTGCAGGCAGTCTCCGAATGGGGCGATGCCAATCTGGTCAGGTTTAATGCCGCTAAAACCCAGGCGTGTCTTTTTTCCGCTAAAAAGAGCCAATTTTACCCAGATCCAACTTTCCGAGATGCGACCGTGCCAATGACTGACCATCTTGAGCTTCTTGGCGTTACGTTGACATCTACTCTCAATTTTGGCCCTTACATTGAGGCAAAGGCTCAGCTGGCTGCCAAAAAGCTGGGGATCCTTGCAAAGGTGAGACGGTACTTCACGCCGGAACAGCTCCTCAACTTGTATCAAGCGCAAGTTCGATCATGCATGGAGTACTGTTCTCATCTCGGGGACGGATCAGCCAAATACCAGCTTGACGCACTAGAGTCGATCGAAAAGCGAGCCAAGAGGCTCATCGGCGATGAGGCGCTGGTCAAGTCAAAGCTCCAGAGTCTTGAACATCGTCGCCGAGTTGCCAGCCTGTCGGTTTTTTATCGGTTACATTTCGGGGAGTGTGCGATGGAATTGCACGATATAATTCCACCTAGCCCGTTCCATCATCGGACTACCAGACGTACGGCGATGCGCCATCGATACATGGTAGACATCCCACCCATACGCACAAAACGTTTTGGGAACACTTTTATTATGCGTACAGCTAAGGAGTGGAATTCCCTGCCGGAGTCTGTGTTTCCCGATAGCTACAATCTAGGGGTCTTTAAGTCAAGAGTGAATAGGTTATTTCTAGGCAAGCGTGTTTCACCGTCGACCACATCATCGCTTACCATCAGGTGAGATTGTGGTCAAGCGCGAGCCTATAGGTTATAAAAAAAAAAAAAAAAAAAAAAAAATTGAGTTCGAAAATTAAAAACAGTAGTAATGTTACTAAAACGACTTGGAATATTATTAATAGTGAAACGGGAGGATCTGGTAACCGAAATATTGACTACAGCCTGTCTATTAATGACAACATCATAAAATCAGACTCACAAGTCGCACTGGCCTTTGAAAATTTATTTTCAGATATTCCCGTTTCTACTACTAAATCCTTAAACTCATCACCTTCTGTTGCTGAGTCTTTGCTAAAAGAAAATGTTAATGTTTGCGATTCGGAATTTATTTTTGAACATATTACTTGTAGAGACATAATTAAAACCTTTTACACATTAAATGAGCAGTGGTGGCCCAGTGGTATCGGCCGCGACTTACAAGTTGTAGGTCGTGGGTTCGAGCCCAGGCAGGCGCTTTACTTTGTGTAAATTATTTCTTCACCACTGCTCTCAAAACGGTGAAGGAAAACATCGTGAGGAAACCGGCATGTCCTAGAACCAAAAATTCGAAGACATGTGACATCCACCAACCCGCACTGGGCCCGCGTGGTGGATTAAGGCCCATTCCCTCTCACACAGAGGAGGCCTGTGTCCCAGCAGTGGGAACATTAATAGGCTGATGATGTGTGATGTGATGTGACACATTAAATGTTAAAAAGACTGCTGATCTGTGGGGTCATTCTGTTGAAGTCGCCAAGTCTATTATTGATATTGTCGCACCTAGTTTAGCTATTATCTTTAATAATTGTATCGACTGTGGGGAGTTTCCTGACCTAATGAAAAATAGTAAAATAATACCTTTGTTTAAATCAGGTAGTACATCAGACCCTACAAATTATAGACCTATTTCAGTACTACCTACTTTTAGTAAAATATTTGAGAAATTAATTTTAGAGCAATTGCAAAGATTTTTTAATAAACATAAATTATTACATAGCAAACAGTTCGGTTTTACAAGGGGTCGTTCAACTACTGATCGGCATCAGTCAGCCGGTGTTGAGCTTTTAGGACATATTTATAATGCATGGGAGGATAAGTGCGATGCCTTGGGCATCTTTTGTGATTTGTCCAAGGCATTTGATTGTGTTCTTCATGAAACCCTAATCAGGATGGATCTTCTTACTTCATACTTGAGTAATAGGATTCAGAGCGTTGACGTTAATGGAAAAAGATCTCCTGGATCTATAGTAGCAATGGGAGTCCCGCAGGGCTCGATTCTTGGTCCTTTCTTGTTTCTTATTTATATTAATGATTTGCCTTACCTCATAAAGGATAACCATAATATAGTGTTGTTTGCGGATGATACTTCACTTTTGTTTAAACTTAAACGTCAGCAGCTGGTTACTGACGATGTAAATAGCGCGATCTCAAAAGTAGTTCACTGGTTCAATGTTAACAATTTACTTCTTAATGAAAAAAAAACGAAATGCATTAAGTTTACCCTACCTCACGTTAGGCAGGTGAAAATTGACGTGCTGATAAAGGGCGAAGAATTGAATCCTGAAAATAGCACAGTATTCTTAGGTTTAACTTTGGATGCTAAGCTTCAGTGGGGCCCACATATAGATAAATTGTCAAAGAAGCTAAGCTCCGCAGCATATGCTGTTAGAAAAATTCGTAATTTAACGGACATAGAGACAGCCCGTTTAGTATACTTTAGCTATTTTCATAGTGTAATGTCGTACGGTATTCTGTTGTGGGGCAATGCCGCCGACATCCAGACTATCTTTGTTTTGCAGAAAAGAGCTGTTCGATCAATTTATAAATTAAGCCCGAGACACTCTCTCAGAGAGAAATTTAAGGAGATTAATGTAATGACTGTGCCTTCTCAGTATATTTATGAAAATCTTTTATATGCCCATAAAAATATAAAATTGTTTAAAAAATACAGTGATATCCATAATATAAATACTAGGAACAAACACAAATTTGTAATACCTACAACAAGACTCATGAAAATAGGTGGCTCGTTTAGATGTCAATGTGTGCGCTTTTATAATATGCTTCCAAGCCACGTACAAAATCTAAGTCTTAATAAATTTAAATCATTCATTAAACGTAAGTTGTGCCAAAAAGCGTTTTATAGCATTAAAGATTACGTTGAGGATAAAACGGCTTGGGAGTGAGCCTGCTCCAATTAAATCAATTAAATTAATTTAGTTTTTTTTTTGTTTAAATATTTTGCACCATGAATTTTGTTATTAAAAAAAAAAAAAAAAAAAAAAATTATTTATTTGTTTTCTTGCAATGACAAGAATATTTACTTTTTAAAGTATTATATTATTTTATTTTAATTATTGTGAATGTGAAGACTATGTGGATCATTATTTTGTTTTTTAATTTATCTTAGTTTTTAATTATGATCTGGCAGTTTGAGTAGTTTATGCGGCCTACCCGAATGTCCTTTCTTTGGTATTGTTCGTCGAATCGTTGAGCTCCTTAAATTCTGAGTTGAGCTGCTCGGTTATTGACAAATGCATGCACTGACTGGACAGGTCCACTCAATCTGGCTGGTTCTTTCCTCAAAAGACCATTTCAGACATCAGTCTACATGGTCTTCACATGATCGAACCAAGATTTTGTCAGGACTTTAAAAGAGACTGTGACCTCTGAGTTTGTTTCGGCCTTTCTTCTCAGAGTAGTCAGATAGGAAACGCCGACCTCAACCAGTTTAAAAAAAAAATATGTTAGACATGTAAAAGCGTTTGTACAAACCAACTTACAGAAATAAAATCATTTATCATTTATTACACAATAAGAGCAGAATAAATAATAGATGCCACTTTAATAACAGGTATGAGAAAAAGTAAAAGCGTGTACATTCGTAGAATCTCAATAATCTCTACTGACCTACCATTTTAATATAAAAGACTCAAGTTTCCAATTAAACTTAGATTTGTTATTACTATTAACAAAGCTCGACAGGTAGCAGGTAGCAGGGGTGAATTTGGAAAAGCCATGGTTCACCCGCGGCTAGCTATATGTAGCATATTCCCGTATGTTCAGGGCCCAGAATGTATTAGCGCCAAATGGAAGGACATACAACATAGTATAAAACGTTGTACCCATGTGTAGCGTCCTAAAATGTTGTGCCCATGACTAACGGCATAATTAAGGCATGTCCATTACCTGCAGATAAAATTTAGGATAGAGTGGTATCTTCAATTCACGGGTAAGCCGAACCTATGACTCAGTAGTTTACTTTTTTCATTTTGTAACTATTTAACCTCTACGTGTACTGACCAACGTCTAGAATAAAATAAGTTAATCTTTAAATTACGTTTAGTACCTATACAGGGGTTTTCCGAGCGGACATGGATGGCCAAATCAGACACTATGAAGAATAGCGAAAAACACTCAAACGAGACACAGGGCTGATTTTAATGAAAACTAAAACTGTAACATTGGATATTTCTCTGTGTGTATATATGTATACAACCAGAATTGATTTACAAAATCTATAATAACGCGAGCGAAGCCGCTGGCATCAGCTAGTAGTTATTAAAAAAAAATATGATTTTATACAAACTTTTTTTTTTTGTGTTAAAACGGGACCCTATTACTAAGACTCCGTGGTCCGTCTGTCTGTCTGTTTGTCTGTCTGACACCAGGCTGTATCTCAAGAACCGTGATAGCTAGACAGTTGAAATTTTCACAGATGATCTATTTCTGTTGCCGCTATAACAAAAAATATTAAAAAAAGAATAAAATAAATATATAAGTGGGACTCCCATACAACAAACGTGTTTTTTTTTTTGTTGTTTTTGCGATTATGGTACGGAACCCTTCGTGTGCGACTCGCACTTGGCCAGTTTTTATTTTTAATGGTTAATCCGTGTTATTTTTGTTTTCTAATACTTATTAAAAAATATTTGATTTTAGAGCTCAAAATATTTTTTGTTTTTTCATGGTTTGTCCGTTTTATTTTTGTTTTCAAAGTTTAATACTTATTAAAACTTATGTGATTTTAGAGGTATTTTTTCACAGAAAATACAAATTCAAATTCAAATTCAAATAGCCTTTATTGACAAACTTAAAAGTAATATTTACATAATTTTTGAGAATATCATACATCGGTTTGTTTGTCTTGCTCACTAGCATAGGCCTCCCCCAGACTTTTCCACAGTACACGATCTTGTGCTTTTCTCCTCCACGCAGCGCCTGCTGTTGATCTGAGATCATCTTCCCATCTACGCACTGGTGCACAGAAAATACAATAGTAACATTAATTTAAATAAAATATTAATTTCATAAAATACTGTCTAAAATGATTAAAAATAATTATATATACAATGGTTACATAAAAATATGTTTCATTGATAGGATTCTAAAATAGCGATTAGTGGATGATACAGCTAAGCTTTGGCTATAAATTTCCCTGAAAAGGATGGTAATCGGCCGGTATGATCGGTCTTAAGTCGCTTATACTTCCGAATCAGTTAGAGAAAGCTTTCTCAGCTCTTGTGTAACAATAGATGATATTCGAACGGACTTTCATAAATTATTTGATGATAATAATGCAAGGTTACTGGTTATAAATCCCGCTGCAAAGCCTTGCTATCTAACCTACGCCTCATTCGAGGATATGTATTGTTCCGTTAAACGTGTGATATCTCAATTCGAAGATAAGCCATCCGGGAGGCACAGTATGAGTGATTCCGCAACATGTAGACCAAGGTTGCTGGCAATCGAACTCATGTCGTTCGACGGTGATATACGAAACTGGCCATTATTTTATGCAAGTTTTAAATCTTCAGTTCATGACATGAAGTCACTGATGGATGCAGACAGATTGTACTATTTAATAGGTAAGCTATCGCCGAAGGCGCAGTCTGCATTCGCGGCAGTCACACCATGTGCTGAGAATTGCCAGGCCATATTCCAGGCATTCCTTGATAGGTATTAGGATATTCGAGTCCTCGCGTCTACCTATTTCGATCAAGCTTTAAATCTTAAATTGTCCGGTCCCGCGTCTGCTTCGAATTACCAGCTCTTCGTGGACAAGTTCATTACCGCAATTAATTCCCTTAAGAATATAAAATTAGTTGACCTTCTGGATTTCATTTTATTGCACCTCGCAATAAAAAAGTTTGACATTGAAACTATTCGCACTTTCGAGATGAAAGAACATAATCATAAGATTTCCACTCTAGATAGTTTTGTCACCTTCATCAATGATATTCCGTAATACCCAACCACCCTCATCTAACAATAATGAATCTAATAGTTCTGACACTTTACATAGGTCCTTAGTAAATGCTCTAAGCATAGGTCTAGTAAATCGCGTAGTTTTAATAATAAAATTTTCGCTCCTAATCCACAATCTGATGTAGCTTGCTCTGAGTCAAATAATTCAAAAAAGTGTCTGTGCGAAGCATACGTGCATGAAAACTTATATAAATGTCCAGCTTTTGATAATTTGACTCCGACAGCTCGTTTCAATGTGTGAAAGACAACAATGCTTGTGTCAATTGTTTGAGTAACATAAGACAACAAACATAAGACGGTTAGCTGTTCTTCTAAATTAAAGTGTCGCACATTTTAATAAAAACCCGCAATTATCAACTGTTTTGTCGTCACAGCCAGAACCGGTCCTGACGCCGACTATAAAATCTGAGGTATCGTTGTCTACGACATTATACAAACCGATTCGTTCTGTCCTCGCCGCCGAGGCCTGTCGCGTATTCTTTCAATAAAATCCTCCAGCCCGCGAAGCTGAGCATTAGTTAAATTATTAGATATAAATGAAGTTTCTTGTCCGTTCTTCTCCACGTAGGTAGTTTCCGAACGGATGATAAAATCACTTATCAGATCCAGCCATAGTTATTTGTCCCCCCAGCGACGCCCTGAGCCGAGGTTCAACCACACCTGAGTAGCCCTCAGCGTTGTCGCTTAGGTTTAGAAATTTGTGCTGGCTGGAGGCTATATAGCTTAATCTCCACAGGCTCGCACGGTTAAGCAGTAGCCGATAACTTGATCGAACTGCGAGACGCACTGTGGAAAAAAAAAAAGTCTACGACATCTGTCGCCGGCGCCGCTCGATCGCGTTCGGTTGACGCTCGGTGCGTTGCGGCGTCGCCGTCGTCGTTGGCGAGATATATCCTGCAATGTACGGCGTACAATGAAGTAATAATAAGTAAATATAATGAAGTAATAATTTCATTACTTCTGAATGTTTTAAGCGTCTAGGATTTTGGAAGAACTTTCATACTTCTAATTTAATAGTTAAAGGAATCGGTGGGTCGGAAAAACTAGTTAAGGGTTCCGTAAGTATTCAATTATATTCTCTTTTAGTACTGATATTTATTTAAACGTTTCTTCGCTTATTGTTGAACGTTTATCGGAGACATTGCGGACTGCTCTCGTCGATGTCTCTAAACTTACACAACCCAAAACATTGCCGCTCGCAGATTCGATGTTTGCGGAGCAGAGCGGTATCGATGTTTTGAATGGTGCTGCTGCTATATACCCGCGCTTGCTTTTGCCTAACATAGTGCATAGCGAGCAATATAATATACCTGCCGCTATTGAAATTTGTTGGGGTATGTGGTTATGGGTTCCGTACCTACAGCACATACTTCACACTGTGCGAGTACAACGTCATGTTGTTCTGTTCTTCGAGATCCTAGTTTAGATTCTGGAGCTTTGAAGAAATTCCCACCTCGACCTTGCAGAGCCGTAAGGATCTCGGTGCCGCTCGCGAAGATGAGACTTTCACTAAACTTCGCGTGGTTTTAGACGCTAGTAGTCAAACTTCATCGGAACAGTCGATTAACGACATTCTACATCCAGGCCCCGTAGTTTTCGTCTCTTTCAAATAGCCCTGCCTGCTGATTGTTGCCAAATGATTCTGAATGTCGTAGTTTGTTAATCGGACCGTAGATTTCAACGCATCTTTTAAAGATTTAGCAAACATGAATCTATAACGGTTTATCAGTTTAATCGTGTTTGCTTCGGATTTCAAGTCTAATCTATATCACGCGTTAGGTGTAGTCCGCCAGTTAGTCGCTGATGAAGGCGATAACTTCCTCGCAGCATCTACTGCTGCTTCTTCCGCCTTATATATGGATGACATCGCCTGTAGTGTAATGTCCATACCGCAAGTAATTTCGCTTTGTGATGAGCTTATTCAGCTCTTCAGGCGAGGCCAGTTCGACCTTGTCAAGTGGACAAGTAACTCAAAAGAGGTTCTCGCATACATACCTGATACTCATAAGGATTCGCCCGATATCGACTGTCAACTCATATTTAAGTAAGTTACTGACTACCTCTGAGCCGTACATAAAACTGGTCCTTCGAGCCGAATATAACAGGTGCGTATTCTCTCTGTTAACGTTAGCGAATCGGTCTAGCTGGAGTCCCAGAAGAATGGATCGCGTTAGTGGGGTGCTGACGCACTTGATATCCAAAACTTGCGGAAACTTCGTAACTTTCGTGAACTAGTACCATGGTTCAGAGCGTAACGGAACTGATAAGCCATCAAGAAACTACCTTCAGAGATTTGAAGCTTATTTGCACCAACTACAAAAAGGACAGTCTCACCAGGAAGAACCTGGCGTACCTGGAGGAGCGTCTGTATCGGCTGAACAATAACTGGGAGAAGTTTGTTCACAACTATCAACTACGGAAGAGTCTGGAGCAATAGACCTTCAATACTTCAACGACGACATTTTCAACAGTACGAAGAAGATGTATGAAGAAGAGCTGCAAGACATGTTGAAACGTAAATCGGGATTGCCGTCTGCATCTGCTGGTAAGACGGAACAACCACCTGCAAGGCCTAAGCAAGGTAAGGGACAATCTAAATTTACATTCGACGATATCCAATTCCACGTACCTTCTAGGGCAGCAAGCGAGTCGGCAGAAAAGCAACAAGTTCTTTTGCGTCAACAATACTGCAACTTTAGAGCGTTCGAACGCACTGTGGCGAAGATAAACATAGCATTGGCATTACCGATGGAAAAATGGAAATTAGAAGACAACTTAAGCACCCTGAAAACCAAATGGGAGCATATCGAAAAGGCAAATTGGGAACTAGACTACCTACTACAATATGAGGACTCAATTTATCAAAAGAAATACTATACAGCAGAAAACTTCTATGATGACCTGAAATGGAAACTACAACACAACATCTGGAACAATGCACATTATGAAAAATCTACGCCAAAAATTAAAATACCAGATTTCCATGGAAACTGTAACCAGTGGTTGATTTTAAGAGACCTCTACCTCGAAAGTGTACACATCAATCCGACACTTTCGAAGGCTCAAAAAATGCAACACTTAAAAACAAAACTGAAGGGTGAGGTAGAGAAACTGGTTCAGCATCTTGGCATCTGTGCTGAGAACTATGCATCTTGCTTGGAGATGCTGACCCACCGCTTTGATAACAAACGGCTGTTATTTACATCATACATGAATACGCTCCTGAATCAACCTAGTATTCAGCAAACAACCGCAGCAAGCATACGGAAGCTTCTCGACGTCATGGTGGAGTACTTGAATGGGCTCAAAAAATCGGGTTAGACAAAATCAATTGGGATCCGATCGTGGTTCATCTATTGATTCAAAAACTAGATAGCTTGACGTATAACGAATATATAAAGGAGATCAAACATCTCAGGGAATTTCCCGACCTGGAAGAGTTCGCCGAGTTTTGAAAATCAAAATTCATGTCACTGGAAGCTCTGCAGGGAATTAGCCAAAAATTCTCGTCAACAAAAAAACCATGGAAATCGGAAAAGCAGCCTCGTAAGGGATCAGAAAAACAAAATTACAACTACAAGAATGAAACGCAGGGGTCATCGTACTTTAACAAGTCACACAATTCACCAAAAACCTTCTTCACTAAAGCGAAAACATGCCCAGTATGCAAAACTAATCACGTATTGATGAATTCCGAACAATTCTTGGCTATGGACTCAACTGTAAGTAACTGGCTACCTCTTAGCCGTACATAAGGTTTACTGACTCTAAAGAAGTGCTCGCCTGGATAAATGCCTCACCTCACCGCTGGCAAACTTTTGCCACCAATCGGGTTACTAAGCTAACAGGGCTTATGCCCGCTAATTGTTTCCACCACGTTGCGGGTACTGAGAACCCCGAAGATTTTCTGTCTCGTGGTTTTTAGCCAGCTAAGCTCTTGCATCATGCGTTGGTTGGTTGGTATCGTGGACCCTCATGGATTTTGCACGACCCATCTGAGTGGCCCATACATTCTTTCGACCACAATGCACTGCATGAGGGCGTACCCAAACACTCGCAGCCCGTCAGGAGCAATCCGCCGCAACACAGATAAAATGATCGGCTATATTAAACGTGTCAATTTTATTTTGAACATTAATTAGTTCGTTGAATTTAAATGATAAAATATCACTAGAAATGTACGAGATTGTAAAAAGTTTTAGAGAAGAAGTCAATTAGAGCTCCTGGTTTCCTCAAAACATCTGTGTAAGATCTGGGTGAACCTAGGGTTTGTGTTCTTATCTGGGTGCATTCAAAGAGAACGTGCGCAACGGTTTCCTCGGCCTCCATGCTTGCCCTGCACAGAAGACTGTCCGTTATGCCTATTGTGTGGAAGTGTTTGTTGAGTTAGCAGTGTCCTGTGATGGTCCCCGACACCAGGCGCGGGCCATTCCTGTCCAGGCGTAAAAGACGCCTGGTAAGTCTACTGTCCAAGGATGGCAGAGCTTCTTTGGATTGCCTACAGCCCGGTGTCGAGCTCCACCAGTTCTCCGCCTGTGCCTGGGTGAATTCCTGTAGCCATCTGCGTATTTGGTTGAAGGGGATGGGTACAATAGGTTCGGGTCCATAGACCACCGAGCTGGATCCGCGTCTCGCAAGCTTGTCAACCGCGTCGTTGCCCAGCGATCCATTGTGACCCTTTATCCATTATAGTGTCACCATGTTACGGCTAGATACAGTTATTTCCTCTAGTGCGTTGTAACATTCTAGTATTAGTTTTGATATAATATATATTTTTCCGTAAGGATTGGAGGAGAGATGCGCTGTCGTATGTGGGTGTCCGTAACCCTCCTGCCTTCTAGGGCGTGGACCGCTAGTATGATGCCCACACACTCCGCCTGATAGACGGTGTTGAACCCTCCTAGCAGGCTGGATATATTTATATTTAAATCGTGTGAGAAGACTCCGACTCCGGTACCGGAGTCAGTCTTCGATCCGTCGGTGTATACTCTCATCTCTTTCGGGCCTGAGTAGTCACATCGTTCTTCTGTGAGTATTATGTTGTAGTGCCTATGAAAGTGGTGTGTTTTTGGGACTTTGTCGCATGGTGATGCTAATGCTATGCTTGCTTTATGCATGTGTGCTAAATTCTGGAGTCTTTGTTTAGGATACCAGATAGATGGAGTCTAAAAGTGGCCAGAGCTGCCTCCGCCCGCACAGTAAGGTGCAGAGGTGGCAGTCCCAGCATTACCTGTAGGGCGGCAGTGGGTGTGGTGAGGTTTGCTTGCGTTGCAATCACTAGCAGTATGAGCATACTGCTAGTGATTGCAACGCAAGCAAACCGCTGAGGTTTTTCGCGATCTCTTTGAGCTGTGCTGAGGTCTGTCCTGGGCCACCAGACCAACGAGCCGTATGTGATGATTGGTCGGATGACTGTGGTGAATAGTGACAATGGCCCTAATCCCCCAATTCCTGCCTCGCAGTCGCTTGCACTGCCACAGGGATATGCTGGCTTTTGTGGTGATATAGTTCATGTGTTTTGCCCGGCGACTACCTTCAAACGATAAAATAATTGTGAAATTACAACACTTTGTATAAAATCTGTGACAATTGGGACTAAGTACTGTTAATTAAACTTATATTGCCGAACCATTTCTTTGTTTGATTTACATCAGGTGGTTTTTCCAAATAGATGCCCAGGTACTTGGTTTCGGTTGAAAGGCTTAGGATTGTTCCGAAGAAACGCGGTAGTGGCAGTGTCGTCGGTCGTCAGCTGGACAGGTCAAGAAGGAGCGTGTGGACGTGTGGAAATATCCATACACACGGATCTTAATACCAATCTGGTGAGTCGTTTTAATTTTGTTACGACTTTTTTTTTAAGTTAGGTATTCCTCTTCCATCACTCTTCATTTACGAAATATGTAATTATGTTTATAATAATAAGAGATTGTTTAAAAAAGCCTATCAAATTAACTCTCGAACTTGAGATCCATGCAGACTTGTATTGCAGGATACTCCTAAATCAGCCAAGTATGCGAAAAGTTTCCTTGTCATGTGTATACGCATTTATAACAGAATTCCAAAATAATAAAAAAAATGTTATGTAATATTAACTCATTTAAAAACAGATTATTGAAATGGCTGAAAGAACATGTGTTTTATGACATTAAAGATATTTTTTTAACAATGAACTTAAAATAATCTTTTGTCATTGCGTATGGCTGGTCAAGTTTTAGTGTTGCTGAAGAGTTATTATTCAACTATCACTGGTAATAAATAGTCTTAAGTTGGCGCTTTAAGTACCTTACTATAGAAATTGGTCACTTTTTTGTGATAAATGATACTAAAACTATAAAAAATTAGGAGTAAAAATGTAAAAAAAAACCGACTTGTAATTTTAATTCAAATTCAAATGCATTTATTTCGGACAACAGAGATCCATATTGGGTTAGTATTACAAAAAAGCGCAAAATGTGCAAAAATAGCTTTCGTTTCGGAGGTCGGTTTTGAATGAAGTCGGTAAAAAAGATTAAAACAAGAGGTGACAAAGACATCGACTTCCGAAACAACAAGTTATAGTTAATAAGTAAGTTAGTGTTTTTAATATGCATTTATATAGTTAAAATATACTTAGGGGCATTCAGCACCTATGTTATACAATATTCCCCAAGTAAATAAGTAATATTCAGTAGCTTTAGACAACATTTCACGAAGCGGAATGCAACCTTTCACTGGCGCAAACTTTAATTGGCGACTGACGGAATCCGTTACAGAAAATATACTATACTTTAGTGATTATAATAATTTTCTTCACCTGTATACTAAAGGAGATGTTCCAAATTGTATTGACAAAAACCCAGAATTAACAGGAAGGAAATGTTTACCTGGGTTAGCTAAGAATTTGACGTCAACAAAGGGACAACCCAGAAATCCGTATACCTACTTACAATCTCGTACATTTCTTGTGATATTTTATAATTTTAGTTCAATGAATTAATTTTGTTCAACACGAAATTGACACATTCAATATAGCCGATCATTTTATGTGTTGCGACGGATTGCTCATCTTTTTTAACAAGGCGCTAATTAATTCATTTTGTTGCTCATCTCTTTTAAATTTCGTTGGTGGCACCAAACTTTGTTAGATCATGTTATTTGAGTTACCTGTGTTACTTACTAGTTTTAATGCCCTAGGTGTTTTTCTTTACTTTTTTGGAGTCAACTAAGATACAAATCATTGTCTATCATGCCAAACAACGTCTTATTTGGAAAATAATGGTATATAACCTAGTGTCCAGTCAGGCGTTTCATAGCGGTCATGGTACTAACACGGCACTGGCCCAAGTGACAGACCATGTACTCTCAGAGTCCGATGCTGGCAAAAGTACAATTCTCGTTTTGTTGGTTTTTTTCAGGGCATTCGACTGCATAAATGTTGAATTGCTGCTGGCAAAGATAGCTTACTACGGCATCTCACCGTCAACACGAGAGTGGTTTGCATCTTTTTTGATGCATCGAAAACATTATGTGGTTACTCAAAACGTTGACGGCGGGAAAACCTCATCCATAGTGGGAGATGTTAAACGGGGAACGCCCCGGGGTTCAGTTTTAAGTCCGTTACTATTTATTCAGTATACCGCCGATCTTTGCAAATACATAACATTCTGTCAGGTGCTGATGATACTCACATCTATTACTCTTTTTACCCGAATGACACTAAAAATGCCATGGAGTTAATAAATCAGGATTTGGCTGCGATTTCTGAATGGGCGCAAAAAAGCAATTTGGTCCTTAATCCTAATAAATCGAAATTTATTGTACTGGGAAGTAAACACCAGCGTGAACTCGGGATAAGCCATTAGCCGGAGATACTTATCGATGGAGCGATGGTTGAAAGAGTTGCAAAGGTGAGGAATCTTGGTCTTCTTGTATACAGCGATCGAACGTTACGTTAAATGATAAATGATTTTATTTCTGTAAGTTGGTTTGTACAAACACTTTTACATGTCGATCATATTTTTTAAAACTAGATGAGGTCGGCGTTTCCTATCTGACTTCTCTGAGAAGAAAGGCCGAAACAAACTCAGAGGTCACAGTCTCTTTTAAAGACTTGACAAAATCTTGGTTATATCATGTGAAGACCATGTAGACAGATGTCTGAAATGGTCTTTTAAAATGCCGGCTGAATAATTCCTCTTCTTTTGACAGAGTAATTTCTAAACTAAAAATACAAAATCCTGTAAATGTTCGTCACCTTCTCTCATTTTTCCCTAACTCCCAAATTATACGTGCTTTTATTAAATTTATTTCTACTAACAATATTAAACTCTAACACTAGCATACATCTTAAGTAATAGTATATTGTATAAATATATATATTCTATTATACTAACTATGATTAACCCCAATTATTTGTGTTTGTTTCAGTCCTCAAAGGATCGCCACAAAAAGCTTTATATATAAATTAAAAATAAATTAATTTGCAAATTCTATATTACCCATGAGTCTCCACTACATGACATTGGCAGGAATTGTCTCCGGCAAATTGCCATAAAAAAAAATAAAAAGTTAGTGTTTTTAATATGCATTTATTTAGTTAAAATATACTTAGAGGCATTCAGCACCTATGTTATACAATATAAGTAATATTTACTAAGTAAATAAGTAATATTCAGTACCTTTAGACAACATTTCACGAAGCGGAATGCAACCTTTCACTGGCGCAAACTTTAATTGGCGACTGACGGAATCCGTTACAGAAAATATACTATACTTTAGTGATTATAATAATTTTCTTCACCTGTATACTAAAGGAGATGTTCCAAATTGTATTGACAAAAACCTAGAATTAACAGGAAGGAAATGTTTACCTGGGTTAGCTAAGAATTTGACGTCAACAAAGGGACAACCCAGAAATCCGTATACCTACTTACAATCTCGTACATTTCTTGTGATATTTTATAATTTTAGTTCAATGAATTAATTTTGTTCAACACGAAATTGACACATTCAATATAGCCGATCATTTTATGTGTTGCGGCGGATTGCTCATCTTTTTTAACAAGGCGCTAATTAATTCATTTTGTTGCTCATCTCTTTTAAATTTCGTTGGTGGCACCAAACTTTGTTAGATCATGTTATTTGAGTTACCTGTGTTACTTACTAGTTTTAATGCCCTATGTGTTTTTCTTTACTTTTTTGGAGTCAACTAAGATACAAATCATTGTCTATCATGCCAAACAACGTCTTATTTGGAAAATAATGGTATATAACCTAGTGTCCAGTCAGGCGTTTCATAGCGGTCATGGTACTAACACGGCACTGGCCCAAGTGACAGACCATGTACTCTCAGAGTCCGATGCTGGCAAAAGTACAATTCTCGTTTTGTTGGTTTTTTCCAGGGCATTCGACTGCATAAATGTTGAATTGCTGCTGGCAAAGATAGCTTACTACGGCATCTCACCGTCAACACGAGAGTGGTTTGCATCTTTTTTGATGCATCGAAAACATTATGTGGTTACTCAAAACGTTGACGGCGGGGAAACCTCATCCGTAGTGGGAGATGTTAAACGGGGAACGCCCCGGGGTTCAGTTTTAAGTCCGTTACTATTTATTCAGTATACCGCCGATCTTTGCAAATACATAACATTCTGTCAGGTGCTGATGATACTCACATCTATTACTCTTTTTACCCGAATGACACTAAAAATGCCATGGAGTTAATAAATCAGGATTTGGCTGCGATTTCTGAATGGGCGCAAAAAAGCAATTTGGTCCTTAATCCTAATAAATCGAAATTTATTGTACTGGGAAGTAAACACCAGCGTGAACTCGGGATAAGCCATTAGCCGGAGATACTTATCGATGGAGCGATGGTTGAAAGAGTTGCAAAGGTGAGGAATCTTGGTCTTCTTGTGTACAGCGATCGAACGTTACGTTAAATGATAAATGATTTTATTTCTGTAAGTTGGTTTGTACAAACACTTTTACATGTCGATCATATTTTTTAAAACTAGATGAGGTCGGCGTTTCCTACCTACCTGACTACTCTGAGAAGAAAGGCCGAAACAAACTCAGAGGTCACAGTCTCTTTTAAAGACTTGACAAAATCTTGGTTATATCATGTGAAGACCATGTAGACAGATGTCTGAAATGGTCTTTTGAGGAAAGAACCTTCCAGATTGAGTGGACCTGTCCAGTCAGTGCACGCATTTGTCAATAACCGAGCAGCTCAACTCAGAATTTACGTAGCTCAACGATTCGACGAACAATACCAAAGAAAGGACATTCGGGTAGGCCGCATAAACTACTCAAACTGCCAGACCATGAGTAAAAACTTACTAAGTTATAATAAAAAACAAAAATCCACATAGTCTTCACATTCACAATAATAAAAATAAAATAATATAATACTTTAAAAAGTAAATATTCTTGTCATTGCAAGAAAACAAAAAAAAATATCAAAATTAAAAACAAAATTCACGGTGCAAAATATAAAAAATCAAAATTAATTGGAGCAGCTCAATCCCAAGCCTTTTTGCCCTCAACGTAATCTTTAATAGTATAAAACGCTTTCTGACACAACTTACGTTTAATGAACGATTTGAATTTATTAAGACTTAGATCTTGTACGTGGCTTGGAAGCTTATTATAAAAGCGTACACATTGACATCTAAACGAGCCACCTATCTTCTTGAGCCTTGTTGTAGGTACTATAAATTTGTGTTTGTTCCTAGTATTTATGTTATGGATATCACTGTATTTTTTAAACAATTTTATATTTTTATGAGCATATTATAAAAGATTTTCATAAATATACTGAGAGGGCACAGTCATTACATTAATCTCCTTAAATTTCTCTCTGAGAGAGTGCCTCGGGCTTAATTTATATATTGATCGAACAGCTCTTTTCTGCAAAACAAAGATATTCTGGATGTCGGCGGCATTTCCCCACAACAGAATACCGTACGACATTACACTATGAAAATAGCTAAAGTATACTAAACGGGCTGTCTCTATGTCAGTTAAATTACGAATTTTTCTAACAGCATATGCTGCGGAGCTTAGCTTCTTTGACAATTTATCTATATGTGGGCCCCACTGAAGCTTAGCATCCAAAGTTAAGCCTAAAAATACTGTGCTATTCTCAGGATTCAATTCTTCGCCCTTTATCAACACATCAGTTTTCACCTGCCTAACGTGAGGTAGGGTAAACTTAATGCATTTGGTTTTTTTTTCATTAAGGAGTAAATTGTTAACATTGAACCAGTGAACTACTTTTGAGATCGCGCTATTTACTTCGTCAGTAACCAGCTGCTGCCGTTTAAGTTTAAATAAAAGTGAAGTATCATCTGCAAACAACACTATGTCATGGTTATCCTTTATGAGGTAAGGCAAGTCATTAATATAAATAAGAAACAAGAAAGGACCAAGAATCGAGCCCTGCGGGACTCCCATTTTTACTATAGATCCGGGTGATCTTTTTCCATTAATGTCAACAGTCTGAATCCTATTACTCAAGTAAGAAGTAAAAAGATCCAGAGCGCTGTTCCGGATCCCGTAGTGGCGGAGTTTCCTGATTAGCGTTTCATGAAGAACACAATCAAATGCCTTGGACAAATCACAAAAGATTCCCAGGGCATCGCACTTATCTTCCCATGCATTATAAATATGTCCTAAAAGCTCTACACCGGCATCAGAAGTTGAACGACCCCTTGTAAAACCGAACTGTTTGCTATGTAATAATTTATGCTTATTAAAAAATCTTTGCAATTGCTCTAAAATTAATTTCTCAAATATCTTACTAAAAGTAGGTAGTACTGAAATAGGTCTATAATTTGTAGGGTCTGATGTACTACCTGATTTAAACAAAGGTATTATTTTACTATTCTTCATAAGGTCAGGAAACTCCCCACAGTCGATACAATTATTAAAGATAATAGCTAAACTAGGTGCAACAACATCAATAATAGACTTAGCAACTTCTACAGAATGACCCCACAGATCTGCAGTCTTTTTAACATTTAAAGTGTGGAAGGTTTTAATTATGTCTCTACAAGTAATATGTTCAAAAAGAAATTCCGTATCGCATATAAATACAAAGATCGTTGACCATATAAATACAAAGATCTGAAATGCCTTTTACAGGATTAAGGTGCTCTATGGCCTAAGAGAGTGTCTCTCTGAAAAGGTCAGGATTACTCTCGTCGACTATGCTATGCTGCACACTGATCAGCATTTGCTGAGCGCGCTCTTTTTACCACACTGAATGTACTCATATTGCCAAATCTGTGTTTGACACTATTTAGTATTAAGAATTTACACGTACAGTGCTTGGTAATAAATGATTTCTTTCTTTCTTTCTTAGTGTTTAAATTATTTCAACAAAACATACGTAGTTCAATATGTGATTTGCCTGACTTGTTGCCAATTCTTGCTCAAATTGGAGTTAGCTGGGACAACATCGTCTTGACTGAGTACTGGCTGCTATCTACCTATTGCGTACCTCCTCTTGATGGATATGATAGTCTCGCTTCTACAAATAATCGAACGCAAAATGAAGGTGTAGTCGTGTATTACAGACGGGACTTGGCCATTTCAGTTTAACCTGGCATATCCAAATTGTCTAGTAATTACATATAATAACGATACGATAGCCCTTGCCATTTATAGACCTCCAGGAAGCAAAGATACTTGTCGCGGACTTATAGAAGATATAAGCCGCGAATGTAAATACAACAATAATCAGACATAGCAACATTACAACAATAATTTTATGCAACGGCAACATCGATGGGACATCGCTGCGCGTACCTGTCAAATCAGTATTGGCGCGGTAAGATCCAGTATTTGTATTGTTGTGTTTAGCTTAAGTTTAGTAAAAGGCCGTGTTTATCAAGGAGAGTTCGTATCGGGGTTGGAGCCGTCGGCATCCCTGGATTGAAAGCTGAGTGTTTTATGATTTAAGATTATTATTATTTGTATACACTTATCTATGCTATTCACTGAACCGAACTGTCTTGAGAATACAGAAATACTGATGAATATTGTTTACCTATAAACCAAAGATGTTGGCAAACTTTGTATGTTGTAGTTGTATATTATGATGAAGCTTCTTGAGATCTCAATTAGTGTTATCAAGTAGAATGGGGCGGCGATGATACTCCGCCGATCTCATGAGTAGAAGGCAGCGATAATACTCCGCTAGCCTCATGAGTCTGAAGCTGCGATAATACTCCGCCGGCCTAATGAGTACCCTTGGAAATGAGCTTCCAAGGGCTAAAACCATACCAGCTTCCAGCTGTTGAATAAGGTAAGACTGACCCTTAAAACCCTTGTAATACAAGACTGAGGTGGCGATAATACTCCGCCAGCCTCAGTAGATGAGGCGGCGATAATACTCCGCCGGCCTCATGAGTGTTCTTGGAAGTGAGCTTCCTAGGACGGAAACCATACGGGTTTCCAGCTGTTGAGCAATGTAATACAAGACTGAGGTGGCGATAATACTCCGCCAGCCTCAGTAGATGAGGCGGCGATAATACTCCGCCGGCCTCATGAGTGTTCTTGGAAGTGAGCTTCCTAGGACGGAAACCATACCGGTTTCCAGTTGTTGAGTAATATAATAAAAGATCTAATATTTGACATTTGGTTTCAGTAAATACCAATAATATAAGATGTCCATAATATCGAAGTCTCAGTATCATCGATGGTATCTATAATAAAAAATAAAGTGTCAGTATCATCGATGGTATCTATCTACAGATGGTGGAAGTGGCCCTCTATGTTCAAGTTCTGTTGCTCTGCGTTCCTTGCTCCGTCTCCATGAAGAATTAACAAGCGAAGCAGATAAAGTAAACCCAGGTACAAGTTGGAAATAATATTTTTTTTCTTATTCGCTACGTCTGCCTAAGGTTACTCCCTCAGAAGAGATCAACCTAATACTCAGGTATCATTTGATTCCTTCGAATAATAGAATCCTAAAATATTAAGGCATACGTCGCGACATGGTGGAGATGCTGGGATATGAATCGGTTTAAAAAAATATTATGAGTGTCAAGAGACCCTAATGCATGGCATGGCAGCAGCATCATGACTAAGAGAGAAGTGAATTGACACAACTAGTATCCCTAACTATGGAGAAGAGCAATTAGATACTTCAAGTTATATAAACCACCCCACAAGTTGTGAATAAAGATTTAGTTGCAGTATGCACTAATGCAAACAGAGCACAGGATTGAACGGAGGCCACCGACACCACGACGAACTATAATTTTCTATTATATTATAATTATCTAATAACCAACAATATATTGTTAAGTTTCTTATTATTACTCGTTTGTAACCATGTTTGTAACCAAAGTTTTACGAATGAATCACTGAATCACTAGATGGCGCCAGTTGCATCAAAGTGTACATAAATAACGTGAACTGTTGTTTATTTATAGAAAACCATTAATTGAAATATATATATTTTCTTCATTTATATATATATTGAATCCTAACGGAAGTTCCTGCATTCAGTCATAGACTAACCTTCGGCAAACATTTGACGCGCCAATTCTCGAATGGAAAATCCATTCAATTTAAGAAATTATCTCGATTAAATACCGCATTATAGGATTAAATAATTATTTATTAATTTCTTTGTTGTTTAGACAAAGCTACCTCTTTGATATGAATAATAAGTTAGAAAATTGAGAGTACTTCAACTGATATACTAGTCCGTAGGGATGTGCGACATTGAACCGAATTTGCGTAATGACACACTCGCAGAAATCGATTGAGGTTCTGTTTAATTTATGTTTTATCTTTAACGCTCGATTATCGTGAACTTGATGTCTTGTTATATGATTAATTTGATATTTAACATGAAATTAGGAGCGAGATACCGTTTAGTCTGGAATATTATTCTAATCGATAAATGAGAAATCGATCATAGACAAAACCCGATTGTTTTTACGATTTATGTAATTGACCACCCCGCACTGATTTCCCGGCAAAGTACCCGTGAAGTTGTGACGCTTGGAACGACGAAAAAAGTTTGAATACTTTTCTTACTGAAATATTTTCATTTAGAAGTGAGAATCTATTGAAAGCACGTCGACCAACTTGGGCTATTGCTTGTGACTCCAATACCTACCTACTTACATATCGGAAAGGACAGCTCCGAGAACGACCCCTTGTGTGTAGTTGGAAATACGGATACCTACACAACCAAGAGGTAAGACTTTTATTAAGGGTAGATGAAATTATATCTCTTTAGTGTTATGCCACGAGTGTACATACAAATTTCAAATTCAAAGATCGGTTTCGTCGAATAAGAATACCTACTTACGTGTATAAAGTAAATAATTTACACTAGTAGAATTCTGTTGAATTGCCAATTTGAAAGTTCACCAAGTTGGTACCCAACTATGACTGATGACTACTCCGACAGATATGCAATACTATTACACTCCATAGAACGTGAAAGGAGTAAAAATCAATACTAAAAGTGAGATTTATCACAACATAACTAAAGATTTTATTTAAAATTTTGAGTAACTATATCTGGTTAAAGTAAATAAATGTTTCTCAATTGAAAACAAAAGAGGTAGAGAGGCATATTAGTTAGTGAGTACCACAATAAGAACTTAACTATTGGTCTTTTAATATTGTGTTATCTGGACACATTTAATTGTAGTTACTGAAGAATAGTTTATAGCATGGTGATGAGAATGTGAGACAATTTGTCACAAAGATACATTAATTAATCAATTAAAGCAGTGATTGGTCAATGGGTCGTCTTAGGCATGAAGTAATTACTTCTTGAACTATAAACCTTATGTTTTCTTATTACATATGTTATTCAATATAGAAATGAACTTGTCTGTACTGAATCTGTTATCTATAACAGGATCTTGAAGATTTAGTATACAGTAATTTAGTTAAGTCAATTTTAACATTAAAATTATAGAACTTATCAAGTTTTTACTACATTACTTACCTTTAAAACACATTTCAAACATTTCAATACATAACAAGGCGTGGTCATATACATTTGTGAATACATTTAAGATATTTAAGTTTCTTATAAACTTAATACATTTGAAAATAAAGGGAAATGATTGCCTTTACACAACGTCTCATGGTTCAAGATCAAAATATTGTAGTAATTATTTTCATTATTTTTTTTCCTCCACTGTTTGCTTGAGGGATTGGATTTTTATATATATATGAAATTTAATTTGAAGTATAGAAGTATGAATATTTCACTCCCTCTACATGACAATCATGACATTTTTTTTTGACATTCAATATTGCCATATTGGTCTAATAGAAATTAATGATTTGAGTTTGAGTACTACCATCATTCTTGTAGTACATTGATTAAGATTGAATATACTTTTCACAATCTCTGACTTAATTTGTTACATAAACTCATACACTTCTGGAGTAATTCTATGATAAGGGTGGAATTCTCTTATTATTGTTTGCCGTAATAAAACAATAATTACTAAGTCGATTATGCTATACATTTTAATAAACGGTAAATTTTTTAGTTACAATTTCCGGTTACAGGACTTGTACGAACATGGAAGAATTATTGTTGCACCGCTTGCAATTATTAGCAAATCAAATCGACCATCAGTCTAGCTTATCCTCCCACCTCTCTATACATAACGATGAGACAAGATATGACGCAGAAATTATAAAAGTTAAACTTGAATCTTCATTAAAGAGATTTAACGAAGATCTCACTAACTACTTTCGTATGGTAAATAATCCTTCCGCTGACGACATAGGAAAAATGAGCGAAGTTCAACTTGAAGCTGAACAGAACCTCGCTGAACTGAATGTAAAAATTAAAATGTTTTCTACACGCGACGACACGGTTAAACAGGGGACCAACCAAGTCTGCAGTACTTCTGGCCGCCTGCCAAAACTAAGTTTACCTGAGTTCGATGGGGACGTATTGAACTGGCATCAATTTTGGGACCAATTCAGTTCTAACATCGACGCCAGAAACATAACTGATGTTGATAAGTTACTGTATTTAAAAGCATCTGTAAAAGGGGAAGCCAAGCAGGTTATTGACGGTTTCGACACTACTAACGCCAACTACCAGATTGCGTTGAGAACATTGAAAGAAAGATATGGGAAGACTTGCCATTTAGTTGACGCTCATTACTCTGCGTTTTCTAAAGTAAAAACTGCCGATAAAACAACAAACGAGTGCAGAAAAGTACTAAACAATGTAGAACGGCATTTAAGAGTCCTAGAGTCCCTTGGTGAAGATATAAACCATAATCATTTGAGGCATTTAATTTTCGAGAAATTTCCCGAAGACCTAATTTACGAACTTAAATTAAAATCGTCTGATAACTCAATTCAAGAGCTGAGGAAACTATTGGAAATAGTCATTACCGCGCGTGAAGATGCGAGCCGAATAACGCAGGAACGGACCCCTAATTCAATTGAAAATTTCACCGTGGAAACGCTACATGTTACACAGTTAAACAAAAATCATCCTATTGAGGCGAAGGAAAATATGAAGCGAAGGGAAATTGGAGAACCCCGAAGGAAGAAGAGGAAGTTAACCTGTATGTTCTGCAATGGTAACCATTTCAACGACCAATGCGAGAAATACAAAACCACTACAGATAGAAAGACAGTGATAAAAGACAGGTGTTATCAATGCCTTCGTCCTGGCCATGGCATCCGAAGTTGCACATCACAGAGGTCATGCGTTCATTGTAAAGAAAGTGGAAAACACAATAGAGCATTATGTCCCAAACGATTTCCTTCTCAAGTAAAGTCATCTACACTGTCAGCCATAAGCAATAAAAGAGACACTGTGTTGCAAACGGCGGTTGCTATGGCCTCGAAGGAAAGAGATACCTCCCATCAGGTTATGTGTCGAATCTTGTTGGATTCTGGGTCACAAAGATCCTACGTCACTCAAAAAATTGCACGTAAATTAGATCTCCCAATTGAAGAAGAAGAAAATTTATCTGTTTTTACCTTCGGAACAGAAGCTCCCCGAGAGCTCAAAAGTGCATTAGTTAGACTAAATTTAAAAACCCGAGATACGTCTAAACGATTAATTTATGCAAATGTAATACCAATTATATGTAAAGGAATACCAGTCGCACCACGTGAGTTAAGTAACTGGAAACAAAAGGAATTACTAGCTGACAATGGTTCATCTGACCAAGTTGATATTCTTATAGGTAACGATTACTACTACACTTTTATGAAAACTGAGAAGATTCAAATCAGAGAAAATCTGTATCTAGTTGATTCCATGTTTGGTTGGATATTATCCGGAATAATGAACCCGGAAAGTAAAGAAGCTTTAACGGTAACTACATATTTCCAAACAGAGCTAGATGTGAAGTTAACTAAGCCGGACTTACCAATGGATCAAGTAAACATATCCTCTCTGTGGGACCTTGAATCCATCGGGATAACCGATTCACCGAAGATAACAAAGGAAGAAGAAGCCATTCGAAGCTTCAATGAGACCACCAATTTTGTCGAAGGAAGGTATTACGTGCACTGGCCTTGGAAAGAATTTCCACCTGATCTGACCACTAACTTCGGAATGGCATTCAGCCGCCCCAAGAGCCTAATCAAACGAATGAATTCCGAATCAATACAGTCATATAATGAAACTCTACAAGACCAGCGACAGAAAGGAATAATTGAAGAAGTTTCCGAATTTAGTGAAACTACGAATAAGGATAGACCTATACACTACTTACCACATCACGGTGTTCAACAGCCAGGCAAGCCGACTAGAATCGTATACGATGCCTCGGCTAAAGTTAATGGATACAAGAGCTTAAACGAATGCTTGTATTGCGGGCCGATGTTGCTCGAAGACCTAACCAAACTGATAATCAGATTCAGATCTCATCAAATAGGATTATCAGCCGATGTAGAAAAGGCATTCCTTCAAATAGGATTACACGAGGAAGACAGGGACGTTACACGATTCCTATGGCTTAAGGATACTTCTAAACCGGTCACAGAGGATAATCTGTTATGTTTGAGATTCTCTCGCGTTCCATTTGGAGTGATATCGAGTCCATTTTTGCTTAACGCCACCATTAGACACCATCTCATGAAATCAGAAGATCCCGTAATTAAGAACGCGGCTAATGACATATACGTGGACAACCTAGTAACTGGTGCACAGACAGTGCAAGAGGCCTTGATTCTTTGTAAACGCTATAAAGATACATTTCACGCTATATCAATGAATCTAAGAGAATGGAGCTCGAACTCTGAAGAATTCATGCAGGAGATTTCTGACACATACTCAAATCAGACCATAAAATTATTAGGTTTAGAATGGCATTTAAAAGAGGATACTTTACGACTACGTTTTTATAGTAACAAACCTAACGCAAGTACTAAGAGAGATATTCTAAGAGTAATAGCCTCAGTCTATGATCCTTGCGGCTTCGCCACACCTACATTGTTACCAGGAAAGCTGTTGTTACAAGAATTATGGAAAGAAAAGATAAAATGGGATACACCAATCCCTGAAAGTTTCGCATCAAAATGGAAAGAAATCAACAACGACCTTAGTGAGATCTCTGAAATCGCATTACCAAGAGATTACCTAGAGAGGACTGTGACCTGCATTGCTTTACGGACTCGTCAACACAAGCATACGCTGCAGTAATTTATATAGTATCCAAAGGTGAAGTATCGTTTGTAATCGGAAAGTCTCGCCTAGTTCCATTAAAAGACCAGGAACACCTAAAAATACCTAGATTGGAATTGCTAGGAGTGCTAATTGGAAGCCGTTTAATGAGATATGTAATCGATTCTCTAAAACTAGAAATAAGACGACAAATATTGTGGACCGACAGTCAAATAGTTATCGACTGGGTTAATTCAGACAAATTATTGCCACCGTTTGTTGCACGAAGAATTGACGAAATTAAGAGAAACAAAGAAATGGCTATCAGATATGTTCCATCCGAACTTAATCCTGCAGACGTGGCTACAAGATCAGTGAGTACAAAAGAGGACAGAGATAGATGGCTAGTAGGGCCTCAATTTCTGACGCGAAGATCTGAAACTTGGCCTACAAGCGAGGTAAAGTCCATAAACCTGTTGTCCCGGGAGGGTCTCCCGAGGGAACCTCGAGTCGAAAGACACGTTAATGAAGAATGTCAAGATACACCAGAAAAGAATATTAACATGCCGAGAGAACGAGAAAGAAACTTGCAAGCCCAAACGAGCGGATTGTTAAACAAGCTGGAAACGATTAAAAAGCTACAAGCCAAATATTTCCCACAAGAATACAATGATGAGGAGACTAACTTAAGTCGCAATTTGAGATTATTTAAAGACGTAGACGGCATCCTACGTTGTAAAGGTCGTTTGATGAATGCAGATTGGACCTTTGAAAAACGCTATCCTATTCTCATACCAAAGGAGAGTGAATTTACCAATAACATTATAACAAAAACACACAATGAAAATTATCATGTGGGTGTAAATCACACCCTGAGCATCATACGTCAATCCTACTGGATCCCTCAAGGAAAAAGTCAAGTTCAGAAACTTCTGAGACAATGTCCGAATTGCGTGAAACATGGTGGGGGACCCTTTAAGCTTCCACCTACACCAGCGCTACCACCAGAAAGAGTGAACTATAGTACACCGTTTACTTTCGTTGGAGTGGACTACATGGGACCACTTTTGGTGAAAGGAGAAAACGGAGAAACCAAAAGATGGATTTGCCTTTACACCTGTCTAGCAGTAAGAGCTATACACCTAGAAGTCGTTCAAGATCTAACGGCAGAAGAAGGCCTGCTATCATTAAGGAGAATGATAGCTGCCAGAGGCATTCCAACACTCTTAACATCAGACAATGCCACGCATTTCAAACTTATGTCTGAAATATTGTCGAAACAATACTGTATCGATAAAGAAATACAGTGGAAATTCATACCCCAACTTGCACCGTGGTTCGGGGGTTTTTAAGAGAGGCTAATCGGTATAGTTAAAAATTGTTTGAAAAGAACATTGAGAAAACACATGCTGACACACAGTCAGTTAACTACAGTTTCAAAGGAAATTGAAGCATCTGTAAATATGAGACCACTCACTAGCGTAGACACAGAGCTCGAACACGTTCTAAAACCAGCAGATTTTCTTACAATGGGAAAATGTATAACTGTAGAGAGCTCACCTGAAAACTTTGTCAACGAAGGTACCGTTACAAAAACCGATCTTATTAAAGGTTGGAAGAAAGGTTTAGTCATTTTACAAGAATTCAAAGAAATGTTTCTAAACAGATACTTACCAAGTCTTCGTGAGAGATACCAGCATTCACACAAAGAACCAAGAGTAACTGCGAGAATCGCACCTGTAGTGGGCCAGATCGTCCAGTTGCGAGGTGATTCTAAAAATAGAGAAACCTGGAAAGTAGGAACTATAGTCTCACTTCAAAAGGGAATAGATGGACTATGTAGAGTAGCTAAAGTAAAAATAGGTAACAAAGAATTCATAAGATCTTTAGCACATATATATCCTCTTGAAATAGAGGACAGTCAAGGCGAATCTGATCAAGTATACAACGAACCTATGAGTGGAAGTGAAGGATTCGACACACAAGACATTCAATCTATAGACGTAGCTATGGAACCTATAGACATAGGAAAACCCAGTGAAACTTTAAATGATCAAAGGGACGAAACCAACTGCGTTAGAGATATATCAGTACAGAGTGAGGAATCACTAGAGATCAACGGGAGGATAGATGACGATGAGATTGATGACGAGAAGATTGATAAAGATAAGAATAATGAGTATAAGAAAATCGAGAAAGAAGTACCAAAAGAAAAAAGAGGTGCGGCCACGAGAGCTCTGCAAAGGATCAGAGAGTGGACGCGAAATCTAATGACATTACTTTAATTCCCCGGCCGGGAGTGTCGCGGACTTATGGAAGATATAAGCCGCGAATGTAAATACAACAATAATCAGACATAGCAACATTACAACAATAATTTTATGCAACGGCAACATCGATGGGACATCGCTGCGCGTACCTGTCAAATCAGTATTGGCGCGGTAAGATCCAGTATTTGTATTGTTGTGTTTAGCTTAAGTTTAGTAAAAGGCCGTGTTTATCAAGGAGAGTTCGTATCGGGGTTGGAGCCGTCGGCATCCCTGGATTGAAAGCTGAGTGTTTTATGATTTAAGATTATTATTATTTGTATACACTTATCTATGCTATTCACTGAACCGAACTGTCTTGAGAATACAGAAATACTGATGAATATTGTTTACCTATAAACCAAAGATGTTGGCAAACTTTGTATGTTGTAGTTGTATATTATGATGAAGCTTCTTGAGATCTCAATTAGTGTTATCAAGTAGAATGGGGCGGCGATGATACTCCGCCGATCTCATGAGTAGAAGGCAGCGATAATACTCCGCTAGCCTCATGAGTCTGAAGCTGCGATAATACTCCGCCGGCCTAATGAGTACCCTTGGAAATGAGCTTCCAAGGGCTAAAACCATACCAGCTTCCAGCTGTTGAATAAGGTAAGACTGACCCTTAAAACCCTTGTAATACAAGACTGAGGTGGCGATAATACTCCGCCAGCCTCAGTAGATGAGGCGGCGATAATACTCCGCCGGCCTCATGAGTGTTCTTGGAAGTGAGCTTCCTAGGACGGAAACCATACGGGTTTCCAGCTGTTGAGCAATGTAATACAAGACTGAGGTGGCGATAATACTCCGCCAGCCTCAGTAGATGAGGCGGCGATAATACTCCGCCGGCCTCATGAGTGTTCTTGGAAGTGAGCTTCCTAGGACGGAAACCATACCGGTTTCCAGTTGTTGAGTAATATAATAAAAGATCTAATATTTGACATTTGGTTTCAGTAAATACCAATAATATAAGATGTCCATAATATCGAAGTCTCAGTATCATCGATGGTATCTATAATAAAAAATAAAGTGTCAGTATCATCGATGGTATCTATCTACAGATGGTGGAAGTGGCCCTCTATGTTCAAGTTCTGTTGCTCTGCGTTCCTTGCTCCGTCTCCATGAAGAATTAACAAGCGAAGCAGATAAAGTAAACCCAGGTACAAGTTGGAAATAATATTTTTTTTCTTATTCGCTACGTCTGCCTAAGGTTACTCCCTCAGAAGAGATCAACCTAATACTCAGGTATCATTTGATTCCTTCGAATAATAGAATCCTAAAATATTAAGGCATACGTCGCGACAATACTACCAACTTTCTTCAGTCGCTTAACAGAGTGTTATTGAAATATTCTGAGTTTTGGTTTTCCTCAGGGCAGTATACTGGGGCCAACACGGCAACCCTCTTCCTTGTATAAATAGACGACCTATGTCAGCTGGAAATCCCTAATGCAAAAATACCCTTCGCAGATGATACCGCCATGCTTTTTTCTGATTACTCTTGGCGTCCCAAGAGTAATCAGAAAAAAGCATGGCGGTATCATAGGCTTTTCATATGCCCAGAGAGGAATGAATAAGGTGACTGGCTGGTTGTACAGGAACCTTCTAACGCTACATGTTGCAAAGAGTAATTACATATCTTTTGCCATAAAAGCTAAACTAATAAACATGATATTTCGTATAACTCACACTCGTGCCCTAGACCCAATAATACAAACTGTTCATGTTAAGTATCTGGGTTGGTTGTTAAGTATCTGGGTTTAATGATAGACAGATGATAGATCCCTAAACTATTTTATTACAGACACGAATAGGTCGGAGTCGCTCGGAGTTTCCTTGCGTGATCGAATCAGAAACGTAGAGATCCGCAAGAGAACCAGGGTTACCGACATAGCCCGAAGAATTGCCAAACTTAAGTGGCAGTGGGCAGGGCACATTGCTCGCAGAACGGATGGCCGATGGGGCAGAAAGGTTCTGGAATGGCGACCGCGAACCGGAAGACGTTGCGTTGGAAGGCCTCCCACCAGGTGGACCGATGACCTGGTAAAGGTTGCGGGGATCCGCTGGTTGCGAGATGCACGGGACCGGTCAATGTGGCGACGCTTGGGGGAGGCCTATGTCCAGCAGTGGACGTCTTTCGGCTGATATGATGATGATGATGATGATGATGACGAATAGGTCGGTGGGGATTTAGGTCGAATTTTGATTAAATACTTGAAGCCAAATCTAAAGCGAAGGCACCCTATTTTGAACATAAATCGCAGATATTATTATGAAATAAAGTTTGTGATCAAATAATGTTGTATGCGTTTTGAAGAACGGTGATGATCGTGAAATTCTAACAGCTATGACGACGACGACACTTGACTGGTCAAGTGCGTTCTTTTAACACTAACAGAATTAAAATATTCCTAAAACAAAGTCACAATTGATAACAAAATATTCCACTTGATCAAAGTTTTCATCACGGATCGAATGTTTACGTACATAAAGAAAAGAGACAATTTTCAGGACTTATATAAGAAGCTAAGTCATCCCATATTTGAGAGTTGATGTGAACTATATTCTGTTTTGTTGTATCCAATGTGAAACTTACTTAGTTTGAATTGTTATCATTTATATATTTAGGATATCCAACAAAGGATATGCAATACAAATGTTATATAATGAGTATTTCGATATGTACTCTTTCACTAAGAGGAGACCACTGCATGCACAAAAAATTTAAGCAACTAAGCTCAAAAAGGAAATATTATGAAACAAGGCATTGAACACATAATATCAAATTAAAAAATAATTTAAAAATGACAAAGAAAAAGACAAAAAGACAGACAAAAGATATTTATTTCAACTGGGCCACCAAGCGGCACTTTTGAATGTCACAATTTAAATTTACATGGAATAAAAGTTGATTCTACCGTGCATTCGGAAAGTAGCTTGTTATGGAGAAGAATGCACAAGAAACTCCATACTTTTTAAATTTACATGGATTAAAAGTTGATTCTACCGTGCATTCGGAAAGTAGCTTGTTATGGAGAAGAATGCACCAGAATGAAACAAGAACTATTAGAAAAACTTAAATGAACTCAAACAAAAACTTAAAATAAACCCTCTAAACATTTGTTATACTTACGCATTATGTTTTAAATTACGCATTACAATTACGCATTCGTTGGTGTCAGACCCCTGAAGGCAAAGGATCACTTTATCAGCGCCATATTGTCCCATGCTAGCCACAGATATCGATGTGATATTGGTAGCATCTATTCATAGATATCGGTGTACACTCGCTATCTCAGTGATCGCTGACATCAAGTAAATGCGAATGACACTTATCTAGAACCTCAGAGGTCCTACCATAAACTCTTAGAGCAAGGTTATTTCCACTGTGTGTAAGGGATATATTTAATACAAGTCATACACCCTTATACAGGGTGGGGATAACCTTGCTTTAAGAGCTTATGGTAGGACCTCTGAGGTTCTAGATAAGTGTCATTCGCATTTACTTGATGTCAGCAATGGCGATGGTCGACATGCCAAAATTTAATTGGGATTGATCAAGTGACATTGTGATAGCGTTTGACAATTCCACATAATATAGTCATTTTTAAAATCGCTATCGCAATTCTGTCGTTGATAGAATGCCACTTGTCTATTTCTCTCGCCACATTTAGTAGTATAAGATCCCGTTATAAAACGACCTTCACCGAGATGCTTATTTAATGAAACGTATTTTATATTTAATTTAATATGTCAATAAATATAATCCATATTGGTTGCCTAGCAAATTTCAGTCCAGAGTATGTTTAATTAATAATTAAAAAATATTTTATTTTTTAACATTTCACCGGTATGATTATTAGATAAATTCTATACCAATCGAAAGTATGAAGCCCATAGAATATGCAAACGTTAGGTTGCCTATTCTTTTCCGGTCACAACTATCGGGTTGCCAGGTATAAACAGGTAAATCTGTACTAGCATTTTGCAACGGTCTGTTTATTGAATGAAATTTAAATGAAATTAAAGATTATTTTATTCTGAACACGGTGGTATAGGGTTGCCTGCGAAAAATCAGTCCAGAATTGCGGTTGTCGAATTTTAAAAAGTAAAATATTGCTCCGAGTGAATGTGTGCGACTACGACGACGAAGAGGACACAGCATAGCAGCTGTTTAAAGTCCGCCCACTTAAAGAAAGAGAGTGCGCATGCTATTTGGGCTTGGAAAAGAAAAGGATAGCGATAGACTCGTATATACTATGCATCATTTTGGAGTAGTTTATTATTTAAATAGAGAAATAGTTTTTTTTTTATAAAAATAAATAAATATAAATCCATAAATGTAAACAGAGAAATTGAAATCAATTGAAACTATTGGAAAAAATTCAAAACCCATAAAAGTGATTTTTTTTAATTAGGGTAGTCTTGCAAATTTTATTTTTATTGTAAGAAGACAAAATAAAAAAAACAACAATTAAAAAATTACTTCTATTTATTGTAAAAAATTAGAAATACAAAAAAAAAAATATTCAGAATCCGAGTCATCGGACATAAAACTACGATCTTCAACTTCTGAATCTTCTTCGTCATCACTCTCTGTTTCACTTTTTTCATCTATCATGTCATCATGTCTTCTATCTTTAAAGGTGTATGATCCCCAATGAATCCTACTGGTTTTAAATATTCATCTAAGAACCATCCGCAGTTCTCAGGCTCAAGTTTCACGCATATTGGATCCGTTGCATTAAGCCACATGGAATTTACGAAAATAGTTCGTAAAATTTTCTGAGTTAATGATATCCAGCATGGTGGTATGGAGTTGGAGTCGAAGCCTCTTGATAAGAATAGTTGATTGAAAACATGCTCATTAATTGTTACAAAAAAAAAGGAAATCAGATCATTTTCTTGTTTAATTTATAAATTACCGTTTTTAAGTAAATTACAAAAAAAATATGTGTGTCGAAAATTAACAAAACCATAGGTGAATTTTACTAACAATTATTTAAACATGAAAAAAATATAGAAGATGTATTAGCTAAGATAATTTTAAAGATTCAATTATTATGTAAATTCAGCACTAAAATTAAGAAATTCTTCGTTATATTTTTTATTCAAAACGGTCACTTTTTTGTAGCACGTGGTTAACCTACAAATTGAAGAGACGCACTGGGTAGCTCAACAAAATTGTATTTAAAGTGTTTTTTTTACGAAAAGCTAACTTTAATACACAGTTTTTAAAAGTTTCATCATTAAAATCAATTATTTCATTATCCGATCCACACAAAAAACACTTTTTTGCCATTTTTTCCAACAATAAATAGTAGCACGTTTTTTCAATTGTATTTATAGCGACACTCTACTCCAAAATGATGCATAGTATATACGAGTCTATCGCTATCCTTTTCTTTTCCAACCCCAAATAGCATGCGCACTCTCTTTCTTTAAATGGGTGGACTTTAAACAGCTGCTATGCTGTGTCCTCTTCTATCGCATGAGATGGTCGGTTGGGACCTCTCAGTCGCACACATTCACTCGGAGCAATATTTTACTTTTTAAAATTCGACAACCGCAATTCTGGACTGATTTTTCGTAGGCAACCCTATACCACCGTGTTCAGAATAAAATAATCTTTAATTTTATTTAAATTTCATTCAATAAACAGACCGTTGCAAAATGCTAGTAGGTACAGATTTACCTGTTTATACCTGGCAACCCGATAGTTGTGACCGGAAAAGAATAGGCAACCTAACGTTTGCATATTCTATGGGCTTCATACTTTCGATTGGTATAGAATTTATCTAATAATCATACCGGTGAAATGTTAAAAAAAAATATTTTCTTTTAATTATTAATTAAACATACTCTGGACTGAAATTTGCTAGGCAACCCATATGGATTATATTTATTGACATATTAAATTAAAAATAAAATACGTTTCATTAAATAAGCATCTCGGTGAAGGTCGTTTTATAACGGGATCTTATACTATAGAGGCTTGTTAGTTTTTGTATAGGCATTCACGACCTCATCAAGTTTGAGTTAAGGCTGGGCCAGCTTACTTCGCATGTTCTTCAGGATTGACTTTTATAGATACGACACATATTTATAGATGGTTGAGTATTTAATTTGTTTCACCGAACTAACCAAACCAAAAAGCAATTAAAACAGTATTTAATTCAAAAAGCTTATTATTCTGTTAATGATTATTTTAATGCGAAAATAATGTAATGATTAACTTAAGTAATTGTCCAATAATAGAATTAAGTAATGTATAGATGATGCAATTGTTAATTAATAATTTAATTTAAACACCAATTTTTTTTTTTTAAAAAAGAGTAAGTATGGAGTTTCTTGTGCGTTCTTCTCCATAACAATCTACTTTCCGAATGCACGGTAGAATATTTTTTTTTTTTTTTTTATTACTTTTAAATATTTTTTTTTATTACTTTTAATTTTTAATTTTAATTTATGTGACGTTCAAAAGTGCCGTTTATTGGCCTAATTGAATAAATATATTTGACTTGACTTGACTTAATATTTTATTAATTTTATTGTAATATTTTGCACACCTGCCATGGCAGGATATGGTCTAAAGAACATTTATAAAAATGTCACCCTGAAAACTATCCATATTTGGCAAATAAATGATTTGATTTTAATTTGGTATTTGATGTAAATAATAGCACTGATTTACAAAACAACGATGATACACAAACGGGTGCAACGGTTTTCTGAATCCTTCTTTGACTTCTAATATTTTAAACCTTGATCTCAAACTCATCGTGTTTATAAGAGAAGACTCGTAGATTACGTAGCAGCTCTTTGATCGTTTTGTCAGTATGGACACTAGTCTGTGTGGTAGCAACATCGCATCTTTCCCCCTCATAGTCCGCCGTGCACTCGCAAAGCGGTTCATCTTCTTCGTTCAGGGTACAGGCACCGTTGTGCAAACAGTGCTTATGGCACGCGTTAACTTCGCAACGTTCACCGGAGTAGCCGGCAGTACATCTGAAATAATAAAAAACTCTTAATAAAACCAACTTATTTGGGTCTGGTTGTAACAGGTTTATGTTTAAGTCTATTAGTACATAAAAATATCAACACATTACATAGCATAGGGACAAATTGGGTAGAACTAAGAAGTTTAAAATGATTGTCAGCTTGCCGGGCTTCTAAATTAGGTACGCATACCTGTATCTTAGGAGTAGGACATTTTGCGACTTCATTTTATACAATAAGCCAATATATTTTCTGTTTTATCATAAGTTAAGGTTATCCATTATTTTAATTTCACATTAGTTATTTCTGTACAACGGAACGATTTTATTATACATGCGTAAACTTTGAGCCAACTTGGTTTGTTGAACCAATTTTTTTTTTGAAATAAATGGAAAGATCATATTATATAAGTTTTTATACAAAACTATTTTTAGTTTTTTTTTTTCGCTGTTATTACAAAGTTATATCAAATTGAAAAGATTTTGTTGAACCCAGAACCGAAAACACCTCGACAGTTCCCGAACAAAACCCGAGCCCATGTGACGTCACAACGTTCACTTTTACTCATTGTATAGCACTTAGCTGATATACTGTTTTGACTTTTAACCGATTATATCTTCTTATTATCGTGAATATATTGATGAAAATCAAATACATAGATCAAAAACGTTAAACCATAAAAGTTATCGTTCTTGCTGCATACCATTATGTACGAATATTACAAAAAAAAACCTTTATATGAGCATCGCGCAATAGCTAAGTACCTAGCAATCTGTACTAAAGTTTTAAGAAATGTTCTATGTCCATCCAATCCAGATTCCAATTAGAATGTGTTAATTATGTTGTTATCTTGTTCTAATTCAATATTAGCACAGGTATTAGATTCGTATTAATCTCTTACTTTGATCATTAAAGACTGAGAAAAGTATTTTTTATGGGAACTTTTGTGCAAAGGTGACATTGTTGTATAATACGTAAATTGAAAACATGATTTTTTGTTTATGGAGATATATTCATTATTTTAGTCTGAAATGACAGATACAGGCGTAAAACTAATATTTCTGTTTGAATTGTGATAATCGGTCGACGCATTTAAGAGATATTAACTAAAGAATTAGTGGAAGAAAAATCTACCAAGTTAATATTTTCACATTTTTGTTCTACAAAGTTTTTTAGTGTTTGCAAATATATAATATAGATATTAGTGTTTAATATTATTAGGAGATATGTAAACAATAGAAATTACCCAACAATTTTAGGATTTTGTGCAAAAAGTAAAAAAAAATAAAGGCTCCACATATTTCGGGTTGTATCATATTTAGTGGTATCTAATGAAGTTTTTTGATATCGAAAGTCGAAGTTTCGCGCCAATCGTGTTTGTTAACTTTTTACTTTACACCAATATTACTTACCCATAAGTGAAAACGATTACGTTATGACAATTATGTTTCTAAATGTACCTGGTAAACAAGTATAACAATACTACTTTATTTAATAAAATACTAAATTTAGTACTACTACTATTTATGGTCAAAATTTTCCAAATCGTCGATCAGGTGGGTTAATTATCGAAATTAGCCTATATGAATCCTTTATATCTACATATACACATGAGTAAATAAAATTTGCTAAAAATATCCGAAAAATTGTGCAAAAATATTATTTAAAATAATATTTTTAAATAATATTTTTGCACAATTTTTCGGATATTTTTAGTCATTTCACGTGTAGTTGACATTGTATCGTAAAATTCCTTGAACGTTATGACGTCACCAACATGGCGACCAATCGTGGCCCGTTTGTAGTCACTTGGTTTTTTCTAAAATTTTATCGATTTTCAATTGCATAAAATAAATTGAAAAAAAATATATTTAAGAGTTTTTTGAAAGGACAATATTATTTATGGTATGTAAAGTTTCGAAATACATAAAAAAAATAGTTTTTTTTTTTTAATTCAACAACCCAATTGTCGACTTGTAAATGCAAAACGACAGGGGTTTGTTTACAGGGGTGTGGTTAGGTGAACGAAACGTATGAAACCATTTATAAAATTGATGTAGTTATTTGCAACGCCAGGGTCATTTACTCATGATAATATAAACAACTTTTACAATAGTAGTTGGCAACCGTGATAAGCATAATCATGCTATATGTTCCCACAGCTGGTACACAGGCCAGGCCTCCTCATAAATATGCAATTTTTGAAATTTTGTGATCAGATTCGTTAATTAACTTGCTCACCAAATTAAATGCGACCTGTAACCAGTACCAGTTTTTATTTTATTTATTTTGCACGAGAATCAGACATACGAAATAATTTATGCCAAAGTTGAAATGGAGACGCTTCGCTCACGCTTCGCGCTCGCTCGGTCGATCACTCTGTACAGATTCAAGGTAAAGATAAAATAATTTTCAACCTGCTTCGCAAAAGGAGTGTATCTGTGGGTCTGTTTGTGAAATTTAATTTAGTTATTTTTTATTTAAAAGGTGACTTTTTGAGAGTGTTCTTAGGGTATTTAACGAAAATCGGTAAAGCTGTTCAAAAGTTAGGCGCATTTTACACTTTTGATTGGGAAGCCCTGTCGTAATTTCGTTTTACGATAGACTATCGAACGTAGAATGTCCGGACGGAAATCCACATTATCATCTCGCATGTGATTGGTCGAGTTGATTGCGGTCAAACCCTTCGCCTTGCCTTCACATGCGCAATTCGGCTGCTGGTTTTAAATTACCTATCTTTATATTTTGAAACTGTAAGTTCCTTTCTGAAAAACGGTGATAGTGATGACGTTGATGTTTAAGGGTCTATTAACATTAGGTATATTTTTATCTATACTCTGGTCAACATGAAGGTACAATATTTACTTACAAAGCACTAACAGCTCAATCAGTTGACAGAATCTTTTATATTTTAAGGTTCGCTCTAATCTAATCTGCCAGTCCTATGACCTTGGTTAATTTATGGTCTCAAACTATCTTTCATCTGTTCTAACGCAGTAAAATCGATGTGCAACAAACACAAAATTATATATCGAATTCGTTTTATTACTTTAAAACATTTGTTGTTGAGTAGAGGGCAGCCCTAAAAAATCGACTGTTTTTCTTTGTGTGGTTAGTAAACATTGTATCTTCAAAATGGTTGGATTATAGCTTAACTTGACATTAGTGTCAGCTCACACGGGTGCATAACGAAACGCAAAGCCGCGCGAACTTATTGAGGTAGCGAAATAATATAGAACTTAATTTGGATTGGATTCACGATGCACCTCACGGTGCCTGGCTCTCCGTTCTTTGCGTCTCGGTAGGAGCTGACCCTAAATATCTCCGCTAGTCCTTAATGAGATAAATATGTTTTACCTGCATTTAGGTTGCCCCTCAGCACTGACACTGCAATCTCCTTGCAAACAATAGTTGTGACATATGGATACATCACATCTCTCACCAGTGTAACCCTGTGCACATTCACAACGAGACTCCCCACTAACTTTCGAACCATTGACACAAAACAGGCACTCATCTGGGGTTTCAGGGATTAATCTCTTTAGACTTTCGCAGTTTTGATGTCCTTGAGTTTGTGCCTCAATTGTGTAGTTGGCTGATATAATTTGATACTCAAAAGAAGAGGTGGCTCTGTCAATGTTTGATATTAGTCTGGCTGCCACGTTTTTGTGTGCGTTCTTAGGTAATTGCCAAATAGCCTTTTGGTCAGTGCTCCTCCAGTAGATGAAATCTTTTGATATGGCCAATGAACTAGGAGTTGTTTGGTTTTTGTTGACATTGTATAATGTTATTCTGTTCTTACCATTAAAATCGGCACATTCAATTGATACCTGTTTAATACCATTTTTATTAATTTCTTCAAACCAGTAAATTTTTTGTGTCTGTTGGTCAATGGCCAAGCTTCGTCGATAATAACCAGTACCGTCTATTAAAACTTCTCTCTCGGAGCCATCAAGACGAGCTCTCTCGATATTATTGTGTGTGATCCAGTAGATATGCCTGTAATTTGTAAATAATTATACAATTTCAAAAAGTTAAATAGGGATTTTGCTGAGTCACACACAACGAATAAAATAGCGGAACATTATAAACCGCCTTTTCAAAAATTAGGAGTTTCTATGTTCCATTGTATGTTTTTTAATGTTTGTTCACCGATTCCTCCGTCGTTTGTGGACCGATTTTGAAAATTATTTTTGTGTTTAAAAGGGTACTTTTCCATATAAATTTGGTGAAGAACTTTGGAGGTACAACAGAACACTTCAATAATGACATACCGATTTGTCTGAAATCGGTATATCCGTTTATGGTACATTACTATAGATCTTACGATCTTACTTTTATTCTTAAGAATAAACACCTTTTGTACAAAAAATACAATCGATAATAAAATCACTACAAAGTGAAAAATAACTTCATTTTCGAAAGTCAGCGTAAATGAACGTAGAAATAAAACCAGAAGCAATAACTAAAACTAAATATTCAGCATGTTCTTGATTAGGTACTGTTGATAAGTTTAACAAAAACAAATAAAGAAAGAAAGAAAAAAAAAAAACCTCTATGTCTGTCTCTGTCTAGCCATAAATTATAAGGGCTATGACGACATTAGTAGAGACCGAAAACTAGCTAGTCATCTATCACAATCGCGTCAGCCTTTCTAGGGAACACTCTGACTATGAATGATTTTAGTAGTATTAAGCACCTACCCAAACTAAAAAGAGAAAATGAAATAACTGACTACCCCGTGGGTTCGTGGGCGCATGAGTGGATAAGGAAAGGGTTATGCTTGGAGTCTTTTTGCGGAACGAAGTGACCTGGCAAAGTTACATGGCCAAATATCGGATATAATTCTATTTGCTGATGATACGAGTACTTCGCTAATTTTTAAATAAAAAAACTTTTTTGCAAAAAAATACTACCGACTTCCAAATGAAAAACTACAAAGTGAAAAATAACTTAACTTTTGGAAGTCGGTGTCTTTCGTATGTACCATTTTTTTGCGATATGGACACCGACTTCCAAAAGTTAAGTTATTTTTCACTTTGTAGTTTTTCATTTGGAAGTCGGTAGTATTTTTTTGCAAAAAAGTTTTTTTATTTTTCCCTTTTTAGTTTTACCTACCTAATAGCAAGTTGTTTATTAAGGTCCCTATAACTCCAGAATAGATTAACCGAATAATATGAAACTTGAACATAACCGGTGAAATGAGAGATCTGTGTACCCCTTTAGAGAGTACTAGCGTGATGTTATGTTATGAAATGGTATAAACAACAAGCAGACATGCGATTGCAGCAATCCCGAGAGTTTTGCCGTTATTTATTGAAGAGTTCTGTTGTGTATCTCCGAAGTTCTTCATCAGACCTTCACCAAATTAAAATGGGACCAATTTCGAAACATACTCTTTCAAACAAAAAAAGAATTTTCAAAATCGGTCCACAATTGACAGAGATATCGGTGAACATACACAAAAAAAAAAAAAAAAAAAAAAAAAAAAAAAACAAACATAAAGTCGAACATAGAACCTCCTCCTTTTTTTGTAAGTCGGTTAAATAGATAGGCAAGATACGGATGTCTTACATGTCAACGAAAGTCTTATTATTCTCACAAAATGATTCGCAGCTAACAATCTTTTACTAAACGCGAAAAAAACGAAATGTCTTAAGTTCTCTTTACCAAATGTACCATAACGTGACCTAAATTTAAGTCTTGACGGCAAAAATCTTGAAGTTTTATTGGAAATTGTATTCTTAGGGATTACTTTCGATTCAAAATTGCAGTGGGGCGCGCACATTAGACTTTCGGGTAGGTTAATTTCAGCTGCATATGCAGTAAGGAAAATAAGGCAGTTAACCGATGTAGCCACAGCTAGGTTAGTATACTATGCTTATTTCCACAGTATTATGTCTTATGGCATTCTGCTGTGCGGATCAGCAGCAGATGTTGACTCAAGCTTCACCTTACAATAGATAGCAATTCACGCGATCTATAAAATGGGTCTTCGCGAGTCCCTTAGAGAAAAATTTAAAGAAATCGATATACTGACTCTACATTCACTTTATATTTTGGAATGTATTTTGTATGTCCGCACAAATCGAGGGCTTTTCAAAACTAGAAGCGACTTACATAATTTAAATACACGCAGTAAGCACGAAATTGTAATACCCAAATTCAGATTAACTATAACTAGCAAGTCCTTGCATATAAACAGTATAGCTTTTATAACAAGTTGCCAAAGTCAGATAAAGAACTGACGATGGAAAGTTCAAAAACTACATCAAACGTGTCCATAATAAAAACGCATATTATAAAATCAAGGACTACGTTGAAGATAATAAATTTTGGCTTTAGCTCCTTCTGCGCATGCGGCTTTCCTGGTAACTCATAAACGGCACAAATATGTGGATCTCTAACTATTCTCAATCTCATTAATTCTTTTTGTATTTTTTTTTCCTTCTTTTAATTAGTTTTTTACAATGGTTTTTAATCATCTTCATAGCCCTTTGCTAAGAAAAGTTACAGCACTGATAACAACATTTGTGCCACATGTTAAATTTAGTCTTTTTTTATTTTACCTTTGTATAGATTCTGGTTCGTCAATAACAAGGGGATGATGGAAACCCCTAAACTGTGCACTGTAATTTAAGATAGGTGCTGATTGACTGACTCGTAGTTGCACATTGGACAATTGTACCTAGGCTTGGACGTACCTGCATATCCCGAAGGCGAATGCTCCTGCCTCCATGTATACCTCTTCAGGAACCACAGGCACACAGGTTTGATATCAGACACAGTCTTTTAACGTAGAATCTTCAGAAAAAACAACCGAAACTCGAGAGCGGCAGGAAGATACGTTAGCTCGCGAGCGCCGACATTAGAAAGCCATTTTATTGGCTGGTGATGTATGACAGTTCTGGGTTCGCAATCCAAACGGGCCAATGGCGAGCGAGGGATCACATTAACCCGCGTAATATACAAGCATCCAAACCAGAGTAATTTTGACATAAACAACTACGAGAATTTATTATAATTTAAAAATAAAAGCAAATAATGATTTTGATAAAACTGGCGTAACCGTTTCCCCGAGCCTTGAAAGTAAATCTTTCAAAGAAAAAAGAAAAAATATAATATACATTTTACTGATATGAACCTTATTACCTTGTACGTTAAATAACTTACTACTATAATACACTACCTAGCTATAACCTGACTACCTTAAATTTTGATAGTTTCTATTGAGTTGGTAGTGGACAAAAAAATAAATAAAATATTCCAGTTATCATCAAAAACAGATGAGAAGTCGAGGTATAATTTCTTATCTCAAGCTCGCGCTATTGATAAATGATTTTATTTCTGTAAGTTGGTTTGTACAAACACTTTTACATGTCTAACATATTTTTTAAAAAACTAGATGAGGTCGGCGTTTCCTGTCTGACTACTCTTGAGAAGAAAGGCCGAAACAAACTCAGAGGTCACAGTCTCTTTTAAAGTCCTGACAAAATCTTGGTTAGATCATGTGAAGACCATGTAGAGTCTGCATTGTAGACTGATGTCTGAAATGTTCTTTTGAGGAAAGAACCAGCCAGATTGAGTGGACCTGTCCACTCAGTGCACGCATTTGTCAATAACCGAGCAGCTCAACTCAGAATTTAAGGAGCTCAACGATTCGACGAACAATACCAAAGAAAGGACATTCGGGTAGGCCGCATAAACTACTCAAACTGGCAGACAGATTAAAAACTAAGATAAATTAAAATGGGCGGGCTATAACGGGCTGTCTCTGTGTCACTTAAATTACGAATTATTCTAACAGCATATGCTGCGGAGCTTAGCTTCTTTGACAACTTATCTATATGTGGGCCCCGCTGAAGCTTAGCCTCCAAAGTTAAACCTAAGAATACTGTGCTAGTTTCAGGATTCAATTTTTCGCCCTTTATCAGCACATCAGTTTTCACCTGCCTAACGTTAGGTAGGGTAAACTTAATGCATTTCGTTTTTTTTTCATTTATAAGTAATTTTTTAAAGTAAAGAATAATGTAAAGAAGCTAAGCTCCGCAGCATATGCTGTTAGAATAATTCGTAATTTAACGGACATAAAGACAGCCCGTTTAGTACAATTTAGCTATTTTTAACCGACTTACCAAAAAGGAGGAGGTTCTATGTTCGACTTTATTAACCGACTTACCAAAAAGGAGGAGGTTCTATGTTCGACTTTACATTAGTTTTTTTTTTTTTTGTGTATGTTCACCTGTATCTCCGTCAATTGTGGACCGATTTAAAAAATTCTTTTTTTGTTTGATAGAGTATGTTTCGAAATCCCATTTTAATTTGATGAAGGTGTGATGAAGAACTTCGGAGATACAAAACAGAACTCTTCAATAAATAACTTTAATTGCTGCAATCGCATGTCTATTTGTTGTTTATACCATTTCATAACATAACATCACGCCAGAACGCTCTAAAGGGGTACGCAGATCTCTCATTTTACCGGTTATGTGTCAAGTTATTCGGTTAATCTATTCTGAAGTTATAGGGACCTTAATAAACAACTTGCTATTAGGTAGGTAAAACTAAAAAGGGAAAAATAAAAAAACTGTTTTGCAAAAAAATACTACCGACTTCCAAATGAAAAACTACAAAGTGAAAAATAACTTAACTTGTGTCCATATCGCAAAAAAATGGTACCTACGAAAGACACCGACTTCCAAAAGTTAAGTTATTTTTCACTTTGTAGTTTTTCATTTGGAAGTCGGTGTAGTGGCACCAATGATCGACAAGAACCAATAACCGACACTTTTTTTTTTGATCCTATAAAATAAGAGTAGGCAACCGATTTCTTACTAAACAAACATTGTTCCTTATACAGCATACTTTTGACTAGCTCCCATTGAAATTGGAGCGTAATCCGCCATTTTCAAACAAAATTGAGAGCGCGAAAACTGAGTGCGGCTAGAAATCTGGTGAAAATAGCAGAATTCCTTAGCAAAATCCTTAAGGAAATGGGTATTTTTTTTGTTAATTATCCTAATGTAATGTGACTTCCTCGTATTTGATGTTTTTCACGGGTTATTTAAGGACTAAAGGATCGAGTTTTGTTATAACGGAAGTTTAAGGTTATTTTGATAATAGTAAATTGATGGTGTCGATCACTGGTTTTCAAAAACTGACTTTTCCAATAATCGACACGTGTCGATAATATTTTTTTGAAAAATATTTCATGTGACAAGCGAATATAGTTCTTTTTGTTTTGCGTATTTGGTAGATATTTGAAATAGATTAATCAAAGTCGAGGTACCAGTAATCGACAGTGTCGATAATTGGGTAATAATATGTATCGATGATTGGTTCTTACAGGTGACTCTGCAAAAACTCGAAAAATTATACCCCCGACCAATTAGAAATAGCCGCGCGTTGAGGCTGTAAAAAATGGCGAAAAATTGCAATTGCTGCAAAACATTTCAGAGTACCTACGATTCCGCTCCATGATTAAATTTGGGGAAAACGACCATATAGTCATTATTCTTTGTGCATTGTCACAAATCACACCTGACGCTTCATTTATCAAATTTTTGCTCATAAAATGATATTGGAGTCGTAACTAATTTACGCATATTCTGCAACCGATGGACTATAAAGCTCATTGGAAAAAAGCCGTGACACAACAGAAAGTGGAGAACCTAGCCACAGTTTGTCGGCAAGAAAACTTTGCCCCAGTGCTGCAAAAAGCTCTCGCAAATATAACAAACGATTGCGTGAATGAAACCTTCATCTTCATCTGGTTTCCTTATAGTAATAGGAATTAATAGCCACGGAACCACAGTAGGTAGGTACATAACACCACAAAAGAAGTATTTGGAAAATGCTTTTGGAGTGATTGTTCTATCTCCTTTCAAGAGGAGTTTGTTTTGGCCGAAAAAATTGGATGGTTATAAATATAGAATGAAACGAGAAAAAATCCACCAACAGTAACAAGTAAAGCTTGGCAATTTTGTACTGTACTGGTGGAATTTCATCACGAGAAAAATAAAAAACAACAAGAAAAGAAAAAAGAGTAAGACAGAATAGAAAAAGACATTAAAAGTACAGTTAACCAATGAAAAGAAAACCAAAGGATTAAGAAAGCAAAGAATACCGTTGAAGAAGGTTTGACTTCAAAAGAGTCTGACGTGGAGATTTTATACGTTAAAAGTGATATTAGTTATAATTTAGCGATGTTTACCCTACGGGTAATAGTCGGTAACTGGGTGTCGGTAACTGGTAACTGTCGATAACTGGATGTTGATTATTGGAGATTCAGTGTCGATGATTGGTGATTTATACACTTTTTTATTTTATTGTTTTTTTTTCTAGTCTATGTATAGTTAATAAAAATAATACACCCTATTCCTATTTCAAGAATATACTTTACAATACTCAATTGTTACTTTTGGTTTAAAGATGACTAAATGACTTTTAATTTTATAAAGAAGCCCACTATCTCCTAAAAGTGTCGAGCATTGGTGCCACTACGTATTTTTTTGCAAAAAAGTTTTTTTCATAGTGTAATGTCGTACGGTATTCTGTCGTGGAGAAATGCCGCCGACATCCAGACTATCTTTGTTTTGCAGAAAAGAAATGTTAGATCAATTTATAAATTAAGCCCGAGACACTCTCTTAGAGAGAAATTTAAGAAGATTAATGTAATGACTGTGCCTTCTCATTATATTTATTAAAATCTTTTATATGCCCACAAAAATATAAAATTGTTTAAAAAATACAGTGATATTCATAATATAAATACTAGGAACAAACACAAATTTGTAGTACCTACAAAAAGGCTCAAGAAAATAGGTGGCTCGTTTAGATGTCAATGTGTACGCTTTTATAATAAGCTTCCAAGCCACATACAAAATCTCTTAATAAATTCAAATCATTTATTAAAAGTAAGTTGTCCCAAAAAGCGTTTTTAAGCTTTATATCATTAAAGATTACGTTGAGGATAAAACGGCTTGGGAGTGAGCTGCTCCAATTAATTTAGTTTTTTTTTATATTTTGCACCATGAATTGTGTTATTTTTTATACATTTTATTTATTTGTTTTCTTGCAATGACAAGAATATTTAATTTTTAAAGTATTATTTTATTTTATTTATTGTGAATGTGAAAACTATGTGGATCATTATTTTGTGTTTAATTTTAATTTATCTTAGTTTTTAATCATGGTCTGCTCGGTTATTGACAAATGCGTGCACTGACTGGACAGGACCACTCAATCTGGCTGGTTCTTTCCTCAAAAGACCATTTCAGACATCAGATATGGGGGGACAACGTAGGCCGCCTACGTTGTCCCCCCATATCTAAGTACTAATGCTGTAACATGGAAATATTGTAAAACCAAACCATTTTTAGGGTTCCGTAGCCAAATGGCAAACAACAAAAAAACGGTACCCTTATATTTTTCGTCATGTCTGTCTGTCTGTCCGTCCGTATGTCACAGGCACTTTTTTCCGAAACTATAAGAACTGTGCTGTTGAAACTTGTTAAGTAGATGTATTCTGTGAACCGCATTAAGATTTATTCACAGAGATAGAAAAAAAAACAATAAATTTTGGGGGTCCCCATACTTGAAACTGAAACTAAAAAAAACCCATACAAAGCAAATAATGATTTTGATAAAACTGGCGCAACCAGATTCTTTTACCGATTGTTTTGTAAATTTGTGAAAATTGTAGGCCTTCTAAGATGCTTGCTTGTTAACATTTGTTAACTTTTTAGTTCGTTTTATTTTCTTTTGTTTATTTAATATATAATCTTTTTTTTGTTTTTCTTACGACTTATTATCGGGCCTGCGTTGTCCCCCCATCTAAGTACTACTGTAACATGTAAATATTGTAAAACCAAACAATTTTTTAAAAGAGTAACCATGGAGTTTCTTGCCGGTTCTTCTCCATAGGAATCGACCAACCCGAACCGTGCACATTGTCGACGTTTTATAAGTGCCCATGTAGGCCTATGTGAAATAAAAATTATTGATTTTGATTTTGAAAAAATTTCATTAGATCGCTACCGCGCCGGTAGAAACAAAAGTTTGTTACATTCGTATTGTAGTATTAATTCTTATTCAAATAAATAGTTTAACAAATTGGTTGGTAGGTAGGTGGGGTAGGTGGGTATGTAGGTAGGGTAGGGTAAATAGGGTATGTAGGATAGGGTAGGTAGGTATGTAGGATATGGAAGGGTGGATAGGTATGTAGGATATGGTAGGGTAGGTAGGTTGATCTGTAGGGCAGGTGATTAGGTAGGTAAGGTAGGTGGATGGGTAGGTAGGGTATAAAGCTAGGTAGGTAGATAGCCAATTGATGAGAGTGAAACCGCGGGGGTCAGCTATAAAATATAAAAGAAGAAAATGGCTGACTTTTTGACTGATCGATCAACGCACAGCCAAAATCACTAAGCCTAGAAGCATGAAATTTAGCAACAAGGTTCCTCATATGACGTAAGTGAGCACTAAGAAAGGATTTTTGGGAATTCTACCCCTTAGGATGTAAAAAGGGGTTTGAAAGATTGGATGAAAAATCTAATTCCAAAATTCTTGTAACTTGGCAATAATAGTAATCTAAGTAAATGAAAAAGGTTGCTATTGTTAGTTTTTCGAAGCTCCCAAATTATGATTTAGGCGTTGTAAAGTTTGTATGGAAAAATCAGATTTCTTGGGTCAGTAAACTTGAAACTTGGCACAAATACTAACCCCTAAATTAATATTGAAGGTTGTTATTTTTTTTTTAAACTACCCCCAAAACATGATTAAGGCGATGTTGTTTTTGAAGAAAATAGGTTTCTTTAAAAACACTTTAACATCGGTCACATCATTCTTGGGTCAATAAACTTGAAATTTGACTATAATACCAACTTAAATAAACAATAAAGTTAATCATTGTTAGTCTTTTGAAACAACTCCCAAAAAACGATTTGGGGTGTGTTAGTGTTTTTGAAGAATCTTATTTCTTAGTTTAAAAAAATTGAAACTTGACTTAAATTTCAACCTAATAAACAATAAAGGTGCCATTATTAGCTTTTTGAAACGACCCCCGAAAGACGATAGAGAGGGTGTTGAAGTTTGTACGGCAGTATTTGATTTCTTGGGTTAATAAATATGAACCTTGAAATAAATACCAACCTCGATAAACAAGTAATGTTATCATTATAATTTTTATGAAACTACCCCCAAAAGACAATTTAGGTGGATCAACTGAACCGATTTAGACGAAATTTGGCATGGACATAGTTTGAGATGCTGGGAAATACATAGGATAGTTTGTATTCCCTTGGGATGATAAAACACTTTTTACGCGGGCGAAGCCACGGGCGGAAGAAGTGTGAAACAAAAAAAAAATATTTTGTTAGAACCGCAGTTGTCAACATAGCGCACAGAATAAGCTAGCAGAAGTGGAAATGGGCCGGCCATATTAGCCGTAGAACTGTTGATCGACGCGGTAGACGTGTTCTTGAGTGGAGGCCATGAATGTATAAACGTAAGGTAGGACGCCCTCAGGCTAGATGAAGCGACGATCTTCGCAGAGTGGTGGAGTTATAAGTGCCCATGTAGGCCTATGTGAAATAAAAATTATTGATTTTGATGATCGACATGCCAAATGAGGCCAAAATGCTTGACAATCTCATATATTTTTGTAATTTTTCTGCTTACTCCGCGTGCACTGGGGTAGTGGCTAATTATACGTAAGTACCATATACTACAAGGATTGGTTTTTAGTAGATCTAAAAAAAGGCTACGATACTACAATATCTATCTCTTATAAATAAGTCACATTAAGGCATTTTGGGTCAATAAATATATCCTAATATAAAACACAAAAAATATTTCTACCTATGTCTGAAGACATTGAAATCCTCCAACCAATGTGCCCCAGACCGGTTTCATTAGAAAGGCAGAAATGCGAAGATGGTTTTTGACCAAAAACCAAAAAAAAAACAAATTGGTAGTTAGATAGATAGTTAGGGTAGGGTTGGTAAGTTGGAAGGCAGGGTAGGTACCCCACCTAATTATCCAAGTAGGTAGGTAGATGGGTAGGATAGGTGGGTAGAACGATTGGTAGGGTAGGTGGGTCTGTGGGTAGGTAGGTTGGTAGGGTAGGGTAGGTGGGTTGGTAGGACCGCCGGCACCAGGAGGAACCTCGTTCCTCCCAAGACCGCAGCCGTCGTGGTGACGCTCACCGCGGAGGCTGCGGAGCGTGGAGAGACGTACGCGTCCATTTTATTGCGGGCGCGTGCCAACGCCGATCCCACCCAGCTGGGGATCGGCAAGGTCTCTTGCCGGCAGACCCAAGCCGGGGCTCGTTTGTTCGAGTTCCCGGGGGCAGAGGGCAGTGCCAATGCAGACCTCTTCGCAACAAAGTTGCGGGAGGTCATCGCGGACGCGGCCAAGGTGGCCCGGCCCGTGAAGACGGTGACCATGGAGGTGACGGACCTCGACGACACCGTCACCAAAGAGGAGGTGGTGGCGGTGGTGGCGGCAGTAGGGGGCTGTAGTGTCGCGGCGGTGAGAGCCCGGGATATCAGGCCCGGTCGCGGCGGCATGGGCACCATTCGCCTGGAGTGCCCAGTCGCCCCTGCCAAAGCCGTCCTTGACAAAGGATGGCTCCGGGTCGGTTTCAGTTCGGGTGCGGTCCGGGCACTAGAGGCACAGCCCTTGCGTTGTTACAGGTGCTTTGGGATCGGACACACCCGGGCCCTCTGTCCGTCCACGGTAGACCGGACGGAGAGCTGTTACCGCTGCGGCAAGGAGGGCCACAAAGCAGCCTCGTGCGAGGCCGCCGCGCCACGGTGCGCTGTGTGTGCCGCCGCTGGCCGCCTGGCAGGGCACATCATGCAGGGGAGGATGTGTAATCCTCCCCCTAAGAAGGGAAAAGCACAGGCGCCGAGAAAGCCTGCCGCTACCGCCGCCGTGGCGGAAGAAGGACTTTCGGCTGCTGCCGGCCTGGCTGAGGAGGAGGGGGGTGCGATGTCCGATGGATAGACACGAACATCGCATCCTCCAGGCGAACACCAACCACTGCGGGGTGGCCCAGGATCTGCTGACGCAGATCATGGCCGAGTGGTTGGTGGACGTGGCGGTTGTCGCCGAGCCTTACTTGGTCCCCAGTACCTGGCTGGGCGACCGGGACGGCTTGGTGGCGTTGGTGGCGCGGTCCTCCACGGACTCTCCTCCCCTCTCGCTTTTAGAGAGGGTACCGGGATACGTGGCCGCCGCGTGGGGGGGGATACGGCCCTGGTGGGGGTCTATTTCTCCCCAAACCGCCCTCTAAGGGATTTCGACGACTTCCTTGAAATCCTTACGGCAGTCGCCGGGAGGGCGGCACCACGCCAGGTCGCCATATTGGGCGACCTTAACGCCAAGTCGGAGGCTTGGGGCAACCCGGCTGCCTCCTGCAACGTCCGGGGACGCGCCGTCGAATTCTGGGCGGCCTCGTGCGGCGTGTCCCTCCTCAACAGGGGGGCGGTCCACACGTGTGTGCGGCAACAGGGAGGATCGGTGGTAGACGTCTCGTTTGCCACCCCTGCCCTGGCCGCCCGCGTAGTGAACTGGCGGGTGGAGACGGTGGAGACCTTGTCGGACCACCGATACGTGCGGTTCGACATCTCCACCGGCCCCCGGGGGGGGACGGCCCGCTCGGGCCAATCTCCCTTCCCGCGGTGGACTCTCACCCGCCTGGACCGGGAGGCAGCCAAGGAGGCAGCCTTTCTCCAGGACTGGCTCTCACCCCCTGTCGAGCTGGTCCTAGACGTGGACGCGGCAGCGGTCCAGATCAGGGCGTCCTTGACCGAGGTGTGCAACGCCAGCATGCCTCGGTCACGCCGCCCGGCTCCCCGTCGCGCCGTTTATTGGTGGTCGGAGGAGCTGGCAGGGCTCCGGGCCGCCTGCGTGGAGGCCAGGAGGGCCTACACGCGGAGTCGGCGGCGCACTACTCGGTTTCAGGCCGGGGAGGACCGCCTCTACGCCTCTTACCTAGAGGCAAAGACGGTCCTCAAGTCGGCTATGTGCGCCGCCAAGGACTCGGCGAGGGCCGAGATGCTGGAGGGCCTCGACAGGGATCCGTTTGGGAGGCCATATAAGGCGGCGCGGAATCAACTGCGCCCCTTTGGTCCCCCAGTTACGGAGACCCTGGAGCCGGCGTTGCTGGATGGTCCGGTCCCTGTTTCCGCGCAGGACCGAGTTCACCCCACCAACGATGAACCCCTCACTGGGGGGTAATGGCTTCGCCGTAGGAGGAGGTCCCTCCGGTATCGGCGGAGGAACTTCGCGCGGGGGTTCTGTCCCTCCGCGCGAAGAAGACGGCCCCTGGACCAGATGGCGTCCCCGCACGGGTGGTGGCCATCGCGGCGTCCCTCATGGAGGTTAGGTTTCGGGACCTCTTCAGTGCGTGCCTTACGGCTGGGAGGTTCCCGAAACAGTGGAAGGAGGGGCAGCTTTGCCTGCTCCGGAAGGAGGGACGCCCGGTGGATTCCCTCTCGGCATACCGGCCCATCGTTCTGCTCGATGAGGTCGGTAAATTGTTCGAGGGGATCATTGCCACCCGGCTAAATAGCCACTTGCGGGAGGTAGGGCCGGACCTGTCGGACGCCCAGTTCGGTTTTTTTCGACGTGGGCGTTCGACGGTCGACGCGTTGGCCCTACTCAGGGGCCATGTGCAGTAGGCGTTCGAGTTGGGGGACGGAGTGTTGGCGTTGTCGTTCGACATCGCCAACGCCTTCAACTCCGTGTCCCACTCGACCATATTGGAGGCACTCCGGTACCACGGAGTGCCTCCATATCTGCGGGCGATCCTGGCCAGCTACCTGGAGGACAGAGAGGTCCTCCTGGTGGACAAGACGGCCAGGATCAGGCGCTACGGTGCGGAGTGCGGTGTTCCACAGGGGTCGGTGCTAGGGCCCCCCTTGTGGAACATCGCATTCGACTGGCTCCTGCGGGGCACCCTCCTCCAGGGCACGAGTGTCATCTGTTACGCGGATGACACTCTCCTCGTTGCCCGGGGGAGGGAATTTGGGGAGGCGGTCTGTTTAGACCGAGGCCGTGTTTTTCACGGGCCTCGGCAGCGCTACCCTCCAGACGCCCACATCGTCGTGGAGGGCGTCCGGATAGAAGTGGGTTCCCAGATGAAATATCTGGGCCTAGTGCTGGACAGCAGGTGGCGCTTCGGCCCGCACTTTAGCGGGCTGTCGACGCGCCTGCTGAAGTCCGCGGACGCCCTCTCATGGCTCCTTCCCAACCTCGGGGGGCCCAGTGCACGGTGCCGGCGATTGTATGCCGGCATCCTGCGTAGCATGGCGCTCTACGGCGCACCCATCTGGGCGGACTCCCTCCACAGGAGGGAGAATGCAACCGCCATCCGCAGGCCCCAAAGGGCCATTGCACAGCGGGTGGCGAGGGCCTACCGCTCAGTGGGCTTTTCTGCGGCGTGCGCTCTGGCGGGCACCCCTCCCTGGGAGTTGGAGGCATGGGTGCTCGCAAGAGTGTACGATTGGACGGCGCGGCGGAAGGCGCTCGGAGAGCGCCCCGCCCCTGAAGAGAGAGAGGCGGTGCGGCGGGAGGCGAGGGACGCTATTGTCATTGGACGGAGGACCTCGCCACCGCCGCCTTTGGCCGCCGTACGCTGGACGCGCTCGGTCCAGTCCTGCGGGGCTGGCTCGAGCGACCCCACGGTTTCCTCTCGTTCCGTCTAGTGCAGGTGTTGTCCGGACATGGGTGTTTCGGAACGCACCTGCACCGGATCCGGAGGGAGGAAACCCCGGGGTGCCACGACTGTGGCGCTGCGGAGGACACGGCGCAGCACACCCTCGAGGTGTGCCCAGCCTGGGCAGAGCTGCGCCGTGCCCTGAATGAAGTGATCGGGCAGGACCTCTCACTTCCCAGTTTGGTCAACTCCATGCTGGGGAGTGAGGAGGCCTGGGCGGCGGTTGCCTCCTTTTGCGAGGTCGTTATTTCGCAAAAGGAGGCGGCGGAGCGTGCGCGAGAGGATGATCCTCTCGCGCCGCCGCTCCGCAGGCGAAGGAGGGGTGGGAGAAGGCGGTTGTACGATCGTCTCCTCCCACCTCCTGGTGGTGACTAGCGGGCGACAGGCGCGGGGGCGCCTCTCGTCTGTATTGCACTAGTCACCACCCTCGACGGCGGGAATGGCCGAGCACGTGGTCATTCCCGGGCCCCTCCACTAAGGGAGGGCCGTGAAGGCCCCGCTGTAAAGGCGGGCGGTCGTCGGCGGAGGACTGGACGTAAAGGCTGTGCCAGTTTCCCAGTCCTCCTCCAAACAGACGATGCGGGAGTGCCGCTGGGTTATTTTAGTGGGTATACCGGAACTTTCCGGGGAGTCCCACATAGCCCGTCCCCATTCCCCCAATGGGCGGGTATGCGCAATGCATTTTTTCCCAGCGTGATCAAAAAAAAAAAAAAAAAAAGGTGGGTTGGTAGGGTAGCGTAGGTGGGCAGGTAGCTATGTGTGGTAGGGTAGGGCTGGGAAGGTGGGTGGGTATATAGGTAGGTTGGGTAGGTAGGTAGGTAGCCAGTTGACGGCAGAGGACAGCTAGTTATAAAATAAAACTGCCCTGAAATGGGCACAAAAAAAATTTACTATCATTTTGTTCTGCTAATTTTGGCGGTGTGTGTAGATTATATCATTAGTAACGTACCCTCCGCAGCTATCCACGGCTAAATCACTGCAGTAGCCATTCGTCGAAAGTAATCTAGTTCCGTCATTTTCTTTTTTTAAAGATGTAGGATGTAATGAAAATGAGTAAATATCCAAACTTTGCTTCCAAAAGAATGATGCCGTGACCGGGTCGTAAGCAACCCTGATGAGGTATCCATTTGATTCTGATTTTACTACGGGTTCTATTTTTCTAGTTAATAAGTCAAAGCTAAATATTGATACTTTTGGGCCGTTGTCGGAAAACAGAACCCTGTAGTGAACTGGATCGTAAGTTACTGAATCGATATGAGTAGCCGACGGAATTTCTTCTGTGTGCGTTAATGTTCCGTTGTTATAAAATTCTAATCCTTTCTCTTTGCCCACGACGATGTCTGAAACATGAAAATAGTAATGTTTAAACAATGCTGATGGTAAATTAAAATGTCCCTTCATTTAATAAAATATGCTGCTTAGACAATAGAGATTATGCATGTATTTTTTTAAATCAATATAAATAATAAATCTGTAGAAAAGTCACTTTTGTACATCGAAAATATTTCCAAAAAAAATAGCCAGGGTTTAAAGAAATGTAATTTTTTGCCGTGAAATAGTTCCATTTTCGATCTACATCGATTTTCGATCAACTTTCGATCACTCAGGCACGGGGTCTCATTGCTAAGAAAGAAAATTTGGTTCAAATCAATCTCACTAGATGGCACGACATGTGCCATTTCTGGCAACATTTTCTGGAATTGAACATAAAAATTGTATGTTCTTGTTTAATCAACTCTCCTAAGTACAAAATTATGGAATATTGGGCTCTTAATTCACATTTCAAAGATTATTTGAACGGATCATTTAAAATTGATGCCAATAGATGTCGCATTTTTTAATTTCTGAGGCTTCCACTCGATTGTTAAAATTTGCACTGTAACACATTTTGGTGCAAAAAACTGTAATAACGTGAAAAAAATATTATAAAACGAACCTTCACTGTATTTGAAGAAAACAATATTCACGAACCTAGTAAACCCTTTTAATTGCAAGTCACTGATAACACCATCTATTGCCGTGAAACGGGATCGAACGCGATTGATGTACTTAATAACAAGATTAATCAAATGAAAAACGCTAGTTTTTTTCACGGTTTCTTTGTATGCTATGAGGCATCTGTATGCTAGTAAAATAAAAGTAAGTTTAAGTTTACATTGAAATACATCCGAAACAAAAGTCTCTACAAATAGTACACAAGAGGCTATAATAGTAAATGGAATACCGATAGAGTATGTGGATAGTTATGTGTACCTTGGGAAACAAGTCTCATTCAAGAAATCGCGACATAAAGATGAAATAGAGCGTCGTATCAACATAACTTGGAGATTCAAAGAAATCCTAAAAGCAAAACTTCCAATAAAACTTAAAAAGAACATTGTAGATTCCTGTCTGTTACCATGTCTGTCATATGGAGCACAAACTTGGATTTTCCAAGAGAGAACTAAACATAAAATTCGTTCGTACCAGCGTGCTATAAAAAGAAGTATGCTAGGAATCAAGCTTAGCGATAAAATCAAGAGCGAAGATATTCGCAAGAGAACAAAATTAATAGACGCAGAACATCACGCACAACAGCTAAAATGGAGATGGGCTGGTTATATCACACGGCGAAGACAGGATGACGAAGGCGGCAAATCGAAAACTATGAAAACAGTTGGAGGAGGCCTATATCCGGAGAGGAGCCATGCCCCAGACACACCTTTTTATATATTTTGTAGTATTAAGTTAGTTTAAATTCAATGTAATATGCATGGAAATAAAAGGCTTTATTATTATTATGTCCTTTATTTAATTTCATTTCTTATGTTATACATTTTTAAATATTTTATAAAATATACAGACAAAAAAAACATAAAAAAATATAGAAAATAGAGGCCCACCGGTATCGGGAACAAGGCCAAGCCACAATTCAAGCCGTGTCCAGCAATACTGCTTTCTGGATCAGGCCTTTGATCCAGCCGCATAACGAGAGCCTTCTAAGGTGTTGGTCGAGGCTCGTGGCTATTAAGCCATTGGCTGACACGACTATCGGTACAATGATCGCTGTGTCAACATCCCACATGTCGACAAACTCGCGAGCCAAGTCAAGATACTTGATTTGCTTATCTTTTCTCGGCTTTCACGAGGTTCCCGTCATGCGGGACAGTTATGTCAACAATCATTGCACGCCTCTCGATTCGTTCCAGCACCACTATATCAGGCTTATTAGCGATAATAGTCCTGTCAGTGATGATGGATCGATCCCAGTACAACGTGATATTGCCATTCTCGAGAACTGGGTCGAGCACATACCTGTAGTACGGCACCTCCGATGCCACAAGAGTGTATTTCAGAGCAAGTTGCTGATGGATAATCCTGGCTACAAGGTTGTGCCTATGCAAGTACTTTTCGTTAGTTAGAGGAGAACAACCAGAGATAAAGTAGCGGATCGATTCACCCGGCCGGTGACATGCCCGACAGATGTCAACCATAAATTTATTTATTAAAACTTTATGCACAAGTACAAAGGCGGACTTAATGCCTTAGGCATTTTCTACCAGTCGACCTTAGGGTGGTGCAGAGATAAAATAAGGCAGGTGCAACTAAATGAACGGATAAATTGAGAAAAAATAAACATATATAAAAATAATATATACAAATATATACTTAGATACATACATACATCAACAATATAATAGAGAAACCGAAACGAACAAATCAATTATGTGAAGATTCTGCAAACTTCTTGCGAATGTGCTCACGTGCCTTAAATTTAAAAGAGAACCAACTGGTTGCCATCCTAATATTCTGAGGGAGCGCATTCCAAAGAGAGATAGCCTGGACAAAGAAGGATAAACCCAGAGTGGTGCGAGGGACATTGTAGAAGACGATTATTGGTGGAGCGAAGATTTTTACTAGGAGCAGAGCAAAGGAATTGAATATGAGAAGTCAGATAAGAAGGAGAAGTGGGTTTATCAATAAAAGAAAACAGGGTAGTCAAGGCCCTCAGCGCTCTACGCTGACGAATGGGTAACCATTTTAAAAGTGATCGATGAGTGGATACATGATCATACTTACGGAGGTTGAAGACAAATCGAATGCAGTTATTTAGAAGGCAGCTAGTTTATTGAGTAGATCTTCATTCAGGTCATAGTAGCACACATCACCATGGTCAACTATGGGAAAGATTAGGGACTGTACAAGCATGGCCTTTATGTGAGGTGGGAGAAGATTTTTTAGCCGATACAGTGAACGCAACGTTCCGGTGACCTTTTGGCTGTCACTCGTTACCTGTTTGCGCCAGTCAAGGCAAGTGTCGACGAGCAGACCAAGATCCTTAACCTCGGAGCTAAACGGAATAGGTACGTTGTCGAAGATTATGGGTGGAACCATGGAACAGTTAAGCTATCGAGCTTTCTCAAGCTATAGGGGCTCCCATGTATGATAGCCTGACATTTTGCAGGGTTAACCGCCACACCGAATCGGTCCGACCAGCCTTTAATCATAATTAAATCCCGGTTTAGCCCCTCGATCGCCTCCGATAAATTGTCAACACCCGCCTGACAGTAGAGCTGTAAATCGTCAGCGTAGAGATGATACGCACACTGAGAAGAGGAGATAAGATACCGCCTTGAGGGACGCCAGCTGTAAGGTCACACCACCCAGAAGAGAAGTCTCCAGTACGAACTGACTGCTGACGCCCCCGAAGATAAGAGGAAAACCATTCCAGTACCTCCTGAGAGACCTTAAGATAAGAAAGGACAACTTGACTCTCCTGATAGGAGCATGAGTATCATACGGTTTGGTCACAGCACTGTTGAACAAAAAAACTTTATCATCTACTGTAGCAGCTTCCTGTAGGAGTGTCCAGTCAATATTCGAAGCATCTTTTTGTAGTTGCTCACCATCCATGCGTGCAAAGGCACGCCTGTATTGGAACGTTGGTTTAGGTTTTGGAGGTTTAAGGACATAGGACAGGTAAATAAGGTCGTGATGGGAAAAGCCAGGGGCATCATGTTAACCATGTGAGGAAACAAGGGAAGGATTAGAGGTGAGGATAAGGTCGAGCCAGGTATCATCGCCGATAGTATTATGATGAGTGGGTTGGAGAGGCAATACGTGAAGACTGGCTGACTCGACAATATGCAGGAGTTTACGGGACCGAGGGGAATTGTGAGCAAGGAGGTTGGTGTTAAAATCTCCCATGATGATGTGATGTGCATACTCTGAACCCAAAGATTCAAGTACCGATTCGAATTCAGTGAAATAATCAAGTGAAGGGGGGCAGTAAACAACACCTAAAGCTGGAAACAAATTATCGGACGCGGCTTACGGACGAGACTGACAGCCGTGACTTAAAGAGTATCTAGGTAATGAATGTACATTACATTGTGAAAACTATCGGACGTAAGTCGCGGACGTGACCTTGGGCGTTCGGACTTCTGATAGAGATCTGGCAGCCGCGTCCCATACGACTGTGCACACATATCAGCCGCCGCTGTAAGCCGCGTCCGACAGCCGCGTCCGATAATTTGTTCCCAGCTTAAAACGGTATTAGCTCCTTTGACACAAACCTCTAAAAAGAAACTCAGCAGAATCATTAGAAACAGAAGTGGTAAGAATGTTAAATAGAAGATCAACGCGAAGGTAAATTGCTACACCACCTCCTCTCTTACCAATCCTGTCATTCCGAAGAAGAACAAAACCAGGAAACTGAAACCTCAAGCTCAAACCTGAACTTTCATCTACCACATACTCTCTGTATGTGGTAGATGAAAGTTCAGGTTTGAGCCAGGACTCAGAAGTCAGGACGGCGTGAACATTGTTATTAGAAGTAGTGTCGTACAATTCGCTATGGTGGCTCGGAATGCTTTGAGCGTTAATGTGGCAAATGTTAAACAGTCGGTCAGGATTTTGGCTGAACCTTTGACGCAAAAGATCGCCAAGGGTGTCCGTAAGAGAGTTGAAACTAACATCAGAAGAAGAGGCAGTTGATGCGTTGGCAGAAAGAAAGGATTCGTTTTCAGATAACATCATATGAAAGTAAATAAATAAATAAAATATATACCAAAATTACACATAATTCACACAAACAAAAACACCACACAAATGCTGGCGCTTGCATCTCTGCACCACCAGCCAGCTAACATCATACCATTCTTCAAGCACCAAATGTCTACCATTCTTCTAGCACCAAAATCAAAACGGAGGAATAGTAAGAAAAAGAGGGATATTTATGTTTCTAACAAGCGAGCAATGGAAACTGTAAAAGAAAAACAACAGCATGAGGAAGAAAGTGGTGAAAGGGATGGCGAGTTGACATGCAAATTTGAGTTTAAGAAATTTTGGTTCAAAATTTAAAATACTATACTGTCAGAGGGCACTTTTGAAGAAAAAATTATTTCAGTTTTGAAAATTAGTTCTGGTGAACTTAATAAGTTTTTGACTAATATGTTATTATATGGGAGATTAATTGAGCGATTAATAAAACTCGTAAATGGATAATTTTCCCAAACATATAAAGTCAAAAATATTTCAATGGAATGCTCAAAGTTTTTGCCCCAAATTGATTACTTTTAGGGATTTATTAACACGTGAATGTATTCACATTGCCATTATTAGTGAGACATGGTTTGACATTGATTCTATGGTACATATAAGTGGATACAATGTATATCCAAACGATAGATACGATTCGTACGGAGGAGTAGCAATAATAGTACATAAATCTATTCATTCTCATATTTATTCTGTTAGTACTAATAATTCTGGCATTGAAATTTTATGTGTTAAACTCCTTAACTGCAAAGATTTAGAATATGTTCTGTCTATCTATTGTCCATCTTCCGCACAAACGCAATTGGCTGACTGGGATACACTTTTTTCAACTTTCTCCGCGAAAACTATAATTGCCGGTGACTTCAACGGCCACCACACTAACTGGTCAGTCAAAACTGATACGAGAGGTAATCAGATTATGAACTCAGCACTTGACAATGATTTTATTTGTCTTAACAGTGGTGCGGCCACGCGAGTAAAGTTAGTTAACGGAATTTTACAACAAACCTCGCCTGACATTTCCTTTGCATCCTCAGACATAGCTATCAAGTTTATGTGGTAGGAAGTGATCATTTGTTAATTAAAATGTCGATTCATATTAATAATGACTTTAGCTTCATTAAAAAACGGAACCTGAAAAAAGCGGATTGGGCTATTCCCAAACTATCGCCGATAATCTTGTTATTTATAGCGACGGGCCAAACAGGATTCAAAATATGTATGATCATTTTGATAATGAAATTAATAGTGCGGCAGATAAGCATATTCCCTTTATAAAATATTGTAATAAACCTGCTAAAAACTTTACCCCAAAGCAGTATTGGAACCCACAATTATCGAAAATAGTTGCCCAGCGTAGACTAGCTTTGACCGCCTTTCGTCGTAACCCTACACCGGAAAATTTGACAACCTTAGAAAAACTAACTCGTGATTCACAAGATCTAATACGTAAAGAAAAATTTCTAAGCTGGCAGAATTTCTGTAATTCTATTGATGAAGTAACTTCAGCCTCTGATCTTTGGCGTCGCATGAGATGGATGAAGGGCTTCAGACAAAATAAAATATATTGTTCTCTTGAGAACCAAAGCGAGTTGTTGTGTTCACTTACTCCGGATTACGTCACAAATGTGATGCCGACATTTGAATCTAGAAATTCAACCTTAGAAACTGACTTCTCTAAGCAAGAAATTAAAAGCTGTTTAAAAAAAAAGGACACGGCGCCAGGCGAAGATGGCATAACTTACTCAATGATTTATCACTTACCTGACACAGCTAAAGATTTCATGCTTAGATTATTTAATAATATTTTGAAATTTGGCATAATTCCTAGACAGTGGCGAAAAATACAGATAATTCCTATCCCAAAGGTTAATTCCGCTTCTCAGGCTGAACCGAAACTAAGACCTATATCCTTACTATCTTGTCTTTCAAAAATTTTTCATTTATTAATATTTAGACGTTTAGAGTGGTACATTGAAAATAAAAAAGTTCTCTCACCGCATACAGTCGGCTTTAGAAAATCACAGTCATGTTTAGATTCCTTAACTCGTTTAGTCTCACATATTCAAATTGGTTTTTCCAAGAATATTCCAACGTTAGCTTGTTTTCTAGATATTGAGAGTGCCTACAATAACATTTCTATTGATGTAGAAATGAAAATTTTGGATAATCTTCAAATAGGAACTAAAATTTGTACATATCTTTGGTCCTTTTTAAGCGAAAGATATCTCAATATTAAATCAGACACTGGCCAAACTATACTATCCAGATGGACCAATAAAGGCCTTGCACAAGGGGATCCTCTATCCCCGTTGCTTTTCAATTTAATAACACACAAAATATGTATCCAAACTCAAAACATATTTTTATCGCAGTATGCCGACGATTTTGTTTTGTTTGATAGTGATAAAGACATTCAAAGGTGTGAAATACGTATTCAACAAGCGCGTGACTCTGTAATTATTTTATTAGATGAATTGGGTTTAGTTTTATCCACAAGTAAATCTCACTACTGTCTCTTTAGTAAGGGTCACAGGAGAATTTTTCCTACCCTAAAAGCAAACGGCCAACTATTGTCAAGATCGGATTGTGTTAAATATTTGGGGATTTGGTTAGATAGGAACTTGCGCTGGGGGAAACACGTAAAGGAAACTGTAGATAAATGTTCTAAATTTTTTTAACATTTTGAAAGTGTTGGCCGGTAGTACTTGGGGTGTACATACTAAGCATTTACGTAGGTTGTATATCTCATTAATAAGAAGTAGGCTTGACTACGGTAGCTTTATCTATGTTTGTGGCGCCAGGATTCATACTGACAAATTGGATAAAGTCCAGAATGAAGCATTGCGAATCACGGGAGGATTTATTAAAAGTACCCCCATCCATGTTATGAAGTGCGAGTTAAATATATTGCCCTTATTTTTAAGAAGACAATACTTAGCCTATAAATTTATGTTGAAATGTGTGTCCTGGTCTAATAATACAACTGTAGATATGATATCTGATTTGAGCGAGCTTTGCCATAAAGAATACTGGAAGAACAAAAAAAAGCCTTTACTCGTCGAAACAGTTAATGATTTAAAGTCATCTCAAGTGTCCTCATCAGATACGCTTAGGATGTTTAGTTTGGATATCTGGGTGTCAGCCGTTGAATTGCAGGAGCACATTAAAAGTGATCTAGAATGTGTAACATGGAGTTAAACTTTATATGAACCTAATGTTCTATTTAATAATGTTATAGAGGAATTACATACAAGATACAGTGGTTGGCATAAATTCTATACGGATGGTTCGAAGAGTGCGCAAGGACAAGGGGTTGGGTATTTCTATCAAAATTTTAATATTAAAACTGGTTTCAAGATAAATCTTTGTGTACCAATCATGACGCTGGAACTTATTGCAGTATTTCAAGCCATGACATATGCACATGAACGTAGATTAAATAAAATTGTTATTTTTTCTGACAGCAAAAGCGCTTTGCAACACGTGGCTCGATGCGCCTCTGGTATCAGAGGTGTATCGATAGCCTACGATATTATTAGTACCATTCATAAATTCAACCAAAATGGTGTTGAATTTATATTGCAATGGGTTCCGGCTCATATTGGTGTGAAAGGTAACGAGGAGGCTGATCGAATATCTAAATTAGCAGCAGTAGAAGGAACTGAGATTAGTTTTTTGCCGGACTACTCAGATTTGATCCCTAAATTCAAAACTAAATGTCACAAGTTCTGGAAAAAACATTTTGATGAAAAATCGGCAACAAAAGGAATTTGGTATAAAACCATTCAGCATGAGCCTCCTCGTTATCTTTGGTTTGATGATGGCAAACTATGTAGATATTATGTAAAAATAGCATTAAGACTCCGATCGGGGCACTATCCATCGGCAAAGTTTGCGTTCTTGATGAAAAAAGTTGAATCACCAAATTGCATTACCTGTAATAAAATCGAGGACGTACAACATTTGTTGATGGATTGTGTTAAAAATAAGATTGAGAGAGAAAAATTGGAAAGAGAGTATGGCTTGAACAGGTTAGATATTGCCTTAATTCAGACGATATTATCATACCCTAAGTCTGATCTAGCAAAACAACTTTGTAGGCTGGCAGTAGTTTCAAACCCGTAATGTTATATTTATGTTTAGTATAAGTAGCTTTTAGTAAAATATTGTCAGGGCATTAGTGCAGTATAGAGAATCGTTTAAGGTACAATGGGGTTGACGTATCCTTGTGGATAAAAACAGCCAAACTAATAATAAAGATTAAAAAAAAAAAAAAACTATTATAGTTCATTGGTGGTGACACCAAGTTATGGTTGGATTTTAGAGATATCGTAATAATTTTTACAATGCATGTCCTCGAAAAGAGCGGTTTTCCAAGCAGCCAAACTGTGCGGAAAGTGTCACTTTTTTTCACTAGTGCTTTTTACTTTCCTGTATTTTTTTAATTTTTAACTCCAACGTCAGCCCGACGCATAGAGTTTTTATTATTTGACAAATGTTTTAAAAATTAGTTATGCACAGACTATCATTCATATAAAAGGTAAAATAAAACTAATACTTAATTTTTGGGGTTTTAATTACTCTAGATGTAGATTTTGATTTTGATTTTTAATAAATTAATTTTAAATAATTAATAAATATGTTTGGCAGAACGTATATTTTGCTCGTGCCTTATTGCGTTACGATGTGACAGCTATTTGCACATGCGCAGTAGATATGCCCGAGGAACTATTAGTTAATCTGTGGATATGCTGAACGCGCTTGAATAAGCCCGCCATTTTATTAATTTTATTTTATTAATTTATGTATTTCCTCGCACAATGCATAGTAAAATGTTGTATGATACACGTACGTAAGATGATTTCCGACTCGTGTCGATTTATCCACTCACTCGCTTCGCTCGCTCGTGAATAAAAATGCCACTCATCGGAAATCACCTACCTTCCGCACTTGTAGCATAAATAACTATTACAATGCATGTCCTCGAAAAGAGCGGTTTTCCAAGCAGCCAAACTATGCGGCAAGTGTCACTTTTTTTCACTAGTGCTTTTTACTTTCCTGTACTTTTTTAATTTTTAACTCCAACGTCAGCCCAACGCATAGAGTTTTTATTATTTGAGAAAAGTTTTAAAAATTTATTATGTACTGATTATCATTCATATAAAAGGTAAAATAAAACTAATACTTTATTTTAGGCGTTTTTTTAATTACTCTAGATTTACATTTTGATCAATAAATTAATTTTAAATATTCATTAAATATGTTTGGCAGAATGCGCTGAATTTTGCTCGTAATAATATTGCGTTACGATGTGACAGCTATTCGCACATGCGCAGTAGATATGCCCGAGGAACTATTAGTTAATCTGTGGATATGCTAAACGCGCTTGAATAAGCCCGCCATTTTATTATTTAATTTATTTCGTCGCACAATGCATAGTAAAATGTTGTATGATACACGTACGTAAGATGATTTCCGACTTGTGTCGATTTACCCACTCACTCGCTTCGCTCGCTCGTGAATAAAAATGCCGCTCATCGGAAATCACCTACCTTCCGCACTTGTAGCATAAATAACTATTTTCTACTTTCTTAAAATTTAACTTCACTTGTTACGTACAGAAAGTAATATACATCTATATGTGTACATATCTGTATGTATATAAGGGTCAAAACTTGCAAGACAATTTGATCAGCAACAACAAGTTGACGTTTTCAAACGACTTCAAACATAAGGTTCTTTATTCGATCCAAATGTATGTATGTTCGCAATTTTCTCAAAAACTACTGATCTGATTTTGAAAATTGTTTTGTTAGCTCGATTTGTGCAGTGGCTAAGCAACTAGTGTCAAATGTGATAATTTATATTTATTTCGCTCGGTTTCAACACTCTCTTTCTATTTTTATTAAATTCATAGGTGAAATTCTTATCAAAACTATGGGATCAACTATCTTGAAGTAACCAGTGTCATTGTTTAACTTTATCTTCACACATTTGCATGGATAATTATAAATTAATTATAATAACCAAATAAATACATAGGCTAACTAGTAATACGTATAATTACACCAGTACATAAAACCTCATAAGTACATACATATTGAAAATGGCATTTGAAAAACCCTATGTAATCTGGCAACTTTGTCCTATAATACCGGCAATATTGAAAACTGTTGTGGTAATTTACGGAAACATGCAGCATTTTTCATTCCTAATCCTGATCCAAAATTTCATATCCTTATTATCCCTACTTGTGAGGTTGCTTACTAATAATCGCTTTTCAGTGTGATATATAAATCAAATCGCGTCGAGCCATCACTAAGGTCGCTAAGTTGTCAATAGTTATAAAAAATCTTGTAATAATTATGATTATTAGGAGTCTCTTTCAACATCTAAAGTTTATTCAAATGTGCAATGAGAAAGCACGTGGGTCAACCATCCATTCTCAATGCCCAAAAAATTTGCAACCTGCTTTCTATGGAAAGAAGTTCCGAAATAGTTCTTACGAATTAAAATTTTAAAATATAAAGTAACATTTTTTTTTGTCTTATATTAAAAGATAGTGTACGTTATTTAAAAAATAATTTTCAGGAAAACAAATGTGTTTCTGTAATTAGGTAATCTAACTAATTCCAACCAAATCTAGCAATATGGAGCCTTTATTCGGTTTGGTAGTAAAATGGACAATGGACCAGTGGCGGACTAACAGGAGGGCGGAAGCGGCGGCCCGCCCCGGGCCTCCGGTCTTGGGGGGGGGGCACCAAATGCTTTCGCGTTCCCCTGATCATGGGGTCGCAACTCGAACAAATTATAATTAGTCTTGAAGAAAATTCAATAGATGGTAGCATAGGTAACAATTATCAAATTAACAATCATTAAAAGCGTTAAACGGCAGATTATGGCTGAAGTAAGATTAGTCAAAATCATAACTTCCTTGTTTAAGATTTGTCTATTTACACTCATAAATCAAATCAAATCGAATCATAGCTATGATTCAAATTGCACAAAACGTAAGAAAATTTGAATATCGCAGGCTACCTTAGCGCATCTGCCTTAAGGGCCTACATACCCTTTAAGGGCCTACATACCCTTTAGTGCCGTAAAACGGTAACTTTCTAAAGCATACTCCTTAGTAGCGGCTAGGTTAAAAGGTTTGAAAAAATATATATTTATTATTGACTCATGTACATAATTTTGAACACAAGGTTGTTTCACGTAACTAATAGTTTTGCTTAAAAAAAAATTAACAACACGATAATTTTTCGCAACTTTTGGAAACTCCTTCAAAACGAATTTATGTTTAAAAATATTTTTATACAGAAAAATTGATGGCTGGCATTTTTTCATAACTAACATTGCATATGTACCTAAATCAAATAATATTTTGCAAACAAAACTGTTCAAAAGGAGGTTCAATATTGATATGTTGTCATCGAGCGAGCGCGCGGCCAGTACTGCGTTAAAATTGGGGCGTATATAGCGCCTTAAGGAAAAAAAATCGCCTAAGTGCGAATCGGGCTCCCACACAAAGCGTTCAGTACCTTAACGTACAAGATTCAACACTTTTACTTTCGTAAAAGAAACAAGAGAAGCGCCATTATGTAAAGTAATTGTCTAATTTAATTACATCATAAAACATATGTATGTCAAATAACGTAACGTAACGTATTGACAGTCATTTGCCAAGGAACAAGTTTCCCAAGAATTAAAAAGGTACCGCAGGCACGTAAAAGCCACCGAGTGCAACATCCATACGAGTATGGATGTTGCTGCCAAATGGAGAGCCCAAGAAATCCTTAAATTTATAATAAAATGGGACATCAGTGAATCGTTACCCTGTATATCGCTTATACTTCAATACTTCTTGACCATTTGCATTTAGGTTTCATCATGCGAGAGGAGTTTTTCAAAACTTAAACTAATTAAATTTTTTCTGCGATCTACAATGGGTCAAGAGCGACTGGTTTATCTAGCGGTGTTTTCAATAGAAAGAAAAATTTCAAAAGAAATTGATTTCACAGAAGTTATTGAGGAGTTCAGTAAATTTAAGGCACGAAAACACATATACGCTACAAAAAATAACAAAACTATATAACTAAATAAATAAACATAAACAATTATGTATTTATACATACAAATGTGAACTACATAAAAAGCTTGTAAAACTACTTATTTTTAAAGATGGGGGCCTCATTCAGCTTTGCCGCCCCGGGCCTCTGACGGGCTTAGTCCGCCACTGGATAGCACATAGCATCAGTATAGAGGTTGGGTAAGAAAGGGGCAGCACACCCATATTTCGCCAGATATGTTTAAGATCCATATTGTGTCGCCCCCTGTGGGGGAGCCTATTGCCAAAAATCGGGCACAAAACCAAAAGCCCGGCTGTTATTGAGAAATTCCAGATCCCAAAAACACTACCCGACCTCATTCGAACCCAGAGCCTCAGTTTCAGCAGTAGCACTGGCAACCACTAGGCAGTCATATGGATACGATTCCGAAATTTAAGCCAATTTGGTTTAAACACAAAACAATATTAACAAACAATAATATCACGACTTATAACTTACCCCACGGAAAACTGTTCACTAGCCCCATCTGCAGCACCAATAACGATAACACACGCGTGCTATAATACATCTTGTTCTTCACACAAAGTCGTTTTACCAGATTTAGATGAGACGTCCACTCTTGGTGACAGCTCGTTGAATATTAAAACCAAAACGTCGGTTTATGTGAACACGACGCTATAAATTGGCAGTCTTACTGAGATAAGCGGGTGGACAGTTGGGTGGACTTCCTGTGATAAGCGGCTTATGGTATTCCCAGATTGCAATAAAATTATTCATTATTTAGTTATTTTAATTTCAGCACGTTCATAGTCCCATCGCTGGTTTCCTGTGATATAGGTATCAATAGGAAGCAGGCGTGTTAGTAACAGGGCCACGCGCTGATAAGGGACCATTTTTATGAGAATATTAATCTTCCTCCAAATCGAATTTCGACAGTGGTGGTCAATCTCAGCCATCGGTGCGAGAGATATGATGATGCACAAGTATTTGTTGCGTACACACAGGTGCACTCTCGGTTCCCTCACTGTTATAGTCACAACCTGAGGGAGGTCAGACGAAGGACCATCGGCTTAACCTGCATTCCGACGCACGAGGTTATCATACCGCCAACTTTGACTGCATTCAGTACCTGTTTTAGTTATTAGATATTGACTTCCGAAATGAAAGTTATTTTTCACTTTTTAACCGACTTGAATTCGATCTTGAAATGACAATAACAGCTTTATTGTGTGGAAAATTCTCTTACGACTAAGTTATCTATTATTGCATTACTCTAAGAAACATAACACAAACAACCGGTGAACAAAGACGAACAATGATACATTTAACCGCGTTTTTGAAAATAAACTTATTGTTATATCAATAAACGAGATAGATTTTGTTCTGTACAAGCTATTACGCCTTTCTGCCCGTAAATGTATTGTAGCCCCGGCGACGTGCTGTCATGTTGCGCTGAACGGCATCCATTTCACTCCTACGCATAAATGATTACCGCTTGCTTTCTAGCATCATGCTTAAGTAAACAGTTGACACAAAACAATAACTTTATTCGGCGGGCGGGGTCAGCGCAGTGTGTGACGTCTTGCGCTAATAATGTTCTTTTAGCGCGATTGTGTGGTTTTGAATATTACGAGTATCGATACTAATGCGAAAGTAACTCGTGTCTGTCTGTCTGTATGTTACCCTTTCACGCTTAAACCGCTGAACCGATTTAGATGATATTTAGAATGGAGATAGTTTGAAAAAAGTGGCCTATGTCCTTCCCACGGACCCTTGAACCGACTTCAAAAAATGGAGGAAGTTCTCAATTCGTCGGAATCTTTTTTTTAAGTATGTTCCTCGATTACTCAAACATGCCCGGACCGATATGGAAAACTCTTCTTTTGTTTGGAAGGGTATACTTCCCAGGTTGCCCCATAGTCATCATGTCAGGATCTGATGATGGGATCCTGGAGAAATCGAGGGAACTCCACAAAAATTTTAAGCAAACATATAGTGATTTTGGTATTTTCATCAACAATGCAATCATTTGCACTCAGAAAGTATCAATTGGTGATGTGAAACTGATTATGAAGACCGCAGATGGCCACTTTAGGTCCTTAATGCTAAGTATGTCACGAGTATAAGATATATCGAATAGTTAACAGACAATGATGAAGCAAATACTTATAAATACATGGAACTAATGAAAATCGTACTATCGAACTGATGATGAAGCTGGAAGGTTGGTACTGAAACTCCAAAATAAAACAATGTATCCTAGCCGTGTTTGGGCTCATCGGAATCGGAATGGGATTCACTTTGGCTATAAATGATTGAATGGCAATTGGAGGTACCTACCACAACTAAAAAGAGATAAATAAAAACGTTTTAACAAAAAAATCAAACCTACTTCCAAAACAAAACACTACAAAGCGGAAAATAACTTTCTTTCCCGAAGTCGGTGTCGAAAAATGGAAAAAAATAGGTACCAAAGATACCGGCTTCGGAAAAGAAAGTTATTTTCCGCTTTGTAGTGTTTTGTTTTGGAAGTAGGTTTTTTTTTCATAAAACACGAAGGGTGAGAAATACGGTGTGAGGTTAGTTTTGTATGCAACTTCTTATTATGGCTTAAACCGCTGAACCAGTTTAGATGAAATTGGGTAAAAAAAATGTTTTTTTCAAAAGATAGCACACATACAAAAAACCGGCCAAGTGCGAGTCGGACTCGCGCACGAAGGGTTCCGTACCATTATTGCATAAAACGCCAAAAAAAATACGTTTGTTGTATGGGAGCCCCACTCAAATATTTATTTCATCCTGTTTTAGTATTTGTTGTTATAGCGGCACCAGAAATACATCATCTGTGAAAATTTCAACTGTCTAGCTATCACGGTTCATGAGATACTGCCTGGTGACAGACAGACAGACAGACAGACAGACGGACCGCGGAGTCTCAGTAATAGAGTCCCGTTTTTACCCTTCGGGTACGGAACCCTAAAAAGGATTTTACTTCTGCCAAACTGTAGGACAGTTTGTTGGCAGACGCAACTCCCACAAAAATTATATACAAATTATATTTCTAGGTTAATTTCTTCGCTTAAAGAAATGCATTTGAAATGTTAGTAATATTAGTAGTAGTAGTAATATTCAATATAAATTAGTTATTGTTAGTTAAGTATAACTGATATTTTCCCCAAAAGTTCCAAGGAGAAACTTTCCCACTTGGTTTTTAAATACATTTTTTGTGGTACAACTACTTTCCATATCAACTGGAAGGTTATTAAAAATTGTTAATATTTTCTACACCTGCGCCCATAATAATTATTACAAGCGGGTACTACAAATCTTCCAGTTTTCAGTAATCGATATCAGTAGTACAGTTTGTAAACGTTAGCATGATATTTAGATGTGAAAACTAACAAAGAACGCGAAGTACAACGCGAAATATATTGTAACAACTCAAATGCAACCTTATCACTTCGACATTTAGTTCTTTTTGCAGAGTAAATGTGTCACTTATATCGAGTAGCCGTAGCCGCCAGCCGCCAATACATGGTACCTTAAAGCGTTATCGTAACTATACAATAGAAACTAAACCTTATTGCTAGTACGGTAAGGTATATTATTACGCACGCCATTAACCATGAAAACAGGGCCAAAGTTACCTCATATTCGCTTAATCTCTTTTATACCAGTAAAAGATGTATACTTAGAGAGATAGGTAGCACATATGGTTCAAATCGTTTGTGAAGTTTGCGTTTTGTGCGTGTTCGCATTGTTATAGTTTTAGGTTTTGACTTATTTATTCTCGCACGAATTAAGTAAGCGACAACGGAAGAGTTTAAAACATAAACTTTATTTGTGCCCAGTTACAGTTTTTGTGATATCGGTTATGTTGATAAAGATATCGATATTATATCTAACACATATCCGATATAAGTAACGTTTTGATATATCGAACCTATGCCTAATTTGGTGTGCACATAGATTGAGGCCCCGGGAAGGACATAGGCTACTTCTTTTTGCATAAAACACGAAGGGGGAAATGCGATGAGGTTAAATTTTCTATGCAACTTCTTATTATGGCTTAAACCGTTAAAACAATTTAGATCAAATTTGGTATGTAGATAATTTGAGACTCTAGGAAGGACATAGGCTGCTTTTTTGCATAAAACACGAAGGGGGAGAAATGGTGGGAGCGAGCTCATTTTGCATGAAACTTTTCATTATGGCGTCCGATTTGCTTTAAACTTTGCGGAATAAAAGCTTACAACAAATAATTAAAGTGTGGATATTTGTTTTTTTTTAAATAGGTACTCCTGAAAGAGAGTTGGGGAAGTAATGTTAAGATGTAGAAATTCTCTTCATGAAGCTAAAACTTGGCAGATGGGTGGTTTATAGATAGTAAACGTTAGCTAAGTAAAGATTTTTGTAAATTCACATTTTTGGGCAGAAATGGGGGAAGATGAACTTTGTATGATTTTTTTTATTTCGGCTTGCGATTTGGTTTTGAATATTTTTGGTAATAAATTATTGAGGTCTGTATATTTATTTTTAAAAGGAGTTGAAGTGGGGTACTATAGTTTTATGGCGAAATTAGGAGTAGGTAACAGTTATTCTTATGCAAAATATTGATTCACCCCGATTATGAAATGCGACGAGGCTGTGTACATTAAAATTAACAAATACATAGTTAAAACCAAGAAAATGGTCAAAAAACAAAGGTTCTTCATCAAAAATGTAAAACTTAATAGAGAAAGATTGCATCTACTTAAACAGTTAGATATGTATTCATATAACTTAGAAAAAAGTACTAGGAAACACCAAACTGACACAGAAGACTTGCAGTATGAACTTGACCTACTACAGGAGAAACTTAGTTCTATGACCATCAAGTATACAGCCTCTGAAAACCAAATGAGGGAATATGTATAATGTTATTTAACAGCTGTTCCGCTCGAACGAATTCAACTACTAACTAGTCACACAATTTGATGAACCTGGTAAGTACGTTTGGATCGGAGGGCTTTAAATATACTGTCTAAATCGAAATTTAATATTACGTCTAGAATCTACACTTCTATCCCTACTATTAACTAACCTACGTGTGCTATATCTATGTGGATAAAAAATGTTGGACAAGGTATATGGAACCTACACACAAAAAGGAAGCAAGCAACCACTAAGAAAATTCAGCGGACTTACATGAACATTCTGGTCTTCGTTGAGCCGTATCGATATCTGGATCTCCAGCGTAGTCTCGTTGTTCAAGATCTCCCGGTGCGACGTTGAAAGTCTATCGTAGCGAACGCGGTGCGATATATGGGTAACCGCAAGCACGACCCGGGAATCCTACCGACTGCGCCAATTACGTAGGCTACTGCCGGAGGACTAAAAAAAACGAATCTTTTACAAACTAATTTATTTTAGAAATTACAATTATTGGAATGTTAAGTCGACCCGATCGATGGTGGATACGAAGTGCCCGGGCTCGGTCACGTAGACGGTGTCTTCGGGCCTCGTGCCATGTGTCACCGCTTTACTTGGTAGTGATGCGCGTAACAAACTTAGATACATAGTTTGTATTGTTATCATTTATAAACTTAGGATCCAACAAAGGAGTATCTGCTTACTACAAATGTTATATAATGTGTATTTAAGTATCAAGTTAGTGTACTTCTTCACTTAGAGAAGACCACAGCATGCACAAAAAAATTAAGCGGCTAAGCTAAAAAGTGAATATTATGAAACAGGACATTGAAAACATGATATCTAATTTAAAAATAATATAAAATGAAACAAGAACTATTAGAAAGACTTAAATTAACTTAAACAAAAACTTAAAATAAATCCTCTAAACATTTGTTATACTTTGGCTGATACTTGCAGATGTATTTTAATAAGCTTATGACAATAATATTAGTGTTCTCATCTTAATTGTGTATCATGTGATGGTTTTACCTTTCTATATAAACGATTGAGCGAATTGTGGACATTTGCGATTATCTCTTATTCCTGGATACTTTTACGCACTCATTATAATATCTGTGTTTACTTTAACTAATATTATAAAGTAAAAGACTGAATTTTGCTAGTTTTTTCAGACTTTTTACCACCACACATATTTGAAAAAAAAAACAAAGTTACATTATTCCAGATGGTTAAGGCTATAAATTATTATGACTCAAGCAAAGCTGGGGTGGGCTACTAGTAGCACATAGTTAAAATTATTACAAGCACCGTGGGTTTGTAATATATCTTCTGAGATTATTAATTCTTGTTAGATTATGAACAGATCTTTTCAAATACAATAAAGCCTAACCTAATTCGATAGTTTAAAAGCCTCTGTGTTTTAATGAGAAACCAAAGTTTAAAATCTACCACGATTTGCGGTGTTTGCTATATGGGACATATTTACGTATTACTTAATGTAACCTAAGTATTATCTAAGTCTTACCTAAGATATTGTAGCGTTGTGAGATCTCAACTGAAAATAGTCGAATGATACTAATATCAAAATTAGTCGGTCAATAGTCACATCTCTAAAAACACGGCACAACTCTAACCTTCCGGAGTACTGTCACTCGGTCATTTGGATTCCGGTGGCTTAGCTAATTACATATTTTCTATCCTCACGATTCTGGTGCCCCGATTTAGGGGTTCTTTGTGCGGGCTGAGGCTTGCCTTTCTCCCACGGCTGTACGCTGCCAACTACCTGCACGCTGCCAACTACCTGCACGCTACCTACGCCCACCGTCCTTTTACCTGACACCTGCGGCTTACCGCCGTGCCAGCCTACGCACGCTGCCCGGTCTGGCCTGCCTACCTGCGGCCTGCCGTCGCGCGAGCCGGTGCCAGCGCAGCCTACCCTGCGCACCCCAAGCTGCTTGGTCCCGGCGACCAATCGCTGTGCCGGTGCTGACCGGTCCCCGCGTCTACCACGTGCTGCCAAGGGACGGTACCCCCTTATTATTTTATCCGCGTGACGGCGTTTGTACAGAACTGAGTGGCGCTAGAACCCTCGACCTAGCTGTTATATTTAACCTTAAATATATGTATTAAATTACAAGCTGTTTCTCTAACTACCTCCTAACTACCAGTTAGCGGCCTGCGCAGCTTACCTAGCGCAGACCTAGCCGTTACAATATACCTAAGTATTACCTAATGAATTTGTAAGTATTACCAAATGAATTTTAATAAGCATAGGTAAAATTACTTTACTTGGTAGTTAAGCACATTTCAACAAAATGTGTAATCCATTGCAGCACGAGAATAACTGGCGACAAACTGTTTCGCAGAATTTTGTGAATATCTACAGATTTTGAATAGAAAACTAATATAATCAAAAATTTGTTATGTTTTAAATTACGCATTAAAATTATGCATTCGTTGGTGTCAGACTCCTGAAGGCAAACGATCACTTTATCAGCGCCATATATTCCCATGCTAGCCACAGATATTGACGTGTTATTTGCAGCATCTATCCATAGATTTTCGTTTACACTCGCTATGTCAGTGATTGGGTTTTGGGGGCTACCATAAGCTCTTAGAGCAAGGTTATTACCTCTGTGTAAAAGGGAGATATTTAAACAAGTCATATACCCTTATGCACGGTGGGAATAACCTTACTTTAAGAGCTTATGGTAGGACCCCTGAGGCTCTAGCGATGGCGATGGTCGAAATGCCAAAATGTAAGAAATTGATCAAGTGACATTTCGTAGTGTTTGACATTCCCATATAATTTTTAAATTTTTACAATCGCTATCGCCATGCTGTCGTTGATACAATGCCACTAGTCTATGGCATCTGGTCTATTTCTCTCGCCACATTTAGAGGCTTGTTAGTTTTATTCACGGCTTCATTCGGTTTGAGTTAAGGCTGCGCCAGCTTACTTCACATGTTCTTCAGGATTTTCTTCTATAGATGCGACACATGTTTAAAGTTGGTTGCATAACTGAGCTTGCTTCGTATGATTTGATTTGTTTTACAGAACTTGGTATTTGTTGTGATGTCATCGTTGTTTTGTAATCAGTGCAATAGCACTGATTACAAAACACAAACGGGTGTAACGGTTTTCTAAATCCTTCTTTGACTTCTCATATTTTTAAACCTTGATCTCATACTCATCATGTTCATAAGAGAAGACTCGCAGGTTACGTAGCAACTCTTTAATCGTTTTATCAGTATGGATACGAGTCTGTGTGGTAGCAACATCACATCTTTTCCCCTCATAGTCCGCCGTGCACTCGCAAACCGGTTCATCTTCTTCGTTCAGGGTACAGGCACCGTTGTGCAGACAGTGTTTATGGCAGGCGTTGACTTCGCAACGTTCACCGGAGTAACCGGCGTTACATCTGAAATAATGAAGATAACTCAATAATACGAACTTATTTATAACAGGTGAATGAAACGTATGAAACGCTTGATAAAATTTATGCAATTTATTTGCAACGCCAGTGTTTGCAATTACTCGTATGAACGACTTTTACAATGGTATTTGTCGAACCTGATAAGCATATCTAAGGATCTTATAATGTTCTCACTGCTGGAACACAGACCTCCTCTCTGTGAGATACCTGATATCGCAAAAAAATGTCTACAGTTTGCCATGAAGAAAATTAAATAGTAGATTGTGTCACAAGGGACCAAAATAATCGACGGCGAGAGTGGTTGTTTGAATCCAGAGTTAAGCGAAGGATTCTAGAGTAGAATCCTAAGCGTAGCGAGGGATTCAAAGTACTTCGGTCGAGGTTAAATAATTTTGGTACCGTGTGGCAGACTCTGCTTTTCATCCCCCTCTCTGAGAAAATAAATAAGAGATGCTTTTAGTAATGTCGAATATTTACTAAACAAAATTAAAAATTTATATTAATAATAAATACGTTTTTGCAATTTTGGAAGTTTACTGCAACTGTTTTGTTGCGAACAGAAAATAATATTAATATTATTTATCACTTTGGTATTCGTAATAGCTTCAGACTCTGGTTGATGATCATGTTGAGTCAATGGTGACATTTCACGCTGTTTTGAAGTGGATGGGCGCGGTGACGAAGGTTCAATCGGTGGATCAACTTAGGAAGGCTATTTAATATTTTCAACTAAGTGCTTGCAAATTTTTGCCTTATTTTCGATTGAGTCCACGATATATCCTACCGCGACACCACTGGATTTCCATCCGCTCTCGATTTGTTTGGTAGTATATTCTTTTTGACAATTTCTGCGTTTAATTTTACATTTTTTGGTGTTAACTTTTCACTTATACTGCTAGAACTCATATTTTATTCAATTTGTGTGAATCAAATTAAAATTGGCTGTAATATTGTGATAAAAAGTAAGAAAAAGACTAATAAGATTTTCCCATGTATTTTTATTTTATTCAGTTAACCAATTCCACGTTTTTATTACCGGCTAGGAGTCAATCGAAGCGAATTGCGTTCAAACTTTTGAATTTTATAGTTTTTTAAATTCAAAAGTCATTTCGTCACTGTTATTACTCCTCCTGATCAGAAGTTCTAAGAACCTAAATTCATGTCCAACAGCGCGAAACGTCTAATGAGCAGTAAGTCTAATTAGCAAAATGACCATGTAGCAAAACCTCCAACTATCAGATGGTCTGTATAACAGAACATCTATAACGCAATAAGTCAGATTCTCAGAATGTCTGGATACTCGGCCATAAAATTCAACAAACACTACATCGTGAGGGAAACGGACACGGCATTATAATATGTACATACAGTGACAGACACTTTAGTCTATGTACTCGTAGCGTACATCATATCTTTTCAATGGTGACTGACACTTATTTTCATGAATGCTATTTAATTACCATTACCACAGAGTACTTTATATATAGACTCATTTGTATTTTTCCTATTTTGATTGCTATTCATTACAAATACAATAGTTCTGGCTTCTAAATTCTAAAATTGGATACAGAACTAACTTTTACTTTCATTGAAAGTCAAAAGAAAAACTGTGTGCTGCTGCTGAATGGCCCCAGGTACAATTTAAATATCACAAATAAAGGAGGTTCAACTCTATGGAGATGCTCCCAGCACTCCAGTGTACTTAGTGCATCTGTTACAATCAATTAAGACGACAACAAGTAAACATACTTGGAAAGCTAATTTCGATAAAAACAGGACTAAAATAGTTATACAAAAAAATTGATCGCCATAAAGTAAAACCTGTACAGATTTTTTTTTAAAGAATTTGCAAAAGTGTAAAAAAAAATTGAGGGCCATAAAATTAGCCCCTTTGAATTTTTGATAAACCTTTGCCATATCAATAGGATTAGGAGAATTAATGGAGGGAAAATTCCTTTTTTTAACCAGATTTTTTTATCATATAAATTTAATGTAATTTACAAAACTTTCTATCATGAGTGTACACATTTTAAAATTTTTTTTTGCTATATAGACCATCTGATAGTTGGACGTTTTGCTATATGGATATTTTCCTAATTAGACTTGCTGCTCATTAGACGTTTCGCGCTGTTGGGCATTTAGCTACTTAGATCTTCTGATCTTTAGCCATTTCCGTGTTCCCGTCTCTGGCGGAACCCGGCAGGAATCGGTTACATACAATTTGTACAAACTTGTTCTCACATATCCGTATCAGGGGGATCCGGATCGTTCATACAAATCGTATGTAAGTGTTCCGTCAGGGACGGAAACACGGAAAACTGTGGACAGCGCTTTATCGAGGAACCCTACGTCTCTTTTCGAATAGATGGGTTGAAAAGTAAATTTTATGTTCACATAACGGACATAAATGTACCTACTTTTAACCAATATGTATTGGCCCTATAAGTTTAATGTGAGTAGTAATCACAGATATAAATCTAACTAGATGACGCGATTGTATGTGCGTCAAAAAAAGGAGTAATATTACGATCAATGATCGTACTTTGAGATTTTCATATAGCATTATCGGCACCGGCAATCCACCGAAATCTAGAAAAATGCCTAAATATGTCCATATTGAGCTGTAAATACTGTATAGAAAAGGTTGGCCGAGGCATTGGAAATGTTTTCTTTCATCAATCAATCAATCAGTACATATAATAATCTGTAGAAAAGTCGTTTTTGTACGTCGAAAATATTTTCAAAAAAATTTGCCAGGGTGTTAAAGGAACCAACAGATCCCATTTCCAGCATTTTTGGATTTTTTGTCTGTTTATCTGTTTATTTGTGCACGGATCACGTTAAATGTACGAAACCAATGTAGATTTATACGTAAAAAATGTGCGTAACTTGAAGTATAACTTAGTTTTTGTTTTATCGCAATCGGTTAACTCTATCAAAAGTTATATGAATATAAAGTGTTCAAGAAGTAAAATATTGCAACACGCAAATCAGATGTGCATAACGCCAGCTTCCTCATAAGTGTTAGAATAATTCTATCTATGCCAATATTTCAGGCATAATAGCAGCAATCAAAGTACCAAGTCTTTATTTAGCTGCCACAAAAACTTCGCTAATATGTGTCGTTTAGTATGAGTCAGCTGGAGTGACGTCACCCCAGCTTCCTCATTCAATACAGGCAAACTAGTGATGTTAGGGTTTTGGACTATAGTCAAAAAAATAAGGCATAATAGCTGCACATGGAAGGAAAGAACTGAACGATAATACTTAAAAAGTGTTGAAACTATGATAAAAAAACGTGTGTGTAAGCTGATGTGACGTCACCCCAGCTGCCATGTCATATCTTCTGAACAAAAGAAGATACGATTATGTATTATAGTTCAAAAATTAAGGAATAATAGCTGCCATTGGCAGCAAAATTTTCAATGCTGTAGTCAAAATACTCCATAAGTTATTAAACCGACAGATATGTGTAAGCTGGAGTGACGGCACCCCAGCTGCTCATGTCATATCTGCCGAACAAAATAAGATATGATTATGCATTATAGCTTAAAACATAGGAAATAATAGCTGCCACAGGCAGCAAAATTTTCAAACCTCTTATCCTTCTAGTTTCCACGTAGTAAACAAAAAAATAGTTTCCGCGCCAAAAAGATCAAATTATTACTTCGGAGGAGGGACGGAGCGGCGTTGCCGTTCCGTGCGCCGCTATATTATCAGTTTGTAACTATGTTATAGACTGGGAGCCGACTACACACTTCAATCGTAGGTACTATGTAAGTATTCAGGTTTTTTTAAAGTCATTTTTTTTGTTTAAACATAGGATGAAAGAAAATTCAAAAATCTAAGTGTAACAATTTCGTATATTTTGTCATAAATCACATTTTGGTACAATTTACAGTCTTTTAAATCAGATAAAATATAATTAGTATAAATTACAATTAGTGTTTAGAATCAGATGATTAATCTTTTAAGTAGGTAAAGTGCGTTTCAAGAAAAAAACACTTCGCCGTAATGTTGGTACCATTGTTTTCATTGAAGAAATGGGTTTTTCAATGAAAAGCAATGGTACCAACATTACGGCGAAGGGCATTCTTTCGTGAAACGCACTTTACCTGTGTAGAATTTCTAAAGGTCGTTTACCGAGCAATTGTCGAAACAGGTCTGCAGAAATAATAAATAAAAAGTACAGTTTTGAATTTGCTGAATTTCATACTCTATGGAATTCAGCATATTCAGTGTAAGAACTCATGTTAAAGGCCCAACTCAGAACTCATGTTAATGTTTTTTACGATTATTTATTGACCAACTGCAGAATTTGTTTCTACGATTGTTTGATTGTTTACATTAAATCAAATTATACCGGGTGAATTTTCTGGAGAAACTAGATGTATTTGTTCAGTAGAGGACTTGGAAAATTTAAAAAAAAATGCGAACTCAAATTTTGGGGAAAAAATGGACATCCTGTAATAAACTTATCAGATGATCACTGAATGTAGGCCCAATATTTTTTGTATGTTTCTGTCATATGTTACTCTGGCAAAAAAAAACTGTTTAATGGATACATTAATGGATACATTTCACCCAGTAAAATTCACACATTTTTCTACACTTTATATGATAACAGCGCCGGATCATGGCATGAGATTGGGTACACTGAATTTCGCCGTTTCGCGAAATGTCCGCGTCATGGGGTCAGGTAGGTACGGTAATTATCACAGATCAGTTTACTTTACAGTCACAACATTATTTCACCTACCTATTCGTCAGACATTGGCATTCACAGACTAGAATAAATAACGCAATGAGGTACTACAAAATCTGTACTGTTTTGTTTTTCAATATTTTCTTGCAAGTCGTCATATGTTAACCATTCTGAATTTTCTGAAAAACAATGTACTCTATAGTGCCGTGTCTTTTCCATAAAATCAATTACACACGGATGAGAAAACGTCATTCCGAAAAAAGTTAATTGGGAGGGAAATTGTTCTAGTTTGCATTTGAGATTGTTTTCTTTGTTTAGAAAGCCTGAATTTAGCTCTATTACAATAAACTGGGAAAATTCGTAAACGTAATAAATTTTGCCTGTGCATGTTTTTTCCTTACAGCGATATATTTCTCTCATGCATTGAAGAGCAGACTGTTGCAAAGCCTGTGGTCCTAACTCAAGTATTAAGTTTATATTTATTGGAACAAATCCTGTAGTTCTTGAAATTTTAGTGTGATTTACAAAACACGTGGTCTCTGTGCATGTTTTTGTCCACACAGTCTTACAGTAGCTCGAGCTTAGATATTTCTCAACAATAAATGTTATATTACATTCACAATTTATTGTAGTAGTGTTTAATGCTGGCTTGTAGTGCAAATTGAGAAGATGTTCTCTGAGATATTCAACGTCTGGTTTATTTTGAGCCATAGATATTATTAATTTAGCAAATAAGTCATTGGAAGCTGTAAATACGTTTCGTATGTTTTCTTTTAAAGCGAAAACCACTGCAAAAAGATGTGCTACACAATCAAAGGCGCAAGTATTATACATACTATATTTTCCTATGCTGGAGCCATTTCGGAGTAAATGTATGTTTTGGGGTTTTAAGGAAATTGATTCAACTTCATCCTGCCTATTGATTTGCTGAGCGCTATCTTCAGGCTCTTCAGTAAATGTTTCTGACAATGTTTCATAATCTTCACTTATTGACTGCTGATTTTGAGTAAAAGTTTCTGAAAATATTTCATAATCTTCACATTGTGTCGTTGGCTTTTCAGTAAAAGTTGCCGCCGTTTGTTTTTGGGTTTTAAACTTATTGTTTATGTGCCCTCTCCAGTTTTCCGTATACGAAGGGTTTTCTGAAAAGATTGAGTCGTTTGAAAAGGACTCATGATTAGAATTTTTCCTTTTTTTCTCTAGAGGTCGGTTTGATGCTGTTCTGCTTTTTTGTTTATTTTTCGAAATTTTCCTTTTTTTCGGAACATTTTTATCTGTCATAATATTAGTCAAGGCAAACTTAATTTCCCCAGAAAGATATTGAAAATGTCGGCTAAGAAATACGTCGATTCGTTCACGTTTGTGATTAAATATCAATGATTTAATATTCTTAAAGTAACTTTCAGGATTACTTGATGACGGTCTAAGGTTGTCGGAATTAAAATATTTGGTCAAAACATTGGACCACATAGGCAGCTTTTTCAATAAACGAGTAAGCAATTTCACGATCAGTGGGAAATAATATGGATTGACAGATCCCTTGTTGTCATTGTCTTCGGTTAGATCTATATACAGCTGCTCTTTCTTTGTTTCTTCTGCAAACCAATCATCTAGTAATAAATTTGAAGGAATGTCGTCATCTGTGCTATATTTGCTCTCATCCGATATATTCGAATCTATTTCTCCTTTTTTGCTCTCGTCCGATACATTCAAATCTATTTCTCCTTTATGTAACTGATTTAAGTACTGAAAACACTTTAGGCACCGATCATCTTCAATTTTATTCAATGCAATAATAATGATATTTGTCAAGATATTTTTTACTTCTTTATAGTCAGAGCTGTTTTTAATTGAAACAATGCATTTAATATAAAAGTACTTAGTACTGTTATCAACATTATTAAAAATAGTCTGGTCATGTAATGCCTTGATGAAATGGGAAGTATCAAGTCGTAAGAAAGAACTGGGGCGTACTGCATTTAAGCCTTCCAAAATTTTAAAACAATTTTGTAAGTAACTTTCAGTACTTTCAAATTGCGTAAATGTTTCGACGCTAGCTTTTATGAGAGCACTAGAATCATCTGAAATAATTTCATTAGGATATCTACATAAACTTTTCTTCCATGTTTTCAACCATGTTGCTATCGCATCTGCCGTGTGCGAAGTAGAAATCATTTGACAGACAGGGACACTACTACCAAAATTATTATAAGCCATGGCAATGTATAAAAAAATATGTTTGTGTTTCATGGTTTTTATAAAATCGTTGACTTTAGGTGGGCATAAACTTTTAAATATTGACCCGGTCGCATCTATAGATATTATAATCCTATCATTAGATTCTAAATATTTCTGAAAAAAAGTGATCTGCAGGTTATTCCAATAATACAAAATGAATGGGCTCAATGAAATAGTCTTTATGAATGCTCTAAAAGGAGGCGTCTGACTCATGATCCACAATGACAACAATACATTATTGTGAAATAATTTTGAGGACCGATATCTATATGTTTTCTGTCGTAGTGCAGGTGCCGTTGGTAAAAAATAGGGTGCAACGTTATCAGAGTCATTTATATAATCATTTGCAAGTGAATGTTTGATCTCGATCGCAGAACTTTCTGAGAGTTGTTTTGTAAGTAATTGTGTTTTATAACCCGTCATTCTATTTCTATATTAAGAGCTATGGTTACAATGTGGATTCCTGTCTTTTACCCAACATTCCATTTCTGTAAAATTTTCCGTTATATTTTTCATTATAATTTCTAGTTTGGCTTCACACTTACTGTGAGAACAATGTCCTTTGCAAACAACAATTGGTTTAGCAAAGTTATATTTTACAGCATTCGATTTAAATACCCAAGAGCATTTCAATTTTGTATTTCTCCAAATTATTTCCCTTACAAAATCTGTCCACTTATTTTTTTGCAGTGATCTTCGCATTTGAAATAAACTGCCAGAGGAATCAGATCGTTTAGATAAGTATATGATAGGTTCAATTTCTTTCCAGAAGTGTGTATCAACTTGAAATTTAAAAGTTTCGTCCGCATTGTGGAATTCTCTGTTGTCCTCACAATTACTACTGTTGCTGATGGTACTAGTTTTAGATTCAGAGTCCGAGTTTTGGTTCTGTGGATTATCAAAAAAAAAACTAAAATTTGTTTTTAGAGACGTATAAATGGCTTTGCATGATAATCGATTCATAAAGGCTTCTCGAAGCTCGGAATATAAAACCCTGTTTTGTGCATTATTTGGAGGCACAAAGTTACCTATTTGGCTTTTATATCTTTGGAAAACTGCTTTTTGTTGCTCTAGGTCAACGCTTAGTTTTCGACCTCGTTTTTTTGCTACAAACTTATTATTCCGTGCAAAAAGTATCAATAATATGATGAGAAATAATGTAAACAAATGTAATAAAAGTTGCAGTAACATTGTTTACGCTCTTGACTGTAAACATCTAAAGTCGTCCTACTTATTCTATCGACTTTAAGTTTAAAATGAGTCAGACTTGGTGAATGGCTTGATGGGCAAGGTGATGTGGACAAGGCGCCATGTAATTCTTCGTCTTCAAAAGCAAGACAGCGACCAGCAGATGGTAGACTTGAAAAATAATAATTCATGTAGGTGTTGTATAACAGTTTTACTTATAAAAGCGAATGTCTAAAATTTTAAAACAAGTAGGTACCTATAATTTTAGTTCGCAACGGCCAGACAATCGTGCTTGACTTGTAAGGTGTTGTGTAAAATGCGCCTCTTCAATATCAAAACAGCATAACTAAATATAAATCTGTAAACAATATGTAGGTATGTATACTATGTAACGGTTTTACTTATAGGTACTAGAAAAATACTTACACTTTTAATCAGTTCGCGAACAAACAAAACAGAACACAATAGAAGTTTTATTGTTATGACGTGTGATAAACATATATACGTCAACCGCCAGCGAAAAGGATAATATGGTGGTAATAAGGTGCCTCCTTCTCACTCACAAACACCACAATACAGTTGTACCACCGAAATCTGATGTTAGCAGTTCGAATTTGAATCTTCTCACTACTGACAGCAGTGACAGCTGATATGCACCGCAAAAATTATGTCCATAGATAAATGGATTCGTTTTTTTAGGCATTGGGGCATGGGTCTTTGAGCCATCTCTTTTTTTAATGAAGTTTTTGTTTTGATTCGATGTTGCTTAACCTTTATTATATGTATAGAATTGTTTTCATATGTTACGATTTCATGAAAAAGTTTTTCAATAGACCAATTCTAACTTAGAGATATGTATAATTAATCAAATAATGTTTATACATATTTTTTATGGTCACGAATCATATTAGATCAAGACTCGCCTTTGTACATAAGTTGTCCTTCTATATTTGTTTAAGTTTGTTTTGTGTACAATAATAGTTATTTATGCTACAAGTGCGGAAGGTAGGTGATTTCCGATGAGTGGCATTTTTATTCACGAGCGAGCGAAGCGAGTGAGTGGATAAATCGACACAAGTCGGAAATCATCTTACGTACGTGTATCATACAACATTTTACTATGCATTGTGCGAGGTAATAAATATGTTAATAAAATGAAATTAATAAAATGGCGGGCTTATTCAAGCGCGTTCAGCATATCCACAGATTAACTAATAGTTCCTCGGGCATATCTACTGCGCATGTGCGAATAGCTGTCACATCGTAACGCAATAAGGCACGAGCAAAATATACATTCTGCTAAACATATTTAATAAATATTTAAATTAATTTATTGATCAAAATCTAAATCTACAGTAATTAAAAACGCCTAAAATAAAGTATTAGTTTTATTTTACCTTTTATATGAATGATAATCTGTACATAACTAATTTTTAAAACTTTTCTCAAAAAATAAAAACTATGCGTCGGGCTGACGTTGGAGTTAAAAATTAAAAAAGTACAGGAAAGTAAAAAGCACTAGTGAAAAAAAGTGACACTTTCCGCACAGTTTGGCTGCTTGGAAAACCGCTCTTTTCGAGGACATGCGTTGTAAAGAATATATGAGAACAAGTCACAAAAAAAACAATAATAGTAGTTCTCTCGTCGCCTAAAGTTGATAAGAATCCACTTTTTAATATTACATTCATAGTTCCATTAAAGTTCAGTCGGCTCTCAGTCTATATCTTCAATAAAAAAAATTTTTGAGCACAAGTTAAAATTACTTCTTATTGAATGCCTGCTAAGTGCAAACTTGGTTGCAATAATGTAGCGCACGGAACGGCAACGCCGCTCCTTACCTCCTCCGAAGTAATAATTTGATATTTTTGGCGCAGTAACTATTGTTTTGTTTCGACAATTGCTAGGTAAACGACCTTTAGAAATTCTTTTTTTTTTTTTTTGTTTGCTACCATTGTTTTCATTGAAGAAATGGGTTTCTTCAATGAGAAGCAATGGTACCAACATTACGGCGAAGTGATTTTTTCTTGAAACGCACTTTACCTACTTAAAAGATTAATCATCTGATTCTAAACACTAATTGTAATTTATACTAATTATATTTTATCTGATTTAAAAGACTGTAAATTGTACCAAAATGTGATTTATGACAAAATATACGAAATTGTTACACTTAGATTTTTGAATTTTCTTTCATCCTATGTTTAAACAAAAAAAATGACTTTAAAAAAACCTGAATACTTACATAGTACCTACGATTGAAGTGTGTAGTCGGCTCCCAGTCTATAACATAGTTACAAACTGATAATATAGCGGCGCACGGAACGGCAACGCCGCTCCGTCCCTCCTCCGAGAAGTAATAATTTGATCTTTTTGGCGCGGAAACTATTTTTTTGTTTACTACGTGGAAACTAGAAGGATAAGAGGTTTGAAAATTTTGCTGCCTGTGGCAGCTATTATTTCCTATGTTTTAAGCTATAATGCATAATCATATCTTATTTTGTTCGGCAGATATGACATGAGCAGCTGGGGTGCCGTCACTCCAGCTTACACATATCTGTCGGTTTAATAACTTATGGAGTATTTTGACTACAGCATTGAAAATTTTGCTGCCAATGGCAGCTATTATTCCTTAATTTTTGAACTATAATACATAATCGTATCTTCTTTTGTTCAGAAGATATGACATGGCAGCTGGGGTGACGTCACATCAGCTTACACACACGTTTTTTTATCATAGTTTCAACACTTTTTAAGTATTATCGTTCAGTTCTTTCCTTCCATGTGCAGCTATTATGCCTTATTTTTTTGACTATAGTCCAAAACCCTAACATCACTAGTTTGCCTGTATTGAATGAGGAAGCTGGGGTGACGTCACTCCAGCTGACTCATACTAAACGACACATATTAGCGAAGTTTTTGTGGCAGCTAAATAAAGACTTGGTACTTTGATTGCTGCTATTATGCCTGAAATATTGGCATAGATAGAATTATTCTAACACTTATGAGGAAGCTGGCGTTATGCACATGCAAATCAGATATTCGGACTGTTGAATTCTATATTCGATAGATGGCGTTGTTCATTTCGCGTCATTTTCTGAATGGTGGTGTTAAGATTTTCCGCGGAAGAATGACTTCTTACCAATAATCTATGTAAAAGGGGTAACAAAAAAATTATCATCTGTGGCGACTGGAATATTGATACACTGAAAATAAATAAAACATCCAATGACTTAAATTCTATACTTAGTAATAATAATTTAATTAACCACATAAAAGTACCTACGAGAAAAAACGCATGTTTAGACTTAATAGTAAGTAACATCCACGACGCTAATCCTGCAATTCACTATCTAGCGCTTTCAGACCACGAATCAGCACAGTCAATAACGGTTAGCTTAGAAACTGATTTTCAAATTAAAGACTTTCATAGCTTTTGGTTTAAAAGTGTAAGAGAGCTTTTGGGGGCCGAGTCACCCACGTCTATATATAACCATGATATGTCTGATATTAATTTTGAAACCGTAAGTAACATAATTAATGAAACTTCTAAAATATTTAAGAAGAAAAAATTTGAATCTTGGCGTAACTTTTGCTCATCAATTTCACCGAATACTCACCCTACGATTGTCTGGCGCAATATTCGTAGATTTAGATCTATTTACCACAACCCTTCTCCTATTCCTGATTCTTTAGCCAGTGACTTATTAGATAAATTAGCTCCTCCTTGGGTACCTGAGGCTATTAACCCTATCCTGTCTCCCTTATCTTTATCTAATAACCAAGACACTTCAGACACACATTCGACGCTAGATCTTCCTTTCTCTCTCACTGAATTAAAGGGTGTTATTCATAGAACTAAGGATTCTGCGCCGGGCATTGATGGCATCCCGTATTCATTTTTTGCTAATTTGAATGACAATGTCCTCAATTATTATTTAGAACTTATTAATTCTATCATGAATACAAGAAACATCCCATTTGAATGGAAACGTCAAATGGTGTTGCCATTCCTTAAACCAAATAAAACTCCATCGGATGCTGCCTCGTACCGACCCATAGTTTTGTCTTCAATTCTGATGAAATTAGCTGAACACTTAATTAAGAATCGCCTAGAATGGCTAGAATGGTATGTTGAAAGTAAGGGCCTTTTGGCGGTATCACAATATGGCTTTAGAAAAGGTAAAAGCACCACGGACTGCTTAAGTATTTTTTCATCCGATATTCGGCTATCCTTCTCTGATAACCACAATCCTTCACTGTTGCAGTTTTCCTAGATATTAATGCAGCATATGATAATGTCGTATTATCAGTTTTACAAAATAAATTAAAAGCCTTGGAGGTTCCCTCGAATTTGACGAATTTTATTATTAACATCCTGACTGAACGCTCTGTTAACATGTTAATTGGAGATCATGATGTCACCTATCTTGTATCTATTCTGTACAATATTTACACTTTTGATTTGGAATCTTCCTTATCTAGTCATGTTAAGGTTCTTCAATATGCTGACGATTTATTATTATATTCTTCAAGTGAATCTGTTGAACAAGCTAGTTGTGCTATAAATTCTGCTTTATTTACTTTAGAGTCATGGTTATATTTAAATGGTTTGGATTTGTCCACGTCTAAAAGCACGGCTGTTTTATTGATTTGTTCCGGTCGGATCCCCTCGATCTGATAAACATTGAAACGAGCTGTCGGAGTCAAATTATCAATAGCTGGACATTTATGTAAGTTTTCATGCACGTATGCTTCGCACAGACACTTTTTTGAATTATTTGACTCAGAGCAAGCTACGTCAGATTGTGGATTAGGAGCGAAAATTGTATTATTAAAACTACGCGATTTACTAGACCTATGTAAAGTGTCAGAACTATTAGATTTATTATTGTTAGATGAGGGTGGTTGGGTATTACGGAATATCATTGATGAAGGTGACAAAACTATCTAGAGTGGGAATCTTATGATTACGTTCTGTAATCTCGAAAGCGCGAATAGTTTCAATGTCAAACTTTTTATTGCGTGGTGCAATAAAATGAAATCCAGAAGGTCAACTAATTTTATATTATTAAGGGAATTAATTGTGGTAGTGAACTTGTCCACGAAGGGCTGGTATTTCGAAGCAGACGCGGGACCGGAGAATTTAAGATTTAAAGCTTGATCGAAATAGGTAGACGCGAGGACTCGAATATCCTAATACCTATCAAGGAGTGCCTGGAATATGGCCTGGCAATTCTCAGCACATGGTGTGACTTCCGCGAATGCAGACTGCGCCTTCGGCGATAGCTTACCTATTAAATAGTACAATCTGTCTGCATCCATCAGTGACTTAATGTCATGAACTGAAGATTTAAAACTTGCATAAAATAATGGCCAGTTTCGTATATCACCGTCCAACGACACGAGTTCGATTGCCAGCAACCTTGGTCTACATGTTGCGGAATCACTCATACTGTGCCTCCCGGACGGCTTATCTTCGAATTGAGATATCACACGTTTAACGGAACAATACATATCCTTGAATGAGGCGTAGGTTAGATAGCAAGGCTTTGCAGCGGGATTTATAACCAGTAACCTTGCATTATTATCATCAAATAATTTATGAAAGTCCGTTCGAATATCATCTATTGTTACACAAGAGCTGAGAAAGCTTTCTCTAACTGATTCGGAAGTATAAGCGACTTAAGACCGATCATACCGGCCGATTACCATCCTTTTCACGGAAATTTATAGCCAAAGCTTAGCTGAATCATCCACTAATCGCTATTTTAGAATCCTATCAATGAAACATATTTTTATGTAACCATTGTATATACTGACCTTATATTGTAATTATTTTTAATCATTTTAGACAGTATTTTATGAAATTAATATTTTATTTAAATTAATGTTACTATTGTATTTTCCGTGCACCAGTGCGTAGACGGGAAGATGATCTCAGATCAACAGCAGGCGCTGCGTGGAGGAGAAAAGCACAAGATCGTGTACTGTGGAAAAGTCTGGGGGAGGCCTATGCTAGTGAGCAAGACAAACAAACCGATGTATGATATTCTCAAAAATTATGTAAATATTACTTTTAAGTTTGTCAATAAAGGCAATTTGAATTTGAATTTGAATTTGTATTTTCTGTAAAAAAATACCTCTAAAATCACATAAGTTTTAATAAGTATTAAACTTTGAAAACAAAAATAAAACGGACAAACCATGAAAAAACAAAAAATATTTTGAGCTCTAAAATCAAATATTTTTTAATAAGTATTAGAAAACAAAAATAACACGGATAAACCATTAAAAATAAAAACTGGCCAAGTGCGAGTCGCACACGAAGGGTTCCGTACCATAATCGCAAAAACAACAAAAAAAAAACACGTTTATACCATTCCCCCTCTAAAAAGCTTATTTTATTCACTGAAAACAGTGAATAAAAAGCATTTTAATCACTGTTTTGGTGTTTGAATTTGGAACACACCAATGTACGTATAGTCGTCCATCTCAATGCTATGTAACCTCCTTGCGCCTCCTTGCGCAAAAAATACTCGATACACAAACTCTTCGATTTTAATTTTGAGTTTGTTATTTAGGATTTTAATAATGATTTTGATTTTAGTCTAAGATATTTATTGAATACTTGTTTGGATTGTAATTCTAATATAAATTGCAATGGTATTTAATTAATTATAATTATGTAACGTATCGGAGGTGGTCACCGGCCTCTGAAACACAGGTGCTGTTACCTAGCTCAGGGGTCAGTGTTTCATATTTTTTGTAAATTTTGAAGGTAATAAACCATTTATGTATTTATTACTCGTAATATTCCTTGTGCTTTTCGCTTAAATCTTTCTTTTTCTCGAAGTCATGGTATAAAAATATAGTATGCAACTCTTGAATAAAACGGATTTATATCGAGGGCCATGAATCACTCGCGTCGCTCATGATTCTAACACTTGAATCACTCGCTATGCTCGTGATTCAATCATCATGAATCACTCCCTACGGTCGTGATTCAGTCGTTAGAATCCTTTACTTGCTCTTGATTCATCTATGGCCCTCGCTTTAAATCCGTCTTTTATTCACTAGTTGCATAATATACTATTGTTGTATGGGAGCCCCACTTATATATTTATTTTATTCTTTTTTTAATATTTGTTGTTATAGCGGCAACAGAAATAGATCATCTGTGAAAATTTCAACTGTCTAGCTATCACGGTTCTTGAGATACAACCTGGTGTCAGACAGACAAACAGACAGACAGACGGACCACGGAGTCTTAGTAATAGGGTCCCGTTTTAACCCTAAAAAAAATTGTTTGTATAAAATCATAATTTTTTTAATAACTACTTTCGCTCGCGTTATTATAGATTTTGTAAATCAATTCTGGTTGTATACATATATACAGGACAGAGAAATACCCAATGTTACAGTTTTAGTTTTCATTAAAATCAGCCCTGTGTCTCGTTTGAGTGTTTTTCGCTATTCTTCATAGTGTCTGATTTGGCCATCCACGTCCGCTCGGAAAACCCCTGTATAGGTACTAAACGTAATTTAACGATTAACTTATTGTATTCTAGACGCGCGTTGGTCAGTACACGTAGAGGTTAAATAGTTACAAAATGAAAAAAGTAAACTACTGAGTCATAGGTTCGGCTTACCCGTGAATTGAAGATACCACTCTATCCTAAATTTTATCTGCAGGTAATTGACATGCCTTAATTATGCCGTTAATCATGGGCACAACATTTTAGGACGCTACACATGGGTACAACGTTTTATACTATGTTGTATGTCCTTCCATTTGGCGCTAATACATTCTGGGCCCTGAACATACGGGAATATGCTACATATAGCTAGCCGTTGGTGAACCATGGCTTTTCCAAATTCACCCCTGCTACCTGCTACCTGTCGAGCTTTGTTAATAGTAATAACAAATCTAAGTTTAATTGGACACTTGGGTCTTTTATATTAAAATGGTAGGTCAGTAGAGATTATTGAGATTCTACGAATGTACACGCTTTTACTTTTTCTCATACCTGTTATTATAGTGGCATCTATTATTTATTCTGATCTTATTGTGTAATACAGCCTCGTCACATTTCATAATCGGGGTAAATCAATATTTTGCATAAGAATAACTGTTACCTACTCCTAATTTCGCCATAAAACTATAGTACCCCACTTCACCTCCTTTTAGGAGTACATTAAAAAATAAATATACTGACCTCAATAATTTATTACCAAAAATATTCAAAACCAAATCGCAAGCCGAAATAAAAAAAATCATACAAAGTTCATATTCCCCCATTTCCGCCCTTAAAATGTGAATTTACAAAAATCTTTACTTAGCTAACGTTTACTATCTATAAACTACCCATCTTAGACCGATAGCGCTAGGTTTTGAGGTTTCAAAAATATTAAAGTTGTTTGTGTTTCGCATATAGTTTCCAGACCATTTGCCCAACCTAATACCTTAGTTTGTGTCATCCTAGGTATTTGCATAGGTAGAAATTTAGGTATTTGTCTTTTCGACCAGTATTGGACGAAAAGAAAATTAGAGATGAAAATTTTACTTTCACGATAATAACGAAGTAGTAACTGATGTACCTAGGCATTTTGTGTCACATCTATCCACGATAATCCTAATACTTAACCAATACCTAACATGTCGGCCAACTAGCTCAAAAGAATATTACAATAGGTTAAATAGGTGTTACGCGTTTTAGAGTACTGATATCTGTTGGTTAAAATATTTTGTGTCGAATTCATCCACGACTTTTATAGATATTTTATTTTTTTATTACAACACCCTGTAAAATCCACAAAAGAAAATGCAAGTTATTAGAGTTTACGTGTTTTTGATTATTATGGTGTAACAAAACACTGTGAATAATTTGTGTCGTTTTTATCCACGAAATCTTATTATAAAAAAAAAATACTAGACTTCTTCGCACGAAGGGCGAGCGCGGAGAAAAGCGCGGGAACGCGCGCGGCGGGTGCCGGCCAGCCAGACTCGCGGCGCGTATATTTATTTACATTAGGTCTTTGCAAGTTGCAACAAACAAGTGCGTACGTTATTTATGATGTATTTGATTGATTTATACACACTTGCACTAAAAACTTAACTAAGAATTAGTTGCTAACACGAGGTTAAATTGACATTAATGTATAACAAACTGTCAATTTAACCTAGTGCTAGCAACTAAATCTGAGTTAAGTTTTTTGCGCAAGTGGGCCTTAACAGTTAGTTATGAAGCCGTGAAAGACTAAAATGGAATATAATCTAAATATAATAAATGTGTTATATCGACACCCAATATATAACCCAATACAAAGTAACTCAATATGGCATGGTTTTCAACACAGTTTTTTTTTTGCAAGGTTTTTTTGTTTAACAACTGCAGGCATAAGTTGTTCTGTACAATTTCAGGTTTCATGTTAATAATTTTAATTGCTTTCTCAGTTTTAATAAAACTACTGCAAGTATGATTTTTGATTTGATATGATTTTTGATGTACAGATTTTAAGTTTAATATGAAAATCATTGTAACTACCGTTACAATGCAAATTGTCCAGAATCCAGACCGATACAAGTGGTGTCTAATCCCATACAAAGAAACCGAGCCGACGTACTTTACTGATTATACTGATTAGTACACCAATCGCGTTCGGTTCCGTTACACGGATAAAGATGGTGATCTATCTATCGCCGTGGAACGGCACCGAACGCGAACGATTTACAAAAAAATAATTGGTATAATCAGGTGAAAAACGCTAGTTACGTCGGCACGGTTTCCTAGTATGGGATGAGGCATCTGTATGTATATAATACTAGATTATATTATCTGTGTCGCTACTCTGTGTCGACAAGTTCACCTTGGGTAACGGCTAACTTATATCGGAAAATAAGGCCTTCAACAGCGCTGCCAAGTCCTGCAAAAAGGTGTTGCAAAGGTCTCGGTCCGACCACATTACTAACATGCCACATAACTACAGTCGAATAGGGACATAACTTGCGTCTTACCCAGTAGGTAATAAAGAGTTTCGGTCCCTGGGTAAGTCGGTTGAGTCGAACTTCTGCCATCCCTCACTACCACCACTGCTGAAACCCGACTTCGTTGAGGAGAAGGCAAACTTATTTGCCTTTTTTGCGGAATCTTTGCGTCTGCGTTCTGGTGATGCGTGGCCCCTTATTTCTCCTGGTGGGTGTGAGATATATATTCCGGACATTCGCATCCATCAAAACGACGTTCGTAGAGTGCTGGGCAACCTCGACTTGAACAAAGCTAGTGACCCCGACGGTATACTAGCACTTGTTCTTAAAACTTAAGCGCCCGAACTGTCTACGATCTTGACACTTCTATTTCGCCTTTCGTTTGAAACTGGAAAAGTGTCGAATGCTTGTAGGTAAGCTAACGTACAAGTCCAAGAAGGACAGTTGAGCTGATCCGGCCAATTACAGACTTCTACGTGTGCTTAATATTAAGCTCTTGGCATACCTAGAAGCTAATTACATCCTAAGTGATTGCCAATACGGCTGCCGCCGAACTCGTTGTATGCCATTCACATCTGGAGTGAGGCAATCGAAAGGCACGGGGAGGCGCTTGCCGTCTCCCTCAAAAACTCGAAAGCTTTCGATAGGGTCTGGCACGGAAGCCTTATTAGTAAGCTTCTTTCATTAGGTCTGCCTGGTGATTGAATTGTAGAATTCGAGTGGTTATAGATGGGTGCTCGTTGGACCAATTGGATATTAATGCTAGGGTCCCTCAAGGGTTGGTACTCTCAGCAACGTTATTTTTGCTGCATATAAATGATCTGCTAAAAATTTGGGCATGCAGACGACAGCACTGTTGCTGAGAGGTACTTGTCCTTTGTGAGGCTGTGGTGGAGCGTTTGAGCTTATCCTTGAAGCCAGTATCCAAATGTGGTGATGCCAATTTGATCAGGTTCTATGCTGCTAAAACCCAGGCGTGTCTTTTCTCTGTTAAAATGAGCGAATTCCACTCGGCTTCCTTCCGAGGTGTAAACGTGCCAATAATGGACCATCTTGAGCTTCTTGTCGCAACTTTTAACACGATTCTCAATTTTGGGCCATACATTGAGGCAAAGGCTCAGCTGGCTGCTATAAAGTTGGGTATCCTCGCAAAGGAGAAAGAGGAGGAGAGGGCTATGCTCGGAGTTTCCTTGCGTGATCGAATCAGAAATGTAAAGATCCGCAAGAGAACCAGGGTTACCGACATAGCCCGAAGAATTGCCAAACTTAAGTTGCAGTGGGCAGGGCACATTGCTCGCAGAACGGATGGCCGATGGGGCAGAAAGGTTCTGGAATGGCGACTGCGAACCGGAACGTTGCGTTGGAAGGCCTCCCACCAGGTGGACCTATGACCTGGTGAAGGTTGCGGGGATCCGCTGGTTACGAGATGCATGGGACCGGTCAATGTGGCGACGCTTGGGGGAGGCCTATGTCCAGCAGTGGACGTCTTTCGGCTGATATGATGATGATGATGATCCTCGCAAAGGTGAGACGGTTCTTCACGCCAGAACAGTTTTTCAAGTTGTATCAAGCACAAGTTCGATGATGTATGGAGTACTTATCTCATTTCTGGGACGGATCTGCCAAATACCAGCTTAATGCACATAAGTTGATAAAAACCGGTCAAGAAGCTCATCAGCGATGAGGCACTGGTAGAGTCAAGCCTTGAACATCATTGCCAGCTTATCGGTTTTTTATCAGCTGCATTTTGGGGAGTGTGCAATGAAATTACATGATCTCATTCCGCCTAGCTCGTTTCGTTCCATTCCCGTTCGTAGAACATAGAGCAGTGATGGCCCAGTGATAACAGATTACATAAAGTTAAACCAATGTGTAACTAAAGTTACAATGTTATTCATATTGGGTGTCGATATGTGGTCTCATACTGGACGTTAATACAGTGATTGTTAAAAAAGGGGATTATTAAAGTTCATAGAATCGAGCATTGTAAGGGATGACGGAAAAGCCGAAAAAAGTCCTTGTTTTAAGGACCGTGATGAAATAAAACTATACATAATCACTATCACCACACATATCTGGAGTTTTTTTTTCACTTCGTGTATTATTTGTTTTGCTAACTGTACACTACCTACTCGAAGCGTGGCACGGGATATTGAGAAGCAGTATAACGAAAAAGCGGGAGGTAGGTAGGTGTATCTACCTACCTACCGCTTTCAGGTTCAAATTGGAAGCGAATCGAAGCGTCAATCCAAGAAAATAATTGACCACATTGACCGTCTTCTAAGCATGGACCATTGACATTCGTAGGTAAGACAGATTGCAGACGCATGATTTGTACAAAATTCCCACGTCATTATTTTTATCTCTATAGGTTACAAATTTGTTCATTACGTAGCGGAGATAAGAGTCAATCAATACTCAATATAATAGTTATGTTATTTATTTATATTATGAACGCTACGCATCTAAGAAGAAATCGTCGAAAACGAACGTGTGTGCATGCGTATGCCGCCTGGCCTCCTTCGCCCGGCCTCCTGCGCCCGCTTCGACCGCTACCATTGTTTTTGTGTTTTATTCATATAAAGGTACATATCGTGCATGAAAATGACACAAAATTACAATGTCGATTTTTCATGCATTTATGATATTGATTATGTTAACTCTAATGATTGTAATATTTTTTTGAAGCGTTTGTAGCTTGGAAAAACAAAATAATTAAAAATCTTAAAATTGCGTGGCCTAATTTGGCACAAATTTAATTAATAGGGATATGTAAGTGATCTGAGAAAGAAAATAGTAATTTCATAAATTGTAATTTTTTTTTTGCACTATTTTTACACACTGACCCCTATGTCAGTTTGCACTGGACGAATATGACACAAATTGGGTTTACACACTCCGCAGACTATCCTAGATATGATAGCATAATTATTTTAAACTTTAATTTAATTTTGCCAGTTTTGATTTGAATAAAAATAATCAACCACAAATCATCGAATTACTGAAAATGCAAGTAACAGATGTGACACAAAACGCAAAAATAAGCTACATAGGTACGACTGTATCCACAGGCAAGAAATAAGCAACTTTAGATTTTTTTTAACTTATGACATCAAAATAGCCTAGCGCTATCGGTCTATCTGCCAAAGGAGAACGGCAGGCTTGTTTGGGAGTTTCGTACCGCTAATAGAAATTTCGTGTTTTGGGATATTTTTTGTTTTATTTGGTAGTTAATATGATAGATAATCCCTTTTTAAATTCTTAGATTTTTTAAACTTGGGACGTAAATGTTATAACCAGTTTTATTTTTTAAGGTTATGTACTAGTGTACCAATGTAGATAGTTACATATAGGTAAATGTTGCATTATGTGTTATGTAAATTATTTGTTGCTATCTTTGTAGTGTTTTACTTACCATTAAGTAGGTAAATTGAGGTGCGGAACGTACCTACTCAGGGCATTAGGAGATACCTATATCCAGCAGCCGACTGCAACAGTTTCATAATGATGAGTTTGATTATATTTAATGTTATTTCTAATTCTAAGTAATTAATTATCAATTCAATATTTGTGATATTTTACGTAAGGCAATTTATAATAACATAACTGCGTTTAGGGTACGATTTTATAACGTTTATATATTAAAACCTTTAGATTGATGTTATTCATTAATCCGAAGTTTTAAAAATAGTAAACTTACATGCAAATAAATGGCTTAATTGACATAATAAGTGGTACAAATTCTATAACCGAACATCAGAAAAAGTATGCGGTACAAAATCTGCCATTCACCTTTTAGCTTCATGAAGAGAATTTCTACATCGCCGCAACTCTCTTTACTTTTAGGAGTACCTATTTAAAAAAAACAAATATCCACACTTTAATTATTTGTTGTAAGCTTTTATTCCGCAAAGTTTGAAGCAAATCGGACGCCATAATGAAAAGTTTCATGCAAAATTAGTCCCTCCGACCCTTCGTGTTTTATGCAAAAAACCAGCCTATGTCCTTCCTAGAGTCTCAAATTATCTACATACCAAATTTGATCTAAATTGTTTTAACGGTTAAAGCCATAATAAGAAGTTGCATAGAAAATTTAACCCCATCGCATTTCCCGCTTCGTGTTTTATGCAAAAAGAAGTAGCCTATGTCCTTCCCGGGGCCTCAATCTATCTGCACACCAAATTAGGCATAGGTTCGATATATCAAAACGTTATATCGGATATGTGTTAGATATAATATCGATATCTTTATCAACATAACCGATCACAGAACAGAGAACACAGTAGAAGTCGCTTAGCGCTTTATTAGTATTGGAACCAGCGTACCCAAACTCTCACATATACAGGTTAATTGTATTTCGTAACACTAAGAAATCTTTGGTGTGATTGGTAGTTTAATTTTAGTTGAAAGTAGGAAATATGTCAGTCGTCTCGAGTTTTGAAAATAAACCACAGTTTTATGACATTAGAGTGGGTTTATTGTCTACTCTTTTTGAGTATTTTAACTTTTTCCGTTTAAAGCGCACATGGAATAGTTTAATGAGCAAGTTACGCTACTCGCCGCTAGATGTCACTATAATAAATGCATTCAATTTAAAACTGTATTTCGTTAATGATAAGATTTATATTTGCAAAATCGGGTCATTACTATTCGTCCTCCTGTAGGGATGTACCTCTGTCGTTGAATTATTTATCGACATTCCGTTTTATTTTCAAACAAAATGCAGTCAACAACTAGAGTCGATAAATATTATTAATGTTTGAAATCAAGTGTTTACATAAATTTATTCTACGATTATATTACGATTTATAGAAAGTATGATAAAGATTTTTTATGTTAAACTACTGATCTAATTTTGAAAATTATTCCATTGATACAAAGATATGCCCTGTGGTGTTTTTACCCGACTGCCGAAGGAGGGTAATGTGTTTATCAGTCTATGTATGTATATATGTATTTATGTATGTATGTTTGTTCCTATACGGCGTTCCAGAGACTAAACGCGTTGGCCGATTTTGATGTTTCGTACGTCAATCGATTTGTTTTAACCCTGCGAGTGTCACTGGCTACATTAAAATTGGACAATAGAAAATGGCGGCTTTTGGGCGCCATATTGTGGGGACCCAATTTTTTTTCTTCCAAACCCGTCGTGTGGGGTATCAAAATAAAGGGTTTTAAGAGGTGATTTCAAAAATCACCTATACTTGTTTGTTTAAATTTACCTAATTCGAAAAAAAACCAACCAAAAAGTTATAAATAAAAAAACTTAAATCAAAAAACCCGACTGCTTCAAAAGCGACCTAAAAAGACGTTAACAAGGAGAAAATCATTATGTGCAGGTGGAGGATACATATATTATTTTAAGTAGATGGTGTATCCGCACATTAATGTAGCGTTCTGTAATAGCTTTTATGAAGTCAGTTACACTGACCAGCAAATTGCAAAAAACCTACGAATATTTGAATTTCGCTGCGGATCTACGATATGGATATGTCAGAATCTCAGAAGCGTGATACAACAATATTATGTTATGAAGCCGTAAAAATTACCAAATTGCATAGATTTGATACAGACAATTGACCTTAGGACAACAGGGAATAATAACATAATTATTCCTATACCTACTTAAAAATGTATAATTTTTAGTTTTGGCACTGCTGTGTCGGCTAGGTATTTTTTTCCGCTTTTAATAAAAAAATCTAGTTCTACGAAGTGATCTGAGCAAATTGTACTAGTTTTTGCGGGAAACCAACTTTGCCTTCCACTCGCTTTAATCCATATTTCTTTTCTGTCTGGATCCTTAAGAAATCTAAAGTCACAAAATTATACGAAACCATTTATTTATAGGTTTGAGACTTTGTAGATTACACTTGTTTGATTAACCTTTTCTCGATTAGAATATTACAAATAGATTACCTATATCCATGTTATATTTATTTTTTTAGCAAAAGAAGTATGTAAGGATCGTAGCAGGTGGCGTTCTGTAGTTTCTGCCTACCCCCATGGGAAAAAGGCATGAGTTTATGTATGTATGTATTTATTTTAAACTTGGTTAAAGTTTAATTCGAAAAAAAAAAGTTTGGCCATGGAAATGTGTTTGGTTACTAATACTGAATCACCAAAAAAAAGCCTCACACAGGTTTAAATTTTGCCCGCTATATATATCATAGAACACAGAGAATATAGTAAGTTTTAAATATCGATAACTCATCATCGATATTGGTAATCTCTAATTGAGTAGCTGACTGTGACATGTGCATAGTTGGAATCTTCGAGAACAATATGTTTAACTTTAAAAGAAAGTAGACCTTAAATTTAACGTCACAAAATCAACTTTTACTTGTCTTGTTTATTAATATATTGCTTTTACATTTTTATTGAAATAAAATGAATTAAGACTTACCGATGGTAAAATATACCTCCATTTGATACATTTTTGGTTCTACTATCGTGTTTACATTCTAAAACAGTACAATAGGAAATTTTTTGTATTTTTTCCAAGTTTTTGTTACCGTGACAGTTGTAACAAGAATGATGTGCGTAGTGTGGGCGGGGCAGCAAACGTATGCGGAACTAAGCAAAACTCGGGGTACGCGGGTCCCGCCTACTTGCGACTTCTATTGTAGAAGGCGTTTTTTCTGTTCTGTGTAACCGATATCACAAAAACTGTAACTGGGCACAAATAAAGTTTATGTTTTAAACTCTTCCGTTGTCGCTTACTTAATTCGTGCGAGAATAAATAAGTCAAAACCTAAAACTATAACAATGCGAACACGCACAAAACGCAAAATTCACAAACGATTTGAACCATATGCGCTACCTATCTCTCTAAGTTTTTACTGGTATAAAAGAGATGAAGCGAATATGAGGTAACTTTGGCCCTGTTTTCATGGTTAATGGCGTGCGTAATAATATACCTTACTGTACTAGCAATAAGGTTTAGTTTCTATTGTATAGTTACGATAACGCTTTAAGGTACCATGTATTGGCGGCTGGCGGCTACGGCTACTCGATATAAGTGACACATTTACTCTGCAAAAAAGAACTAAATGTCGAAGTAATAAGGTGGTATTTGAGTTGTTACAATATAGTTCGCGTTGTACTTTACTTCGCGTTCTTTGTTAGTTTTCTCATCTAAATATCATGCTAACGTTTACAAACTGTACTACTGATATCGATTACTGAAAACTGGAAGATTTGTAGTACCCACTTGTAATAATTATTATGGGCGCAGGTGTAGAAAATATTTAATTCCAACAATTTTTAATAACCTTCCAGTTGATATGGAAAGTAGTTGTACCACAAAAAATGTATTTAAAAACCAAGTGAGAAAGTTTCTGCTTGGAACTTTTGGGGAAAATATCAGTTATACTTAACTAACAATAACTAATTTATATTGAATATTACTACTACTAATATTACTAACATTTCAAATGCATTTCTTTAAGCGAAGAAATGAACCTAGAAATATAATTTGTATATAATTTTTGTGGGAGTTGCGTCTGCCAACAAACTGTCCTACAGTTTGGCAGAAGTAAAATCCTTTTTAGGGTTCCGTACCCAAAGGGTAAAAACGGGACCCTATTACTGAGACTCCGCGGTCCGTCTGTCTTCTGTCTGTCTGTCTGTCTGTCTGTCACCAGGCAGTATCTCATGAACCGTGATAGCTAGACAGTTGAAATTTTCACAGATGATGTATTTCTGGTGCCGCTATAACAACAAATACTAAAACAGGATGAAATAAATATTTGAGTGGGGCTCCCATACAACAAACGTATTTTTTTTGGCGTTTTATGCAATAATGGTACGGAACCCTTCGTGCGCGAGTCCGACTCGCACTTGGCCGGTTTTTTGTATGTGTGCTATCTTTTGAAAAAAACATTTTTTTTACCCAATTTCATCTAAACTGGTTCAGCGGTTTAAGCCATAATAAGAAGTTGCATACAAAACTAACCTCACCCCGTATTTCTCACCCTTCGTGTTTTATGAAAAAAAAACCTACTTCCAAAACAAAACACTACAAAGCGGAAAATAACTTTCTTTTCCGAAGCCGGTATCTTTGGTACCTATTTTTTTCCATTTTTCGACACCGACTTCGGGAAAGAAAGTTATTTTCCGCTTTGTAGTGTTTTGTTTTAGAAGTAGGTTTGATTTTTTTGTTAAAACGTTTTTATTTATCTCTTTTTAGTTGTGGTAGATACCTCCAATTGCCATGAAAATCATTTATAGCCAAAGTGAATCCCATTCCGATTCCGATGAGCCCAAACACGGCTAGGATACATTGTTTTATTTTGGAGTTTCAGTACCAACCTTCCAGCTTCATCATCAGTTCGATAGTACGATTTTCATTAGTTCCATGTATTTATAAGTATTTGCTTCATCATTGTCTGTTAACTATTCGATATATCTTATACTCGTGACATACTTAGCATTAAGGACCTAAAGTGGCCATCTGCGGTCTTCATAATCAGTTTCACATCACCAATTGATACTTTCTGAGTGCAAATGATTGCATTGTTGATGAAAATACCAAAATCACTATATGTTTGCTTAAAATTTTTGAGGAGTTCCCTCGATTTCTCCAGGATCCCATCATCAGATCCTGACATGATGACTATGGGGCAACCTGGGAAGTATACCCTTTCAAACAAAAGAAGAGTTTTCCATATCGGTCCGGGCATGTTTGAGTAATCGAGGAACATACTTAAAAAAAAGATTCCGACGAATTGAGAACCTCCTCCATTTTTTGAAGTCGGTTCAAGGGTCCTAGGGAAGGACATAGGCCACTTTTTTCAAACTATCTCCATTCTAAATATCATCTAAATCGGTTCAGCGGTTTAAACGTGAAAGGGTAACATACAGACAGACAGACACGACTTTACTTTCGCATTAGTATCGATACTCGTAATATTCAAAACCACACAATCGCGCTAAAAGAACATTATTAGCGTAAGACGTCACACACTGCGCTGACCCCGCCCGCCGAATTAAGTTATTGTTTTGTGTCAATTGTTTACTTATGCATGATGCTAGAAAGCAAGCGGTAATCATTTATGCGTAGGAGTGAAATGGATGCTGTTCAGCGCAACATGACAGTACGTCACCGGGGCTAGAATACATTTACGGGCAGAAAGGCGTAATAGCTTGTACAGAACAAAATCTCTCGTTTATTGATTTATTAATAAGTTTATTTTCAAAAACGTTTAGAAATTTAGTGTAAAGATGTTCACCGGTTGTTTGTGTTATGTTTCTTAGAGTAATGCAATAATAGATAACTTAGTCGTAAGAGAATTTTCCACACAATAAAGTTGTTATTGTCATTTTAAGATCGAATTCAAGTCGGTTAAAAAGTGAAAAATAACTTTCATTTCGGAAGTCAATATCTAATAACTAAAACAGGTACTGAATGCAGTTAAAGTTGGCGGTATGATAACCTCGTGCGTCGGAATGCAGGTTAAGCCGATGGTCCTTCGTCTGACCTCCCTCAGGTCGTGACTATAACAGTGAGGGAACCGAGAGTGCACCTGTGTGTACGCAACAAACACTTGTGCACCATCATATCTCTCGCACCGATGGCTGAGATTGGCCACCATTGTCGAAATTCGACCTGGAGGAAGATTAATATTCTCATAAAAATGGTTCCTTATCAGCGAGTGGCCCTGTTACTAACACGCCTGCTTCCTATTGATACCTATATCACAGGAAACCAGCGATGGGACTATGAACGTGCTGAAATTAAAATAACTAAATAATGAATAATTTTATTGCAATCTGGGAATACCATAAGCCGCTTATCACAGGAAGTCCACCCAACTGTCCACCCGCGTATCTCAGTAAGACTACCAATTTATAGCGTCGTGTTCACATAAACCGACGTTTTGGTTTTAATATTCAACGAGCTGTCACCAAGAGTGGACGTCTCATCTAAATCTGGTAAAACAACTTTGTGTGGAGAACAAGATGTATTATAGCACGCGTGTGTTATCGTTATTGGTGCTGCAGATGGGGCTAGTGAACAGTTTTCCGTGGGGTAAGTTATAAGTCGTGATATTATTGTTTGTTAATATTGTTTTGTGTTTAAACCAAATTGGCTTAAATTTCGGAATCGTGTGCATTTGACTGCCTAGTGGTTGCCAGTGCTACTGCTGAAACTGAGGTTCTAGGCAGTGTTGTTATGTTTTTCCATCTGGAATTTCTCAATAGCAGTCCGGATTTTGGTTTACTGACTGAAGCTTGATGCATGACAATAGGCTCGCCCACAGGGGGCGACACAAGGGACTTAAAAATAACTGGCGAAATATGGGTGTGCTACCCTTGCCATACCCTACGAGAATACATCCGTGAACAAAGCATCACGGATGTATTCTCGTAGGTTATCCATTTTACTACCAAAGCGAATTAATTAAACCTAATTAAAGAAACACATCTGTTGTCCTGGAAATTATTTTTTAAATAATAATTAATAATTTATTAATATTATTCCATTTATTCATTTTATTTACAAATAAAATAAAAAACATTTAAAAATACAAAATAGTAGCCCACCGGTATCGGGAACAGGGTCCAAGCAGGTTGGTCAGGCCTCCTGAGAGAGGAACCTCCTAACCATACGCGCAGTGTCCAGGAGTACCGCTTTCTGGATCAAGCCCTTGATCAAAGCTACCCAACGAGAGCATCCTCAGATGTTCGTCGAGGCTCTTGGCTATTATGCTATTGGCCGTCACGACTATCGGCACAATGACTGCTGTATTCACATCCCACATGTCGACAACCTCGCGAGCCAGATCAAGATACTTGCTTTTCTTATCTCTCTCAGACTTCACGAGGTTCTCGTCATGGGAGACCGCTATATCAACAATCATTGCACGACGCTCTAGTCGGTCTATCACCACTATGTCAGGCTTATTGGCAACAATAGTCCTGTCAGTGATGATAGACCTGTTAGATCCCAATACAACGTGACATTGCTATTTTCGAGAACTGGGTCGGGCACATACTTATAGTAAGGCACTACCGATTCCACAAGATTGTATTAAAGAGCCAGTTTCTGATGGATAATCCTGGCTACAAGGTTGTGTCTATGCAAATAGTCTCCGTTAGTCAGACTAGAACAACCGGAGATAATGTGACGGATGGATTCCCCCAGCCGGTGACATGCCCGACAGATGTCAACTGTGTCGTCTTTCACAATGTATTTTCGGTAGTTGTTCGTCATTATTACTTCGTCCATAACCGCAAAGACAAAACCTTCGGTTTCCCCGAAAAGGTCACCAAATCGCAGCCAGGCCACGGACGCTAAAAGATCTACATCGAGCCCATGTAGAACCCGGTAGAAGCGTCCGTAAAGCTCCTAGCTCTGCCATACCTCCCTGCGTCTAAATATTCCCTAAGACTGTATACCTCGCGGTTGTGCAGGGTCTTAGCTATATTATAAATTAATATTTTTATATATATATATATATATTTTTAGTGTACACTATCTTTTTATTTAAGCCAAAAAAACATGTTACTTTATATTAAAAAATATCAATCCACAAGTAAGAACTTTTTCGAGACTTCTTTCCATAGGAAGCAGGTTGCTTATTTTTTTTAAGGGATGGGTGACCCACGTGCTTTTCCATTGCACATTATAATAAACTTAAGCAGTCTTATTACAAAAAAACTCAATAAACCTTGGTTTAAACCTGGCCTATCAAGTCCAGGCTTATCTGCAAAACCATGGTCTAAATTAGTCCGTATTACAAAACTTAAAAAACCCTGGTCTTCTTAGTACTGTCATTTGAACCATTGTCAATATATCAACCACAGAATAAAACAAATATCATTCGTTCACCATAATATCGTTCAATTGCAACGTTCCGTATACCCAGAAAAGAAAACTTTTTGATAATACGATAAGGATTAAATGATATTTAGGCGTGTTAAAATATTGACACTGTTATTTTGCATGTATATAAACATTAGTTATTTTATCGATTGCAGTTTGGTTTAGGTTTAAGCACATTACTTAAATTCGTATTAATTACTAATAATACATCTATGTACGTGTAACGAAACGTAACATTCTCGCGCGTTACATGAAACCATAACAATAAACAAAACTATCGCTCGTTGAACAAAGTTCATTAGGCTTTGGATTTTTAAGTTCTCCAAGTCTCTATTATAACAATTGCCTCTTTGTTATTAATGTGTTAATAAAATAATATATTAAGTGTTGTGATGGACCAACAAAAAAAACATCTGAGAATTGGAGTACCGAGGAAAAAGTAATATCCTCATTATCAATTAAATCCACCATGTTAATATCCATTTTCGGGTAAAAACAACACAACACAATGAAAAAGATTCTATAACCTAAAAGAAAAACTTTGACAGAAACGACTTAGACCACCGTTAAACTAGGGGCCGCCGAGGTTTAGCGTTAGACCATGATATGGTCCATGGTTTATCGCTAAAACATTATTTGTAATATCATTTTTATTTAAACCGTGGTTTATAGAGATTTAAACCTGGGTTTTTAGTTAAACCGCTTTTTGTAATAAGACTGAAGATGTTGAAAGGGTTTCCAACTGATCATAATTAAAACAAGTTTTTTATAACCATTGACATCTTAGCGACCTTCGTGATTGCTCGACGCGATTCGCTTTATATATCACACCAAAAGCGATTTCCAAAATCACAGGCAGTGATGGTTTATGGCATAGACATAAATCTAACTAGATAACGCAAGTCCCTCCATCTGTATGAAAACCAAGCGTGCCACTTTTACACACACAATTTAAAAACAAATTTACTTACCAATGAAAGAAAACATTTCCAATGCCTCGTCCAACTTTTTCTATACAGTCTTTACACCTCAATGTGGCATAAAAAGGCATCTTTCTAGATTTCGGTGGATTTCCGGTGCCGATAATGCTAACTGAAAAGCTCAGATTTCGATCATTGATCGTAATTTTACACCGTACGTTTTTGACAAAATACATACAGTCGCGTCATCTAGTTAGATTTATATCTGTAGTTTATTGCTTATGGTTTATGGCTATGAAATTTTGGATCTGGATTTGGGATAAAAATTGCCTAGTGTTTCCCGAAACTTTCCAGGACGGTTTCCAATATTGCCGGCAATATTGCCAAAGTCGCAATATAATATAGCTTGCAACTTTGGGCAAGAAACGTATAAAGAAAAAATAACTTTTACTACTAAATATAATTGCTTGATAGTATAAAATTGCGATCAGCAAGGTGGTAGTTTTTATGCTTATCTACAATATCCGAAAATTTAATTTTTCTTTTATTTTCTTACTGATAAACAAAAAAAACGAAACAATCTGTCCATGATAGTTCATTGGTGATGAAACCACATATACACGGATACGGATCATCATTTTCCTGTCCTTATCATGTTACTTGGGGTCAGCGCAACATGTTTTCTTCTTCCATACCGTCCTATCCCCCATATACATCTGGATGTCTATACGGATACAGAATTAATATTATACCGGTTTCGGATACGGCAATTTTTTTTTTCTTTATTTCTATGTTGTCATTTGGTAATTGCATTGCAAGTGACGCTCGCAGCTAGTGTGTCGACTAAACCGGACAGAAAAACCTTTCGTAACGTATTATTTTAATTTAGAAGCCGACATTATCCGAAGCTTTTATATCAGATTCGGTAACAGTAACGGAGTTCCTTAACATCCCTGATTGCATGTACTTTCACATGGGCGCTGCTATTTGGATTTTTCAAGACGAAAATAATATTTCAAGACCATCCTAATAAGCTCCTTCATTAGAATATAATTTTCAACACATTTGCTAGTAAAGTGAGTCCTATTACATAATTTTCATATTTTGTTTTTATCGTATTTGTCGCTGTGGTAAATTATTTTAGAAATGTAAAGTTTTCGTGCAGAAGTTGAACATTATTGACAGAGTTAACCCCGCCATAAATACTAAATGAGCTGCCTACGGTAGTTTCGCCAGCTATGAATCTGTGGCCTAATGTGGAGATTAACCTGATGTAGTCTTCTAGCTTAAATTAATGTTAAGGTGGACTGTAAACAGCAGATAATGTAAATGGCTCTGATCAGTCTTCAATGACGACACTTGTTGCTTGGATTTCCTCTGTGCAGTAATGAACTGTTTCAAATTCAAATTTAATTTATTAAGATAAGATAAGGATTTCTTACTCACCGCTTGGTTGTGAGGGCTACTATTAAGTTTGTTAGTGGTTAGTTGTTGCATCATTTGTTTCATAAGGTTCATTATTTCATGCATATCGTTTTGGTTAGAGTGATTTGATTCCGTCGTTGAGTTTTTAGTCGTTTTTTGTTGGTAAGTGCTTCTTTGTATGTCTGATGTTGACTATTATATAGGTCCGGCTGTAACTCTCTGTTTCATATTGAGGATATGATTATTTCTCTTTGGAAACTTTAGGATTTTTAGCTCACTGTAGATTTTACAATCTTTATAATTAGCCAGATGATTTCCGTCACAGAGGACTCATTTTACACTGTCTGATCTGGTTTTTCTAGGACTATCTATGGAAAGCTGGTAACCAGCGCATTTAATATTTTTAGGGCTACGGTGACAATACGTTTTGGTTTGTCCGTAATGCTGGCATTTCACACACTGTGGTAGATTTAGGCTGAGGAGGTTCCAAAGTTATGATGCAGTTCATAAGCTTCTTAACCTCATATATGCTCTTATTGTTCGTATTTGTTTTTAATTCAACTATGAACAGTGGCAATCTCTTCTTTGGTTTTGTACGGAACCCTAAACCTACTGACACGCACTTGGCCAGTTTTTTTTTTAAATCTGTACCGGTTGATGAAGATATTTAAAAATATTTCATGTTTGCTTATTAAAGCTTGTGGCTAAATAATAACAGCCGCACAGGTCGATCTTCAAGGTTAAGCAACGCTTAGGTCGGTCCGTGGATGGGTGACCATCTTTACATAGCGAGTTTCGTCCGTGCCACGGCAAGCACGTTAAGCCGTTAGTCCCGGCTGTCATTTGAAGTTCTTTGACAACCGTTAAGTTAGTCAGAAATCAGAAAGTCTGACACCAGTCTTGCAAGCAGTACCGTATTACCCAGTTACTGGGTTGTGGAGGTCAGATAGCCAGCTGCATCCGATTAGGCTGGAAGCCGAATCCAATAATGTTAGGAAAAGGCTAGGCTGATTCATTATTTATTAGAGCTTATCAGTATTTTAATTAGCAATTTAAAAAAATACAAGTATGTTCTCTATTGTGTAAGCAGCATATTTTATAAAAAAAAACGACAATATTTTTTTTGTAACCAGCATTTTAAATATTAATATTTTCATGTTTCAGACATCGTCGTGGCCAAAGAAAAAAGATTAGAATTTTATAAAAACGGAAACCTATCGCACACAGAAGAAATTTTGTCGGCTGATCATATCGATTCAGTAGCATACGATCCAGTTCAATACAGGCTTCTGTTTGTTGACAATAAGGGTTCAAACATAATAATATCCAGCTTTGACTTATTAACTACGAAAATAGAACACTTAGTTACAACATCTAACAGCGGAGCCACCGTGAGGATCGCCTACGACCCGGTTACGGCATCACTCTTTTGGAAGGAAAATTCGAACATTCACTCATTTTCAATACATCCTGCATGTTCTAAAAAAGAAGATGAAGAAACTAAGTTACTTTTGTCGAATGGCTACTGCCGTGATGTGGCCGTAGATAGCTGTGGAAGGTACGTTACTAATGATACAATCATACACACAACGGCAAAATTAGCGGAACATAAAATATGAGGGCATGGTAGGGCAGTTTTTACATTAAAATCAATTATTCCTAATCTTAAGATAATTAACACTCATACCGCCATTTAGTATGCTGGCCACCCACACTAATTCTAGTGCGTCAAGATATTGCTGATTTTTGAATTTGTGTCGGCGCCCGCCGACACATTTATCGGCGGGCGCAACACTAATTTTGCGCCAAAACTATACCATTTTATCTGTTACTAACTGTCAATAATAATCAATCAGGCAGGTCATCAGTATCATTAGGTCAGTTGGCTGCCCGCCGCCCACGTAGCTTGCCGCTAAAGGGTTTTCGCACGCTTTTTCTTACGTACATTCCTGAAACCTATCTAGACTATCAACCATCGTTAGCACAAGATTTATCGCAATCTGAATCAAGTTATTATGAAACTTCATCATCGTCTGACGATGATATCCCTTTGAGTGGACTTCGAACGCAGTCGCTGTTCTATGTATATGTTATGGACCAACTGATTAGTACGGCATTATTCATAATGCCCGGCAATTTGAAAAAGCCCAATATGAGCTGGGAATATGATAAAAACTATTGAAATAAATAAAATGACTTCATATCACTTATTGGGCAGGGTATACAGGGTATAGGGCTCGCTACGCTCGGTCTTGGACTAATTCATTGACCATAATTATCGAATTGCCCAACCATCATCATCATCATCATTTCAGCCGAAAGACGTCCACTGCTGGACATAGGCCTCCCCTAGGCGTCGCCACATTGACCGATCCCGTGCGTCTCGCATCCAGCGCCTTCCCGCAACCTTAACCAGGTCATCGGTCCACCTAGTGGGAGGCCTTCCAACGTATCGTCTTCCGGTTCGCGGTCGCCATTCCAGAACTTTTCGGCCCCATCGGCCATCCGTTCTGCGAGCAATGTGCCCTGCCCACTGCCACTTAAGTTTGGCAATTCTTCGGGCAATGTCGGTAACTTTGGTTCTCCTGCGGATATCATCATTTCTGACGTGATCACGCAAGGAAATTCCGAGCATAGCCCTCTCCATTGCCCTTTGGGTGACTTTAAGCTTTCTGATAAGGCCCATTGTGAGCGACCACGTCTCGGTCCCATAGGTGATCACTGGCAACACACACTGGTCATAGACTTTTGTCTTGAGACACTGCGGTAAATTGGACGAGAAGATGCCCAACCGCTTCATAGCAATATTTATAATGGCCAGACAATGTGATAAATATAGAAGTTTAAATCAGTATTCATTACATTGCCCATTTTGACTTGACTTGATTCATTATACAAAGTGCACTGATTAATCACTGTCTTGGTCCTTGACATATCCGCTTTTTTGATTATGTTTAAATTTTGTAAGCAGTAATTTTTTTTTATTAAAATAATAATAAATGTCTTCTTTGGAAACTAGTTTTGCTCATTTAATTACCAATTGAACGATCATGGCAATAGAGCCCGATTTTCCTCGTTTTTCTTTTTCTTAGGTATGTTTTTGAATAGACTATTCGATACGGTTGTTTTTGATTCCATATCGGGCAAGCGAAAACCAAAATATCCATATGTATTTGTCGGTTCATAGCAGACCACACGGCCTGCTGATTAAGTTTACAGCGTATCCAGCCGGCGTGCCACTTGGCGGGCCGCAAAAGTTTTCTTAAATTAAGCGTTGCGAGTTGTGAAAGAAATGGGAAGGGTGGCGCACAGCCCCGTGGCCTGCTGCTTTGAAAAACTGTATATAAGTGTGGCGGTGAGAATGTTAATATAAAGAGAGAGTGCAAATTGCATAGTCAATTTGTTTGTTTTGGATCTTGAACTGCCAAAATATACCAGTAAACTCCCCCTAACCCTCCCGTTGAACATAGTAGAAAATGTAGTGTGATTGAGACACAGGATTGAGATATTGTTGGGTTTATGTCGAGCACAAGGTGAACTGACTATTTAGTTTTAGTTTTTAGATACTACAACTAAATAATTAAAAATAAAAACCAAAAAACTAAACCGACTTCAAATTTAAAACACGACAAAGTGCAAAATAATTTTAATTGCCGAAGTCGTTGTCAAAAAAAGAAGAAATAAAACCTGAAACTTATTTAAAATTGGTTAAACATCTTTTCTATGTTTTAATATTACTTAGATTCTAAAATGTTCTGCTATTTTAGTCGTTGTGTGTAGTTTTGTGACTCAATAAAATACGTATTCATCTTTTTGAAATTGTATTAACAAATTACAGGTATATTTACTGGAACGCAGACCGTAACATCGAAAGGGCTCGATTTGATGGCTCTGAGAGAGAAGTTTTAGTAGACAGAAAAAATAATAATCTCTTAAGCTTGGCCATTGATCAACAGACACAAAGAATGTACTGGATTGAAAAGAATGATGCAGAGGTATCTATTGAAAGTGCTGATTTTAATGGTAAAAACCGGATAACATTATATTTTATCCAAAATGAGACAAAGCCTTGTTCATTGGCTTTGTCAAAGGATTTCATCTACTGGAAGGGCACTGATAAAAAAGCTATTTGGCAATTACCTAAAAGTCCCAAACAACACGTGGAAGCCAAACTAATTACAAGTTTAGACAAACACTATGACGAAGTTTATCAAATTATATCAGCCAACTACACAATTGAGGAACAAACTCAAGGACATCAAAACTGCGAAAGTCTAAAGAGTTTGTTGCCCAATACCCCAGATGAATCCCTGTTTTGTTTCCACGGTACGAAAGTTAGTGGGGAGTCTCGTTGTGAATGTGCACAGGGTTACACTGGTGAGAGATGTGATGTATACACATGTCACAACTATTGTTTACAAGGAGATTGCAGTGTCAGTTCTGAGGGACAACCTAAATGCAGGTAAAACAAAATCATGTTATTACTAGGACTAACGCAGATATTTAGGGTCAGCTTCAACCGAGATGCAAAGCGAACTGACAATCCTAGTTTAATGCTGCGTAGTGACGCAACGTGAGATGCATCGTGACGTCACGGGGTAGTAAATGGAGTTCTACTATGTTTCGACATGTCCTAGAAATAAAAATTCGAAGAGATGTGAAATCCACCAATCTGCACTCAGCCAATGTGGTGGATTAAGGCCCATTCCCTCTCTCACAGAGAGCGGGCTTGTGTCTCAGCAGTGGAAACATTACAATTTGCTGATGATGATGATTGTTTGGCTATCTCAATAAGTTCGCGCATCGTTGCGTCGCGTCGCGTCTCGGTGTGAGCTGAACCTCTAGCTCGCTTTCGCTACATCAAGTTAGCAACTACACTGGCTTTCAAAACTTGGTACCACACTTTTGTAATTGCAATTTCTCCCAAACTAATGAAGTCAGAGTTTAGAAATAAAAAACGATTTATAGAAAATTTCATCAACTGCCTATGAAATTATAATTAATCATACACAAGTAACGTTTTTAACTTAAAAAGATAGAGACCAAAAAACTTTTTACAAAGAAATTCAACCGACTTCCAAAAAAAACACTACAAAGTGAAAAATAACCTTAATTTCGGCAGTCGGTGTCCCGGTTTTTGTTTCTTCGTTGTTTGATACCGACTTGCAGTTATTTTTCACTTTGTAGTGGTTTTTTTGGAAGCCGATTTTATTTTTTTGTAAAAAAGCTTTTATTTTTACCCGACTGCCGAAGGAGGGTAATGTGTTTATCAGTCTATGTATGTATGTATGTATGTATATATTTATGTATGTATGTATATATGTATGTATGTTTGTTCCTATGTGGCGTTCCAGAGACCAAACGCGTTGGCCGATTTTGATGATTCATACGTCAATCGATTCGTCTTAACCCTGCGAGTGTCATAGGCTACGTTAAAATTGGACAATAGAAAAATGGCGGCTTTTGGGCGCCATATTGTGGGGTCCCAAATTTTTTTTTTCTTCCAAACCCAGTGTGTGGGGTATCAAAATTAAGGGTTTTAAGATGTGATTTCAAAAATATATAACACTTATATGTTTAAATGTATCTAATTCAAAAAAAACTTAACTAAAAACTTATAAATAAAAAAAGTTAAATCAAAAAATCAAAAAACCCGACTGCTTCTAAAGCGAACTAAAAAGACGTAAACAAGGGAAAAATCATGCTGTGCAGGCGGAGGATACACCAGATTTTGGTCAGCCAGCCCGCGAATATGTATCCTCCGACTGCACAGCATGATTTTTTCCTTGTTTACGTCTTTTTAGTTCGCTTTAGAAGCAGTCGGGTTTTTTGATTTTTTGATTTAACTTTTTTCACTTTTACGTTGTGGTACCAGATAGTAAAATGTAATGGCGTAAGACATACTTTTTAACCGACTTACCAAAAAGGAGGAGGTTCTATGTTCGACTTTATGTTTTTTTTTGTATATATTCACCGATATCTCCGTCAATTGTGGACCGATTTTGAAAATTCTTATTTTGTTTGAAAGAGTATGTTTCGAAATTGGTCCCATTTTAATTTGGTGAAAGTCTGATGAAGAACTTCGGAGATATACAACAGAACTCTTCAATAAATAACGGCAAAACTCTCGGGATTGCTGCAATCGCATGTCTATTTTTTGTTTATACCATTTCATAACATAACATCACGCCAGTACGCTCTTATGGGGAACGCAGATCTCTCATTTCACCTGTTATGTTCAAGTTTCATACTATTTGGGTAATCTATTCTGGCGTTATAGGGAGCTTATTAAACAACGTGCCTACTCAGTAGGTAAAACTAAAAAGTGAAAAATAAACAAACTTTTTTGCAAAAAAATACTACCGACTTCCAAATGAAAAACTACAAAGTGAAAAATAACTTAATTTTTGGAAGTCTTTATCTTTGGTAGGTATATTTTTTTGCGATATGGACACCGACTTCCAAAAATTAAGTTATTTTTCACTTTGTAGTTTTTCATTTGGAAGTCGATAGTTTTGTTTTGCAAATTTTTTTTTTTAAATTAATATTTTTTTGTGTTTTGGCCAGTAAGTTTAAAATGGTTATTTTAGGATTCTATCTTTTTTAAAGTTTAAAACGTTACTAATAATATCTTTATTATAACTATAATTTCAAAGTAAGTTTATAAAATTTTCTATAAACGTTTTTTAGGGTTCTGGAGTCAACAAGGAACCCTTATAGTCTCGCTATGTCCGTCTGTCCGTCCACAGCTTAGCTCAGAGACTCTTAGTACTAGAAAGCTATAATTTGGCATGGATATACCAGGCCCCTCAGAAAGTATTGCGAAAAAAAGTTTTTATATATGGGAGACTGGCCAGTTATAATGTTTTTCGAAAATATGATTATTTATAAGTAAAAATAAGTAAGTTCCAATTTCAAAATTTCCCTCCACATTTTTTGCGAGTTAATTCAAAGTATTGTGTCTCACTGAAATATGGATCTGCGCCGGGAACATTTTAGAGCTATGATTTTATACGATTTCAAGTGTCGCCTGAAACCGGATGAATCGTACGATAGACTTCAAATGGCATTCATGGATGAAGGCCCTTCCAAGGCAACCGTGTATCGTTGGTATAACGAATTCAAGCGCGGTCGACCAACTTTGGGGGATGACGAAAGAAGCGGTCGCCCTTTGACGGCTGTTACCGAAGAAAACGTGCTAGCAGTGAAAAATTTAATCCAAGACAATAGGCGAATTACATATCAGGAGATTCAACACATATTGAAGATTGGATCGGGAAGCGTTCACGAGATTCTACACAGCCATCTTCGCGTGAGGAGGATAGTATCACGCTGGGTGCCGCACAACCTCACCGATGCTCAGAAGCAGGCCCGGGTGGAATGGTGCCGTGATATGCTTAACAAATTTGAAGCAGGCTCGTCTCGGCGTGTTTACGACATCGTTACAGGTGATGAGTCCTGGATTTATCAATACGACCCAGAAACCAAGCGCCAGTCGACTGTTTGGGTGTTTCAAAATGAGCCAACGCCTACCAAAGTGAAGCGATCTAGAAGCGGGGGCGGGGGTAAGATTTTGATCGCTAGCTTTTTTAATTTGACTGGCCACTTGGTATCTATTCCCTTACGGGATCAAAGAAGCATTAATGCCGAATGGTATACTACCAAATGTTTGCCAGAAGTTTTCTCTGTTATAAGCAACAAGCGACCAAACACAGGGCTCCGCGGGCTACTGCTCCACCACGACAATGCACCTGCGCACACCGCACTCAAAACGAGGGACTTCCTGGACAGCACGCCAGTCAAACTCCTGGGTCACCCTCCTTACAGCCCTGATCTAGCACCGTGTGACTTCTTTTTATTCCCAAAAATAAAAAATCAGCTCAAAGGGATACAATTTTCGTCGCCGGAAGATGCGCTGGCTGCGTTCGAGCAGGCTGTAAACGAGGTGTCTGCGGCGGACTGGAAAAAGTGTTTTGAAAACTGGTTTAGGCGCATGAATCTTTGTATAGAGGCTGGTGGAAAGTACTTTGAAAAGATTTAATAAAAATATATGTACGTATAGAACAATTTTTTTTAGTTTCGCAAAACTTTCTGAGTGTCCCACGTATGTACATATTAATAATTTCGACAAAGTAGTAAAATATTTTTTATTTTTCGGTTTCCTCCTATAGGCGTAAAGAGGGGATGTTTTTTTTTCTAGTCTATCCCGTGGTGTGGCGTATCGTTGGATAGGCCATTTAAAAATATTACGGGTCTATTAATACCATTTTTCGATTCAGAGATCCGTTTACGTAAAATTAAGCTATATATTTTTTTTTTTTGTTAGAGTCAAGTGTTCCCTCCCTGCCAGCGTAATGGTTGCTATTGCAGTGATAAAAATCACGGAAGTATTATATATAACAAAATTAAAAGGAAAACTATCACAGCTAAGTAGGCTTTACAAGTTTACGAGTAATAGTCAACCAACTTATAAAATGTACTTGGAACAGTAAAAATTTTGTACAAATGCCGTTGGTTGAAAAATTACTTAAATAACGTGCTGTGTAAAACAGATAGTTAATATTGCAGAACAATGTAAAATATACAAAAATAAAATCGTAACAGACTTATAATAATCATTTCTAAATTAATATAATGATTAAACTCGAATAACGCATTGGAGTGGGCGGTGTCGTTTGCAGTACCGATATATCGAAAGATACCCGATTTCTTAATTCTACCCGCGGTTACTCCTTCTTCAGTTACCACCGTCGTATGTGGACCCGTTTTAGACGTTGTGAGCTGCTGAAACCGTTTTGATGTTCATATAACAACAAAAAACCCTCTTCTTAGTCCGCATTATTATGCAACTATGGAACCCTCCTACTGCGCGTGGCCCGACAGGCACTTGGCCGGTTTTTTATTTTATTTTAAATTCTAGGTATTGCAATTTCTCTTAAGCTATAATGTTCTAGGAAAAATTGAAATATCAAAAGGGTAGTACTTAGTTTCGAAGGCCAGTGTAGATAGACAGATCTGATGTTAAGATCCTCGTTATTCAGAAGGAAACGTGTATGTTTCAAAGTATAAAGTTAACCAGGACTCGCATTTCCATGTTTTTCCGACGGTAATACGACGCTTGTATAAAAATACTTACTGCTCACATTAAATATATATATATATATATTATATGACTTATTGGGTCTGTCTTATTAGGTTGCTTTGCTTTTTTATATTTAATTGTGATACCTACGAATAAAGAAGCCTGGAAGAGATCGCAAAAACCGATAAGGTCGCTCGTTGTATATTTTTTCAGTTATAAGTTTCTTTTGAAGTGAAAATAAATGATAAGAGTGTGGAGCAAGTGAACGAGTTTGTATATCTGGGAAGTATGTTCACAAGGGATGGAAAGATTGAAGAGGATGTGGAAAGGAGAGTGAATGCAGGGAATAAAGTGAATGGTGCTATGCATGCAGTTGTGACCAACAAGTCGATGTCTCCGGAAGCTCGACTCGCCGTTCACAACAGCGTGCTGATGCCTACACTTATGTATGGAAGTGAAGGCTGGGTATGGCAAAAAAGACATGAAAGTAGGATTAATGCAGTAGAAATGCGCTCCTTGCGGAGTATGTGTGGTGTAACGTTAACTAATAATAATATATAATAATAATAAATAATAATAAAGATAGATTGAGGAATGAGGTAATAAGACAACGTTGTGGTTTAAAAGAAGATGTAGTGACTAAAATTGAAAAGGGTATGTTAAGATGGTTTGGCCATGTTGAAAGGATGAATGAAAGTCGACTTACGAAAGGTATTTACAAGGCAGACGTGAATGGAAACGCCGTGAGGGGACGCCCTATAAAGACATACATAGACCTTCTAAGTGATGTTCTTCAGAAAGGCCAAGTGCGCAGTACCCATAACCGGCGTGTGTGTATGACTAGATGTATGAATGTGTGTGAAGCAAAAGAAGTATGTAAGGATCGTAGCAGGTGGCGTTCTGTAGTTTCTGCCTACCCCCATGGGAAAAAGGCGTGAGTTTATGTATGTATGTAAGTTTCTTTTGTTCCTGTATTTTCTGGTGTACAATAAAGTATAAATATATAAACATACTACGTTCAACAGACTATCGTAACACTAAATCTTGTGTAAAACTCCCATCAAAAGTCAACAATGCGCATAACAAAACACAGCTACATAATAGCTAAACGAATTTTCATCAAACATAGCTAAGGTCACTCTAAAAAAAAATCAATCGAAAAACTATATTAAATCCCACAGCCAGACAAACAGCTAAACTCCGTTTGCGTACGAGGTTAAATTTTGTTTATTTAATTTGAATCTGTACAGGATGATTTTTAACTCATTGGCAATATTTCAGAGAGTGAAAGTCCTCATAAACTGTTGCTACATGATCAACCATGCAACTAATTTCCATGGCAAAATGTAGCCATTTTTTGCGATATCTAGATTCTCACGAGAAGAGGCCTGTGTCCCAGCAGTGTAATCATTATTGGATGCTTATGCTTATCAGGGTCGACAAGAACCATTGTAAAAGTTTTTCATACGAGTACTTGCACGCCCTGGTGTTTCAAAGAAATTACATCAATTTTATAAGTAGTTCATATGTTTAATTCACCTATTACAACTAGCCCTAAATAAGTTGGTTTTATTATGTTATCTTCATTTCAGATGCAACGCCGGCTACTCCGGTGAACGTTGCGAAGTTAACGCGTGCCATAAGCACTGTTTACACAACTGTGCCTGTACCCTGAACGAAGAAGATGAACCGGTTTGCGAGTGCACGGCGGATTATGAGGGGGAAAGATGCGATGTTGCTACCACACAGACTAGTGTCCATACTGACAAAACGATTAAAGAGTTGCTACGTAACCTGCGAGTCTTCTCTTATAAACACGATGAGTATGAGATTAAGGTCTAAAAATACGAGAAGTCAAAGAAGGATAGAAAACCGTTGCACTGATTTGTGAGTCAATTTGAATAATATTAGTTAAGATAAGCACTGGTTTAATGAGTGTGTAAAATTGTCCAGGAATAAAACGATATCCACAATTCGTTCAATCGCCGATATATACAAGGTAAAATCATCGCATGATGCACAATAGATAAGTATAGCTACGTTATTGACATAAGCTTAGACATCTGTGAATCTCTGCCAAAGAATAACAAATGTTCAAAGGATTTAAAGTCAGTTTTTGTTTGAGTTAATTTAAGTTTTTGAAATAGTTATTGTTTCAATATATTTTTTTATTACTGTCTATGTTTGCAATGTCTTGTTTATTTTTTTAGTAATATTATATTTTAGCTTAGCGGTTTTTTTGTACATGCTGTGGTCTCCAGTAAGTGAAGGGGCACACCAATTTGATACCTAAATACTCATTACCTAACATTTGTTTAAGTCCTTTGTTGGAGACCCTAAATATTTAAGTTATAACAATACAAACTACGTAAGTTTTACACTAGATATAATAAGTAGAAATCAACTGTAAAAAATGGTATGACTTTGCTTCTTACATCTTGTGCCGAAAATTTTCTCCTTTCTTTATGTACCTAAACATAAGATCCATGATGAACACATTGATCAAATGGAATAAATACCTAATTAACAATTATGCATTTGTTTTAGCATTTTCATTTTTTTGTTAAAAGAACGCTCTCGAACACTCAATTGTCGTGGTCGCCGTAGCTGTTAGAATTTCACGTTCTCTTCTATGCCATGAGTCTTTACGTTTGCTAATAAGTATTGACAGGCAAAGGTTAATGATCGATAGCGATGTAATGTAAACTAGTGTGTAAGAATTATGTTTTAAGATTTTAGTTCACTCAATAAAACACCATTTAAGTAAGACTTCTCGTTTTACTTCCAAAATCCTCTATCTAACAAGAAATAACCGTTCTAGAAATCGCATACTATATATTTGACTATCTGACCTCCGCGGCTTCGCTGCCGTCAACTGGCTACCTACCCACCCTACCTACTCTACTACCCTACCTACACAACTATTGAAAAAAATAAACATAAACCATCTACTAAATAGTCCGAACAAAGCCTAAACATTTGGTTTGGATACGTGAGCCCGTTCCTGAGTTATAAAATTACAACGAAAAGTGGCATTGCTTTTTAACCCCCGCCGGAAAAAAAGGGGTGTTATAAGTTTGACGTGTGTTTCTGTGTATCTGTGTGTCTGTCTGTGGCACCATAGCGCCTCAACGGATGAACCGTCTTTGATTTAGTTTTTTTTGTTTGAAAGGTGATTTTGTCGAGAGTGTTCTTAGCTATGTTTGAATTAAATCGGTTCAGCCGTTCAAAAGTTATGCGCGTTTAACTGTTTGAATCGGGGTGTTTTCGCAAGATAAATGTGTCGGGGGTTTTTAAAATTTGAAATTTTACTTGTTATATATATAGATTACCAACTTTATTTGCTCTTAATATCTGCGATTTAAATTCAAAATAGGGTGCCTGTGCGATAAATTTGCTCTCAAGTGTATATATTTAAGCAAAATTCAACCTAATTGTATTAGAATGTCTATAGTAAAATACGCTTAGGATCAAACTTGTCGACAGCACATAGAATTTCATTTTCCTATTCTTGTCCTATGTTACTTGGGGTCAGCGCAACACGTTTTCTTATTCCTTAATGTCCCATCCGCCAGTCATGCTGTTATATAGTAGTCTATCGATAGTACCTACACAGATATTTTGTATAAAATACTCCTATTGTTTCGCTTACAAGCGAGATAGAGCTCATACTCTTACTAAGTAAGAACACAGTCAACCGCCAAAGAAATCGATTCGTCTGTTCTATGTCATATAATATATATATATCTGCCTAGCCTTTTCCCAACTACATTGGGGTCGGCTTCCAAGCTTACCGGATTCAGCTAAGTACCAGTGTTTTACATGGAGCGACTGCCTATCTGACCTCCACAACCCAGTAACTGGGTAACACGGTACCCCTTGTCAAGACTGGTGTCAGATCTCAAGCTTCTGACTTCCCGTAACGACTGTCAAAGTTCTTCAAATGACAACCGGGACCAACGGCTTAACGTGCTTTCCGAGGCACGGAGAAACTTCGGTATGTTGAAATGGGTCACCGATCCACGGACCGACCTCGTCAAGCGTTGCTTAACCTTGGTGATCGACCAGTGCGGCTGTTATTATTTAGCCGCGAGCTCCTCTATGTCTGTTCTATGTCATGATAGTGAGTTATGCCTAACCTGACCATTTACTTTTTTCGTGAGAGCGGGACACCAGCGTTATTATGTAAAAAAAATATTTGGTTCTTAACTAGCATTTATTAGAAAATAAATAACATCTTATCTTACTAATATTATAAATACGAATCAAATCAAATCTTTTTATTGTGGGCATAGGTTATACAGACAGATGAATGTATGTTTGTTACTCAATCACGCCAGAACGGCTGAATAGATCTGGTTGAAATTGGGTAGATTACAGTCTGGAATAGCACAAGGGTTTTTCTTCTTCTTCTTCTTTGACGAACCCTCTTTCCAGTTTAGGCTGTATTCCCTTTACTCGGATAGACATTTTGCTGTCACAAAGAACACTCGACGGCGATCTCCATTTAAGCCAGGCTGTTTTGATGCGGCGGTCTACATCTTTCTCCACATTTGCGTCGGTAGTAAGCACACAACCTAGATATTTGAAGTTGTCCACTTTGGGTAGTGCAAGGTTATCTATATGCATTTCGCAACCAGTTTCTGCTACCCCTCCGTAGTCGCATTCAAAATACTCGGTCTTACTTGTTTTACCCAGCGATTTAGAGTTTCTTGCAGGTCCAGTGTGTTTGGCGATATTAGGACTATATCGTCCGCGTATAGCATACACTCCGGTGCCAGCGTTTATATGTTCCGTGAGATATAGTCCATGCACAAATTAAATATTAGTGGCCTTAGGACTGATCCCTGATGGATTCCTACTTCTACGCAAAATAGCTCACTGAGACCGGCTGGGCTTTTGACACCCTTTTTGGTGCCTTTGCTCATATTTTGGATTAGTGTCACTTAGTACTCCGGGATGTTTTGGGCTTTCATTGCCCACCAAACTAGTTTTCTGGGTACCCTGTCGAATGCCTTTTCAAGGTCGATGAATAGGAAGTAGAAATATTATTTATTTGAACGGTGGATTGTCGATTTGCCTGGTGTGAAGCCGTATTTGTTTTCTGTTATATGGGATAAATCTTTTATGCGTGAGGCGATAACTCTTTCAGTTTTAGTGTATGTGACGTGAGCTTTACTCATCTGTAGTTCCCGCATTGAGCGATGTCTACTTATTATGTAATGGCCCGAGCGGTTGCGTTGAGGTTAGGTGTGTGGGAGACACTTGATTGAGACGCGGTTACATTAGCAACTGACAACTGAAGCAGTCAACATCGCCGTCTACCTGAAGAATCGCTCTCCAACTAAGGCTGTGATGGGCAGTACACCGGAAGAAAAATGGATAGGTAAAAAGGAGAATCTGAGTTACCTGAAGGTATATTTCTAACACTGGCCCTTGATCCAATATAAACTCATGTTAATCACATTACACACAATAAAATATCTAAGTGTAGACACATCCGCTGTCTAAAAATATAATATAACATAACAACAGCAAAACATAGCAAAAGCAAAAGTCAAAGTATCCGTCACATATATACAGTAAATATTCAAAAAACTATGTGATACGGATCTAAAATAAATAATACTTCTGCAAGTTTAACTTATCTACTGCTTAGAACCATCGCATATCATTTCTTTAATGATAGAAATAAATGACATACAAACTTATCATGTTTTTCCTTTACTAACGGTTTCGTTAAACGAAAACGTGGCCACCATTTCATCAGTAGATAGGTATTTTATAACAACTGTCCTTCCTCAACAATTTCCCTGATGCAATGATGTCTTACGTCAATGTGTTTCGTTCTGGCGTGGTACATTTCTATGTACCACGCCAGAACGAAACCCGTCCAGTACAGTCCGTCCAGTCTGCAATGAAGTTGTGCACTAATTCTTTATTGCACAACTTCATTGCAGACTGATTATCATTAAACAACGTAATCCTAAACTGTACCATGTAAATTTCGAACAGAAACTTGCGTAGAAAAAGTGCTTCTTTACAAGCATCTGACAGACACATATATTCGGCCTCTGTGCTTGAAAGAGCCACTGTTTTTACCCGACTGCCGAAGGAGGGTAATGTGTTTATCAGTCTATGCATGTATGTATGTACATATGTATGTATGTATGTTTGTTCCTATATGGCGTTCCAGAGACCAAAGGCGTTGGCCGATTTTGATGATTCGTACGTCAATCGATTCGTCTTAACCCTGCGAGTGTCACTGGCTACCTTAAAATTGGACAATAGAAAAATGGCGGCTTTTGGGCGCCATATTGTGGAGGCCCAAATTTTTTTTTTCATCTAAACCCATCGTGTGGGGTATCCGACTCCGACTGCACAGCATGATTTTCGCCTTGTTTACGTCTTTTTAGTTCTATTTTGAAGCAGTCGGGTTTTTTGATTTTTTGATTTAACTTTTTTTTGTTTTCTATTCTCCCAAGAGATGGTAGAATTTCCAATTTTGAACACATAACCGGTATAAGATCGGTGATCGACCTCATTTGATGCAAAATCAGCGTCAGTATATGTAACGATATCCAACCCTGACTTCTGAAAAGTTAAATAATGATCCGGCGTACCTTTTAGATAGCGAAGAACGCGTTTTGCTGCCTTCCAGTGAGTCTCGTTGTAAGCTTCGTTGAACTGGCTGAGCGAGCTGACAGCATGTGCAATATCCGGCCGCGTACATACTGCTATGTACATCAGACATCCTATCAGGCCTCTGTAGTCGTGCGTATAATCCTTCTTTGTAGATTTCACGAGCTTCAGACCTGTCTCCATAGATGTTCGTGCAGGTTTGCAATCTGACATGTGAAAACGTTCTAGCACCTTCTTAATATAGCTTGACTGGTCTAGAGTTATTTCCTTGTTCTGTCTGCAAAGCCTCATTCCAAGAATTTGGTGTGCTGGCAGTAGTGGGGATTCGCCGGTTCTGGAACACCGATCTCGTGGGCGGTCCAGGGTGTGCCAGAACCTAAAAAAAAAAAAAAAAAGTTTCAAAGTCAATTACAGACCTAGTTTCGCTCTTAATTGATATAGTCATTAGTAGCTTCATACTAATTACCCTCATTACGGTTGCTTTGGCGTTCTTATCGTTTACTTATTGGTAACTCTCATTATGAGTGCTTTTCTGAATCATCAATAAAACACATTTTTATTTATATATTTTATTACTTATTTGCTACAAAATATGAGCGGTACATCTCATGCACTAAAATATCATTGTACAGTGTGTTCCCTGTAAATATGTTCGTAAAACTATGTATTGAACATCCCTGAAACTTATATAGCAAATACATTAAGCAATATTCACCACAAACTGAAGTCCAATCATTCTGAATCCTATCAACATTCCAGTCCCATCTTTTACAATTCCTTTTTAAAAACTCGAGATGATATGGCGCAGGTGTTCGTCCATATGAATCAAAATATTGTCCGATGCCATTCGTATCGATATGTACAGCAATAGAAATAACATTCTTTTGTGACAATTGGGTTTTAAAATTCTTTAGTATGCATTAGAATGTGTATGTAACATATTCTAATATTTGTTGGAGTATTTGGCAGCAAATTGTATCAAGTCAGCCTTCCCAGTAAGCTTTGCGGAGGTAGTCAATACTACAATAAAATTCTCCAATCCCGAGATCGCTTCTGTCAATGATTTCACATATTGTCTAGTTGCGTAGACAGTTGAGACTCTAAACTAAACCAATTTTATATCACAATATCCATTAAGAATCAATTTGCAAATAATATTAACATCCGCGAAACTGCACTCGAAAAAAACCCGCCAAAAAACCCCCTGACCATAGATTTCTTCCGTATTATATATTACTCGCACTGTCGTTTGTCTATGGTTTTCACAAAGTTTTATTTATATATTTGTATTATACTTACACATAATTATACATACTTTGACCGCACCTTCTGTGTTTATTCTATTTTGTTTGTGATTTATATATTTTATTTTATTATTTAAGTATATTCCGTTTCCGTAAGTGAGTCTGTGGCATCAACAGTGGGTCTTGGTCTTATCAGAATATCAGCGCAGCGTACGTTATTTCCATTTTGAATATCACTGCACATGCTGAGATAGGAGTCTTTTTGGTCTCGCACGGGGTTTTTATTTTTATTATTTTTTTGCTTATTTCGTGTGTCTCCTGTGCGGGTCACAAATATTATTTTTTTCTATCTTTCTCGAAAATCCATTTCCGACCGACTAGACCTTCATCAACACCCCGGAACAAGTTGGTTTCCGCCGTGGCTTGTCCACTACCTAAATTCGTTGAATCAGAAAAAGAAGTTGCTCAACGCACCGAAAACGCCTGGAAGAGCTATGATCGTTGAAACACCTAATGAAAGCATCACTTCCACTTTCCCTTAAAAGGAAACTCATGGACATGAGTATCTTTCCTACCCTCTCCTACGTAAGCGCAAACGTGGTCGTTTACCAAACGTCAAAAGTCTGCACTCGGGGTCTGCCATCGAGCAATGGAATGAAGTATTCTCAGAGTCAAAATCATAGGCCGCATTCGGAACAATATACTTCTTCCAAAACACAAATCGCAGACGTAGGCAACACAGCCGCCAAACTAAAGAGGAATTGGAACAGGCCACATCTGCCGCATGTTGCAACAGAATTGGATAAAAGTAGCCACTGATTGGATTTCGAATAACAGACTAAAGATATTCATGATACTTTTGGTTTTCAAACATTTAACTATATTATTTGTCAAGGAGATTGCTTAAATATATTCTTTTCATCTTTAAATGATACGATAGCAAGTATATTTTTTTTTTCAAATTCTAAAATTCCTGATACCCTCCTGATATATTCCTGATTAAAATCGATGATAGAGGTAATGTAGAAGTATTCATGCAAAATTTCAGTTATTTTAGTCAATATTTTTATGTGGCGCATGAGTTTTGAGTTTTAGAAAAAATGTTATGGCTGTTTTTTTATGACTATATCGTTTATACACTATTGGTACTTAAAATTACTTAAGGAACGAATAACTATGCAAAATACGTTTAAAATGATCACAAAAGTACGTTCGTTTGTTCGTTTCTGAACTGGTTCTATTTGATTCAGCCGTGAGGCGCACATGTTATATTTATATTGGTTTATCCTTTTGTCTTTTTGTTTATTTTAAAGATTGCTCTATTTTTTCCTTTTAATGGTGTTTGCTCTAGTGGCTTTTAACAAATAAATGTGTTTTCTTTCTTTTCTTTTTCTTTTAAATGACCTAAATCGGAAGTTCCAGCACCATCTTTTGATTACTTTTATCCTCATAAGAATAAAACCAACTCTTGCTACTGATCCGCAAACAGACACGAGCTTCACGCATCTCTCCACATCAACCAACTAAAATTCCTGATACCCTCCTTGAGCCGAACTTCAGCAACTATATACCAAATGATGGTCACTATCCAAATCGGCGCCTCTACGGTTGCAGACATCAAGCAATGAAGAACGCCATTTGGAGCTAATGGCAATATGGTCGATCTGGTTCTTGGTGACTCCGTCGGGTGAATTCCAGGTGTATTTGTGGTGGTCATAATGAATAAACAATGTGCCTCCGATGGTCAGATCATGGTTTTGTCAAAATTCGATAAATCGATCCCCATTGTCATTGCATACTCCAAGACCGTGTGTTCCCTTAAGTCGTTCGCGGTTAGTGTTAACACTCCCAACCTTTGCATTCAGATCCCCCATGACGATGACGATGTCTTGCTTCTTTATGCTCCAAAGGGTGGCATTGAGGGCTGGTTGGTTGGTATCCTCTGGTGATGCATTGGTTGGCGCGTAGCACTGTACAATGGAGATCTTCCGTGCTCTTGAGTTAAAACGGGCGCACATGATCCGGTCTGAGATCGGCTTCCAGCCCACTAGGCTTTTCCTTGCTGTATTAGAAATAAGGAGCCCCACGCCATACTCGCGAACATCCTCCTCACTTTCTTTACCCGGATACAGCAAAGTCAAGCCTCCGGGCGTTCTCAGCTCACCAAATCCGTTTCTTCTCACCTCGCTTAGACCCAGAATCTGTAGCTTGTAGCTGAGCATTACTGCTTCACTTCGTTTTTCTCCATTTTCGAGACCACGTTCCGAAACGAAGCAAACAAATGACTACATTCAGAAAAAAACAAAAGAGAATCGAAGATTTTTTCTTTATTAATATTACAAATATGTATCTGAGCTATGCCTGCTAGTATTTTTTTTCTTACCAAAGAGTATGTCGCTCTCACTACTTTTAGATCCCTCCTAGTGTATATATTTTACACCTATAGGTTGTACCTAGGTTGCATCTTTTTCGCGCAACTTTTATGCATAGTTTCTTACAAACAATGAACATAGTGTGACTACACGTCATTTATCTCTATATTTTAATATTTCAAAACTACGCATGGCCGGCCAGATGTGTTGAACACATTGAGATGCGGACCTTTGGGTTTGACAGGCTATGTCATAAACTATGGAACACGAACGTTTTAACAAGATAAAACAATACCCAACCTTTTAAAGATGCTCATAAATTGCCTTTTAAAGTAAAAGCTGTCAAGACAAAAGTAATATTCTAAAGAGTCTTGGAATATCTGATTTCTAACACGAACCAGCCCCAAAGCAATAAAGCGTTGCACAAAAAACTGAACTGAAGAGAAAGCAGATGGTTTGCGGATGAAAGAAGGTTGGAGACGGGCTTGTAGAGGCGAGAGGTAGGGACGGACACTTGACTGGTGGCAGGGAGAGAGGACGGTCTGATTCTGAGGAGCGGGAGAAGACGTATACGAGTGATGATACCAGAGTGTTAGAGACATAGGGTTTAGCTTTGGAAACGAATAATTTAAAGTCGAGTCTTAGTAGTTATCGTGTAACAAAGTTAATTATTAAGTTAATTATAATTTAGTCTAATCTCGTATTAATATGGTGTGAGTGAGTGCCAGTATGAATGAGGTAAGTTTTTAATCATTATATTACATAGGTAGGGACAATTCACTAATGTACTATTTATTCTAGCGTGGTGAGCCCTTGTATTTACTTCCTAAATCCACCCTTTGTCAGATATTTGTGGATAATATTTGGTTTAGGGAAACGGCGAAGCCTTTCGTTACACGTTACATGCCCTAATTCATAATTTATACACTACACAATTTGTGAAAGTAATCCCTTCGATAGGACTGTAGGAAGATCCACAGCAAAATGGCTAGGATGTATTTTAGGAATTTAGGGTACTTACGACGATACTTGACGCTGTTGATTCGTGCTCCCAATATCGTGCCGTTTGCAAAGTTGGTGTAAAGTTTTGTTTCTTGAGGATTTTAAAGTTCTGGGACGTCCCTTTATTGATTGATGATGATTTAACACAACACTTTCACTTGTTACAAGGTTTTATGGTTTATTTCACGGAGCTCGGCACTTGGGCGGCTGGTGTCGGTTTTAGTTCGAACGAGAGTCCTTTTTCATTCGTCAGATGGCGCGATTGTGTCGCGCGCCAGTAAAATAGTGATGAGGGTAAGGATGAATTTGGAGGGAAATAGGGATGTGAAAACATACTAAAAAAAGGAGTCATTATCGGTTCTTAAGGAAACCTTAAAATTTCCCCCCCACGCTGGCGAGGTCAGATCTGGAAAGCCTTCCCTCCACCCGCAAAATATCGGAATGGTCCAAAAAAGGGTTGAGCTTCCTTAACCGTTTAGGTAACGTCTTCCCTGCGGATAATAACCCAAAAAGAATGCGCTGATAATCCCGAAGTTCTTGAATGATATTGATTTGCCGGTACATTTGACGTACGTCGGCTGATAAAATGATGGTAGGAAGACGAAAATTTAAAATTATATTATTGATATCTGCATGCAAATTGTAGTACGCAGCAGCAGATTGACACTTGTCAGGTGGAATGCCTTCCATCTGGCCACTTGATATATATTCCCTGATGTGGGCTTTATATTCGTCTCCAAAAGAGGGATTACGCAGAAGGCATTTTTCTAATGGTTTAAATCGCCGAAGCGAAATGGAATATGAATCATTGAAAGTTGGTAAAACTTGATCATTAAATGGTAGTTGTACGGTAAAACGACCGACAGCATCACGATGATGAGTTATTTGATAACTGTCCTCGCAACGAACATCGTCTGCAGAGGCTGCTTGATGATTTAATTCGTTGTGGATGCTATCTGTGTCCGACAACTTCTCGACAACTAAATCTAAATTGTCCTTGCAACGAAAATCGTATGCAGAGGCTGCTTTATGATTTGATTCATTGTGGATGCTATCTGTGTCCCACAACTTATCGACAACAATATTTAAAATGTCCTCGCAACGAACATTGTCTGCAGAGGCTGCTTTATGATTTGATTCATTGTGGATGCTATCTGTGTCCCACAACTTATCGACAACTATATTTAAAATGTCCTCGCAACGAACATTGTCTGCAGAGGCTGCTTTATGATTTGATTCATTGTGGATGCTATCTGTGTCCCACAACTTATCGACAACTATATTTAAAATGTCCTCGCAACGAACATTGTCTGCAGAGGTTGCTTGATGATTTGATTTGTTGTGGATGCTATCTGTGTTCCACAACTTCTCTAAAACTATATCTAAAATGTCCTCGCAACGAACATTGTCTGCAGAGGCTGCTTGATGATTTGATTTGTTGTGGATGCTATCTGTGTTCCAACACTTCTCTAAAACTATATCTAAAATGTCCTCGCAACGAACATCGTCTGCAGAGGCTGCTCTATGCTTTGACTCATTGGGGATGCTATCTGTGTCCCACAACTCCTGGACAGCTATGTCTAAATTGTCATCCAGTGATATATGATTAATTGATGCTGGGATGGACTCAACTGTGCGATCAGCAATTTTTGTCCTACCCATAAGAATGAAACCGAATATTGTGTTAATAGCTGTTGCGGTATGATTATTAATGTCGATTTTACCCGGCATAAGAATCTGTGGGAAAATCTCTCGACCAATCACTTTCATCATCGATCGGACGACGCTGATGAAAGTTTGAATCTGCCAGCTTAAGATTTCCTATATGAGGATAATCATCAATATTGACTGCATGTGTGGTCATGTCACCGCAAATTTTGTCTAAGACAACCGCTTCAATTTTGAAGGACGGTTCCGATTTACCCAATGGGCGTAATTCTGTATAAACCAAGCTGCCTAATTGGTTTGGAACGGTATCACCAATTCCCAACATAGGAAAATTCGACCTCACAAGAGGCAAGCCCAATCGCCTCACACAAGCAGTAGAAATGATATGAGCCTGACTACCCGGATCGATCAAAACTCTAACCTTTTCAAAAGTGTTATGTTTATTTCTTACTTGTACTTCTGCTGTGGCAAGAAGAATAAAAGAATGAGAAACGCTAGTGGAAAGATTTGACAACGTCGTGGCAGGTGTGACGTGTGCCGATTCTTCAGGACTGACTACACCAGTCTGGTCCATGATAGCTACATGTACCTGTGACTTAGGCATGGGTAATCTTGATTCCGGCAAGTGAATTGATTCACTTATTCCGACTCTGAATCCGGAATCGGTTCACCTTAGTGAGTCACTGAGTCCTTTGGCTCCGGCACTCATTCGGTCAGTTTGGTTCCCCGGTTCATACAGAACATTTGATTCATTCGGTTCGTTGGATCATTTGGCACATTTTAAATTGTACAGTTATAGACTTTACAGTAGGTCATTTTATTAATATGTTTTAAGTTTAGGAATAAGAATAAATACGACTAAAACAATGTTAAAGGTGGTAGACGAATATCGAATAAAATAAAATAGATAATAATAAAACCGTGGTCAAACTTTTAGGCGACTACAATGACACAATAATCACATTTTATGCGTGCCAGTCAATCCATATTAAACTCTAGCACCATAGAAATAAGAGCGCACCGTACTGGTACTATAGCGACACGACGCACCGAGTGAGCGAGTGAACAAGTGCGAACCCGCGCTCCACGGCTCCGGCGCTACTCAGTACTCCGGAGTCCGGTGAGTCCGGAATCATTTGGCTCCGCGGAGCCGATAAGGATTGTGAGGAATAAATAAGGTTTACGGATCCGCGTTCGGAACTGGCTCCTTTGAATCAGTAACTCCGGTCCGGACTTACCCACCGCTACCTGTGACTGTGGCACATTAGATACAGAAGTATTTGTTGACGTCGGAAAATTTAATAAGCTGTTATGACGCTTATGGCATGTTTTACAAGACCGATCTGAAAAACAATTTGAAACGTTATGATTTGGTCGCAGACAATTCAAACAAAGTTGAAGCTTCTTTACAATTTGTGACCACTCTTGAGGTGTTTCAGAAATGAAATCCCTACAGTTGTAAATAGCATGCTTTTCTTTGCAAACTACACAATCTGTTGTGTTGGGAGTTTGATTTAATAACAATGTTGAAGGTTTATTTGTTAGTGATTTATTTTTATTAAAATTTGAATTGTTGTTCCTTTTAATATTGTTATTAATGTTTACCTGACGGTTGATTTCGATTGATGCAATTGGGATATGTGAAAGAGATGAACGCTCTAATGCATTACATCTTTCTAATAAAAATGTTTTAAGTTGACTAAATTGTGGAAAATCAGCACCGTTGCATGATAGTTCAAAAGCCTCACGTGACTGTTTATCATTTTTTGTTAAAAGAGAGTGAAATAAAATAAAATCCCAATTGGAAGTAGGTAAACCCAAAGAATTTAACATTGAAAGATTCTCAGCAAAACAATCCAAGAGGGTGCGCAGGCTCTGCACTGACTCGGTACTAATTTGTTTTAAATTACAAAGAAGGATGGCCAAATCGTACCAGGTGATGAAAAGATGGCGTCCGAATTTGCCGTATATATGAAAAATACCCTTATTTTTTAAGGTTTTAAAAAACACAAGAAATGTCTCTTTAAGTAACCACAAAAAAAAAATATCCATTTATTATTGTTTATGTAATTTTTTGGCAATTATTTAGAATACCGTGTTCAGAACGCACCTATTGACGATTCATTTCACGTATGAAATGACTGTTATTCAAAGTCTATAATTATAAACTTTTTTCTGAATAGTTGTTAATGTATTTCAATTTAATTAGTATGTAGGCATCAAATCAACTACTACGCTGTTTTATTATGCATTGGATTCCTGTCATAAAAATAATTATATAGGCTCATAGTAAGTATTTATGCGTTTTATTATATTGCTTAAAACGGAACATTATTTGTCATCTACCCGCGCCATTTTAAAATGTCAATTTGACACCCGACGATCATTCGCTTCGCATCGGAACTAGACGATATTACGATTAGCTTCACTCGTTGTTGTGAATTGTGATACGTACTGTACTATTTTGGATTTCCTTCTGTTGTTTTGACCTTCGCTTGTCGAGTTGTCGCTAACCACCTTTTTAGGCTACGCCACAGTCTTGTAAAAGGCAGTTATTGATTCTAACCTCAAACACATTGTTTACATTATTATAAAAAATCGTGGCCATTTAGATATGATTTTCAAACGGGGTGATGTTTACAACATAAAAACAAACGAATCTAGCTATAATTTACATTGGGACATGAAAAATAAATTTCAAGTCCAGCTCCTATAGAAATTTGGCCATTGTTCTTTGCTCCCAACACAAGAATGCCAGATAACGCTTGTTGGTATATCTGTCCGCAAGAGCTTGATATGCACTAATATAATTTGCTTCTGATATAGGGTAAGCCCGAATAAGATTAACTGGTTCCCCTGAAAGGGAAGTAACCAAATATTGAAACTTTTCCACATTTGAAATGTCTAACCTAGTATGGACCAAAGTATTGAATAAGTCAATGTAACCCGGGAAGTCTTTAAATTGACCCGAGAAATTAGGTAATTGGATAGGTGGTAATTTTGTTAGTTTCCTATTTTCACCTGATGATGAGGAAGCTGAAGGCATAACCTGATGATTGTTATCAGGCAAAAGATTACGCTGAATTTCAAGGACTTCAAAATACATGTCATCTGCCTGCTCTTGATATGTTGTTTGCTTGAGAATACAATCTTCTCTACCAAGACCCCTGTACTCACTCAGAAGCTTAATGTGAGAATCGTTGAATGCATCCATAAGGGATTCTAAACGCGAACACCATGTTTCGAAACGCGATAGAAGACCAGGATCTTTTAAAGTATTGCGAGCGCAGGTGACAGCATCTGATAATCTCTTAAATGCTATATTACGCTTAGATTCATGATGAGATGCCATTGCTTCACTCATGTTGACAGATTACGATTATAAAACAATGTTAAAAGAAAAGTATAAAATGATACTGTTTATTGAACAGAGTTACCAAAAACAAACCACTGTTTAGATTCAAAATGATTAGATATTATAAGTAAAACAATTTTAACTATTGTTTACAAATGGTAGAAAATGATGTTTCACAATCTACCAAAAATCTACTAAGTTAGTAGAATTTTTAATTATATGGTATGTTTTTGAGATGGCAACTCTAAATGAACGAATGAACAAAAACGATATGTAGGTAGTTATAAAAACCTATAATGGTATGTTAATAATGATTTCGAAGGACCTTTGAAGTAATATTGAATACTGAAACAATGTTTTAACTCTGATACTCAATACACAATTGTAACTATTCCGCCCTGATATGTTACGACAAAATAGCCAATGGTAATGTTTTGATAATACGATTACAACGTCATATGTTACGTGTAACGAGCTAAGATGATAAATTAAAACGCCGCATGTTTACGTTTTAACAAGAAATGAGATGTATAAACCTAAATTTATACACAAATGATAAAATCTTAGACGCTGTATTTGTTACGTTAAGATCACCAATATGATTATAAAGTTTAAATATCGCATGTTATAATTTAAACAAACTCAATTTGACAACTCGTTCGTCGCAACATGAGTAATGATAAAATTATTTTTAAACTCGAACACCATTCGGTGACAATGTTTCTCGAACTAAGTCACGTGACATACCTACCTAGATGGTCTACGTGAAAAAACTTTATGAGAACTTACTATGATGAATGCATTTGTTTTAAGTTAAAAACGAATTATACATACATAAATATCATTATTTTATGATGTTTGAATTGTTTGAATGTGTATTTACTGATATTATGATATTATGGACGCCAGACGTAATATTCGTGTGAGAAAAAGGTAGCCATTTTGAATGATTCGAAACGGATAAATAAAAACCGGGCAGAGGTTTGTTTAGATCTTGTATTCACAATCGAAAAGAGTGAAATAAATGACAGGCAATCGCTTATATTAACACATCCCCGCTGCTTGTCATGGTTTGACTGGAGGGGGCTTCAATATGGCGGCTTAGCTTCGGCCAAAGACCTTATACGTATTTCTTACTACTAGACTGTGTACCAAAAATTTTTGTATAGCTAAAATGAAATCTATTACCATACATCTAGGTTAGCTATTCCCTTATAAGCGGTAGCTAACCAAAAGCGGTCCTGAGCGAGAGGGTGCCCGCTGGTAGTGTGTCCTTGTCTGACATCTTGCCAGCTCAACTAATCATTGGGTTTGGTAGAAATGGTAGAAAATTGTATATTTTGTTTTTTATGTAATACCAAAACGAACGAATAAAAAATATATTTAAATACGTTTCAAAGTCTATGAAACTTTGAAGCGTATTTAAATATTTTTACAGTTTCTTTAATTCATCAATTCATTGTATTTAAAAAATAATTCATTAATACTGTGTAAGAGTAGTACTTTTAAATGTTTGGGCCTGGTAATACTAAATGTAGGACCACCAGGTTTGTGGAGTTTTTGGCGGGTTTTGTTCGAGTAAAATTCAGCGGCTGTTAATATTATTCGCAAATTGATTCCTAGTGATTCCACTACCGATTCAACGAACTTCACCAATTTTCAAAATTTAATTCAAAATTAGTGAAGTTAAGTTTCTCAACTGTCTACGCAACTGGACATTAAGTGAAATAATTGAGATCCTTTGGGGTATTTCAAAGCATCGTCTGAAGACTGCAGGATCATCTCACGCCTCTCCTTCATGAGCTTGAGAGTAAGATCAGAGAGCTTTTTGTTCCTATCTATACGATGGGTCTTGAAGAACAAGACTTATCCAGACTTGGGATTTGAGGGTTATCGAGTCCCCCCCTCTCTTCGAACTTCAGATAACCCTATAATACTCCATCGTAAACTGCTCAATTCCTCTTCGAGTTCGGTGATCTTATCGTCGGTCCGGAGTCCGGAGTGTGCGCGTGTTGTACGTTGCCAGGTCCTGTTGTCGGTATTTGTTGGGGTAGCCGGATCTCGTCCAGGATTCTTTGCACCCCTTGCCATACCTTAACCTAGATCGCTACCGTAGTCGAGGGTAGGCAGGCTGCCGGGCACTAAGGGCTATGTTTTATTTGTGCTACTCATGGGGAGTGCTTTGCAGGCGGGTTGGCGATCCCAGTATGGTTGTTACAAATGCACAGAGAACGCTGCTGCCCATTCTCTGGTTTGTCCCTTAGTCGCCTCTTATGACACCAATGGAAAAACATGGGCTGTTGAAATTCTGTATGCCCGACACCATACGGTAAGTGATGTAGATTCCCAAAAAAAAGTTAAATCAATAAATCAAAAAACCCGACTGCTTCAAAAGCGAACTAAAAAGACGTAAACAAGGAAAAAATCATGCTGTGCAGTCGGAGGATACATAGTCGCGGGCTGGCTGACCAAAATCTGGTGTATCCTCCGCCTGCACAGCATGTTTTTTTCCTTGTTTACGTCTTTTTAGTTCGCTTTTGAAGCAGTCGGGTTTTTTGATTTTTTGATTTAATTTTTTTTATTTATAAGTTTTTAGTTAAGTTTTTTCGAATTAGATACATTTAAACATATAAGTATTATATATTTTTGAAATCACCTCTTAAAACCCTTTATTTTGATACCCCACACACTGGGTTTGGAAGAAAAAAAAAATTTGGGACCCACAATATGACGCCCAAAAGCCGCCATTTTTCTATTGTCCAATTTTAACGTAGCCTATGACACTCGCAGGTTTAAGACGATTCGATTGACGTATGAATCATCAAAATCGGCCAACGCGTTTGGTCTCTGGAACGCCACATAGGAACAAACATACATACATACATACATAGACTGATAAACACATTACCCTCCTTCGGCAGTCGGGTAAAAATATACACACGTTTCTTTTTTTTCTTTGAATTTGGTAGGTTTAGGTAGCGTAGTTAGGTTGGATATATTCATATATCGGGATACTTACACTATTGTTTTTACAATGAATTTGTCCCTTGATATGTTTGGTCATGGTCACCTCATTAGAAAGTGACACACTACCAACGGGAGCCCTCTCGCTCGGACCGTTTTTTGCGCCATAGTGCACAGTCTAGTAGTAAGAAGTATAAGGTCTTTGGCTTCGGCGGGCTCGGCGGGCATTGGTCGGATGCACGTAGGCTGACGTCACATCCGTTACATTCGGCCATCCTGGAAATATTGCTCCCGCAATGGAAGCAAAAACATTCATTAGCTTTCAAATAAATCAATTAGGGCTTCAGTGTCAGTACTATTGTTACTGTCCGTTATAGATGCTTTACTTATATATGGTCTTAGCGCATTTACCGACTAAGCATCCGTTAGCTTTTGTAACCACGTATACTTTTTATGCCCTTAATCCAGTTTCTATAATTACACACTTTACATAAATGCATTTTCAATATGGACTTGACTGTTTCTTGCAAGCTAGTGTACCGCATTTAATGCAAATAAGTTATGGCTATGGAAAATAAAATATGGCTATGGAAAACAAGTTATGGCTACGACAAATAACTAATGGCTTAGGCAAATAAGTAATGGCTTAGGCAAATAAGTAATGGCTTAGGCAAATAAGTTGTCTTGGCTTGAAAGGCTTGTTACTATATTATGACCTGCACTAATTGTAGTCTGGAGACTACAATAAAAACTTTCCTTTTGTACACATGATCACTTGCGTTATCAGAAGCTTTATTTTTTCATTCAATATTTGATATTCAAAAGTGCCGCTTAATGGGCTGGCTTGGCTGGCTTGGCCTGGCATGGCCGGTTTGGCTGGCATGACCTGGCTTGGTCGGTTTGGCTGGCATGACCTGGCTTGGTCGGTTTGGCTGGCATGACCTGGCTTGGTCGGTTTGGCTGGCATGACCTGGCTTGGTCGGTTTGGCTGGCATGACCTGGCTTGGTCGGTTTGGCTGGCATGACCTGGCTTGGTCGGTTTGGCTGGCATGACCAGGCTTGGTCTGGCTTGACCGGTTTGGCTGGCTTGGCCTGGCTTGACCGGCTTGGCCGGTTTGGCTGGCTTGGGTGGCTTGGCCGGCTTGTCCTGGCTTGGCCGGGTTGGTTGGCTTGGCTGCTTTGGCATAACTAGGCGTTACTAGGCGTAACAAGGCGTCACAAGGCGTAACTAGGCTTTACTAGCCGTAATATTTATTTTATTTAATACTTCATGCACACAAACGTACAGAGGCGGCCTTAATGCCTTAGGCATTTTCTACCAGTCGACCTTTGAGTGATCAGAGACAAATAGTGGTAGGTACAATATTTAAAGTTAAACATGATACCTAAGGTAGGTTTATTCAAATGCAAATACTAGGCAATACTAGGCGTAATACTGGGCTTTACAAGGCTTTACTAGGCGTAATACTGGGCTTTACTAGGCTTTACTAGGCGTAATACTGGGCTTTACTAGGCTTTACTAGGCGTTACACATTGCTTTACTAGGAGAAATACTAGGCGTAATACTGGGCATTACTAGGCGTAATACTGGGCATTACTAGGCGTGATACTGGGCTTACTAGGCGTAATACTGGGCTTTACTAGGCTAGACTTGACTTGACTTTACTAGGCTAGACTTGACTTGACTTTACTAGGCTAGACTTGACTTGACTTTACTAGGCTAGACTTGACTTGACTTTACTAGGCTAGACAGACTTGACTTGACTTTACTAGGCTTGTCTTTACTTTACTAGGCTTGTCTTTACTTTACTAGGCTTGTCTTTACTTTACTAGGCTTGTCTTTACTTTACTAGGCTTGTCTTTACTTTACTAGGCTTGTCTTTACTTTACTAGGCTTGTCTTTACTTTACTAGGCTTGTCTTTACTTTACTAGGCTTGTCTTTACTTTACTAGGCTTGTCTTTACGTTACTAGGCTTGTCTTTACTTTACTAGGCTTGTCTTTACTTTACTAGGCTTGTCTTTACTTTACTAGGCTTGTCTTTACTTTACTAGGCTTGTCTTTACTTTACTAGGCTTGTCTTTACTTTACTAGGCTTGTCTTTACTTTACTAGGCTTGTCTTTACTTTACTAGGCTTGTCTTTACTTTACTAGGCTTGTCTTTACTTTACTAGGCTTTATTTATTTTTATTAAACCATTAATGTACACACAAAATAAAGAGACAAGAAGAAAAAGTAACAGAAAATAGGTACAAAGGTACGCTTATTTCAAAAGAAATCTCTTCCAGCATACCTGCTATACATTTTACTATACATTACTAGATTTACTTTACAACACTTGGATTTACTTTACTTGGCTTGGCTTTACTTCACTTGGCTTGGCTTTACTTTACTTGGCTTGGCTTTACTTTACTTGGCTTGGCTTTACTTTACTTGGCTTGGCTTTACTTTACTTGGCTTTACTTGACTTGGCTTTACTTGACTTGGCTTTACTTGACTTGGCTTTACTTGACTTGGCTTTACTTGACATGGCTTTACTTGACATGGCTTTACTTGACATGGCTTTACTTGACTTGGCTTTACTTGACTTGGCTTTACTTGACTTGGCTTTACTTGACTTGGCTTTACTTGACTTGGCTTTACTTGACTTGGCTTCACTTTACTTGGCTTCACTTTACTTGGCTTCACTTTACTTGACTTGGCTTTACTTGACTTTACTATAATAATTAGCCCGTCAAGTATTATGAATGGTTTGATTTCTACGTTTAAAGTAACCAGTAGCATATGGACAAGCAATATCATTTAATATGTACCTAAACTGTTTAACATTACCAAACTTTTTTTTAATGTCTGCTCGTGAAGGCCTTAATATGGTACCTCACACCATGATTGGGCAACCAAAAAGGCAAAATATATTTTCATTAAAAATTATGACCAAGACCAAAGTCATTATGATGCATATGCACTACCTTATCTATTTACCTAACTTACACTCATCCGTATGTATCTGTAGGAATCGCGGGGTCATACAAGCCAACACAGGCTTAGAACATGAAATATTTTGCAATTATTGTTCAAAACTAATCCATTAACGGGTACACAATCAACGCGAAATTTGGAATAAACTTCATAAAATAACTGCACTATTCGTTAAATTTACGTACCCACATGATACACATTACCTACTAGGCAAATGAAACTTGAATCTGCCAACCCGGCTGTATGCTGCTGGCGGCAATTAGACCTAACCATTTAAGAAAATAGATTTTTCTAAACTAGTGCATTTACAAGAATTCATATTTTTAACTTTCAGTATTAAGTCCCTTCTTGTTAAACATTTTATAAAATTATAACACCAGAATTTATCTCAGTTAAGGGTAGAAGTAAATCTTCTAAAAATGCCAACTTTGTTTTGGGTATCGACAGATCTACCGACAGTTTCTGCTACTATATTAATTAATCTCGGTTTGCTAAACTAAATGGAACCCTGGTATACTTATAGTGACCTTGGCTAGTTCTAAAATCTGTTTTGTGAGCGTCATCTGGATTAATTTCTAATTGATTGTAGCTTTGGACCATATTGATACGTAAAAGTTAAAGTTATATTTGCCAGCTAACTCAGAAACTTGATATTCTATTTAAGGTAAGGGAAATATTTATTTTGCAGTGACATTTAAAGCGCGGTAATCAACACAGAGGCACAAAGTATTTAAGTGGCGGTGTTCTATTTTGTTTTTACTGATAGACTAAGTGGCTATGGCGTGGCTAGAATAAGAGTTCATTATAGTACCTCAGATCAGACAACAGTAAATAAGCACATACATGAAGTCACGCCTTTTTCCCACGGGGGTAGACAAACTACAGAACGCCATCTGCTACTATCCTTATAACTCTTGTTTCGTTTGCGTAAAAACATAGTCATACACGCACATACACGGATGCTGGTTATGCAAACAAGTTTATCCTTATTATTGAAAATATGGCGACGAGTAAAACAAAGTGGCTATGGCCTGGATAGAATTAGAGTTATCGATATTGCGAATATGGAAATGAGAAAGACAACGCACCTGGCTAACTGGCTGTGGCTTCTGGCAGACTGGCTGTGGCAACTGGCAGACCGGCTGTGACTCCTGGCAGACCGGCTGTGGCTCCTGGCAGACTGGCTGTGGTGCCTGGCAGACTGGCTGTGGTTCCTGGCAGACTGGCTGTGGTTCCTGGCAGACTGGCTGTGGTTCCTGGCAGACTGGCTGTGGTTCCTGGCAGACTGGCTGTGACTCCTGGCAGACTGGCTGTGACTCCTGGCAGCTCTCGGCCCTTGTTAGGACCTCTCCGTGCAGTCACACGCAGCACATGTTGAATACTTTGATGCAGTCTTGCTCAGCGTGCAGTTGGGTCGATGGCAGAGTATAGAAAACGCAGTGAAGCTCGTAGTGTCGTTTCAGCCGTGAATAACACATACTTCTTCGATTTTTCTACTGATTCAAGGTGATCTTGCGGTTGTGGCGTGGATGTGTTATTAAACGAAGATTATTTTTGTTCATACCACTTCTGAGTGAAACGGATAAATAAAAACCGGGCAGAGGTTTGTTTAGATCTTGTATTCACAATCGAAAAGAGTGAAATAAATGACAGGCAATCGCTTATATTAACACATCCCCGCTGCTTGTCATGGTTTGACTGGAGGGGGCTTCAATATGGCGGCTTAGCTTCGGCGGGCTCGGCGGGCATTGGTCGGATGCACGTAGGCTGACGTCACATCCGTTACAGATTCGAATATTTAAATGCGGCTCGAAGACCAAAAATGTGAAAGTAATCCCTTCGATAGGACTGTAGGAAGATCCACAGCAAAATGGCTAGGATGGATTTTAGGAATTTAGGGTACTTACGACGATACTTGACGCTGTTGATTCGTGCTCCCAATATCGTGCCGTTTGCAAAGTTGGTGTAAAGTTTTGGTTCTTGAGGATTTTAAAGTTCTGGGACGTCCCTTTATTGATTGACAAAAGACAAAAGATATTTATTTCAACTGGGCCACCAAGCGGCACTTTTGAATGTCACAATTTAAATTTAAATGGAATACAAGTTGATTCTACCGTGCATTCGGAAAGTAGCTAGTTATGGAGAAGAATGCACAAGAAACTCCATACTTTTTAAATTTACATGGAATAAAAGTTGATTCTACCGTGCATTCGGAAAGTAGCTTGTTATGGAGAAGAATGCACAAGAAACTCCATACTTACTCTTTTAAAAAAAAAAAGATTTTTACAATATTTAGGTACATGAGTACATACATTAATAAATTCACATATGTGAGGACAATGCACCCAGAATAGCACTACACACTATACTATGTAAAGGTATAAAGTATTAAAAGTACTCACACATGTACTGTGCAGTTATACAATAGGTACTAGAAAAACATCAACATCCGAAGCAGTTGAGTTATGACCAATCCCAACTGACGGCGCCCGTTCACGAACATGACGCATGAATCGGCACCACCCAGCTCAACCATCATGAAGGGAACCGAATGATCCAACACACGCGCCACCATCAGAGAGACATTTGAGAGAGCATGACACACTCAACTGCCAGGGCACACACAAGTCAACGAACGACACATAGGTATAGCAAATGGTAGATTTACAGTTGGGTACATAGTACCCACACACGTGCTGTGCAGCTATACAATACTAAAAGAAATCGAGTCTATACAACACAAGCATAAACATCATTTGTTTTTGCGCCCTAGTGGTTGTGGAGCAGGACTAGCATTGAGCCAAGCATTTTTATCAGTGATATAATCCCCCAACTTATAATATGCCTGCCTGCATAGTGTGCGTTTTATACAATTTTTAAATTTCGTCTCATTCAGTTCTAGAATATGGGGAGGAATTTTATTGTAACATTTCGTACAGTACCCCATGAAAGATGAGGCCACTTTTGCCAGTCTGAAACCTGGTTGAACTAATTGGTCCCTATTTCTAGTAATGTAATTATGTCTGTCTCCGTTTTTACTAAAAAGATGTAAATTCTTTCTCACGTACATGATGTTTTCATAAATATATTGACAAGGAACCGTCATGATGTTAATGTCCTTAAACAGTTCCCTTAGAGAATCACGGCGGCGAAGATTGTAAATCGCTCTGATGGCTCGTTTTTGCAGAATAAAAATAGACTCAATGTCTGCAGCCCTTCCCCATAGTAAGATACCGTAAGACATTATACTATGAAAGTAACTAAAATAGACTAGCCTAGCGGTATCCACATCAGTAAATTGACGAATCTTTCTGACAGCATAAGCTGCCGAACTCAGCCGCCCCGCAAGTGATACTAAATGTGGACCCCATTGTAACCTTGAGTCTAGCGTGATCCCCAGGAAAACCGTTTTATCGACGAATTCGAGCTTCTCCTTGTTTAATATAATGTCACAATCAGTACTTTTGACATTTGGCAACGAAAATTTTACGCATTTGGTTTTTTTACCATTTAATACTAAATTATTGGCAGTGAACCAATCCTGAACCTGCCGTAGCGCGTTATTTACGTCGTCAACCTGACAAGTACGTCTATTTACTTTAAAAACTAAAGATGTGTCATCAGCAAATAACACCATATTTAGTTTGCCTTCGAATAAATGGGGTAAATCGTTTATGTATATTAAAAATAAGAAAGGACCTAAAATTGAGCCCTGGGGTACCCCCATTTTCACATTTAACCCCGACGAATTCACACCGTTTATTTGAACTAATTGTTGTCTATCACTCAAATAAGATTTAATCAAACTTAACTGATAAGCTGATTGACCTAGCCCGTAATGCTCAAGTTTCAGAAGTAATGTTTCATGATTAACGCAATCAAACGCCTTCGACAGGTCGCAGAAGATACCTATGGCATCCTGCGACTCTTCCCACGCATTAAATATGTGTTTTAATAGGGTGACACCAGCGTCAGTTGTACAACGTCCTTTGGTGAAACCATACTGTTTATCATGTAAGATGTTATTCGTATTAAAATGAATGAGCATTTGATTTAGCATTATCTTCTCAAATACCTTGCTGAAAACCGGCAACACGGATACTGGTCTATAATTATTTGTGTCTTTACTGTCCCCGGATTTAAAAAGTGGTATAACCTTACTATATTTCATTAGATCCGGAAAGACTCCTTGATCTACACACAAATTAAAAATCAAAGCTAAGTACGGCGCTATAGTCTGAATAATGGAGGTACAAACTTTGATGGACATGCCCCATAGATCTTCGGTCAGTTTTACCTTTATTTGCTTAAAAGCCTTTATTACTGTTATTGGGTTTATATGTGAAAAGTGAAATTCATTGGGGCAGGCTGAAACGTTAGCGTGTAATAAACCAGAAGCGAGCGACGGCGAAGAATTTAAGGGTTCAGTAGTTTTAATTGGGATGCTGGTAAAGAAATTTACAAATTCTTGAGCAACTTCTTTGTTATCTCTAATAAGTCCACGTGTAGTCTCAAGCGTGTAATCAGTATTATTTCTTTTGTTCCTGTTTGTTTCATCGTTTATAATTTTCCAAACCGTCTTAATTTTATTTTCTGCGAATTTAACCTTATTGCTAATGTATATAGCCTTAGCTAGTTTACACGTATTTTTAAAAATTCTTGAGTAAGTAGCAACATATTTACTAAAAGTTTCAGTGTTAATATAAGGCTTAAGGCCATACAGCTCGTAAAGTCTTTCCCTACTTTTCCTGATTCCTTTTGTCGCCCAGTCACTGAATAAAAACTTAGGGCATATAGTTTTAGTTTTCTTCTTAAAAGTATTATTGAATTCTGTTTGAACAACTGAGAAAACATTCTTGTACAAAATATTACCATCATTCACTGTGAGGTCCTGATAACTTAACTTACCAATTAAAGTGCTGTTAAATTTATTTAATTTACCGGATGTTATTGGTCTGGATTGAATCTGCACTTGTTGTATTGGTATGCTGGACTCGAATGTTACCAGTAGCCCACTATGATCCGAAGGCAGACAATTCATAATGGCTTTGTTTAAGTATTCGCAGCAACAAAAAACATTATCAATACATGTAGCAGTAGTCACAGTTGTTCGGGTTGGTTCCTCAAACACATGCGACAAATTAAATGATTTGAAGAGATTTAATAGTCTACTACTATCTGAATTATTTTCTAAAATATTTATATTAAAGTCACCACAGATTATGACTAGTTTATTACCAGTTGCAAGTTTTGCCAAAACATCTTCCATCACTGACTCAAATATACAGTAGTTTTTATAATTGGGGGGTCTGTAAACGCACACTATAACATGCTTATCCAGCTCAACACAGGACAGTTCAACACTATGTTCAACTGATAGATCTACAATATCTTTACGAGGTTTTGATTTAATACCATTTTTGATTAATATAAGTGAACCTCCACGCAACATAACATTTCTGTTAAAACAGCTACCCACAGTATAATTTTCAAAATTAATAAGCATTGAATATTCCTTCAGCCAATGCTCAGTAAAACAAATAATTTCAAACATTGTCTTTTCTAAAAACAGTTCTATTTCCAATTGCTTTGCAGAAAAACCTTGAATATTTTGATGGAATAATTTCAAAGAAATCTGCTTAGCCCCTTTTTTTAAATTAACTATGTGAGAGCAAGAAGGTACCTTCTTGTTGGTGGATTTACTCCTAACTATTTCGTTATTGGTACCCTCCGTTGTCCTACAAACTAGTTTAAATTATAAATATTAATAGCAGAATTGCTAACGTTATTAATGTTATTGACCTGTAAATTAGTATTACTACTAATATCAACTACAGTACATGACTTCGACATACTATTTATGTCTGAGTTAAAGTAAATGATAATAGCCTCGCTATTTGACGTCTTAACCTAAGAGGCAGATACACTGTATTGCCTGTCGACTTTAATTTATCAACAAAAATGTTGATGTCAAAAAAAACTAATTTGTCACTGTAATGGCTGACAAGGATTGATGATGATTTAACACAACACTTTCACTTGTTACAAGGTTTTATGGTTTATTTCACGGAGCTCGGCACTTGGGCGGCTGGTGTCGGTTTTAGTTCGAACGAGAGTCCTTTTTCATTCGTCAGATGGCGCGATTGTGTCGCGCGCCAGTAAAATAGTGATGAGGGTAAGGATGACTTTGGAGGGAAATAGGGATGTGAAAACATACTAAAAAAAGGAATCATTATCGGTTCTTAAGGAAACCTTAACACAATTACTTATTTGATTATGGACTATTATTGACTTTTAACTGACTTTACATACATGGAAGGCGGAACCGCTAATACTCTCCGTTGTATAAAGGAGGCTATAAGGCCGCTCTAATTAAGAACGTAGGACAACCAAATGTTAGTTGTTAAATACTGCTTCCTATAGAAGGTCTGATTACGGTCTCATTGCATTGCCATGTTGTATGTACACTTATAAACTAAAGGGGGTAGTCATCGCTGAACATCACAAACTGGGATATGATCAATTTAATGAATGTTAGAGTCGTATCTCGTTAAATCGCACCAGGCTTTCGGGCCAATCTCTAAATAAAAAATAATATTTGACGAGACACGATGGAAGCCCAGTGGAAGACTCAGCTGATGACGTCGCACGGCTGTTATTTACACTGGAGCATCCTCGAAATTGGGCAGTTTAAAGAAGTGTGAAGTGACTAATTATTCCATTTCAACGTATAACAAGGCAATTGTGGTGAACCTGTATCAGACTGAGTCTACGGTACGCTTGCTAGTTTTGTATAGTCTTAGTAAAGGGTGTTAGGTCGAGGGTGAGCTATTTATTATAGTGCGCGTCCAGTAATTCTGGAAGCATGTCTCGCTCAATGGCAGGACACTTAGGCACAAAACCGTCCTTGTCTTAGGATTGTGTAAGACATGTTTAAGTTTAGGGAAACATGTATTGTATGGACCGCTGCTAATCCTTCCTAGGAAGCGCATTCGAGGCCCTGCAGTATACGTATACGACGTGCCTGCTTCTGAAAGGCAGTCTCACGTCTCACGTCACTTGGGTGGGAATCTAGACTATTGCCAATGAACTCATTAACGTAATTCAAATAAACGTATTTATCAATGCAAGCGTAGCGATCCTACCAACTCCCTTTCGTTAGGTAAATAATGCACTTTGCAATCCCTTTGTCTAATTAACTTCATACTTCACTATTGTTGTAATTATATAGCCCTTAAGGCTATCAGACAGAAAAGTGTGCTGGGAAGTTTGTTTCATCATTTCTTCTTACCAGCTATTACACTAGGAAATGATGGCGGGATGGGCGCTTTTGGGCTGTCTGTAGGGACAAAGACAAAGACAAAAAGATATTTATTTCAACTGGGCCACCAAGCGGCACTTTTGAATGTCACAATTTAAATTTAAATGGAATACAAGTTGATTCTATCGTGCATTCGGAAAGTAGCTAGTTATGGAGAAGAATGCACAAGAAACTCCATAATATGGGGATATTGATCTAATCAATTACAATTACTTCTTGAGTTAAAACTCTCTGCCATATTAATTACTTTTATTTGTAGTAATGCATGAATATAAATTCGTTATCCGCGACCATTATTCGGTCTTTGATTTAAATACTCTATACATTAGTGTAAAGAGTTCTCACACAAGCTTTAGTTAATTATAACAATTTAGTTTATATCCCTTTAGTTATATTTTATCCTTCTAAACCACTTCCAAGTTATAATTTTATAACAAATTTTCCAACTACAGGCGAAATTCATACATGGTGCGAGCGAGTAAGGACTTTAATATTCTTTGTAAAGAGTTCTCATTTGACCCATTTACCACTAAAACCTATTCGGCACGCACTCGGCTGAATGCTGACTTTTTTAAAAGTGTTTAGTTCTTATTGTTTTTTATTTAATCATATAAATCGTGCTTGTTAGTGATCCTAAGTTTTCTACTACTTTTTCTGTTTCTATCCGTGAGAACCTTTAATTGGCTCTATGTATCCTAAACAATTGTTATCCATCTGTTATAGCTGTTGGTTCTCTTAGTATTAAATAAATAAATAAATAACTGTGAATTCCAAAACAAAACAAAAACATAATTTGGAATTCACTTGTCGGAAGAGAATTGACCAAGCCAGGTGACGAAATTCATTGTGCAGCGCGGAATGGCGCGGCGCTGCACCTCTGTTATCAAAAGAGCCGACTTTAACACCAAATCTAGGACATTTTAGGAAAAACGAAATTTTTATTAGCCTAGGGTCGTTTAGGAACAATCTCAATCATCATCTTCCTGCCCTTATCCCATGTTACTTGGGGTCGGCGCAACGCGTTTTCTTCTTCCATACCATCCTGTCCCCCGTCACTCGTCAGAACTCGTCGGAACAGTCACAATAGGATACACAAAGAAAAAACAAATAGTAGTTAGGGTTGCTGAGATTCGAACCCATGTCACCCGATTAATAGTAGTACTCAACTACATGTACTATTATTTATTCTGTAAAACAACTATGACTAATTTGATAACGTTGAAGAATTTTAGGACTATGTTAGAACAAGCTTGCAGACGCCAGTCACGTGTGGGCGATTATGAACATTGAGGAGTGACTACAATTTTGACCCAAGACTGTAATTTTTATGTTTTTGTTGACATTGCTGACAATGGTGAAGGACAACATCATGAAGAAACCTGGACATACAGATAAAACGAGTCTGGAATTGCCAACCCGCAATGGCCACAATCCCTGTACCTTCACTGTATGCTATGGCTGTTGCAAATTCATTCAACCAATCACAGCAGATAACGCGTGCTTGACAATTTGTCACATTAATTATCCGATAATTTTGAGCTGGGAAACTTATTAATGGTGCATTAAGACAATAAAGATAAACACACAAATATTATAAAGGCAAAAGTTTGAGTGTGTGTTTGTTACTTATTCACACTCAAATGCCTGTACAGATCTGGCTAAATTTGGCACAGAATCACGAATAGCACATACAATATCTTTTATCTGGGGTATATGTTGCCTCAGAATAATTATGGACTTTCGTGGCGACAAAGCCGCTGGCAGAAGTTAGTTTTAAATGATTTCTACAGATAAATGAAAATCGAGCTTTAATGTACCAGTGTGAAGGTAAATGGCAATAAAAATTAAAAACATAATAAACAAGATACAATTTATTTTTCAATTAAAGTCCCTCTGACTCTCTTTTCTGTAGTCTGTGCTGGGGTCTCCGCTTGTCTCTTATTCATCCCTTTCCTTTCCAATTGCTTCTCAATAATCCTTGCATTATTGGCGTAACTGTCAGCCACCTCCCGAGCTTCAATCTCATCTTCCTCTTCATCGATAGTGGAAACAGTGACGGAACTGAACTTGCCCATGTTCTTCGTGTGTTTGGTTACCATAATCTTCTTTGGTTGTGTTAAGGCAACCTGTTTATAGATATCTGTGACTCCGCCTTCACCAGCTGTCTGTACCAAAGCTCCTTTCATTATAAAAACTACATTAGTTTCTTGGTCATGTTTGTAGTAGATAGGTATGGCACATTTCTTACACTTTAGTCTGTACTGTCGCTCGATGCCTTTCTCCCGCTTCAAGTACACTGTTTCGTCAGGATCTGAGGTGATTTTATGAGCGTGTTTCGAGCCGTCAATTACTCGTGCGCCGTCAGTCGGTCGGAGTGGCAATCGATCGATGGTGCAATCCAGGATAAGTGACATTTGGCCGCATAAGCAGTAGTAGATGTGTAGCGGCTTCGTCTCATTGTATTCTTCTTGGTCTTTTGTGTCTGAGCAGACGATACTTCTTGAAACTACTTTGGGCATTGTGTTTGTGCAATCTAGAGATAACGTCTCAATTTGTCTTTTTTGTATATGAACAGTAATTGCTACTGTAATTAATTTCACGCCCACCTAGTGTTATAATGTTTCAACAGAAATACCCCAACAATATTGAAAATTACTAGATAAAAAGATCTTAGTTCACAGACACAACACAACACCAAGCCAAGACCAGCCAGCACCACAACGCAATAATCAGTGTTGCCAGTGGCAGATAGTCAAATGTTACATGACCCGTCTCAAAAAGTTACATTTTCATGAGAAAAGTTACATCCTTATTTTATTACCTTACCTTAATTTATGTGGAAAACGACACATTTTTTTTTCCGACTATTTTGTTGGCGAAACACGTCCGCTATTCGAATTTTTGCACAGGTGGGCCCTCTCCCGCAACTACCACGATTTTATCCGTTGCTTTTAGTTTAGAACTCAGATGAAGAAAGTACCTAGATAAAACAAATTTAAGTTGAATATAGTAGTCTATTTTGTACTCAACACTTTTAATGGAAACAACTCATGTGACAAAAAGAGATAGCGATAGCTTTTTCGACCGCCTTGAAACGCCGCGCGCCACTTGCCGAGAATCGCCATTTTGGTAGTTACACAGCTGGTTAACTCATCTTTCTGCCGATTTCATCAAAAATACTATGTTATTGTGAATAATATTGTGTTTGGAGTGCGGTTTTCGTTTTGCCATGAACAATGGCGTGTACTGTGTCCGGTTGCTCTAATAGAGTTGGTGTTTTGAAATAAAATATTGCAGAAGTCTCTTTTCATCGGTAAGTCAACCCAATCATTACAAATCGATAAAAAGCATTTTAAGCAGGCAGTGTCAATGAAATTAGTTCTACATACATAAATAGAAAGAAAAAACTACCAAAACAATATGTGTTAGTTTCCAATTTAGAAATAAAAAGAAAAACAAAAATGTATGGATACGTTTAGACATATCATGTACTTCATAGGGATGTGCCCCCTTACATGATATATCGATAAAGTAAAAGTATAATCACATACATATTCTAGGGAGTTTATGATACGTATAATGAAATAAAAACAATGTAAGTAGTCAGATTTTAGAAAATCAATCTGTTTTATTTATTTTATTAAGGGCAACCAACAAAGCATACACCAAAAAATACATGTTAAAGTACTCATATTTTTACATTGTCTATACAATGTACACTATTGTAGCTTTAATTAAAGGCTGCCACAAATTTTTCGTAATGATTAGGACATGCGGAACCTAGTGATTGGACGCTGCTTTGGTCTCAGTAATTATGGATTGCAGAATATTATGGCAGGCCAAAAGAAGAAATTTACCAAATATCCTATATTTTCCCAAAACAATATTGTATTATTTTTCAATTTAATATATGCTTTTTTTGTTTATAGGTTTCCTGCTGATATTGAATTAAGAAATAGATGGATAAAAACAGTGAGAAAAGACGATAATTGGTGGCCTACACAGTATACGAGGATATATTCTGAACATTACGAAGAATCTTGTATTCGTAAAGGATATGAACGTAGAGTATTACATTCGCACGCAGTGCCAACAATATTTCCAAAACAGCCAGCATCTTGCCAACCAGTAAGTATATAAATAACTCAACATCTTTAAAAATTATGACATATTGATTTTAGGATTTTTCTATCTTGTAAGTTAAAGGAAAGGCTAAAATTATATGGCATCTTCAAAACCTAACCTGCATTCCAATTATTATTTTTTCAGAAAACACCATTAAAGAGGAAGCTGCTAGCTAAGTACAGTCGGGTCATAAATCAAGTTAGGAAACCTTATTGTTCTCAGAAAATTATCATGGCAGTGTTTGAAATATGCGCCAGATCAGAAATTTTTCCCTAACTGATGAGTCATTGTTACGACAATTGTGTACTTAATAATCATTTACATTTAATTATCAAAGCAGTTGTAGAATTTTATCTCAAAATTCGTTATCATCATGAATGCAAAAAAGCTTCTGCACCGCACGGTAAAATTGAAAGAAATTATTGTAAAAAACTTGTTCTATTTATGGGCCAATAAAATTGTGATTAAAATATGGTTGTGGTTTAAATTGTAGACAATAGAATTATTGTGAGAAATTAAACGACTAAATCTATAGGTTTTATTTTTATTTAATTACGAAGTATCATTATTTAATTAGGTACCTCGTTTTATACAAACAAATCTTTTTAACAAACAAATTAAACGGTCTTAGCAAAACACTACAAAGCGCAAAATAACTTTCATTTCCGAAGTCAGTGTCTTTGTTACAGTTAATTGTTTTTCATTTTTCGACACAGACTACTTTGGAAGTCAGTTATTTTTTTTTGCTAAAAAACGTTACTTTTTAGTTATATAAAACACATTTTATAAGGAAATAAATAACCATCTGCCTATAATATAATATTGTTTAGTTTATTACACACAAACACAAGAGACTGTACGAGACATACAAAAAATAAAGTTATCATAAAGACGGTCAAAAACTCATAAAGAGTGTGGTCAACTCATGAATCAAGTGATACCTCTATAGAAATTTTGATATTACCAGTCATATTATAATGGAATAAATTACAGTACATAGCACTCACTCAGTGATTTGTTTATCGATAACCACACAAAAAATACTTACACATCACTATGCAGTTATATATCAATAGGTAGAATTGTATAGTTAAACTGGTGACATTCTATAATTTTTGACCCACTATAGACAATATATCTCTCTCTTTCAAGCAGATGACATAATGCTTTTGTAAAAGCGAGAAGGAACGTGTTCGTAAGTTTCGGTTAAATGTCCTCCATCTAGGTACTTTCTTCATCTGAGGTTTAGAACATTCCAATGACAACGAGAAACAACTATGTAGGTACTCATTTGGTCACATTAGCGAAAAAATCGATAAACAAAATCAAATCTAGTTTACGCCTATAGGTACTCAACCTACTCTAGTTCTTGTAAACGAAACCAAAGTTACTTAACAATGAGTAATAAATAGCGACATGAACATTTTGAAGCTATGTGCAGTGCATGGCACACTTATATTATGCTGTTTGACTTGATAATCTTGATATTTATTTGAAGATTGATACAAAAATAAACTGATTTCAGTTGCAAATACGACTTTGTTGTTGATTTACTGATTACCTAAATAATTACTTATTAAATTAAAACTACAATAAAGGTGAATGGCAGATTTTGTACCGCATACTTTTTCTGTTGTTCGGTTATAGAATTTGTACCACTTATTATGTCAACTAAGCCATTTATTTGCATGTAAGTTTACTATTTTTTTTAAATTCTTCTAAAAATATCTTCGGATTAATTAATAACATCTATCTAAACATTTTAATATATAAACGTTATAAAATCGTACGCTAAACGCAGTTATGTTATTAGAAATTGCCTTACGTAAAATAAACACAGATATTGAATTGATAATTAATTACTTAGAAATAGAAATAACATTAAATACAATCAAACTCATCATTATCAAACTGTTGCAGTTGGCTGCTGGGTATAGGTATCTCCTTATGCCATGAGTAGGTACGATCCGCACCTCAATTTACCTACTTAATGGTAAGTAAAACACTACAAAGATAGCAACAAATAATTTACATAACACATAATGCAACATTTACCTATATGTAACAATCTACATTGGTACACTAGTACATAACCTTAAAAAATAAAACTGGTTATAACATTTACGTCCCAAGTTTAAAAAGTCTAAGAATTTAAAAAGGGATTATCTATCATATTAACTACCAAATAAAACAAAAAATATCCCAAAACACGAAATTTCTATTAGCGATACGAAACTCCCATACAAGCCTGCCGTTCTCCTTTATTATTAGCTAACCAAGTATTGTTAGCACAAACAAGTCGAAAACAAGTCAATCACTACATTATTGACGAAATAAATTTAATAAATAAAATTCCATCACAGATCACTATTATATAATATATATTATTATTATTTATTTAATCTTCTTTGGGGATAATAAAACTTTAGTAAACAAAACACGACGCTCACTCGCTCGCCGGAGTAAATGGGATGGAAGATTTAAAAATACACGTGAGTGACTGAGTGACTAAAGTTAGGTCTCAGGTGCGACAACACGACGAACAAAAACTTTCTTAGATGCGTTCCGTTTCACGATTATTTTTTGTTTGCGAGATAATATTTCAATATTTTTATCAAGTCCAAAAAGTTACATTTTGAGTCGTGTTACATGGAGGTTACATGAGAAGGCCAAAAGTTACGTAAAATGTAACAAAAGTTACGTTCTGGCAACGCTGGCAATAATATTTGACAAATTGTCAATGTCAAGTCAAATGTGTCAATCAATTTTTTTTTCCTTCACCCTACTCGGGCAGGCTAAGGTCTTGGACCACACCGCCTCGTCTTCAGTGATGTGTCAATCAATTTCAGATTTTGTTTGACATTCATTCATAAAGCTTAGACATTGTTTTTTCTGATTAATGAAAGCATATTCTCGTGATTTGCACTACCTACTGTTAAAATGATAATAAATAAATTAATTAATTTATTTTCAGTAACTTTAAAACTTCTACAATTTAACTTACAAAGAAGTTGTTGAAAATATTGGTCTTCTCATTAAAATAAAGCAAAATTACGTCAAATTCCATAAATAATGCTGATGCACAGAGGAATCGCAGTCAGCACAGTATTTCGGGGAAATTAATTATTTCATGCAAATGTACCAGATCCTTTAAAAATCAATTAATGTTTATGGTTTACAATACGTTGATTATGTTGGTAAAACCTGCTGTCAACTTCACGCTACTGCCTGCGATTGTCTTTTATTCCACAGAATTGTGTTTCATTGCACATGTTCATCGATTTCTGTCGAATTTAGAGAGAGTATTGTGAATTGAACGGCAAAATGGGTGCTATATCCAGCAGATACCGTGTTTACAACTCGGGACTTACAAACATCGACATAAAACCCGAAGAGAGTGACACCCAACGTGAAAATCCCGGAACGTTAGATGAGATACATAAAAAGACCAAAGGTACATTTTACACACATTTTAACTGTTTTAGCGGTTATCAGAAGTGATTAAAATGATAATTGGATTCTTAAAAACATTATGAGGTTACCCGTTCAGTCAGAAAACGGCGGCAAACTTAGCTTTATACCGACTTAAAAGTTGGGTTATCTTGTGATGTAATAATAGATAAATTACAAGAATAGTAGCGATTTATGCGTCTAGGCGCCTTCATATATGTGTGCCGTGTATTGAAATGGTTATAAATTGGATGTATTCATACAGATTGGCACACAACTAGCTCTTAGATTGGACTGGCACAGAAGTCTACCTCTACCCTATTTGTATTCTGATAACAATGATATCAACCTCGGTCGTCCAACTGTTCTAATTTCGAATTTATTACACATTGCGAGTGAGGAAAAGAATACAGAACAGAATGCAGAATGTAATTTAATTTCATGAGAGGAATTTAGTAATTAATTGCAATTAAAATTGCAAAAATAATGAGATGTGGATCAGCAAATTTCTACCACACCCTAGTAACAATACAATATTATGTTGTGATATTTAAGATGTGTATAGTCTGAACTGGGTCTTAGGTTAGGTTAAAATGCGCTGGTTTCCGCAACTCCACGACCAAGCGCATATTTTGTGAACTGGGTCTTGCTCTCATATTAAAGTGGTAGTTTTAAGGATGATCATTCTTCTCAAAATTTTGTTGTTTAATAAATTGAATTGAATTAATTGTGACCTGCAGATTATTATGACTAAATAGGACTGTCTTTCTATTGGTTTCACACTCATACTTACCAAGAATCAGCATAATGCCGGTTTTTAGTGAATATGTTTACTTTAGGCTGGCTTTAGTGTATCTCATCAACCACGTTGTTGCTTGGCAATAATGGTTTTATTTCTTTTTTTCAACTTAGAAAAAAAGAAATAAAAAAAGTAATACATATTTTTGAAAAACAAAAACAATATGCATGTCATGATTCTAAAGTAAATTACAAGAATAGATCATATCAATCATAAATTACAAGAATAAAACATCAACACATGATGGGATTTGAACTTACTTGTGATGCAAACCTTGATCTACTTGAAGTTCAATGTAAATAACACAAGTTGTTCTTTATGAGTAGTAAGTTACTGACAATGAAATATACTGTCGGATATTAATAATAGGCCTATGTCTAGCTGTGGATGTGTCTTGGCTAAAAAAAATTATACTGTAAATAGTATTGTTAAAGAATATTTTTTTTTAAAGGAATCCTATTCTAGTCACTCAACCTGTGCCAAGGTCCAGCATTAGTGCATAGATACACATAAAATGTCTAATATATATATACTACTGGCAACGGCAAGTCACTATGGTAGCTTTAACAGCTAAATAAAAATTGCCATATTTCTAATAACAAGAGAAGAAAACTATGATAACTATCACAAAATTGTGTTGTCCTTACAGACACTACATTATACATCTACCGCAAAGTAGAAAGTTCTACGGATCACCTCAGAGCGCTGCCATCACTACTTAACATTGGCAGAAATAGTCAATGTCAGCTCAGTTGCTAAAGAGGAAAAAAAAAACCTTTGATGGGCCTCTATAAAAGCTAAATATTAACAAAACTAACTTGTATTTCAGATGTGATGCCAGTCAACTTTGAAGGAGGCAAGCTGATGGTGAATAGGGGGCTCTCCAACCATTTCCAGGTATTCAATTCCTCTAACTAGGACACTAGACTCTAATTTATAAAATGCAATGCACTTGTGGTTCCCATGGTATTACAGATGTCCATAGGTTTTGCTGGTGATCACTTACTATCAGGTGGACTGCCTGCTTGTTTACCACTGTATGGCATAAAATGAGAAAAAATCAAAGGGTGTAAGTTACTAAAATGGACTCTTTGCTTTTGGGTAAAGGTGCATTTTTCTTCTTAAAATTAAACAATGAGTGGATTACTGTTGATCTCATCTAGTTTCCTAACATCTATAAAGATTACTGGATATTTTGTAAGTTTAGAACATGACACTATGATAAATTTAATATATAAAAATAAACATAACTTCCTGACCTAAGTCTTTGAACGGTTAAGCAGGGGTACACATTAATAGTGTACTTGCCTTTTGGCAGTTAGGGCCCATGTAACAATGCGCACAACCGCACAATTCCAACATTTGGGCAGCTACTGAGAAATTTCATATGGTTAAACCCAATAAGTGACAGTGGGCAGGTCTATGTTCAGCAGTGGATGTCTCTCGGCTAAAATTATGATAATGATGAAACCCAATATCACTGCCCAACCTGAAAACTTAACCAGTCAGCAAATAACAAGAAATCTTTATTTCAGATGTCCCACACCCTAACCATGAGCTCAGCGCAGAACGGCTACAAGTTAGGAGCAACGTACATCGGTACCAAGCAGATCTCCCCAACAGAAGCATTCCCCGTCATCTTGGGTGATGTGGATCCCTCAGGAAACGTTAACTTTAGTTTAATTCATCAACTTACTCCGGAGATTAGGTTGAAGGGTGCTGCACAGGTAAATCAAATTTATTTCTCATATGTTTTGCTCTTGGATGTCTACGACAATCCCTAGATTGTTTTGGATATATTTTTAAGCGTTTGCTGTATTGTTTATTCCAATATTATTATAGCCAATAGAATTCAATAAAGATAAGCTAAGTAAGAACTCAGCTCATAAATATGAATTGTATCACTTGAGCATTTCACAAGCAGACGAAATGTTTGCTAAATCATGTCCCCCAGTCCTATGGGGGTTGAGAATATTCCTTGCTGTCTTAATATGAATACTAGTTTTAAAATAAATATTTAAGTGGGGCCGGGGTGGTTTTGCCGAATTTTGCGGTAATGGTGCAGAACCCTTCGTGCGCGAGTCCGACTCGTACTTAGCCGGTTTTTTTCTCTATCTGTTCTTTTTACATCACATTGTTATGTTAAAGGTGCAAGAATGCAAGCTGACAGCCACCCAAGGCACCCTGGAGTACAAGGGCTCTGACTACACGCTTGCGATGGCTGTGGGCAAGCCGGACTTCAACGAGAAGTCGGCAGTCTTTGTTGGACACTACTTACAGGTAAAATTGTCACTACCTTTTAAAACAACATGTTATGTTGATAGGTTTGGATAAATCTTAGGATAGAAAGGTCAAAATAATCTAATTTCCTATTCTCTTTGAAGACTGCTTATTCACCATTAATTTTGTTTTTTATTGCTGACATTTTTAGGACAAACCTATTTTTATCCTAGTAAGCGGTTTTTTTATTGTAATATTTGTAATCAATTGATCCCGTTTAGCCATGACTCTTATTTACATTATTTATTTTATTAAGTAATTAAATACTTCAGCTTCAGTGATCTACACTAATATTATGAAGAAGAATTATTTGATTGTTCGTTATGGATAATCTTAAAAACTCCTAAACCGATTTTAAAACTTCTTTCACCACACAAAGGCTATTTTCTTATCCCGAAAAGGGGTCCTGTGAGCCATGGGAGGGAAGCCGCAAGGAAAAGCTAGTTAGAAATAAAACATATAAAAGCCCAGCTAACATACAAAGGTCTCATGAAGTTTAAAATCGTAAAGTTACGATTAGGTGATGGAAACCACACTATCTACATGTGTTCGAGTAGTGCTCCTTCATTCTCTGTATAAGACTGCGCCTTTCCCTTCAATGGTTCATCAAAAGCATGTTAATTGTACGCCTCATCTCTCTGCGGTTGTTTCGGATTGTCTTCCCTTCGGTCTATAGTAAAGAGTGAGAGAACAGACAGTGCACCTGTGTTTGCGGGCCGTACCCTGACCAAAACACCGCCGTGAGCATTCCTAGTGCCCTAGCGGCACACTGGTGACGCATGAGTTACGAATTTTAGAATAAAATCGAATCTTGGTCTTTTGAAAAAAAAATCTTACAAATTTCGTTATTTAATTGTTATAAAGTGCCATTAGTGCTAGTACAAACATTCACATTTACATAACATCAACAAAACAACATTAACATTCTTGTTATAAATGTATTTTAAGGTGTATAAAGCATATAATAAATAAATAATAAACATTATTTAATGAACAATTTACGAGGAGATGCATGCTATCAGTCATTATTTCTCATTTTTATGGTTTTGTTGGATGAGATTAGTGAAAGATATACTTCATTAAAAAAAAATGTAATCTACCATTTTGGAATCAATATTATGTAGAAATTTTATGTATTGTTATTAGTTAATATTTCTTTTTAAATAACGAGTAGATAGCTCTGCACAAAAACGGCGTTTTGCTCGGGGAGGCGCCTTTACTCAAAATGCCTGTAATTTCTGAATTTGCTATAAACTGACCTTAAAAATCCTACTCTAAAATCCTGAACAAGAAAGGGTCAGCCTATGCATCAGTCACGTTAGCACAAAAAGTACAGTCAACAGAACACTATACTTTTTTGAAGACTTTTGCTCATTGCCCAAAAATTTAGTTAAGTCACTTTCTTTTCTGCCCATGGCTATTCTTCAGCATAGTCGAAAATCGGTCCCTGGAGGATTATTATTATTAAATCTGTATTTACAAAAAAAAAACACTGAGTTTACAGATTTTTTAATATAATTATGGTGGGGAGAACATTTACATTAAACATTTGGATGCTGCAGAAATCTGTACACAATAGATTAAACTCTGTCTCCTATAACTAGGGTATCATGTATCTTAATCACATGCTATTATTATGTTTATAGTCGGTGACAAAGCGACTGGCTCTGGGTACGGAGCTGGTGTACCAGTCCGGAGCGCGGGTCATGGGCGGAGAGATCGCCATCACTTCGGCGGCCGCTAGATACACCATGGACGGTAAGATCACCTCTATTGTTGACGAAATTGCTGAACCAATCTGATAATTTATAGCTTATAGATAAATTTTACCTTGGAGGCGGACATAGGAGCCGACTTTCACTCAGGCGAAGCCAGTGGCAGAAGCTAGTGTGGCTTTATAACTTCAGGGAGTCCCAAAAGTTTGGCGAGAACTATAACTTCTGCCAGTTTTAGCCTACTTCGAAAAAAATTTGGTTCTAAACATGTGTGCCAAATTTCATAAGTGTATGTATATTTGTCCACACATTTCTGCGAAAGTTCTTATCGGATCGTGATCATTATTTTTGTGTTAGATTGAGTATCTCTCAATTTAAGGAATAGTGCAAGTTTTATCAAAATCGTTACAGTAGTTTTCAAGATTGGAGCATACAACCGGACTCCTTAGTGACAAACAGCATGCACGTGTAAATTGAGTTATTATGGGTATTTTGTCAATCCTAGGTACCGTACTATAGAAATTGTTCATTGTTAGTGATGGTGTACTGAAACTAAATAGAGAGAAATAAAAAGTTTTCACAAAAAAAAACAAGTACAAAAGCAAAACCCTAAAAAAGTTTTTAGGACATATGATTGGTTCGTAGTCACCACATGTTTTATAGAAAACTAGCTGATCCCCGTGGCTTCGCTCCCGTGGGCCACCCCACAGGACCCGTTTTCGGGATTAAAAAGTCGCCTATGTCACTCAGAATAATTTAGCTTTTTATTGGTGAAAGAATTTTTAAAATCGGTCCAGTAGTTTCGGAGCCTATTCGGTACAAACAAACAAACAAACAAATCTTTCCTGTTTATAATGGTATAGATAAAGACAGACGTGGCTAAAAAAAATTAACTACAGTTGAAACTTGATGGTGGAGCATCAATTGATTCTATATCTTAGTTAGCTTTATTGCATTTTTAGGCTCTTTAATTATAGTGTCGGAGTTTAGGGGCACGGCTACCACGCAGCCAAGGGAAAAAATCCCTCTTGGCTCTCAAAATACAGTGCTATGTGGTGAATCCTGGGTGATACATTAAACCCTGATGCGAAATTATCCGTCTGCAGCATCTTCAGCATCTTCCATCATCCCATACGGACGAATAGATTTTGATTTAGTTTTTTTTTTCGGTTTCCAGACTCGGAAGTATCAGCGACCCTGAGCACAGCTAACTTCCATCTGTGCTATTTCAAGCAGTGCAGTGAACAATTACAGGTAAATGATCTTTGTCTCCACAATTTACATAATAGACTGCTATTGTAAACGACCTTCAATAATTTACTCATATTAACTTTGATTATATACTACATACATACATACATACTCACGCCTTTTCCCATGGGGATAGGCAGAAACTACAGACCGCCACCTGCTACGATCCTTACATACTTCTTTTGCTTCACACACATGATTATGTACTATAAATAACAAAGGCCACGTCATATGCAACTTTAACAAGAGTGAATTGAATAGGTAACTTTTAGGCAAGCGTGATTCACTGTCGACCACATCATCACTTACCATCAGGTGCGATAGTGGTCAAATGTGGTCCTATAGACCAGGGTTGCCCAATATTTAGGGGAAAAAAAAAACTTCCCTTTGACCTATGAAATTCAAATTTGGTGATAATGTTTATTATTACGTATGTTCTACTAACAAATGCCAATGTATTGATAAAGCAGATTTTTTCTTTAAATTTCCCGCATTTTTACAATTACAACCAATTTGATTTTGCGGTTAGGTACGGAATCTTAAATATACGAAGTCCGACACGCGGTTGGGCGGATTTTTTTGTATGTGCAACGTTGGCTTTTTGATGTTTGAGGAGCTCGTGGCTAATAATTTAGCCACGAGTTCCACAAAAGTCAAAAAGCAAACAAACAGCCGCACTGGTCGATCTTTAAGGTTAAGCAACGCTTGCCGAGGTTGGTCCGTGGATGGGTGACCATTTCAACATACCGAGTTGCCTCCGTGCCTCGGAAAGCTCGTTAAGCCGTTGGTCCCGGCTGTCATTGGAAGATCTTTGACAGTCGGTACGAGTAGTCAGAAGCTTGAGATCTGACACCAGTCTTGCCAAGGGGTACCGTGTTACCCAGTTACTGGGTTGTGTGTGGAGGTCAGATAGGCAGTCACTCCATGTAAAACACTGGTACTCAGCTGAATCCGGTTAGACTGGAAGCCGACCCCAACATAGTTTGGAAAAGGCTGGGCAGGTTGATTGAACATTGACTTCATCAAAAAATAATGTTTTAATAATTTTCAGGTGGTAGCAGAAATGGACACCTCGTTCCGAGGGATGGAATCTGTAGGCACTGTCGGTTACCAGGTCAACATACCCAAGGCAGATCTTATCTTTAGAGGTGAGTTATTAAACATTCTCTAAAAAGAAAGCCAGAATTATTCAGAAACTTCTATGATAAGCCACATAGGGCTTTGCATGTCAATAGAACAATGAACCCACATTGTGTGTCTGTGGCATCTTAGCTTCTAACCGGATGCATTGAATTTAGTTCTTTTTTGTTTGAAAGGTGACTTCATCGAAAGTGTTCTCAGCTATGTAATTACGAAAATTGGTTCAGCTGTTCAATAAAGAGGCATTTTACACTTTGAATCGGGGTCAATGGCTGCTGATGGTCATATTTGCCATTGATAATGGAGTAAGCCCTAGTAGTCGTCTTTTTGAATTTTTTTTTGCTAAGTCCCCTCATAACTGTTTTCAGGAATGGTAGATTCAAATTGGAACATCGGCGCGGTCCTTGAGAAGAAATTGCAGCCTCTACCGTTCACATTCGCACTCTCTGGCATGGCGAACCAGGCTAAACAGCAGTTCAAATTTGGCTGCGGTCTCATCATCGGGTAATCACCTTGTCACCAGGTGATAGTGATGATGACTGAGTGATTGTCAAGCTAGTGATCAGTGTACACCCATGTCTATATGTGATTAGTGAATTTGATGCGGTTTCAAGTGATTTAGTTCTTCAGTGGTTGTTGATTTCTTGAAGATTGTTTCTCATCACTCAGTGTGAATGCTGCAGATTACAGAATTAAAATAATGGGATGAAGATTATTGGGATAAGATGATTCCGCTACATTCTGTATATATGTAGCGGAAAAAATAGACAAGTATTTTTTTTACGCTACACCTGTTTATGGTATGTTTTAAAAATAATAATATTTGTGTGTAAATTTTGTTTAGAGATTTAATGCTCTTGGTGTTTTAAAAATTGCTGGACAGTTATTACTATATAATATATTTAATTGGTTTAAACTAATATGTATTAGGAACAAAATATCTAATTTAGCCCTAGCATAGGTCAAGTTTTCTTGCATGTAAGTCATGTAATCACATTTACTAGCCTAATATTGTATTCTATGAATATGCTCTTCATGCCTGCTGTTACAGAAATGTACTACTTACCAATAAGTCCATACAGTTGGTCCCTTTTGGAGTATTTAGGTATTTGACATTTATGAAAAGAAAACCAGCATTATTGCTCGGTCTCGTACATGAGCCCCAACATTATGCTGAACGATCGACGGCCTTAATATGTGAATGTGACGCATATTTTACCTATTTTTCGTATCATGTGTCATATCTGGAGCAAAAACACTTTCTTTCTGTAAAAATATCAACGGGATCAAGCCAAAATTCCAACTGACATAATAGATCTACCATAAAGTGCAAGGTTCGACTACCCATTTCGCTATAACGTGCTGTCGTCGCTACATGACACTGGCTGAATATTTGCTATTGGCTCAGTTGCCAAAGAAGGAAAAAGAAGACGATTTGAAAGTATGCAAAATAGGGTATAAAGTTCCACAACCTCAATTGACAAGTGAGGATCCTCTGACCAGACTGGTGTTGCGTCTAGTCTGGGCAACTCCATCGGTTGTTGTCCGACTATTGTATGTGTTCAAATCACACCAAACACTTTGCTCACATGATGCAGGATTTTGTATGTCAGGTCATTTCGTATGTATATATGCTGCCACAAAGATATTGCAAATGGAAGCCACGCGAATTTTCTGTAAAACATTTAAGGTTACCTAATGTGTTAATGTCCATTTGCATATATTTTTCAGTGTGTCAGCTTAAAAAGATATTTCATAACCATATCCTTAAAGATGACTGCTGTATGGAGTTATATCGCACTTAAAAATATTAAACGCTGAATATTAAGTATTTATTATTATATAAATGTGATGTTGCACCTATCTGTAAAATATACTTTTACTTAGAATATGTTACTTTGTTCACTAGCTTGATTTTGTCAATGTAATTATAATTTAGTCTAATATTGACTTGATTGGTGTTATAGATCTATTTTTTGGACTACCATCACCAAAAAAATATGAAATGTTCAATTTTTGGGGTATTTTGAACTTTGTGGATTTATATTTTTTTTACATTTTGTCATCGGGTTGTGTTATTGTGTTTTCCATCGGGAATTTCTCAGTAGCGGTCCGTAGTCTGTATTCATTGTGCCCCGTTGATGGCAATAGGCATGAAACCCATCGGGGTTACTGGTTTAATGTTATGTTGCTATCTTGTAGTTACAGCGCAACAAGCAGACTCCGTAACTCCAGTTAATCAAAATAAAGACTTGTAATTTGTTGTGAGACCTGAGAGTCCTCGAAATATAATTTAAAACTGTGATGTTTTTGCTCATAAATCCATTTCTCCGCAAATACAGGCTGAAATAATTTTAAGTACATACATATGGCAGTCCAAAATATAGAACTTATGAATAATATGATAGACGATTCCTAAATAATTTAATCACAAGAAATGTGTGAATGTTATGAGCCCGAAAACATCTTGTAGGTATATGTATTGATAATTTTTCTTTGTACGTTTACGTATATACTTATTTTTAATTGTTATTTTAACGCTATACTGTTTTGCTGACCACCAGAAACGCATTTATGACATAATTATGAACTCACTCTAGGGTGTCTGACTTCTATAAATACCTGGGATTGAACCAGGTTAAAATTTTTCAACGTAATTTGCTATGGGTTTTTTTAATATATTGTAAATTTATAATATCGGTCTAACTGATACTATTACTGAACTGATACGCAATTAAGGCGTTATGCAAGTCAAATTGTAACCAAAGACGTGCCATTGATTTTACCTATTTTTACAAGAGTTTGTATCGTATCAAATTATGTTGCACTATTTTTTAAAGCATTTAATCATGCGCCAGTCATAACATTATTCCAAACTCAAGCATTTATTTCAATAAAATTAAAATGGTTACTTTTTAACTGTTAAGTATAAAATCAAACAGTAAACACTTTATGCCTGTTTCAAAACGTAGAACAGCATCTTAGAGTGAGTTGCTAACTCTGGTACCCCAAACCGTTTGTCGTCCCCTCATGTACCATCACCCCAACAATTCTCGGGGTACTTGGCACAGCTTCATGTCCAATATTCGCTGCCATCGCTTCGGCGTTCCCGAGGGCGCATAAGTGCGACAAATTCGTCATTAATTGTATTTATTATAAAATAATCCTTTTTTTAAACTCTTCCATACTAACTGTGACCAAATATTCTACTTAATCATGATCTGAATGATCTAAAACTGTATCGAGACGATTTTGTCGGATTTGCGCACCCTCCTAAGTATGAGTGTAGATAAGTTATGGCATACTGTACAATGTACATAGCGCCTGTTGTTAAAATGTTTATTTTTAATATAGTTACTTATGTTAATAAATCAATTTGCTGTTTTATTTCAATTAGACAGTATTTTTCGTTTCCTCTATGTAAAAGTAACCGTACAGTCAGCATTAAGAGCGGACTCTAGTCAACAGGAATTTGAAAAATAGGTATTTGAAGAAACTATTGCCGTCGCGTGCTGCGCCCGACCAAGCGAGCTATCAATGTGTGAACGAGTAGTGTATTTCTGTGCGTAAGAACACGCCGCGGCGGCCGACAGATTTCGGTGCGCGCGCCCTCGCCCCGAGTACCGACCGACTCGCTTTTCACTTTACGAAAAAATCTAAAGAGACGGTGAATTTTGGAGAAATGTCGAACCAAATTTTTTTTAATGCCTTCCGCCAGAAATAATTCCACATACCGGTCGTATACCAAAAAAATTACCTGTAAGTGAAAGGATTGAAATTAAGGCAGAATAAATGCACATTTTTACATGACTGCCCAAAAGAGGAGTGAGATGTTAAACTTTAAACGGCATAACCAATATCAATTTATGTGGTATTTTTAGGAATGTAGTTGATGAAAATTAAACAAAAATAAAATAGGAGAGCCATGGTTCATGTAAAAAAAGGACCATCCAGAACATTTTTCTATCATAGTCTAGGGCTTGCTTAGTACATAAATAAAAATATATAACAGTAGGTACTACCTATTCAATATCCCAATGAAAACTATTAAAAAATGTGTGCGTTTGCAAAAATATCACTAAAACGTATGAAATAAAAAATAAATCAGTTCAAATAAATCAGTTAAAAATCAAATAAGTTCCGTGGAACAGTTTTTACAGGTCTCCCGACTTTTCTGAAAACATTGCTTTTCAGTTGACCCCATTAAACACTAAAATCATTTAGCTTGTTTTTAATTTATTTGTTCAATTTTTTAATTCACATTTTGACAATGCAGGTGTGTTTTTAATTATTTTTTATTGTTTTTATTTAAAATTCTATGTTTTCATTTAAATACCCACAAACCATGGCGTTTGTACCCACAAACGCCATGGTTTGTGGGTATTTATGCCCGAAGTATCTGCTTTATAAGAAATCAAAAATTAGTTTGCATGATACTGGGTATACTCGTAAGACCAACCGAAAGTATGCAAATCAGCAGACAGGACGTAAGGTGAGTGAACGATTTGGTACATCAGAACCATCATTTTGAAAGCCGTATGAAAACAAGCGTTTTGATTGCCTACACGTGGTCCTCGGATGGTGCTAATCAGGTGAAATACTGGTGAAAGGTTTCGACCGAAGGCTTGTGACCACATATCGGGCAAAGACTTACTTCCAAGCGGCCTAGCTGTGTTCCGATTACGATGCCCGGTGCAGCCATTAGAGGAGGCTAGCTGTTCCACTCAAGGCAGGCCGGCCAGACTCGCACTGTTATGGAGAAATCGGGAACTGGTCGCGGACGGCAGCGGGATCCGAGGCACGGTGCGCTCGCCGACCGCAGGTAGTTGGGTGTCCAAGTAGTGTGCCAGCCACACACGAATGGCTGCTCCGCCAATTACTATCGAAAAATCCTGGCATGCGCCATCGTGCTGGTTGGCGACCAGAAGAAGTGCCCGATAGATATTTCCGGGGGAACTCGGGCGTCCCCGCAGTCTCTAGACCAGTCCCCCAATGATGGCGTCCAGTCGGCGTGTGTCTGTGGGTTGCCAGCGTGGAACCTTTCCTCACTTCCTTCTGTCCTACCTTTATTTTCAACCATGGCAAGGAATAGAAGAATAAAAAGCTGTACAGCGGCAGCACTCACTGTCACTTATGGTGCACCTCTGTAACATCAGAGGTCTACATTCAAACCTTGATGCAATCCACCATCACCTAGAGATTGACATACCGCTATTGTTCCTTTCGGAGACGCAGATCGGAAGTCCGTCAGACATGGAGTACCTTTCTTACCCAGAGTTTACCCTGGAGCACAAGTTCAAGCCACGAGCGGGTGTATGCATGTCCGTCGTGACGACATCTGTTATTTGCATCCATTATTGGTCTACTGGCGATCTTCTAGTGTACCGAGTGCTGACTCCTATGCTTTACATCTGGAGTGTGGCCATGGTGGAGCGTTTGAGGTTGTCCTTGGAGTCAGCCTCTAATGGGGCGATGCCAATCTAGCGTGGGGTCAGGCGTGTCTTTTCTCCGCTAAAAAGAGCCAATTTCACCCGGCTCCATCTTTCGGAGGTATAACCGTGCCGATAACAGACCATATTGAGCTTCTTGGCGTAACATTGAAATTGACACTAAATTTTTGACCATATATTGAGGTAAAGCCTCAACATGCTGCTAAAAAGTTGTGGACCCTGCTAAGGTGATACGGTACTTCACGCCAGAACAGCTGCTTAAGTTGTATCATGCTATATATATGTATGTATATATGTTTGTTCCTATATGGCGTTCCAGAGAGCAAACGCGTTGGCCGATTTTGATCACAGACTAATTTTGATGATTCATACGTCAATCGATGCGTCTTAACCCTGCGAGTGTCATAGGCTACATTAAAATTTGACAATAGAAAAATGACGGATTTTGGGTGCCATATTGTGGGGGCCCAATTTTTTTCTTTCTTCCAAACCCGTCGTGTGGGGTGTCAAAATAAAGGGTTTTAAGATGTGATTTCAAAAATATATTATACTGTCGCAAATAATTCAAGTCTACGTACTTCCGGACGCCGCCGCGCATGCCTTCCCTCTCGCTTTAATGACTATGCACTCGAGGCATAAGAGAGGGAGAGCGATAACGCAACCGAAACGCTCGCGCGCCGACCAACTTCCGGTTCCGACGCAACACAGTACACGCAGAGACACGTTTCGAACCGACGCGCGCGCCCGAGCTCCTAACCGCCGCGCGTTTTTTTTTCATCGGTTGTTGTATTAAGAAATAGTTCCTTTATCTGCATTCTTAGTGAACCTTTACCGTAATTATACGACATATACTACTCAAGTGTTTCATTCCGCAATTCCACGTCAATCCAATATGAACACAGTTACGAAATATGGCGTCCCAACTGTAGGCCGAATGCCACAGTTTTTGTGAAAAAAAAACTGCAGTAAAAATACTTTTTAGTGCTCTGACTTAGTGTGTGTGTGTATAACTGTGAACATAATTGTGATCGTGTAACAATGCCGAAGACACGGAGTAGGCAATCCCTCAGTGGTTCGCATGACGATGAACTCAACGACAGCGTCACGCTGTCTCGCGATAACTTTACCGCTTTGTTATCAACGATTCAACAATCGAATGCAGAGATCTGTGAGCGTATGTTAGAGCGCCTGTCGACATTCGCGTCCCCTCTGACCGCTCAGTCACCGGCGCCAGTGCCGAGTGCGGCAGAGAAGACCGGCAATTTCTCACGATGCTCGTCCAGATTCTCCGGAGCGGCGAAGGAAAATGTCGAAGCGTTCATCGATGCCATTGAAGCTTTCAAAGAATGCACGAACATGTGCGATGATGTCGCTATTCGTGGCATGTCTATGCTACTCATTAGCGAAGCAGCAACTTGGTGGCAGAGTATCCGTGCAGAGGTCACATCCTGGAAAGATGCAATACAATACCTACGTGACGCGTACGGCGACCGCCGTCCTGAATACAAAATATATCGGGAGTTATTCAGAGATGAGCAGGGTGAAGACGAACGAACAGATATCTTCGTAGCGAAGAGTCGAGCCCTCCTAACACGCCTACCAGCAAACGACCTGTCTACCAAGGTGCAAATTGATATGATTTATGGCCTATTACACCGGAAAATCCGTAAAAGATTACGACGCGAAGAGGTCAGTAATTTTTCCGAGTTGCTATCGAAATCTAGAAGTATCGAGGATTCCATAAATGAATCGCTAAAGCGAGAATCGCAAAACGCCGCATCCATTGCTTCGCGAACGAAACGTATCGCAACAGAAACGCCTAATCAGCCCGCAATGAAAGACGCGCAAACATCAAACTCCGCTGCAAGCGTGAGACCGGCGAACGGGGCAGTAATCACGGTACGCGACGGTGGCGGCGGCGCTCCGCCGTTCCGCGCGCGCCCGCAGGAATCGCACGCCCGTGCCACCGCCGAAACACCGCGTGATGAACACGCACCCGCTGCAGCAACATCGAGACAGCAACGACCGTTCTGTGTTTACTGTAAACACTACGGACACCAAAGGGACCAGTGCCGTAAGTTGGCGGACAAAGGTGAGTCAGCAACTGATTCTCATAATTCGGTTTCGTGTTACAAGTGCGGATCTAAAAATGTTACTCGTGAAACTTGCAAAAAGTGTAACAACGAATCAAGTTTTTATAGTGTTGATACTACTGTGCAAATTTCAGGGTCAAAGAACTCTCAAAATCTAAAGTCTAAAAATCGTGATTATAGTGCGTGTTCCGAAAATGTATATAATCCCGTAGATTTGAACTATACTACTTCTTCTTCTTGTTTTAATAATGTTGATGCAAATGATAGTTGTGTCGTTCAAGAAAGTCATAACTGGTCTCGTGATAGTTCGAGTGAACCTGCGTACGATCAAGCTGAAATATCTAACAATAATAATAATTGTTATTTTGTACAGAGTAGTTTTTCGGACAAGGATTTTTCGAACGATCACATGACCAGCTGCGAGGTCGACGACCGTTTTTATAATTTTCCAGTTAATAATAATTTTTATTATGATGACGCCCTTAATGTAAAGGAGCGTAAGGGCGAGAATTGTATATTATCTGAAAATAATAATCTTTGTTATGATGACGTCCGCTTTGCAAAGGGACGTAAGGACCATTTTTGTGATGTTTCGGAAAATCAATGCTTTTGTCACGATAACGTTCCCGATGTAAAGTGGCGTAAGGACGATTTTTGTACCTTGGCGGAAAATCGCAAATATTATTGTAGTGACGACCGTAATGCATTAGGACGTAACAAACATTTTTGTAATTTTTTTCAAAATGATTTATTTTATTGTAATGATGTTTCTAATGTGTTAAATGATAATATGGTGTGTAGTAGTGACACATGTGTGAATGCGCGCGCCGGTAGGAGCTCCGACAGGAAAATTTTGCGTCCGATTTTTGATATCGAAATTTTAGGCGCGTCGGGGACCGCGTTAGTTGACACCGGTGCCAAACATTGCATTGCGGGTCATACACTGCACACCCTCCTCTGTCGAAAGGGACACCCTCTTGAACCGGCGCGAAGACGTATTAAGCTTGCCGATGGACACGTTCGCGACATAGACGTCCTCATAACTACTCTTGACGTGCACTTAGAGGAGAAGGTCATTAGGACTCCTTTTCTTATCCTCCCTGAGGCGCGTAATAATGAAACGTTGCTCGGCATGGATTTCTTGTTTGCAGCCGAAGTAGTCATGGACTTTTCCCGGGAATTCTGGTACTTTTCTAATAACAGCCGCGTTCAGTTCTGGATGCGTTTTGAACCCTCCTTATCACCAGAGCTGTCTTGTTCTACTGCTGATGTACTCCGAGACGACGAAGGTACATCGCTGAATCCACCTGACCGGAACCTGCTGGCGCAGATCTTGGTTACCAATACGGACATTTTCCAGCTAGGGGGAGAGCCTACCCCGTTTGCTGAGCACCGTATTGATACAGGTGAGCATCCTCCTACCGCTGTACCTCCGTACCGATTGACCCCTGCCAAAAAGGAACTTATGCGTCAGGAGATTGAAAAGATGCTGAAGGACAACATCATTGAAGAATGTGAGTCTGCATGGTGCTCACCAGCTCTCCTGGTTCCTAAAGCTAACGGCGGCACTCGTTTCTGCGTAGATTACCGACGCCTAAATGCCGTGACCAAAACCGACCATTACCCGATGCCTTTGATCGATGAATTGTTACAGTCGACAAAGAGGGATTGTTATATGAGTACATTGGACCTGCGATCCGGTTACTGGCAGGTCAGTGTAAATGAGCAGGATAGAGATAAAACCGCATTCATTAGCCCATTGGGAACCTTTCGCTTCAAGCGCATGCCCTTTGGTCTCAAAAACGCGCCGGCGACCTTTCAACGATTGATCGACCGGCTGCGCTCCTGTTCATCCCTGGCCAATGTGACAATCCTTGCATATTTGGATGATCTGCTGATCATTTCTGAAGGTTTCCAGCAGCATCTTCAAGATCTCCAGGCTGTATTCAGTCGGCTTCGCGAATTCAAGCTGCGAGTCAACCGGGAGAAGTGTGTTTTTGCCAGGGGGAGTGTCAAGTATCTGGGGCACGTAATTACCCAACAGTGCGTCTTACCCGATCCTGAAAAGGTTCAAGCGATACTAGAGATGAAGGAACCCAGCAACTTGAAACATCTACGGACATTTTTACAAACCTGCTCCTGGTACAGGAAATTTATCCCAAATTTCTCATCTGTAGCAGAACCACTTACAAGGTTAACAAGAAAGCATCAAACCTGGACCTGGGGTTCAGCTCAGATCACGGCTTTTAACGAGTTGAAACAACTACTTACCTCAGCGCCAATCTTAATCCAGGCTGACTTTAATCACCCTTTTGTCCTCCGCACTGATGCGAGCAATTATGCCCTCGGAGCCGTTTTACTCCAGGGGGAGGGCAAGGAAGAAAGACCCATTGAATACGCCAGTCGTCTCCTAAACGCCGCTGAGCGTAACTATTCTACAACAGGACGAGAGGCCTTAGCGGTAGTGTGGGCGGTGGAGCGATTTAGATGTTACCTAGGCGGACATCCTGTGATTATTGCTGATCGATCCCGTCGACCAAGTGCAACGTATGAGGTTGGAGATAAGGTTCTGGTCCGTTCACATGTACTGAGCCAAGGTAGCAAAGGTCTCACTGCTAAATTTGTGCCACAACGGGATGGACCATATGTTATAACGGTGAAGGTTAGTCCAACCACCTATCTTATCTCGCCAATAGGAAACCCTGAGGAATCCTTAGGAAAATATCATGCACAGGATTTGACGCCCTTTGTAGACAGTGGTACCGAAAACGACGTACCACCTAAACCTGTAATTCCCATGCGACGACGCGGACGCCCGAAGCACCAGGGCAATGAGCTAGTCCATGAACGAGGGCGTTCTCCTAGACTAGAGGGGGAGTCTGTCGCAAATAATTCAAGTCTACGTACTTCCGGACGCCGCCGCGCATGCCTTCCCTCTCGCTTTAATGACTATGCACTCGAGGCATAAGAGAGGGAGAGCGATAACGCAACCGAAACGCTCGCGCGCCGACCAACTTCCGGTTCCGACGCAACACAGTACACGCAGAGACACGTTTCGAACCGACGCGCGCGCCCGAGCTCCTAACCGCCGCGCGTTTTTTTTTCATCGGTTGTTGTATTAAGAAATAGTTCCTTTATCTGCATTCTTAGTGAACCTTTACCGTAATTATACGACATATACTACTCAAGTGTTTCATTCCGCAATTCCACGTCAATCCAATATGAACACAGTTACGAAAATACTTATATGTTTAAATGTATCTTATTCGAAAAAAACTAACTAAAAAGTTATAAATAAAAAAAATTAATACAAAAAATCAAAAAGCCCGACTGCTTCAATACCGAAATAAAAAGTCGTAAACAAGAAGAAAATTGCGCTGTGCAGTCGGAGAAAACATATTCGCGAGCTGGCTGACCAATACTATAAATATCCTCCAACTTTGCAGTCGGGTTTTTTTATTTTTATTAACTTCTTTTTTCTGTATACAAATTGGATAAGCGCCGTCTGGGGAGTGAGGAGAAACCTCTTTTTTTATACAAATTGACGTAAGACATTGTTTACGTTTTCACAATCGAGTAGGTCCGTTAAAAAAATCGGAATAAGCCCACTGCACATGTGAAGCTGCGTCGGCGAATGGTGTTGCCGTAGCTGATTATTGGGCCCAAATTACATTAAAAAGTTGTAGGTACCTATTTGCCATCGACACACTAAGAAAACAATACTACACTACATAATAATTTCATACCCATACTTAAATTTACCTAAATTCATTCATTTAACAAATAAGAACATGGTTCTCACATATTTACAAGTAAATTACATAATTCAACAACAATGGAACAGAGGGTGAGTCAATTTCATAACCAAATAAACACATTACCCTCCTTCGGCAGTCGGGTAAAAAAAAAGCAATCAAACAGATTGATTTTGCCCCACTAAAGATTGCTTTATGGAGCAGGACCAGCATGTTTACAAGCATTATTTTCTTTGTTTTGTAATATGCTTGTTTACAAAGTTTTCTAATAGATATCATGAAAGTTTTTCTTTCATCAAGTTTTATATCACAAGACATTTTGAAGTTAACAGCGTATTAATATAATATTTAATTTATCGTCCCGTTCCCTCCGGATCAAAACACGTTACGTGTGCAGCGGTCTTAAGACGGTACCCTGACCAAAAAATCGGCATGCGATATGAGCATTCCTATTGGTCTAGCGGCACTGGCGGCGCATGAATTACAGTAGTGAATACGCCCAGATTTTAGAATAAAATCTTTATAAAATCGAATTTTGGTCTTTTGAAAAAAATAAATCTACAAAAATGTTCGTTATTAAATTGTCTATCCATTAGTGTTAGTACAAAAAATAATTAATGAACACTTTACGAGGAGATGCATAGTATCAATAATTATTTCTCATTTTTATGTTTTTTTGGAAGAAGGTTAGTGAAATATATACAACATTTAAAAAAAAACTAAATCTACCATTTTAGAATCAATATTATGTAGAATTTTAATGTAGTTTTATTAATTGATATTTCTTTTTAACTAACGAGTAGATAGCTCCTAAAAACAGCACAAAAAACGGCATGCGCGGCGTTTTGCTCGGGGTACCGCCTTAAGAGTAGCTATTTCCTTTTCGCTGGCTCTGACGCTGAATTGTACAGACAGCACCAGAGGCCTTAGTGCGAGTTTTTATTCACGCTCAATCGCGTTAACGTAAACGATCTCTTATGTCAAAATGTATACAAAAAAAAACTTAATTCAAAAAATCAAAAAACCCAACTGCTTCAAAAGCGAACTAAAAAGTCGTAAACAAGGACAAAATCATGCTGTGCAGTCGGAGGATACATATTCGCGGGCTGGCTGACCAAAATCTGGTGTATCCTCCGCCTGCACAGCATGATTTTGTCCTTGTTTACGACTTTTTAGTTCGCTTTTGAAGCAGTTGGGTTTTTTGATTTTTTGAATTAAGTTTTTTTATTTATAACTTTTTAGTTAGTTTTTTTTCGAATTAGATACATTTAAACATATATGTGTTATATATTTTTGAAATCACCTCCTAAAACCCTTTATTTTGATACCCCACACGATGGGTATGGAAGAGAAAAAAAATTTGGGCTCCCACAATATGGCACCCAAAATCCGCCATTTTTCTATTGTCCAATTTTAATGTAGCCTATGACTTTTGCAGGTTTAAGACACATCAATTGACGTATGAATCATCAAAATCGGCCAACGCGTTTGGTCTCTGGAATGCCATATCGCTCATTTGGTGCAACAATGGCGTAATTACACTTTTTTTCTAAACAAGTTTTATAGTGTCAAAATGTGCGGAAAGACTATTTACATCGGGAGAAACATCGACAGAATTGAATTTGTGGTGATATGCCGCGAGATGGCGCGAGTGTCGTTGTAGAATTGAGTAAATTGGCGCCATTTCTGTTGCTACAACGTCTGTATAGCCAGTTGCGCGGGGCGCCCCGCTAAGTGTGGTTGTGTTTGGGAGCAACAACGACGTAAAGGTATTTATGACATTTCATCAGATAATTTTTGGTGCAACAATGCCGTAATTGAGCAATTGCGGCGTTGTTGTTCCAAAAATGTGTATGTTCTTGGTAAAACTATGACAGAATTTCGTAATTACGTCAATGCTTGTCAAAGTAAAGTACCTTCTTGGTGAAACAACGGCGGAATTTTGTAAATATGTCATTGTAGCACCAAATGTGATATATTTTGGTAGATCAATGACAATATTGAGTAATTACCTACGTCGTTTTTTCTCCAGATAAAATATTAAACTGTTGGAACAATGTCAGATTGTGTAATTATGTCGTTATTGCTGCAAATAAAGTATGTTCTTTTTTGAAAATTGACGGAATTACGTAACTGTGTCGTCGTTGAACCAATTGTACCTTTAAATGTAAAATTTTTGACGTTCAAAAGTGCCGCTTGATGGCCTAATTGAAATAAAGGATTTTGAGTTTGAGTTACTCCAGTACTTTTTACGTGTATTGTAAATAAGTAGAATTTCAATTAGTGGATTTATGGCTATAAATAGCTAATACCTCTGGAACTAAATTCATTTAAAATTTCAGTTAAGAAAGAATATTATTAATGATGGATAACCGTGCAAGAAGATTGGTGAATTATTGTACAATGGAAGGGAAAGTACCCCCATTTGCAAAACCAAATGCTTCAGAAGTCAGTAAACGATGTAGAGATGGTAAGTATGTAGTATGTAAGTGTATTCTTATTTAATAGTAGACCATACTTTCATTTATGATTTACTACAACAAAAATATTATTTTTTGTTGCAGTTAATGTTAAAGACACTTTTATAGATCATTATAGATCACTTAGTTAAAAGTAAGTAGGTAATTAATAATTAATCTGTGATTATTTGTGCCAATTAAAACTTAAAAATTATTACCTAGATGATTATAAGATGTTAGTATTAAGATGTTTTCCCTTTTAATCTGAATTAAGTTCATGCCTAGTGAACACATTTGGTTGTCTTTTCTTAAGTTTATTTTGTTAAACATTCATAAATAAATGTTTATGTTGATTATATTCAATCATTTAGTTTTATTTTGTCACAAATGCAAAATTTCCTAAAGAATGCGTTATTTTTTAAATTGAATTCTGAAGCAACATTGGCATATATACAGGTACCTTGTCTTATTTTTACCTGTAACCTAGGTTATCTACAATATACAGTGTCGATTTGGACTACAATAGAAACTACACATATTAAACTTGCTTTAAAAACCACTAGAATCGTAATAAGTCTCGCCAAAATGCCATACCTTTAATCTGAATCTTTGATTGCATCTCCTGTAAAATTTCTAAAAGTTTAATTACGCCATTGTTGCACCAAATGAGCGATATAGGAACAAACATACATACATACATACATACTTACATACATACATAGACTGATAAACACATTACCCTCCTTCGGCAGTCGGGTAAAAAGAGAAAAAGAGTTTCAATACAAATTGACGTTTACGTTTCACGAGTGAGCGTGAGTCAAAACTCGCACTAAGGCCTCAGCCTGGTATTACGAGGTGTCAATGACATTATGATTCTGTAGCGAAAAACTTGTGATACTATTCGTCCTGTATAGCTAAATCTCTGTTATTCTAGAACCATGATGGCTTTAGCACGTCAAAGTAAGGCTCCTGTTGGTAGAGGATCCGAGTAAGGAACGACCTTCACCCATCTGTTTAATGGATATTGGACAGACGATGAATCGGTCATGACCAATATCACTAAATATAGGGTCGAGGTCGATGAGCAGAAAATATGTCGACGAATATATCTACCTGGGCCAGTTTGTTTCCTTCCACAATACGCAAGACAAAGAGATCGACCATTGTGTCGAAAATGCCTGGAGGCGCTAGGAGGATGAAGGGCCACCTTTCTGTCTCGCTAAAATATTTTTATCCTGTCTATCCTAACCAATGATGGCTCAGAAGTCCTAACTCAAGGTTTGCCAAAGAGCCAGCGAGCGTAGCATATTCAAAATCAAACTCACCGATAGAATTCGCAACTCCATAATTCGCTCCAAGACAGGCATCGCCGTTTGCGATAAGTCTGCGAGGCTAAAGTGGGATTGGGTGGGTCAGATTGTAGGATGAATCAGAATCGATGGGCCAGGATTATCACATAGTGGGTGCCTGGACACTTTGGACAAGTCTCTAGGCGGGACGGTGACTCCATAGAGCGGCTGGTCGTACAAGGAAAAGTGGAGGGAACAAGATCGCGCGGCAGGTCACCTATGCGCTGGAATGACCAAGTGAAATCCGCAGTATGAGGCCGCATGTCTGACTGCGCCTTGCAGTCCGCTAACAGGGAGAGACCACGACCGCTCTGCCAAGAGCGAAACGACAGAGAAGAAGAAGGGTGCCTGATAAGTAAGGACGTGCGTCATAACCGAGGCAGGCCTAAGAAACGCTGGCGTGACGATTTGGACTCGTTTTTGACGAATTAGCCGGCGATTGCAAAATTCAAATAACTTTGGAAGGCCTTTGCCACGAGTGGGGCAGCACAGGTTAATAAAAAAAAGTATTTAAAAATGAATTCGATAAGGTTTTCTGAAAGGGCTGATATGTTAGGTTCTTTTTTTAACCTCCGATGGAAAAAGAGGGGTGTTATCAAGTTTGACGAGTGTACCTGTGTGTATTTGTGTATCTGTCTGTGGCATCATAGCTCCTAGACGGATGGATCGATTTTGATTTCGTTTTTTAGGGTTCCGTACCCAAAGGGTAAAAACGGGACCCTATTACTAAGACTCCGCGGTCTGTCTGTCTGTCACCAGGCTGTATCTCATGAACCGTGATAGCTAGACAGTTGAAATTTTCACAGATGATGTATTTCTGTTGCCGCTATAACAACAAATACTAAAAACAGAATAAAATTAATATTTAAGGGGGGTTCCCATACAATAAACGTGATTTTTGTGCCGTTTTCTGCGATAATGGTACGGAACCCTTCGTGCGCGAGTCCGACTTGCACTTGGCCGGTTTTTAACAAATACATTGTTCATACATTAAAAAATATCAGTCATATGTAGAAACAATCAATTGTAGAATAGGTCAATCAATTTTAGAATCGGTCATTTGTAGAATCAGTCATTTATAGAATTTTACATTCCAAAAATTAGTCAATTAAAGACTCTGTAGTCATTTTCGAATTAGTCATTCCTAGACTAAACCGAATAAAATATCTTTTTACAAAAAAATACTATCGACTTACAAATAAAAGCACTACAAACATAGTACATTATTCCCACAATGACTACGTGAAAAATAACTTTCTTTTTGGAAGTCGGTGTCTCTTTTTGGAAGGCAACTTGCCTTTAGCTTACTAAAGGCAAGTTGCCTACCTATAATGCCAGAATAGATATACTCGAATACCATGAAACTTGAACATAACCGTGAAATGAGAGTGTACCATGGTGAACTGTACACATCTGCGTACCCCTTCAGAGCGTACTGGCGTAATGTTGTTATGAAATGGTATAATCAATAAACAGACATGCGATTGCAGCAATCCTGAGAGATTTGCCGTAATTTATTGAAGAGTTTTATTGTATATCTCCAAACTTCTTCATCAGATCTTCACCAAATTATTATGGGACCAATTTCGCTATGTTGCTCTTTCAAAAAAAAAAAAGAATTTTCAAAATCGGTCAACAATTGACCAAGAAATCAGTGAACATACACAAAAAAAAAAACATTGAACCTCCTCGTTTTTGGTAAGTCTGTTAAAAACGTAGAAAATTAATGGTTTTTTTTTTCGTATATAATTATAATTTGAGTGTCATGGTGAGTAATCTGTGCATGGTGATGAATGTTAGAATATTTCTAAAGGGATATTAAAAGACAGATATAGTTTAAAAATAACGTAAGTTTATTACATGTAATGAAATAAAAATATAATATTATAAACTTTTATTCTGTTACATGTTTATATGATTCCGTGCTGCGGGCGGATTGCCCGTCATATTTTGGTAATAAATTCAACCTCGATTATAATTATATCCATAAACCAAACAATTGTGACGTGACCGACGCCATCTTGTCAAAGACTAAAAAAAATAAAATGTAATTTTATTGAACTTGTTATCACGTCACCATTGTTAATGTAGCGCAGGTTTTTAAATGCGCCATCTTGTTTTTAAATTTTGGCGCCAAATTTGTTTTTCTTTTTTGTCACGCCGCTTGCTGAAGATTACGAAAATAATCTTTGGGGCATTTAAAAACCCACGTTATGCTCTTCATAAGTATTATAAGCTACACATCGACACCACAGCGACTTTAATCTAACTGTATGATTCATACCGATAAAAGCTGGGTGGACAAATAAAAATTCCAGAAAAATCCTGTCAACCCAACTTTTCGAGAAGTACAACTAAGAAATTTTAACTTGTTATTTCCTTATTACCAAAAATATAATATATTATTATGGCTTGAGTTTTCAAAGATACGATAAATGTCTATCATTAATAATAAATTTTCGTGTTTATTTTAACTCTATTATTATAGCCTAGGGTCTTATGATTAAGACGATCGCAACACTTACAGTTCGCAATGTGTCAAACATTACGGCCCTTGCACACAATGGCCGATGCTGGCGCACTACGGCGTACATACACAAGAAACTATATTTTTATGAAAGTCTTGTTCAACAGAGTAATGGATGTCACATAACAGTCAAAGGCCATTATGTACGAGTACCTTTAGAGATCTGTATTTTGATTTTATCTTCTGCAATGTTCTTTTTGATTCGCGCGTAAGAAACTCATTGATATGTATGCTAATAAATATCAAACGAATTTACGATAGCAAAATATTGCATGTTAAAAAAATGCTTTTTTTCATTAGGTTGGTACAGTCAGCCATATAAAACTCAGACATTCATGCAGAGATACAAAACTAAGCCTGTCTTTCAGAAGTACATTTCGTAAGTCGACTGACTCAATACCATTTGTTGACAAGGCAAGCGCTCAAGCGTGTTTTATAATATTTTCCAATACATTTAAGTAATTCGGTTTTCATTAAAACAAAAAGAACATCACAAAATATTCTAAAACACCAACATTCGGCAGGATCGGCGCTTGTCATCGATTCGAAAAGCCAAAGCACAAGTTATTTGAAAAACTACTTTACATGTTCCAAGACATATTTTATGTTCAGGCTTATTAGTAACTGAACCTCAAAATTATTGCATTAAATTCAAAAATCACAAAGTTCTGACAAAAAAAAAACAGTATTTCATAAGAAAAAAGAGAAAGAGAACACGGGAATTATTTATTTATTTTTATGGTGCATCTATAGTGACATGACATTGCACGAGGTAGTGTCAATGTCACGTCATAAGCATGCTCATGATTTGCAACAACTATAGTATTGTCCTATGCATGCTCATGATTTGCAACGACTATAGTAATATCATAAATATGATTTGCAACGACTGTACTAATTTCGACAATGACTATAATAGTGAAAAATTTCAAATAACTAGTACTCAACGGCCGACAGTACGAACAAAATGCGAATACATTTGGAGCAAGCGAAGACTGCCTTTAATAAACAACAAACTGCTTGTAAACACCGCCACGCCTTTTGTTCGAAAGTCGCTTTGTGTTGAAAAAATACCCTTTTGAAGTGTGTTAAAAAGAGTTTAATTGCGAACTTTCTGTAAAATGGTTATAATTGACAGTTGGAATAGAGACTATTTCACGGATTTACTCAGCTAAGGTGACACAGCGACGCGGTGACAAAAAATTAAGATAGTTGAAAATAGTTATTTATGCTACAAGTGCGGAAGGTAGGTGATTTCCGATGAGTGGCATTTTTATTCACGAGCGAGCGAAGCGAGTGAGTGGATAAATCGACACAAGTCGGAAATCATCTTACGTACGTGTATCATACAACATTTTACTATGCATTGTGCGAGAAAATAAATAAATTAATAAAATGGCGGGCTTTTTCAAGCGCGTTCAGCATATCCACAGATTAACTAATAGTTCCTCGGGCATATCTACTGCGCAAGTGCGAATAGCTGTCACATCGTAACGCAATAAGGCACGAGCAAAATATACGTTCTGCCAAACATATTTAATGAATATTTAAAATTAATTTATTGATCAAAATCAAAATCTAGAGTAATTAAAAACGCCTAAAATAAAGTATAAGTTTTATTTTACCTTTTATATGAATGATAATCTGTACATAACAATTTTTTTAAACTTTTCTCAAATAATAAAAACTATGCGTCGGGCTGACGTTGGGGTTAAAAACTAAAAAAATACAGGAAAGTAAAAAGCACTAGTGAAAAAAAGTGACACTTTCCGCACAGTTTGGCTGCTTGGAAAACCGCTCTTTTCGAGGACATGCATTGTAAAATATTTTTTCTAATATCATTATCCTAGAAAATTGCATTGTCGGTAGGACATTATTATGAGTATTTATTTGATTATTTTGTCGCATCGCTTTGCGCACGACAGAAAACGCAAGCCTCTCCATAAGAGATGGAGCCTGAAAAAGGCATAGATTGTTCTTAAAATGGCCAGAGATTAATCCGCAAAATAGTCTTTAAAATACATTTCCTTTTATATAAATATTATGTGGTCAGTTTTGTCAAATAATGCCCCCTTTTCTAGCAGTGTATAAAAACATCTCACTTACAATTTACCAAGTACATTATTGTTAAATGACAGTGACTAAATGTTGGCAATATTAGCTTAAAATTAAAATATCAAATAAAATCAAAATCTGATTTAAAAAAAGTACCTAACCGGCGGTGTTCATAGCATAAAAAATAATGATTGTGCTAAGAAAAAAAATATAGCAACAAACATAAATCTAAAATCGTCAAACAGCAATTAGACTAAGTACAGTTTTCTTTTATATTTAAATATATATTTCTCAACCTCTTTTGACGAATTGACTTTAAATTTTCCACTCACACGAACGAAGGGAAGAAATGAAATCACAGTTCTGTTACTAACAATTCGCGCCAATTCTTTCAACAGGTAACATTGGCGAGAGCATAGACAATATATTAGGGTTGCCAGCAACGAAAAATATGGGTTGGGTCGAAATTAAACGGCTGTTGAAACTGAGATAGACAGAGCCATAATTACTCATAGAATATAATTATTTTAATATTTGAGACAGGCATTCTTAATTCTTATTAAAATAGTGGAACTTTTAGAGAGACGATAGAACTATGAGCAACAATAATAGAAACAACAATAGAAAGAAGAAGTAATAAAAAAGATATTTTATGTTCGATTATTAAGTGTCTTTATAAAGTTTAGCTGCTCACTGGTATTAAAAAAAATACATTAGAATATTTATTCATAAGGAGTAAAAAGCCGAGACTTTCACCCAACCCAACCGCCATATAAGAGGGAGATCGACATTTCACAATGACACATTGTTTCGAATACAACTAAAATCATATTAATAAAAAAAATTAAATACCTATGAGATATACGTGATGACTTTAGTCCGACGACTCGGGCTCATATTAAGTTGGATTTATACTATGGGACAGATAGGATATTTACAAAATGCTATCTCGCTCACTCACACTGTGTGTTGCCAGTCGATAAAACTCTCCAACTAAAGAGGTTATGTTAATCTATCATACATATTATTATTTTTTCGAAAGTTAATTTTAAGAGTATAGCGTACGTCTTTAAAGTTAAAATCTAATATTTAAATGTTCGTTACATATAAGTGCGGATTGTTACATTAGTAATGTTGCAAGTTTATCCTAATTTTCTTCTTAACTATGTAATCCAGTAGATGTTCAATTCCATACATAATTTTCCATGAAAGTAAAACTTGGTTTATCTATAAAAGTATGGTTATTTTATCAGACCACATTAACCAACCAACTTTCAATCAAGGTTAATAATTCGTAAGTGTTTTTAAATAGCTTGCAACACTAAAAATGCGACAAAAACGCAACAACACTCCTACGCGAGGGACTGACTGACCAAGATTACCCTTTTAAAGACCCTGCTAAAGCTTTTATCAATGGATGGCAATCAAATTGGGACCCTGGTTAGTCAGTCCCCTACTTTCTAGACGCAACTAGGGCTAATATCAACCATATTAGAATAAAACTGATATTAATAACTTCTAAAGCGATAAACCTCTATCTGAACATTGTTCTCTTGTTTTTTTGCCCCATATTACCCCTAGTTACGCCGAACCATCATTTTCCAAGCCTACCCTCTACAATTACAACGATTTCGTGAACACTTTTTCTTCTAACTTTCCCGCTAATCTTAAGCATAGACATATTTAAGAGAAGCCAAACATTCCTAGAAACCTTAACATTTTCCAACACACCGAACGACTAAAAAGTAAATTTTACATTTTTTTATAATTTACGATCGTCATGCATAATATACTTTTTTTATTTATTTTAAATATATAATTTAAAGCGTATTCTGTTCGCCGCCTTGGGAGTATCTGAGCATTCTTTTTTTTTACTTCTAAATTGGCAAAAGTTCGTGGTCCATTGAAATAGATATTTTTACTTTATTTTTCGTTTGAACAGTGGCAGCGAACCTCTGTATGAGTACAGATAACTGGCTTTGGTTGGTATTAAGTCTTGTCTGTGGTCGAATGTAGACATGGGTTTATCGAGTGATCGGAAATTAAACTTGCTTGGATCAGCCAACATAACAACAAGATTATTGCACCAATAGCAACAAAGTTTCGACCATTGCGTCGAAGGCTATTGGTTAATAAACGTATTTTCGGGCCAATCACGTGACTTCGCTGTCACAACAAGATATACAATAATTCGCAGGACCTACTTGCATCGCCTCAGTACATTTATTAAGACTACATCTTCAATGAAAATAATCTAATAATATAATATTATTCTTGTTTAATTCCACATTTAAAGTTGGATCTTCAGTACTAAGAGACAAAATACTAATTAAGTATTTAAATATCTTAATCGTAGCAAAGATGCTGAAGTGTATTGGGTTGAATTGTAGCCGGTAAAAAATGTAGCAAATGGTAGCCAGACACCGGATTAAATCGATAGACGACAGAATTACTATCGCCTGATTTTTGGAAATAAATTATCAAAATGTCACATTTTAAACGCAAGTCAGTTGATGCAATTAGCTGTTTATTTGCATTTATCCAACCAATCACAGCAGCCAGTGTGTTTGACAACAATTTGTCACATTATTTTTAGGACAATTTTAGATCCAGAAACTGCATTCAATGTAAAGCATTGAAAAGTGAGCTTTATATCTTGTGAGGTACAATTCTAAATGTGTTGATGTTTCTTTGTGCAACGGCCATAACATTGAATTTTAAATATGGTCATACTGAGGGTCATACCCCACAACATTGCCTGACCTGGGGATCGAACTCACGCACAGCATTTATATACTGAATAGCTGTAACAATTTTTTAAATTTGTACCAGTATGACCAATGCGTGGAAAGTAAGTCTTCAAATGCGTTCTTAGTATAAGTTCTATAGATCAATCTCATTTCGAATAGTGAACGCAGTAAAATATAGTGCAAGGCTTATTTAAATATAGCCATATTTAAACACGACAATACATCCAGATGCGAATATCAATTATTATCATAGTGGCAACACTGACAACTGTCAAACACCGTCAACTGTCAAAACAAGTGTTGCCATATTGAAAAAATAATACATTAGACCACAAACAAAACTTTTTTAAACACACAAGGCAGTGACGAGTGAGCAAGTTTTACTTATCTGTGGTAACTTATGTTATAACTCCATGTCTTGCGCTTCGTCATCGCTGAACTCGCTCATGGAGGATTCAGTGTCGCTATTGTTGTTGGCGTTGCCGTTGGAGGGCTTGGAGCCCGAGGAGGCCGGGGTTGCGCCCCCCATGCCGGTGATCGCGTCCTTTTCTAGGAGGGCTTCCTCGGTCGCGAATCTTCGGACGTAATCTGGAAGAGGGAGGATAAGGTTTATGATTTCGGATTAATGGAAAATGGAACAGAGTTCCTTTTCGCACGTTATAGTTATGATTTGTTTGCGAGCTGAGGGACTAACCGAAAAAAGTGTAACAAATATTGTTTTTTTAAGTAAAAGTAAAAGATACAAATAAAAAATCCAAAAACTTGGTTATTTGAATTTTTTACATACATTTTGAGGTTATATTAGAAAAGTGTAAATACAAAAGTTGTAGATCTTTTTATTACCTACAACTTTGCCTTTTTTTTTCTATAGGACTTGTAGTTTTGCCGGCGCAATCGAAATAACCCGTTTTTACCCTTAAAAGCTCACACCCTTCTTCTTCCCGAACTCAGATCACCCGTAAATTATTTATCCTTTCATTTTTGTTATCTTCTCTTCCTTTTCTAATAGGTTTCATCCAACTATTTTTTTTTTGTTTTCAAAAATTATCGACTCTGGTCTACTAAATATGCTTTGTAAATTTTGCGTAACCTAACGTTTAACCTATTTTTTATTCGGCCTTGCCATTTCGGACAACTTCAAAACAGCTTAATATTAATCCAATCAGCTGTTCCCCAGCTGTGGGTAATAAAAGTAACTCGTCATATATACGTAAATCGTTCCATTGAGAGCGCGTCAAAACATGGCGACCGGCCAACTGTTGTAATATACCAGTTGACGCGCGTAGGGCTGTGTCATTGCCAAATGCCAGGATTGCACTGAAATGTTGATTATGGGAGATTCGAACAGTTTTCTTTTGTTGTCGTGTGGCAGACAAGGCCCACGGTTAAGAGTCCCCATTTATGGACATCTGCAACACCAAAGCTTATCGCACGTAATAGTGAGGTTCAAACATCAATTGATGTCTAGCAGACCTAAACAATAGTTATTTATGCTACAAGTGCGGAAGGTAGGTGATTTCCGATGAGTGGCATTTTTATTCACGAGCGAGCGAAGCGAGTGAGTGGATAAATCGACACGAGTCGGAAATCATCTTACGTACGTGTATCATACAACATTTTACTATGCATTGTGCGAGGAAATAAATAAATTAATAAAATGAAATTATAAAATGGCGGGCGTATTCAAGCGCGTTCAGCATATCCACAGATTAACTAATAGTTCCTCGGGCATATCTACTGCGCATGTGCAAATAGCTGTCACATCGTAACGCAATAAGGCACGAGCAAAATATACGTTCTGCCAAACATATTTAATTAATATTTAAAATTAATTTATTGATTAAAATCTAAATCTAGAGCAATTAAAAACGCCTAAAATGAAGTATTAGTTTTATTCTACTTTTTATATGAATGATAATCTGTACATAACTAATTTTTATTTTTTTTCTCAAACAATAAAAACTCTATGCGTCGGGCTGACGTTGGAGTTAAAAATTAAAAAAGTACAGGAAAGTAAAAAGCACTAGTGAAAAAAAGTGACACTTTCCGCACAGTTTGGCTGCTTGGAAAACCGCTCTTTTCGAGGACATGCATTGTAAAACACTTTTCTCTAGCGCTAACGTCAACATGTTTGGCAATCAATGACATTTCCTGCGAAGGAAACGTAAGACCCAGTCTACACGGCTCGTTGCGTCAGCGTTGCGTCGTATTAGCGCTGTCGCTGCGTTACCGCGACGCATACATGACTGAATGCAGCCCCGAGATGAAGCGGGCGGTGTATCTACTGATTGCGACGCGGCGACTCCGGAGCAGCTGCGCTCAGTTGTTTATGCGTTGATAGGGAGGAGATATACGCAAGCTCATTTCGGTTTTTGGTAAAAAAGCTGACTTGGTGGCTTCTCATTCCTTGGTTTTCCCATATTTTTTAAAACAAAATATAGTATTACTAATCTACTATACGAGCTCTAAACAACGATACCCCATTGGATAAAACGGGAAAAAAAATTGCCCTATTCATCTGTATGGGATAAAAAATAAACAAATTATTTTTTGAAATATTTGTTGAAGTCTGTAAGCCCCAATCGTTTGGTTGTAAAGCCCGTGTGACAGACGACGGACAGACGGACACGTGAGTGACAGCAATAGGGTTCCGTTTGGACCCTTCGGGTAAGGAACCCTAACAATGAAATGTAATACAATAACGGGTTGAGAATTATCGGTGATTAAGTTCATTAACGCAAACTTTGGGCAGCCTGTCCAATAATGGACTGATGATGGAGAATGAACATTATCATGCGTTAGTGTTAGGTTAAGTTTCATCATCCCCGCAGATGTTAATGTCGGTAATAAATATTAAAACCCATTAATGTGTACTTGAATAATATTTAGACGTTTTAGACTTATTTATGGCTAACACGTGTCACTCCTTCCGTGGGGTTTTAATAGAAATGAATGAAAGAATAAGTCATTCTACGCACAATTACAGAAAGCTGTACTGTTTGTACTGTCCAGTATATTTTGGTAATACCAAGGTCAAATACACTGAATTTAACGTAATGAAGATGTACCGGATTGTGGGCAGTACACGTGTTATAAGCGTAAACGTACGTGGAGCTTGCTTTTAATACCTTTTCATTCTTTGATAGGTCTTTCTGTTCTGACCAGATGCAATGGATTCATCATCATCATCATCAGCCTTTTTAAATGTTCCCACGGCTGGGACACAGGCCTCCTCTCGTAGGAGTGGGAAATAATCCACCACGCGGGCCCAGTGCGGGTTGGTGGATGTCACATGTCTTTGAATTTTTGGTTCTAGGACATGCCGGTGCTCACGATGCTTTCCTTTACCGTTTTGAGAACAGTGGTGATGAAATAATTTAGACAAAGTAAAGCGCCTCCCTGGGTTCGAACCCACGACCTACAACCCGTAAGTTGAGCCGTAACCACTAGGCCACCACTGCTCTTCATGGAATAGATTACATGAAACTATTTAGTTCTAACGATTCGCTTTAAGTAGTTATCGCGATTCGCTTACGCAGAAAACTTAATCCAATACTCATTCTCCCATCCACATAAGCAGTGGGGTATATTCCCCGGCACGTAACTTAGCAAGAGTCGTTAGATCGCACAAGTCGTTTTTAGGGTTCCGTACCCAAAGGGTAAAAACGGGACCCTATTACTAAGACTCCGCGGTCCGTCTGTCTGTCTGTCTGTCTGTCACCAGGCTGTATCTCATGAACTGTGATAGCTAGACAGTTGTAATTCTTACAGATGATATATTTATGTTGCCGCTATAACAACAAATACTAAAAACAAAATAAAATAAATATTTAAGTGGGGCTCCCATACAACAAACGATAATGCGAATATGATTGATTATAATTAATAATATGAATATAATTTTTTGCGATAATGGTACGGAACCCTTCGTGCGCGAGTCCGACTCGCACTTGGCCGGTTTTTTGGGTCTCTTTGGTTACCAAGCGGGACGCGGGGAACGTTTAACACCGTTCCGAGCGCGCGATTGGTTAGTCAGTTGACACAAGGATCGACTGACCAATCGCGTCGCGGCCACGTTCCGTTAGCGCTAAACGGTGTTTGGTCAGTTCTTACACCCACACCGCCAAAACGAGGTAATATACCCCCACCATAACGACAGGTGAGGCCGGTGACATATTCTTTGGGGGGCTTCTTAAGGAAGATACGCGAGTTTAGAAATTCGCGCTCGCAACACGCCATGTCCAGTGGACGACACAGCGACGGGTTCGCAGTTGCGAGCCACTGTGATGCACGCGCGGCCAGGGAGCCATGCTCCGGCAGCCTAATTGTGTAAGTAAATTCGGCAACGGAAACAATCTGTTTCTTTCCCAAAAACACACACATACACAAAAAAGTTGAATCTTTATGCAACTTTTTTGTGTATGTGTGTTTTTGGGAAAGAAACAGATTGTTTCCGTTGCCGAATTTACTTACACAATTAGGCTGCGGGACCGCTCGCCTCGCCCCCTTACGGCTCCGAGCGTCTCACACCACCAGCAGCCTTATTGCGTAATGAATGCAAACATGCGAGATGAAAGACGCGATGTGGATTTCCGTCTATTTCATTGGTCGATTTTTCATACTCTTTGCCCTTTGCCTCGCCGAATACATTACGCAATAAGGCTGCAGGTGTTGTGACGTAAGTTTTACATTTATTTCTACCGAACCTTGACCTCGAACTCACTTCGCCTTAGCAATTGACTTGGTCTACCTTGGAACGAGAGAGCCTTTGAAGGCTCAGGTGTTAGGGAACATAGATACTGGCAGAGTTGCAGGATTTGCCTCTAACTTTGGTCCAGCAGTATATATGTAATGATAGGTTACCTGAAACTTTCTTCTTGTACTCTTCAGGTTTGTGCAGGTACATGGCGGCAGCGTCACCGTTCAGGGGGTCGATGGGGTTGGGGTAAGTCAGCAGCTGCGGCAGGAACGATTCAAATATGTTCGACAGGTCTGCAACGTAAATAGACATGGAATTAGTAATGTCATTTTAAAATATTTTACAGTCTTAAAAAAGGGGGGTAATGCCCAAAAACATCCAACTATACATCTTCCTAGCATTGAGATCATAATTATTTGTAAATTGATCAATTAATACGTTGTGATCATTTCATCAGCCATCACTGATTAAAAATGCATCTTCCTCATTTTATCTCAAATATGCCTAGACTCGCAGCAGTCCTGGCAGTTTAATGCTATAAATAAAAAACAATAGTTCAACCGCAACATTGTGGTTTAATTCTATGCATTTTGTGCTCGATTTGATACTGAAATGTAAGTACAGAACAAATGCTGAGATGTGCAGTTAAAAATAGTTTACGACGAACGAGAGAACCTCCTCTATTAACCTGTATATTTAACACCGTAAAAACTGATTCACATCCGTACGTATCATATCAAAGTAAGGTTCAGTTGAAAACCAGCGTCAGGCAACTCCCAGTTGTCTGGCATTTTGCTGCACTGAACCTTTTTGGCGCAGCCGCGGGGCACGCTATGTATGTAATTGTTATAAAATTAAGTTCCTTTTTACCCGACTGCCGAAGGAGGGTAATGTGTTTATCAGTCTATGTATGTATGAATGTATGTATGTTTGTTCCTATATGGCGTTCCAGAGACCAAACGCGTTGGCCGATTTTGATGATTCATACGTCAATCGATGCGTCTTAACCCTGCGTGTGTCATAGGGTACATTAAAATTGGACAATAGAAAAAGGGCGGATTTTGGGTGCCATATTGTGGGGGCACAATTTTTTTTTTCTTCCAAACCCATCTTGTGGGGTATCAAAATGAAGGGTTTTAAGAGGTGATTTCAAAAATATACAACACTTATATATTTAAATGTATCTAATTCGAAAAAAAACTAACTAAAAAGTTATAAATAAAAAACTTAAATAAAAAAACCCGACTGCTTCAAAAGCAAACTAAAAAGTCGTAAACAAGGAAAAAATCATGCTGTGCAGGCGGAGGATACAACAGATTTTGGTCAGCCAGCCCGCGAATATGTATCCTCCGACTGCACAGCATGATTTTTTCCTTGTTTACGACTTTTTTTATATGTACCTACATTGTGTGTATCTGTGTGTGCCAAATAAACTAGTTTTCTTTCTTTAGATATGTTTAAGACGAACATAAGATTGCATCTGCATTCCCCGAAAGATTAGGCAATACAGAGGTATATAGAACACCCACAATTAACTTCTATTGTTTGCGATTCCAAACAATAGAAGTCTATTGGCATAAAACAGATCCAGAACTGGCGCAGCCTGTCTGGCAAATTGTGAAAGCAAAATCCAGTAACATTTTGCCTGAACTGGAAATCAAACCCAGCATCCCAGGTCTAGTAGTGAAACTTGCAACCAATTCACCAATGAACGAAACAGTTCTACTGAAATTACGATTCTAATTTGAACAGGTCAAGGGTGACCATCTTCCATCTAATAGCTTATCAAAGTTGAATCAATCAAACTCACCATAAAGTGCAGTCCAAGCCTGATTGATAACGTCAAGACACACGGTGCCGGAAACCTCGTCGATGTTGGGGTGGTAGACCTTGTTCATAAATCCAATGGACGGGGACTTGAAGGGGTAGTGGTCTGGGAGATGCACGCGGACGCGCCATACGCCGCCCTCGTATGGAGCTGGAATTTGAGAAGATAGTTTGAATCAATCAGTTGTGAATTTGGTGTATGTTGAATCCTACGTTAAACCAATCAGTGTGCTTACTAAACAGAAATCAAGTGCTTTGGATTGAAACAATCAGTTCAAAGTAGGACACTTTTAATTGAATCAGACTATTTGCCAATTAATAAAAGGCGTTTTGCTTATATTATCAAACAAAAACAGTAGACACAGTAAACATAACAGAACAATTGGAAAATGATTTATATTACCTGAACCAATCAGTAATAGTACTGTGAATCAATCAATTAGAAGACCATATAATTTTGAATCAATCAAATGAAAATAAATAAATGTAAATACTTACTGCCAGGAGGGCCGAAGAATTTCACGCAGAACTCATTGAGTCCTCCCAATATCGTCACCTCATGCTTACTTTCGATACTGTTTGCTGAATGTTAAGGAAATATTGTAGGAACATAATCAATAATAAACATATATAAGTCCTAGAAAGAGCATCGGTGGTGCACCAACCCGCACTGGGCCTGCGTGGTGGATTAGGGTCCATTCCGAGAGAGGAGCCCTGTGTCCCAGCAGTGGGAACATTAATAGACTGAAGATGATGATGATGATAAGGTCCTAGAACCTCACAAAACATGCCTGGATTGTCCGAAGCGTTGGGCAGAAGCACCTATAAGTACATTCACGTTACGCCAGTTAAGTGAATAGGGGGCGACGGTATTGCCATCAATCACGTACAAATCCAGACTCGAACCAGCCAGTTCTATATTTGATTAGAAAATATTAATCTGCCCACGTCTACTCCTTGATTTGTCACAACAGGATCAAATGACTTAGCTAGCGATAATTTACAGACGAGAGGGTGCTTATATGTAAACATTTTGACTTCATTTCCCTTTTTTTTGCTTTTCAGTTTTTTTCAAACTGTGGGTCGCTACCCCCAGGGGGACCCGAAGTCTTGCTTGTGGGGTCAATAAATAAACATTTAAAAGGGGGGGGGGGGAGGCTTAGGTATAGCAAATAAAAGTAACTATAACAATTTCAGTATGAAGGCTGTGCCTGTTTTCTCCCATGTGTTTTTCTAAACTTGATTCTATTTTTGACACGCATAAAATGTGATATTAGAAACAAGGAGCGTGGTGCGCCACCCGCTCACCGCTAAGTTTCGGTACAAGGGGGTCGCAGGTTTTTTTTTAACTTAAAAGGGGGTATTCAAACAGATTGGAAACCATTGGTTTTATTGAAATAAATGATATCAAGTTTTGAGTTTTTCTGAATATGTAATACGTAAGTTGTGTAGTGACATTGTGGGCCAGTTCGTGGTGAGATTTATTCTGACCACGAGGACTCTTAAAAATGAAAGATATAGCGACTCATAAAGCCTATTTTTACAAGGCTCAACCTGAAGTTCAGTAACCCACTAACCTTTGTACCTATATTAATAAAAGGACACCATGCTAATAATGTCACCCAAGAGGGTACAAAGGTCACAGGTATAACTGCAACCCCACAAAGTAGGGTAGTATCATTTATTTGTAGCATTCTTCTAGTTAATGCTATTTGCACTGTCATTAGTTAAGTGTGTTGCCGGAATGAGCACTTAGCGATGACTGACTGATATGGTTTGCACGCAAGAAGGGTTTTGTTTTTCCCGACTGCCGACGGAGGGTAATGTGTTTATCAGTCTATGTATGTAAGTATGCATATATGTATGTTTGTTCCTATATGGCGTTCCAGAGACCAAACGCGTTGGCCGATTTTGATGATTCGACGTCAATCGATGCGTCTTAAGCCTGCGAGTGTCACTGGCTACATTAAAATTTGACAATAGAAAATGCCGGATTTTGGGCGCCATATTGTGGGGGCCCAAATTTTTTTTCTTCCAAACCCATTGTGTGGAGTATCAAAATAAAGGGTTTTAAGAGGTGATTTCAAAAATGTATATTACTTGTATGTAATTATGTATGTAATTCGAAAAAAACCTAAGTAACAAGTTATAAATAAAAAAAGTTAAATCAAAAAACCCGACTGCTTTAAAAGCGAACTAAAAAGACGTAAACAAGCGAGAAAATCATGCTGTGCGAAGGATACACCAGATTTTGGTCAGCCAGCCCGCGAATATGTATCCTCCGACTGCACAGCATGATTTTCTCCTTTTTTGCGCATATTTTAGTTCGCTTTTGAAGCAGTCGGGTTTTTTGATTTAACTTTTTTATAGATTTTGGTTATACATGTTAGGGATGGGCACACACAACCCGGTAACTAGGTGGTTAAGACAACGACAGTCGCCAACGACCTTGAGGAATCAATACGCGCTCTCGTTTCACACACGCGAGACCCAAAATTCAGTAGTTTTTTATACTTTCCTTATTATTCTATGACTTTAAAAGAAAGCATCAGATCAAAATGTAGATAATTAAATTGTCTTTGAGATTGTGACAATTTCATTCAAATACGCCAGGCGGTTTTTTGTGCGATTGTCTTTTTTTGTCCGTGTTAGACATAAATTTAAACATTTATTCCACTATATTACACGAATAAAACTAAAAGTTTTATTTGATCAAAGTATTAAGAAAATGGTCTAATGTAACATATGTATATTTTTTTTCAAAAATTAGGTCTAGACGTTTAGACGTGATTCCCATTTTAAAATAAACTACAACTACTCAGGGGTATCTGCGCCTTAACTCTTACGGTGAATGCCGATCTTATAATGTAGATGAGCTATCAACCGGTTTTTTAACCAGTTAACTGGTTTTATAAACTCATGAATGAAAGATTTTTCAGGCGATGAAAATACTTATATTTATACTTATAACGTATAAATGTGAACATAACATACTGTAAGACCAACTCTGAAATTTTATTTAGTTACTATTGATTTCTACAAGATTTTATTTTGTTTCACAAGTGAGATGTATGTGCGTATGAAATCAAAGCTTGTAAGTTAAATTTGACCCATATCATAACAATGAAATTTTTATATTTAAAACTTTTAATTACATACGAAATTTAACATAAACTCCCATTTTCTCTAAGGCGTATATATTCCCCAATGTTAACGCGGTACTGGCCGTGCGCCCGCTCGGTGTCAGAATATCATATTGGACCTCCTTTTGGACAGTTTTACTGACAAAACCATTTTTTATTTACATAATATCCTATGTAGGTTATGAAGATACTCTAACCATAATTTTTTATGTGTAAAAAAATATATTTTAAACATCCAAGTCGTTTTGGAGGAGTATGCAAAAGAAGCGAAAAAATATCGTGTTGTTAATTAGTTTTAAAGTTAAAATATTAGTCATACGAAAAAACTCACAAATAATTTACCTACATGAATTTTTTTTTAAACCTTTTAACCTGGCCTAAGAAGGCCTGGTTACTAAGGAGTATGCTTGAGATAGAAACCGTTTTACGGCAATAAAGCGGAGTAAGGGCATTAAAGAGGCAGGAACAAACTACTACAGTACAAAACTAAACTAGCGCCGATCCTAGCAAACATTCTTTGGCTACACCCACGCCCAAACATACGTGTACCATTAACTAATTCATAAAGTAAGGGACAGCAGTGCAGTACCGTTTGTCTTAACTCGAATACTAGGTCACGATACCCACAAGGAGTTACCAGCCGTAATCTTATCATTGTTATCGTCACTTCCTCTTTGTGTGAACAGGCGTAACTTTTTGCCTACTTTGTAAGCTACTTTGATAGCCTGGAAGTGTTTTGAAGCAACCGCGTTCTACATAGTTGCCTTTGGGTAGAACCTGGATGAGGCTGGCACAAGAATAGAAAGACCTGCAAAAAGGTTGCGGATTCTTGCAAAGGTGAGGCGAAACTTCACGCCTAAACAGCTGCTCAACTTGTATGAAGCGCTAGTTCGGTCATGCATGGAGTACTGGTCTCACCTCTGGGGCGGATCTGCAAGATACCAGCTTGATGCACTACAGTCGATTGACAGACGGGCCAAGCGGCTTATTAGCAACGATGCACTGGTCGCGTCAAGGCTCCAGAGCCTCGAACAGTCGACGCCGTGTGCGATGGAACTTTGCACAATTAGATTCCGCCTAGCCCATTCCATCATCGGACTACAAAACGAACGCCATCGGTACATGGTGGACAGTTGGACATCCCACCCATACGCACGTTTTGCTTATAATTTAATTGTGGGCACAGCTAAGGAGTGGAATTCCCTGCCGGAGTCTTTGTTTCCTAATAGTTAAAACTTTGGGGTCTTTAAGTCAAAAGTGAATAGGTTACTTCTAGGCAAGAGTGCTTCACCGTTAACCACATCATCGCTTCCCATCAGGCGAGATAGTGGTCAAACGCGAGCCTATCGCAAAATAAATAAAAACCTCTGCCCAGCAGTTAGGGTAAGTTGGGGTGCATTGCTGATGATATTGAAGAATTAAAATCTGCTGAAGTAACACTAGTTTCACTACTTCTGTTTTCGTGTACGGGCTATACCAGATTGGACATGCCATGGTGAAAAGAAAAACCACTTGGCAACGTTGCCTGGCTTTAGAAATATGTGGAAGATGAAGACATGCTACGCTGACCGTAAATAAATTTGGATAAGGACAGGACTATGATGGATGAGCCAGCAAGGTTTGTGAAGAACCGATTGACCTAGAGGCAATATACGTACTTGAGGATCAGTTCATCACAAGTGAGCATTTAAGACACCTTTTTGATTCACTGGGACTCGTTCTTCTGTCAATCTTACTAAAATTATAAATGCGAAAGTTTGGATGGATGTAAGTTTGTTACTCAATCACGCCAGAACGGCTAAACGGATCAGGATGAAATTTGGCACAGAGATAGATTATAGTCAGGAATAGCATATAGGATACTTTTTATCCCGGGAATATGTTCCCTCGGGATAATTTTCGACAGAAACGCGGGCGAAGCCGCTGGACAGCTAGTAGAAGACTAAAGAAGCAATTGATTTTGCGTCTAGGGAAGGGGAATGGATTGAAGCATTCTCTTTTATCGATAGACAAGAAATAAGCAAACAAATAAATTAGTTAAGCACCTAATTAACAAATCACAATCCATGGAAAAGTTCATGATTACAGTCGTCTATGACATAGCATAACATTTGTGGTTATGACCATTCCGATAGTGATATCTTTACCTACGTATTTTTACCAAATATTATGATAGGAAGATAAGGACAAATACGTATAGATAAGGCTTGAGTAACGTTTGGTCATACTCATACTACAGTGTTTAGTGAGACGGCCACAATCTCGACTGATAAGATAAGGATGTAACAAAACAAGATTGTTGAAGATGGACACTGCTTAAGGGACTTTCTTTAGAGGATAGCTATCACTTATTGGCATCAACTCCAGATTAAAATTATTTATAGAGACTTCACAGACTTGAATATCGATATCTTTGACGATAAAACCTCGACCCTGTATAAGGCGATTCACACACTGCCCCGCTATTCGCTGCGGGGTGCGTGGCGACGAATTCACGACACTGCGCGTGAATGCGTTTTCTGTGTGTTGCACTACGTGTCCTTTCAATACAAAGAAAGATACTTTTAAGCAACGTAAGAACACGCACTCCCGCGCTACGCTGCGTAATGCAGTGCAGTGTGCGAATCGTCTAAGAGAATAGCTCAGACCATGGTGAGAAGATAAGGGAGACAGATAGCGGCGCAATTAAGAGCTCAGGATGCTTCGAAAATCTTAACTCCAACTAACACGAGAGTGGTAAAATTGAGGTGCATCGTTAATAGTATAAAGAGGTAATCTCTGCGGGTTCTCACCCGAATACGAAAATTCTTTGTCACAGAGAGCTACACCATCCAAGTGCTAAGGCCAAAGGGCAGTTTTCATCCCCCTAAAATGCACGGTTCCTATAGTAAGAAGGTAATATCACATTTGACACTTTTTGAGATTTCAACAGCTGAAGTTCTAAGGCAGCTATATTTCACACCTAGCAACAGGTTATGAAAGACAACAAGTCCCCAAAACAATGACTCTGCAATCAGTAGAATTCAGTCATCGAAAGTTGGGAGGTCCGTCAAATGAATCAGAACCGAAAAAAATGTCTTCAACAATAAAATGAGTAATACTTTAAACCGTTGTAATGAGATCCCAATTTGTCATAGTGAATTTAAAATTCACTCACGTATCTTCTTTGTACTTCCTGAAACAATGATTCAGAGATCTAACTCCAACGAGTTTATGTATTCCTATATTTCCTATACATTGGTGTTCTAGAGTTCATTCGTATGAATCGGAATTTGCATTAACCAACTTTTTTACAGGCGTTATCTGGCTTTTATAAGCGCTAATGTGTTTGGATGTATCATCGTACCGTATATCTTCACGTAAGTAATTAACAAAAAAAATATTTTAATGAAACTGTACAAATGCCGCTCTTATCGCTTACCGCAATCTTTTATAAAAACCATTGGGATGAATATAAATCTGGCTTTTAAGTGAAGTTTACATTTCACTTAAATATAAACAATAATTAAGTACTAATGTAAACTTATCATTGTGAAGTACAATGATAAGTTGACATTCAGACTTATAACAATGCTAACGAGGAAAGTAATTAAAGATCTAATAGGGTAAAGCAAAGGTCAGAGATGTTTTTCAATAAACAGTTTTCTATTTGCAAGACTGTTCGAAATTTAAAGAAAAACCTTTGATAAGTTTTAAGTCTTGGTTGCCATGTTTCAGAGTAAAACATCGTTTCTTTTTTAACCCCCGACGGAAAAGAGGGGTGTTATAAGTTTGACGTGTGTTGCTGTGTATCTGTGTGTCTGTCTATGGCATCATAGCACCTAAACGGATGAACCGCGGGCTTATTACGTAAGTAACAGCAAGTAGCAATAATTGTACAATTATTGCGCAATCAATTTAGTGACCTGGCTACTGAGGCCTTTAAGTCAAGTCTTTTTTTTAACAGTATTTTTTAACCGAAGCTATTTAATCTGTCCGATGATTTATAAAATGTATCGTTTGATGAATTAACCAGCTTTTTTTTTACAATAGTCAATTTGATTACTATTTAGCACCAATATTCCGATAAATTAATATTCGCAGATGTAAAGTGTTTGTGTAAACTAAATATGGCAGTGAAAATTGGATTTTTTCATTGCCATATCAAATCATCATCACATTTTCAAATCAATATAATAATTGATTTGAAAAATTGGATGACTAAAATGTCAATGTGTAAAATCCATTAATATTTCTTCGAATTGGCGATTTTTATAAGAAATCGAATCGATAACGCATCAAGACATCACTAAATATACTACATCATCTCGTATTTAAGCTATGAAACGTAAAATAGATTTTCCAATTTACTTTAGACATTGGCAGAATAGTCGACATCGGTGCTTGCCATATAAAAAAAGAATATAATAGAAGATACATATTGCAGATTTATCATATTCTAATGTGTTTGTAAGTATTTAGTAGTAAACTTATATAATCTTCGCCGAGGTAGCCAACACTACAGTATAAAAAATACCATACCATATAGATCACGTCTGTTTCAATAATTCAACAAATAGTCCAGTTGCGTAGACATATGAATCACAAAACAACACCAATTTGTCATTACAAAATTTACTCTTTTGTTGTTATTTTAATTTGCGGATAAATAAAGTAGCCACAAAAACACACACGAAAAAAGCCGCCTTAAACTCAAAAACTTCTGTATCTACTCAGATCAGCGAGCGATTGGCAATCGACCAACAACAAGGGAAAAAGTTATCGCAATTTGACAGCCATATTTGCTCGCCGATGGCTGTCGCTCTGCTGTCAAAAACCATGCGTAATACGAAATGATCGCGATCACCTTGCGTTAAATGCACATTTCAGTTAGCAGATTTTTATTGTCAGAAGTGCTGTCGTAAAATTAGTATAGTATGGCTATAGCTCATATATAATGCTGATTCGCGATTAAAGAACAATTATTTCGCAAAAATAAGCCTTCCAATTTTTTTGTCGTAAAGCGATAATCGCGCGATGATTGTACAATCTCTGCGCAAATATTGCTAATTGCTGTTTCATACGTAATAAGCCTGAGGATTTTGATTTAGGTTTTTTTGTTTGAAAAGTGACTTTGTCGAGAGTGTTCTTAGCTATGTTTGAATAAAATCAGTTCAGCCGTTCAAAACTTATTCGCATTTTACTCTTTGTGTGATTACTACGTGTTTTGATAGATTGTCGAATGAAGCGTGTCTGCTACTAGGTATATTATATGTAGTTTAAAAAGCATGAAATAAAAATTAAATTCGGGATTTTTTTAATTTGTAATTTTATCTTGTTAAATTACACGACAGATGAGTTTACTATGTAATTTATTTGGCCGCTAAACCACGCGGATATGGATGTTCATACAACTGATGCTCGCGTGTATTTGACCAGTACAGCAATTTCGATTTATCTCGAAGAAGGTTATCAAAATAATGCTCAAATTTCCAAGGATTTTTGAGAAAAGTAAGGTTATTGGATAACACGACAGTTGTTATCCAGTAAAGTAACTGGGCTGTGAATGCAGACGCTTCATGTAGAATACAGGAGTTTTGTTGTATCCGGCTCGATTGGAAGTACACCCCAATTAGTTTTAAAATAGCTAGACAGATTTTAATAGAGTAACGACCTGAAGACAAAGTTTAGAAATCGCAACCATCCAGCTCAGACTCAGAGGAATGAATAAGGGAGAGAGCGAAAACCACATTGTGATACCAAATTTTTTGCTACTCTAAAATAGGAAATCTGAAAAACAGCCTATTGCTACCCCGCAAAAGTCGCATGTTTGGCGTTGCTACGTGCAAACGAATAATATTATGTACGTGGGACACTCAGAAAGTTTTGCGAAACTAAAAAAAATTGTTCTATACGTACATATATTTTTATTAAATCTTTTCAAAGTACTTTCCACCAGCCTCTATACAAAGATTCATGCGCCTAAACCAGTTTTCAAAACACTTTTTCCAGTCCGCCGCAGACACCTCGTTTACAGCCTGCTCGAACGCAGCCAGCGCATCTTCCGGCGACGAAAATTGTATCCCTTTGAGCTGATTTTTTATTTTTGGGAATAAAAAGAAGTCACACGGTGCTAGATCAGAGCTGTAAGGAGGGTGACCCAGGAGTTTGACTGGCGTGCTGTCCAGGAAGTCCCTCGTTTTGAGTGCGGTGTGCGCAGGTGCATTGTCGTGGTGGAGCAGTAGCCCGCGGAGCCCTGTGTTTGGTCGCTTGTTGCTTATAACAGAGAAAACTTCTGGCAAACATTTGGTAGTATACCATTCGGCATTAATGCTTCTTTGATCCCGTAAGGGAATTGATACCAAGTGGCCAGTCAAATTAAAAAAGCTAGCGATCAAAATCTTACCCCCGCTTCTAGATCGCTTCACTTTGGTAGGCGTTGGCTCATTTTGAAACACCCAAACAGTCGACTGGCGCTTGGTTTCTGGGTCGTATTGATAAATCCAGGACTCATCACCTGTAACGATGTCGTAAACACGCCGAGACGAGCCTGCTTCAAATTTGTTAAGCATATCACGGCACCATTCCACCCGGGCCTGCTTCTTAGCATCGGTGAGGTTGTGCGGCACCCAGCGTGATACTATCCTCCTCACGCGAAGATGGCTGTGTAGAATCTCGTGAACGCTTCCCGATCCAATCTTCAATATGTGTTGAATCTCCTGATATGTAATTCGCCTATTGTCTTGGATTAAATTTTTCACTGCTAGCACGTTTTCTTCGGTAACAGCCGTCAAAGGGCGACCGCTTCTTTCGTCATCCCCCAAAGTTGGTCGACCGCGCTTGAATTCGTTATACCAACGATACACGGTTGCCTTGGAAGGGCCTTCATCCATGAATGCCATTTGAAGTCTATCGTACGATTCATCCGGTTTCAGGCGACACTTGAAATCGTATAAAATCATAGCTCTAAAATGTTCCCGGCGCAGATCCATATTTCAGTGAGACACAATACTTTGAATTAACTCGCAAAAAATGTGGAGGGAAATTTTGAAATTGGAACTTACTTATTTTTACTTATAAATAATCATATTTTCGAAAAACATTATAACTGGCCAGTCTCCCATATATAAAAACTTTTTTTCGCAATACTTTCTGAGGGGCCTGGTAAGTGTAGATGCACCAATATCGACCTCATCATTGTTTACCATCCGGAAAGATAGTGCTCAGTCGCGACTTCGCGAGCCTGAGCATCAAAGATTCTTGTATTTTTACAAGCTTTTATTAAACTTGCAATCGGTTAACAAGTATCTTTGCTGCTCTATAAAAAAAATGGTTCTCTGCAAAATCCGCCTGTTGCTACCCCGCAAAAGTCGCATAATTGGCGTTGCTACGTGCAAACGATTAATTATGTAAGTGCGCAGACGGCTATCAATCGATATTGTCTGCTCTTTGTCTGAAACAGGAGTGACTGACTGTAGCCGGTCGAGGACCTCGGGTTTGGCTGCAGGATGTACTTTAGGTTAATGACAGAAGACATATTTTCCCTTTTTTATCCTGTGGTAAAGATGAAAAGGGAGATAATGATAGCGTGACGATTGACAGGGGAGTAATGAAAGAAGAACATTTGTTTAGTTCAGATAAAAAAAAAATATAAGAAAGAAAGAAAAAAATCTTTTTACAAAAAAATACTACCGGCTTCCAAATAGGAAAACTATAAAGTAAAAAATAACTTTACTTTTGGAAGTCGGTGTCTTTGGTAGGTACCATTTTTTTGCTTTATGGACACCGACTTCCAAAAGTAATTTTATTTTTCACTTTGTAGTTTTCTTACAAGCCAGTGCCCTTGATGGTAACTGGCCACGGCCGCTTATGGACACCTGCTGTACCAGGGGTATAGTTCTCACCAAACTTCTGGGCGGCCCTGAAGTTGGCTTACCGACGTGCAAGACACTGATCGGTGCTGTTTTTGTATGAGATTTACTACTGCGCAGCCATTTTAGCCAACTTCAGGGCGGCCAAGAAGTTTGGCGAGAACAGAACAGGTGCGTTGCCTACGCTTTTTGAAGATAATTCTCTCAATTGGGGTTTGTGAAATGCACGCAAAATTACCGTTGTTACTACGTGAAATAAACTAGATCTAAACAAAGCAAAATATATTGATTCAATGCATTACTTTACATAAATATTTCAGCCTAGGTTTGCGACAGAATGACTCATTCGAAGCATACAATTCGTAATTTGAATTATTTACTACGAATGGCCAGTCACTCAATGTCAATCGTATATGACGTCACTGCCAATTAGCTTATCAAAAGCTGCAATAGGTCAGTTTTAAGTTTATTCAGGTTTATACTAGGAATCTTTCGTAATTGGGCATTTAAATCGCATAAGTAGACTAGAGGCTATTATTAAGAAAAGCCGATTAAATTCAGAGTTATTTGGAGTGAAACGCAGCTCAAATATGCTTGGAAGAAGGGAACCCAACCTTACAAAAAAAATATATTTAAAAATAACAAAAAACCAGACTACTTAAAAAGCCAACTAAAAAGATGTAAACAAGAAGAAAATCATGATGTGCAGTCGGAGGATACATATGCGCGAGCATCTGGTGTTGTATCCTCCGACTGCACAGCATGATTTTCTTCTTGTTTACGTCTTTTTAGGGTTCCGTAGCCAAATGGCAAAAAACGGAACCCTTATAGATTCGTCATGTCTGTCTGTCTGTCTGTCCGTCCGTATGTCACAGCCACTTTTTTCCGAAACTATAAGAACTATGCTGTTGAAACTTGGTAAGTAGATGTATTCTGTGAACCGCATTAAGATTTTCACACAAAAATAAAAATAAAACAATAAATTTTCGGGGTTGCCATACTTGAAACTAAAACTAAAAATATTTTTTTTCATCAAACCCACACGTGTGGGGTATCTATGGATAGGTCTTCAAAAATTATATAGAGGTTTCTAATATCATTTTTTTCTAAACTGAATAGTTTGCGCGAGAGACTCTTCCAAAGTGGTAAAATGTGTGTCGTCCCCCCCTGTAACTTCTAAAATAAGAGAATGATAAAACTGGAAAAAATATATGATGTACATTATTATGTAAACTGCCAGCGAAAATTGGTTTGAACGAGATCTAGTCAGTAGTTTTTTTTTAATACGTCATAAATCGTAAACCGCAATTTACCAAGTACGGAACCCTTCGTGCGCGAGTCGGACTCGCACTTGGCCGGTTTTAGTTTTTTAAGCAGTCGGGTTTTATGTTATTTTTAAATATTTTTATTATTTACAACTTTTAAGTATTTTTTATAGAATAAGGTACATTTAAAAACATAAGTATTATATATTTTTGTAATCACCTCTTAAAAGACTTCATTTTGATACCCCACACGATGGTTTAGGAAGAAAAAAAAATTTGGGCCCCCACAATATGGCGCCCAAAATCCGCCATTTTTCTATTTTGCAATTTTAATATAGCCAGAGACACTCGCAGGGTTAAGAAGTATCGATTGACGTAAGAATCATCAAAATCGGCCAACGCGTTTGGTCGCTAGAACGCCATATAGGAATAAGCATACATACATACACACTTACATACATACATAGACTGATAAACACATTACCCTCCTTCGGCAGTCGGGTAAAAAAGCGGGATTCCGCAACAGTTTTAAGCAATCAGTAAGGCGGGACTTCACATGAAGGATCCGCGGGATTGATGACCTCAACTCCGCACACCTTATTAAGATTTTGATGCTGGCTTTCCTACTTGGTACAGTAACGAAGTATGTTGAGGAACACGTTTTCTGGCGTTGCCATGGTAAATAACATGGTCTTATCAAATTGGAAAACTACTTTTACTCAGTTTTAACCAACTCCGATGGGAACAATCGAGGCGTATGACCTTAGGGTCAAATGATAAAAATGGTAAAAACACAAAACACGGTTCAAATTGATTGCAAAACGAGTATGTGATTTAAATTTTCTATAGAGAATAATAATTTATAATGTCTAGCCAAAATCGTAGCGACTGGGGGAAAAATTGGTATCCAATTTCGTCGAGACAGGCACTCAAGAACGACGTCAACGACCCAGACTTGAACACTCAGCCTTAAAAAATGAAGAAGGGGAAGAAATGAAAGAGGTTGCATTTATAAATGAATATACGGTACTGAGGGATGCAATAAGATACTGAGGGGTGCAGTAAGATACGAAGGGGTGCACAGTAAGATAGTCAGCCAGGCTACCACCTTACTTAATCTATATACTTCTATATCTATACTTATATTATAAAGATGAAAGATTTGTAGTTTTGTATGTAACGAATAAACTTAAAAACTACTGGACCGATTTCAAAAATTCTTTCACCGTTGGGAAGCTACACTATCCTCGGGTGACATAGGCTACTTTTTATCCTTCCCACGGGAACGAGAACTGCGCGGGTGAAACCGCGAGGCGTCCGCTAGTGGCTAATATTTTTAGGATGCTATGTCCTAATCCAGGACATGGTCTACACGTTTTCAATGTTTCATTTAAATTCGTTCAACTGTTAAGACGTGAAATGGTAATACACAGACAGAGTTACTTCTACATTTATAATATATCATAGCACAGCATAGCAAATGCAGCAACAGCAGATTTTTAAATAGAAAAGAAAATCTATGTACATGTTACTTCCACTATCATTGAAAGGAACGTGAGTTTTAACAATAAGTAAACGCGTTGCACTTCGTTACGAAATATGCAGTTAAACAATCGTGACCAAATAATTTTACCGCGGAACGCAGGTAGCCATTACTATTTACGTACTGTGGCAATACCTCTTGCTCTGAGCCTTTTAGGGGATACACAGACGGAGCAACTTTGATCTTCGCCTTGCGGCAACTGGCAAACCGCAACTACCTGTTTATGACTTATGATAAACTTTGAAGGAACTTCGCAGATATGCCAACTAAGATGCGCGTTACGCGGATCGACAAAAAAAATCGGTTGCTGCATTCGGTGACAAAATCAATTACAAATTGCCACTTTGTAGGAACACACTGCCAATATTTTGTCACTTGCGCCAAGTTGCTAGATGTCGCAACTAGCAACCACATCACGTCGAGCGACTACATTCTCTTCCTGTCTCCCGCAGCACTGTGCGCCAGTTTTGTTCTGTGTGAATTTTTATACTCACTTGATCGCGTTATGGGTTAAGGTACGTTTAAAAACTCGCACTAAGCCCACTGATCCTTTTAGTTGCTGTTACTTAACGGAAACGTTATGTGCTTATGTTGGTCAATTACCAACTTTTTAAGTTTCCTGTCAACTAAAAGTTGCTCCGTCTGCGGAAGGACTAACCGGCTTGGCCTCCGTAGTTTAGCCCTGAATACTTTAGATGCGTATAAGTATTTATTCGGTACTAGGTGATTCATTCATGCATGATTGAGGAGTTATCGGTTGAACGAGGAGCCAATACTAGAACTTTCGAATCCTAAAGGGATTCACGATTTTATCAGTGATTGAAAATACGGCAAAAAATAAAAAAAGGACGGAAGGTTTCAGAACAAACCAACCAAGGGATATCGTGGGGGGTTATCGTTTTACCCAGATACAGAGGCATTCATACAGGACTTGTTAGAGACATAAAACTAAAGAGCTGTACATGGTAATACTTAAAGCCCAAATTCAAAATAATTGGAAAAAAGACTAGTCAGATGATCACGAAGACATAATCCACTACTGCTATAAAATTCGTACAGACTGCAGATTTTTGGATATTACCAATCCCTATACTGAACTCACCAGTTTAAAACAATACGTGGATTGCATTAACAAATTAACATAGAATAAATCTGAAACAGTTTAAAAACGAATTCAATTAATGAATTAGTCATTCTATACAAATCGCAGTTATAAATTAGCTTTGATTTCAGTTTCTCGCTCTGTTTCCTACGATGTGCATTCAGAGAACGGTAGAACTCGAATGTACAAAACGAACGCAGTAGCCGAGCCGCAAATGATAAAATACTGAAGAAGCGAGCGTTAATATGAAGCATCGAGTTTTAGAAAGGCACCAGAGAGAGAAAGAGACGAGAGAGAAAGAGACGAGAGAGAGAGAGGGTGGGCGAGAGGTCGATGAGAGAGATAAACGATAGTTTGAGAGAGAGACGAGTGACAAAAACCAAATCACATGAAATGAGAATTCGAAGTTGAGTTCCATAAAAATACCTCAATTTTTCTTACATTTAACTAGCTAGCTACATTCAGAAACCGTGGGTAAGCGGTAGGTACTTTTTCAAAAAGTCGATTCGTCAAATTAAAGACCGCATTGAATGTCTGAATGGAGCAAATCAATATGAGTGCCAGGTGCGAAAGGCGCCTCAAATGGTCGTAAGTTAGTTTTTTGAGTCAAGGAATTTTCGTAAATACAGTAGGGTAATTTTGACAAGGTCCATTTTTTAGGATTATACACTGCAAATTTTATACACAGAGAAATTATAAAATTAGTGGGACGCGGTGAGAATATTTAACTGTGTTAGCGTCTTTACTGTACTTTTTATTGCTTTTTGAGTCGAAAAAATCTGATCTTCCTCAATACAAAAAAACATTTTATCTAAACTAATATTGTAACGACTTCAAATTCTTTTTTGTATATATGTAAAACGTTATTTCTGGATGTACCTACTGATCCGATTACGACATTTATTTCACTGAAATAAAGCGTCTAGCTTTATTTCGCCGTTCATATTAATCAAAAAAAAAAACGCACTCCTGCTACGGGATAGCAAAGAATATAAAAAAATGCTAGTGTTTTTTGTATACAAAAACGAGGCTTGGCCAGGATAAAAAAAAAATGTCTAAATAGGTTCAGCCGTTTAGTAGTGAAAAGGCAACAAACAAACAAACAGAGTTACTTTTGCATTTATAATAATAGTATGGTAGTATGGATGAATTATGGTTTGCGCCCGAAAAATAATGATTCAAATGAAACAAGGAAAACAAGCGCAAGCGCATCTGATTATTACGTTACGTTTTTGATATGAGTATGTGACGCACGTGTACATTAAATCATTATGTACCTAACCTATGTATAGCATATATACACCCAAGCTATAATACATACGGCATACGTCACATCATTACCGATAGTGCTGCTTGCAACTAAACGCTAAACTCTACTTACTGAGAAAATGACACGATTTAATATTAGGGAAAAATAAAAAATCGGCCAAATGCGAGTAGGACTCGCGCACGAAGGGTTCCGTACTATTATCGCCAAAAAATCACGTTTAAAAAAATCTGTGTTTAATATTTGTTGTTACAGCGGCAACAGAAATATATCATCTGTGAAAATTTCAACTGTCTAGCTATCACGGTTCATGAGATACAGCCTGGTGAGTGGTGACAGTAAAACAGACAGACGCACAGTGGAGTCTTAGTAATAGGGTCCCGTTTTTACTTTGGGTACGGAACCCTAAAAAGTACAAGTATAGTAAACGTTTTGGAAATCCTTTCATTATGCGTACAGCTAAAGATTGGAATTCGCTGTCGGAGTCTGTTTCCCGATAGCCACAACTTAGGCGTCTTTACGTTACTTCTAGGCAAGCGGGCTTCACCGTCGAACACATCATCGCTTACCATAAGGTGAGATAGTGGTCAAGCGCGAGCCTATCTATAATAATTAAAACTAAAAAAGTATTAACTATTCCTTTCTGGCAACGTGACCAAAGAACGCCAAAATTCTGCGAAGCCAGGTTGTGGATAGTCTGACCTTTGAAGTGATGAATGAATTACATGAAGCAAAGGGTTGACCGAGTGGCGTCCAACGACCGAAACAAGGAGTTTTGGTCGACCGGAGGGTGGGTGTTGGTAACCCATCTCGATGGGCAGACAACATTTCTGCCATCGCGGGTAGAAGCTCGATGAAGCTGGCACAGGAACGTGGAGATTGGGACAAGTAAAGAGAGGAATTTGCTCAGCGATTGGCGAACACGTGTGAATAATCTATACTAATATTATAAAGCTGAAGACTTTGTTTGTTTGTTTGAACGCGCTTATCTCAGGAACTACTGGTTGGAATTTAAAAAATATTTTTGTGTTGGTTAGTCCATTTATCGAGGAAGGTTATAGGCTAACATCACGCTACGACCAATAGGAGCGGAGCATAAATGAAAAATGTTGCAAAAACGGGAAAAGATATTCCTTTTTGAGAGCTTCCCTTGCGTGCGTTGCGTAAACGGTTTAAGTTACGCAATAATCATGTATGTAGGGTAGGATAGATAGGTAAGTTGGTAGCCAGTTTACAGGAGCGAAGCCGCGTGGGACAGTTAGTGTAGAATAAAAAGGCAATTCAACAAAACAGAATTTCAATCCTAACTAATTAGGAAATAGAAAATACCCGGGTAAGCGAATACTGCTTTATCTTTCCTTTTATTTTAGCTCTAATTAATTTCGTACCGAGTTCGCAGACGGTTAAATCAATTCTCTTTTGGACACACTGATTAATATTTTTCTTTTTCAAGATAAACATTTCATTTCATTTATCATTTATTTCCAAAATACTTAACCTATTTTACATTTGGTTTTAGCCACACAACAAATACCTCACAGGGCTTAACTGTGTGATGGCGAGCCGCTTATTTTAAAATTAAATTACAAATTGCAATGCTGCGTAAATACAATATTATATATTTATGATTAAATTACATATAAAATACTTTCATAATAAACATCGATAAATTTTGTCAAAAGATCAATTGTTTGGGGAATTTTACTGTGTTAGGAAACGGTGAAAGTGTTCGCATGGGTTATTTAAGAAAATGTTTTTAATTAGAAGAGCCCTAGTTTCGAATGGTGTACCTTTACCTACTGTTACTTGGAATGTCGACATAGCCCGAAGAATGACTAAACTAAAGTGACAGTGGACGATGGGGCCGAAAAGTTCTGGAGTGACGACCGCGAAAAGGAAGCTTCAGCGTTGGAAGGCCTCCCTCTAGGTGTACCGATGATCTGGTTAAGGCTGCGAGACGCACAGAACCGATAAGTTTAGCGACGCTTGGGGGAGGCCTATGTCTAACAGTGGACGTTTTTCGCCTGAGATGACAGATGATGATGACTAAGGGCCGATTTCACCAATCAAACTAATCGCGATGAGAACCCAGTTTATGCAAATACAGCGTTCGATTGGTTGACACCACTGTGAATGTTGCACGATGAAGATAAAGTGGAGAAGACCAAAGAAACAAAGGATGGTTTGTGGGAAAGATGATAATTATTATGACTAGAAAGAGCGTTTGCTTGGGATGTTGCATCGACCACAAATACATTCGGATAAAGGGCATGAGCATGAGAATATTGAGTGAAGACAAAGTGTTAGAGATAATAAAATACTCGTTAATATGTAAATATTTGGCATTATAATTTCGGGAACAAAAGACTGTTTGTATAGTAAGCAGGTAGTAAGTAGGGTTAATTATTCCTGTAAATTCTAATTAAAATTTGTTTGAAAGCTCTAGAAACCCTATAGGCATACTTATTTGAATTTGCAGCAGATTACTTTATGTTTTTTTTTAGTATTCGGACAGTCAATGGTAGAGAATGCCCTGTGGCTGTAAGTCCGCTTATCTACACGACTCATTAATGAACAAATACATAAATGAAGTTCAAATAAATAATGCCCATATCTATCGATGTTAACTGAACAAATGAAAAAATACGGTTGTTATTTATAATAAAAATAGGCAATTTATTTATCTCACAAGGTCATCTAAATACCGCAAAATACCACTCGCATGAAACTATTATGTGGCATTTGTTAAATCTACGTTTCCGTTCTTTACGAAATATAATGTTACCCATTCTATTTTTAGAACCCTTCCATTCATTATATTTTTTTTTAAAGCGTGACGGTTATGAGGAGAATAGATAGCAGAAGAAAACGTGTTGCCTCAAACCCAATCTTGGGATGGGGCAGGTAGAAAAAGTTGACACACACAAAAAAAACTGGACCAAAGCTGGTTCTAAAGTGCCAACGGGGCCTAATAATTGTAGGGGCTGTATCCTTGTATCCCAATATGAGTTAGCTATCTGAAATTTACACAGATTACGTGAAACTATCGCCTTAATCATGTCAAAATTGAAGTTGGGAATGAAAAGAGGTTGCCATGTAACTGTAAACCTCGAAGAAACTATTTTTTTCTTTGTTCCTTACTTTATCAGTTTTTTCTCTGAAACCCTCAGTGCGCTTGTAACCGCTGATTCTTGAAAAAAAAAAATTGACGCGTCATAAATTAAACGCAAGTGATGCGACCATCTAAGACCGCAGTTGTCAATTTGTCACATTTCTTTTGCGACCAATTTTTTTCGTTACAGAAACTTGGTCTCAAACTCGCAGTTGGCCGGTTTTTGTTATATAAAAGATTCATAAACTTTGTTTAGTAGTTCAGTCTCTGCCGTTAGAACATTATAGTTTTTTTTTCTTTTTACAGTTTCAAGTCACGATGAGTCATGTTATGTGTGAATGCAGTAACTGCATATTTAGTTGTTAGTTTCAATTTTGGGTTATTTTAAATTGACTAGGGTATTTGACTACTAAAATGTACATTAATAAACTATTCTATTCAGGAGGATATTAAAAAAAATACGTTTAATGAGAAAATACATAAAATCAGGGCAAATGCGAGAATTTACACGCTTCAATCCTTATTTCTTTGTCACGCAAAACGTCGTTAACTAAATGGCGTTATACTGTCGTGTGACGTCACTTGTACAGTACGACTGATGAGTCGTAAGCCTGTCTGAAGTTAGCGCCAAGTACTCGTGCATTGCGCGGCGGTATGCAATGCACGAGTGTACATGCGAATTGCGAGTATACAAGTTCGCAAAACTTATGTTCAGACGGGCTACGACTCATTGGTCGTACTGTAGGTATGCTCTATAATTTCACCTTTTTACCCGACTGCCGAAGCAGGTAATGTGTTTATCAGTCTATGTATGTTAATTCCTGTGTCATTCTAGAGACCAAACGCGTTGGCAAATTTTGATGATTCTTACGCCAAACGATTCATCTTAAGAGGAAATACGGGCGGAGAGACTTTTGAAAAATAGGTATTTGAAAAAACTATCGCTGTCGCTCTGCGAACTGCGAGCGCGTGGCGTCCGGCCGCCCTATCCATGTGTGAGTAAGTTGACAGTGTGTGCGTGCCTACAAAACGCTCCCGGCCTCAGCTCGCGCATTTCTTGTAATCGCCCCAGTCACTCGTTACTTTTGTTGTTGTGGATTGTGGACAAATATCCAACAATATAATATGTTATTCTTAACAGCAAACGCAGAAAATCTTTTTTTGGACGTGACTAATAATACTGTAGTGCAATTTAATAATGTAATTGCTAAATTTATTGGCGGAAAAAGAATTAACTTTGCAGGAAGTGGCTCATATCACATCAGACAAGATGTTATGGAGTAGTAACTTCATGGACTAGCGAAGGGCTATTCATGCACGCATTCAAAAAAAATACAGGGCTGCAGTCCGGGCCAATATACAAAAAAAAATATAGAACTAAAGCAGCGTTCGAAAAAATTCACAGAGATTTACCGAAAAAGGAAACTGACGTATCCCAAAGACGGAACGAGCAAAATAAAAAGAACTACATAACCTGTTAAAACTACGGTCGCTTAGAGTTCGAAGAAATATCTTCTTCCTGCCTTTGGATTTATATAAATTAAAAGAAAAATAAATTTCTTGAAAGATTGCTCTCAACTAAGGATGTTCAAAGAAAAATAGTTGGGGCCAAAGCGATAATAGCTTATGGGAAATTGAAAGACTAAAGAGGCTTACGGCATCGAATTTTGGGCAAATATGTAAGATGCGACCAAAAACATCGGTTCGCAAAATGTGAGAAACGTTATTATATAACAAATTTAAAGGAACCGTGGCTACCAATTATGGCAAGGAAAAGGAATCTGAAGCGATGAAAACAAACCCTTTTTAGCGGCAAGCCCGGATGGTCTGGTAGGTGAAAACTCGATAATAAAGGTAAACTGTCCTTATGAAATTGCAAGTATGTCACCTGAAGACGGAATTCATCAAAAATAAATGGATTTAGAGCTGTTTTTAAGGGTCATCACTAATCGTCTCCGTAGACCACACACATACGCGGCAGGTTATACAGAAGACCGAAGAATACAACCTGCCTCTCTGTTTAGCGTTTGTGGAATACGAGAAAGCCTTCGATTCGATCGACACTTGGGCTGTACTGCAGTCTCTCCAACGGTACCAAATTGACTACCGGTACATTGAAGTATTGAAATGTTTGGATAAAAACGCTGCTATGTCAGTTCGACTTCAGGATCAGACCTCGGAACCCGTCCTTATGCAGCGAGGTGTGAGACAGGGAGACGTAATATCTCCAAAACTGTTCACCGCTGCACTGGAGGATGTCTTCAGGGTTCTGGCCCGGAACGGGCTAGGCATAAATGTCAATGGCGAATACATCACTCACCTTCGGTTTGCCGACGATATAGTGGTCATGGCTGAGACTATGGAGGACCTCAGTACAATGCTCGATGACCTCAGTAGAGCTTCCTAAAGAATGGGTCTTAGGATGAACATGCACAAAACCAAGGTGATGTTGAATGTCCATGTTACACTCACTCCAATCAAGGTCGGATACTCTACACTCGAAGTTGTGGGTGACTATGTCTACCTGGGACAAACGATCCAGTTGGGTAGGGCCAACTTCGAGAAAGAGGTCAACCGTCGAATCCGACTTGGCCGGGCAGTGTTCGGGAAGTTGCGGTATCTTCTCGTCTAACTTACCAAAGTGTCTCAAGACGAAAGTCTATGTAACCAGTCTTAGTCTTATGTAACCAGTGTGTGTTGCCAGACATATGGCTCTGAGACATGGTCGCTTACTATGGGCCTCAGCAGAAAGCTTACAGTTACCCAAAGGGCAATGGAGGGGCTATGCGTGAAGTTTCCTTGCGTGGTCGAATCAGAAATGTAGAAATCCGCAAGAGAACCAGGGTTACCGACATAGCCCGAGCAATAGAATTTGGCAAGCCAGAGAATTGCCACATTTAAGTGGGCAGGGCACATTGCTCGCAGAACGGATGGCCAATGGGGCAGAAAGGATCTGGAGTGGCGACCGCGAACCGGAAGACGTTGCATTGGAAGGCCTCCCACCAGGTGGACCGATGACTTGGTGAAGGTTCCGGGGATCCGCTGGATGCGAGACGCACGGGACCGATCAATGAGGTGACCCTTGCGGGAGGCCTATGTCCAGCAGTGGCTGATATGATGACGATGATGATGATGAAATAGATTTATGTATGTTTAAAGGCAATATGTTACAATTAAAACAGAATCACAATTACTTCTACCAAGTACAAGGCCAACTACACATAACTCGTCGAGATTTCTGTTATTTTATTTAGGTAGTCCCAAAAACTTTTATTTTTCAAAATATTAAGAGGGACGATGCATTATGGCATAAAAATGGAACCAATATTAGAAAAGTTCGATAGATTTGATTTAATTTGAAAAGTTCTACCGTGCGATAAGGACAACTGCAGATTCGACAAATTTTCATAAGTAAAAAGTCATAATTCGAGGTTTGGCTCTCGTCTGTTTTCTCCTCCAATATTGGACCGATTTAGAAGATATTTCATAAACTGAATAAGAAGGATATTTACTATGTCCCTATGTTTTCCTTTTTTCATTAATAGTTGTCAAATTTGTACACTAGGGCTCTGAAGACAGCGACTCAATACAGACAATTTTGAGCATTTTGAGAGGGTTCTAGTTCTTATACGGATAATATATCACCAAAAAGGAAAACATAGGGACATAGAAGAAGTTGATGTTTATTTTACTGTAAAAATCATTGCTTTAAGTTCATAAACCAGAGAGAAAACAGACGAGAACGTTTGTATGGAGAAAAGACCACCCCCGTTTCCTCTTAACCTTGCGAGTGTAACTGGCTACATGAAAATTGGAAAATAGTAAAATGGCGGTTTCTGGTAGCCATATTGTGGGGGCCCACATTTATTTTTATTTCCTAAGCCATCGTGTGAGAAATAAGGGGTTTTAAGAGGTGATTTCAAAAATATATACATATTAAATTTTTTTACTGTTTTCTTTTCTCTCTCTCTAATACAAAAAAAAATCGTTCAAATACTCTACAGAAAAAAAAAATGTGACTTGACATTCACAACTAATAAAATAAATATGTACCTATAACTGACTTTCTTAAAAAACAAAGTTAAGATTTACTTCTAGATGTATACTTTGAACCTGACAATTGTTTTGACCAACTTTAAGAAGCCATGTGACCAATTAATTACTTTATCATATTTTTTTTTTTATCAATCTACTTGTAGGTACCTACCCAATTTATTTAATAGGTATACCTATATTAATACTTTAATTGACAGGTTATTGAACTCTAGAATTTTATCTCTTCTAATATTGTCTAGCAACAGCTTTATTAGGTAAAATTTACACTTACATTTTCCTTACTATTTAGATATTTTTGATTGAAATACTGCAGTACATAATAATAAATCTAAAAATCAATACAAAAAAGTTAAGTTTCGGGTCAAGCATTAGCTTACAAACTTAGAAGATTACAAAAAACAGCTAGCTGTTGCAAACAAAATTAATCAAAACTTCTCCTAAAATTATGTATGTTCTGTAAATTATATAGGTAATTTATGGTCTTCTTAATAAAGAGTATTTTATCTTTTATAAATATTAGACAGAGAAATAGGTATTCAAGGAGAATTTTGGGTGAAAAATATTATACATACCTATATAGATAAATAATAAGAAATAAAAAAGAAAAGAAATATACTAGTTTCATTAAACAGCATGCAAAATAAAATCATTTAGGGATAATAAATATACCTACCTCATACCTAGAATTAATAAGAATGTTAGAAAGGCATCTGAGTCATTAAATTGCTACTTTAATTAAAACAATAATTTAAAACTAGCTTTTTGTCGAGGTTAGTTAAAAAGGCCTATGTGCGCCATAGCCATGGTATATTTTATTGTAATTTAGTTATGTTTATAATTTTGCACATGGTTAAATGTGGAAAGATTTAATGAAATAACTTTTTACAAACACATATTTCTGAAATAAAGATGTTAACAAACTATAAAAAAAAACCTTGATTGGGAATTTGCTTTAATGAAAAAAAATATATAAGCAAGATTTCAAGATTATGAGATTATTTTGGATGAAAAATATTTTTGAGAAACATTATTTGTAAATATTTACATTTGTTTATGTCCTATGTGAAGGAGTTATATGTATTTAGGTGAAGGAGTTATATGTATTTAGAATTGTGTGCAAACATATCAGAATGCTCAAAAACAAAGTTGTTATATGAATCATGGATAAAATAAAATAATACCATATGTATGAAAACTCTAAGGAATTATTCTAATGCAAATAAAACCTGTTTGCTGACAATGACCCAAACATACAGTAACAAAGAAATAGCTAGCAACAGTGTACTGTGAACCTATGTACATGCAATAACAATTAATTACGCATAATAGACTCTATAATCCGTTGTGAGTGCCTAAGGCCATAAACATAGAGAAAAAAAAATGCGCAATCAAGACCATGGCCTACATACGGAATTACGAAATATCACCAGCCAGTACATACGGAAGAACACCGTGCTAACGTAACGCACCTACCTACTAGTTTATCAACGCGTTATATATAGATACGTTGGCCCACGGAGTCGTGAAAAGTATGCACGCTCCTTACCCAGACAAATAGGCAAAGGTCTACATCAATAAGAACCTTCAAATAAAATGTTATTAATAACTTTTCACGGGTGTACAACAAAGAAATGTTAATAAAAACACACCCCATATTGATTTTATATAGGGTCGTGACAATCAGCTGACGGCCCTACAGCTACTTATTTACATGGTGGCCCTCGAACGCAATAGGTTCTTTGTAATGACGATAACAAAGAAAGGATACAGTTTGATGACATCGGTGTCCATGCGTCGTTTCCCAGCGCTCGGTGACGACATCTTCGTGATCTATTCCTAATAAATCACAATATCGAACACGAACACTAGAACTAACTCACACTAGACGCAGCGAAACCAATTTTTCGTCCACCAGCAGCAGTCAGAAAAATAACATTGTAGAAAAACAATGGACACAAACCATAGACTAAAATTTCGAAGATGATGTGTAATGAAAACGATGTTGCCACACAGCAATATCCACAAAACTGCGGAAAACCACTGATTTTAGCCTTATGTATACGGTTCTCTATAATAGACAATGACGATTCCAGAAGATTATGCGTCAAAAATTAAAAAGCATGCAAATTTGTCTATGTGTCATCATCAGCGAAACTTCGCGTGTGTGGATCAAGGAAGATTATTTATAATTCAGTTTTAATTATAGATTTCTTTTACATATACATCCCAAACTTAGTTAGAACGACGCGTTTGTGGACGCTCCGTCGGCGCGCCACTAATGCGGAAACATGTGTTTTGATGTGAACATCAAATCATGATACATGACAACAAATTTTAACTTATCGGAGTTTACGTGTGATAATTGTGTATAGGAGTGATAAAGGGCTGTTGTGAGATCTTGTGGCAGTGGTGAATGCTTTAGCGGATTCGTGTGGGGCTGGTGATAAGTGATAAAGTGCGGTCATTTCCGGTGTGTTATTCGTGATGTGGGCGCCCCGGTGAACTCTCCCTCTGAATTGTTCTGACGTACTGGTGCAGCTATGGCGAACCCAGGGATCGGGGTCTCTTTTGACCCTAATGACATGACCAGGTTAGCATCAAGATCACTAAAGTAACCCTAGCCACAATACCTCTAATTTACTGTTTCCCTTCATGATTTTCCTAATAAGGAAGTAAGAACTAAGTACATGTAAGTTTCAACAAACTTTGAAGCTTTACATCCTCATTATTTACTTCTAGATACTCCATTAACACTATGAAAACCATCAATCAAGGGGTCAAAAGTGCAGTCTTACTCTTCCTAAATTCAAATGGCTAGTTTTTGTAGAAGTTAAATTATCCACAACTGGTTTAATATGTTATATAGAAATCAAAGTAGGTATAGATTATACTTACTAACCATGAAAAGTTGAAAATCTTCTGCCTAAAAATAAAAGGCAGCTGCTGTTTTGGTAAACTGTGACTGCAGTCACACTCATGTGTACAGCAACGTTGCTGAAAATAACACAATTCTGTCTGTGGTAGGAATTTCCTTTTATTGAAAACTAGCTGACCTGGCAAACTTTGTTTTGCCATAAAAATACCAAACATTTATCTACCTTACCTTACACTACCTACCCTACACTACCCTATACTACCCTACCCTACCATACACTACCCTACCCTACACTACCTTCCCTACCCTACGCTACACTACCCTACCCAACACTACCCTACCCTATCCTACACTACCCTACCCTACACTATCCTACACTACCCTAAACTACCCTACACTACCCTACACTACCCTACACTACCCTACACTACCCTACACTACCCTACACTACCCTACACTACCCTACCCTACACTACACTACCCTACCCTACCCTGCCCTACCCGACACTACCCTGCCCTACCCGACACTACCCTTCCCCACACAAAGCAAAAATAGCTTATACAATAGCAATAAAGCTCAAATTGACTCTACGTTTTAGTTAGAAAACTTTTGTATGGGAAAAAGAAAAGGGCAATATTTTTTTTTTCCTGCAATTATTAGAATTTTTCTCCCCGTAAAAACCATCTTTGAACTTCAACGACCATTTAAAAAAAAGAATTGGCCAAATTGGTCCATGCGTTGTTGAGTTATGCGCTTACCAACACATTTTGCGATTCATTTTTATATAGTAGATAAGAACAAAGCTATTAGAAGAAATGGCTCAAAACCACAAAATATGACTCAAAGGAAAACAAACAACAATCAATTATTATTTATTTCATTTTCCTTTTAAAATTAAATAACATAGTATTTCTCTGCTTGAAATAGTGTCAGAGTATAATAATTTCAAGTTTAGAACACACATTCATCAGTCTCCTGCTTGTAACCATTTTTTTTTTTCTGTGTTTGGTGCAACAGCATGTGTTCCTCTCCCATATCTATGTTTTTTTCATCTCAATATTTACTCACATGGTAAGGAAAGTTTTTTTTATTTTTGTTGTTATTTTCTTGTAAAAGACTAACATTTACAAATAAAGTAATCCAGTTACTACATAAAACAAATTAAACCAAAATAGACTAACTTTCCTCTTATAAAACTGAAGGAAAGTAAGTATTCTGTTTTTTTTTTTAATTTAATTTAATTGTTTGTTTGAGCCTAATTGGTTATTATTACTATCTATGGCTTATTGTCTAAACAAAACAAACAGTAATCTGAAATGCAACAACAGTTGAATTCTAGAGAACTTGTAGTTAAAGCAAACTAACGATTATGAATTATTTTTAAACAACTTCAAAAGGAGGTTCTCTGTTTGACTTGTAAACAGTATATGTTTGTCTGCGATTTTCTCGCATTTGTCAGAACTGATTTTGATCTTTCCTTTTTATTGGATTAAGTATCCCTTAACTTAGGTCATAGTGCAAGTTTCATCAAAATCGGTTTGGCAGTTTTTAAGATATGGAGTATACAACCGCACTCTTTAGCGACAAACAGCATGAATGTGTAAAAAGATTTATTATGGTTATATTGTCAATCCTTAAGGTACCTTTCGGTTAAAATTTCGATTATGGGCCGTTGATTTTTGGCGCGGGGAGGGGGTAGGGGGGGAGGTTTAGCTTCTCCCCTGTACCATTCCCACTACTCGGAGCCTTATGGTTATGGAGATATCCATGGTTAAAGTTTTCAGGTTAGAATAAAAATTTCCATAAATGTCCATCGATTTAAGGGGCGTGGAGGGGGGAAAGGTAAGGGGGGTAGTGGGGCTACCTATTTATTATTTTTATATTAACAACCTACCACCTGAACCTGAACCTAACACTCAGACAAAGAACCTGAGCACTCAGACACCCCAGAATAGAGCTCTCTGGCGCAGACGTACAAGGAGACCTGACCCCAGCTGAACTGGGAAGAGGGTTGGACAAAGAAAGAAGAAGAGAAGAAGAACAACATACCTACAATCATTTCAGTTAATCTACGATTGATAGCGATTCTCTCACCTCATTACTAGGAATTTAGGTTTATTTTTACCTAGTTTTAACATACATTGTAACATTACATAAATTCATGCCTGTTTTCTATGGGGGTAATCAGAATCTATACAGTAACAACACCCGCTAAAAAATAAAATAAATAAAATAAAAATAAAAATAGCCTTTAATCTCTGATTTTGTTTTTACATTTCTTACTAACTAGCCGTATTACTAATTTTCCTATTGCTAATACTTAATTCTATTTTACACAATATGTTCTTAAAAAAAAAAAATTGGTAACACCAGCATTAATTCATCAATTCAATCCATCAGGTTGTCCTCTCTGGACATAGGCCTCCTCTAGAATTCGCCATTTATGTCTGTCCATTGCTGATCTGCGCCATCCTTGTGGTAGGTCATCTTCCCATCTTCTTTGTGGCCTTCCTCTTGTTCTCTTTACATCTCTGGGGTACCAGGATATGACCTCCTTGGTCCATTTTTCTTTGGCAGATCTAATCACATGACCAATCCAACGCCATTTAAGTCTCTTGATTTTCTTTGAGACATCTGTCACACCTGTGGTCTTTCTGATTTTGGTTAGTCTCCACTTGTCTTTCAGCTTGATGTGTAGCATGCTTCTCTCTATCCCCTGTTGGCATACCTTTAATTTTTGGCTGTGAGCCTTTGTCAGGCCCCAGGTTTGGCACCCGTAAGTAAGTATTGGTAGGATGCACATGTTGAATACTTTACGCTTGATTGGCATTGGAGTGTTTTTGTTCTTCAATATTTCTTTCAGCGACCAGGGCGTCTACTCCCTAAGCACGAAGTCCGTAGTTTCGACCTTAGTTACGGGCATTTCCTACTCCCTATCACCTACGGACGGATGATTCGTTCGGGGCCCGAACGAAGAATGAATGGCAACACAATTTGACAGTTGAACCTACTCCCTATGCGTTTTTATCCGTTCGAAAAATTGAATTTGACACTTGTTTTAACGGATCGTTATGTCAGATATTACGACAACAAAATAGTTATCGTCAACCAGACGAAACTTATAATTCCCAACTATGGCTGCTTTTTTAATGCTCGCAGAAGATCTACAGGAAGAGCGGAGGCAACGTCGACGACATTTGCGCCAAAACTTCCAGTTGGCAAGTATGCCCGACGTTGAGTTCATAGGGAACTATAGGTTCACTCGGGAATTATTTGAGGACTTGTGTGAGGACCCTTTTGCCTCACCACTTACGACGAAGTGGTGTTGATCCAACAATGAAGGTAAGGATATTAAAGATTCTGCAATTTATTGAGCTGTATTACCAATCAGTCCCACCCATTTTACTGTTGTTATTCTTTTATTTCAGATTCCCGCTGCTCTTAATTTTTGTGCCCGGGGGAGTGACCAAGGTGCAGTGGGACTTAGCAGTGACGTTCTAATCGCACAACAGACAGTGTCACGGTGTCTGCGGCATGTCGCAAATTCACTGAACAGCTCCTCATTAATAAAAAAGTATTTAAGGTTGCCACAGAATTTGGCTGAGAGGAACCTTATAAATAAAAAGACAGTAAGTTTAAAAGCTCGTACCATTTCATAAAACAATTATCCATAGGTATTTAATAAAATATAGCCTGCCATTTGGACAATGACTACCTATGCTTTGAAGAGTGTTTATACCTACTTAAAGAGTGCACTTAAATAAAGTTGTATCATAAAAAAAAATATGAAAAATATGGCCTGCCAGGTGTTACAAGAAATTTTGGGTACCCACTGGGAATTCATGATGACCCCAATAGACAATAACATACAAAAACATGCTCGGTCCACTATACAGCATATGTTTGGCATTTTAAAGGCCGATTAAGATGCCCCTTAGTAGCAAGAGAGCTGCATTTACAACCGGGCAGTTGGTATTTGTCACAATTTATACTGGGTATAGCCATGTTTTTCTAATAACGCATTGAACGGGTGAAAAGTATTTTTTTCATCTATTTAAGACATTGAGGTAATAATGTACTAAGCACATTTAAGAGCATATTTTAATTATATTTTCAGGTATAATTGTCGTTGCCTGCTGTGTAACCAATATGCTTAATCAGGCAGACTTAGAAGCACCTTCCCTCAGCGAGAAGATCTTCAATTTAAGCGCAGTAGATGGGGAGAAGTGTCTACAAATATATTATCTGCCCATCAAGCTCTTCAGCAAGAACAAAGAGCGAGAGACAGATTAGTGCAATTGCTACAAAGAAATAGATACTTATGCATTCTCACAAGACAACTTCACGAATAAAACAAAATAAACATGCATTAGGTATGTGTATGACTATGTATGAATGTGAGTGAGCAAAAAAAGTATGAAAGGATTGTAGCAGGTGGCATTCTGTAGTTTCTGCCTATCCCCATGGGAAAAGGGCGTGAGTTTATGTATGTACCTATGTATTATTGACTCATCGCAATAAAAGCATTGTTTTTTTTATTTATTTTTTTATTTCACCTTTCAAATTTTAATAAATTTAACAATTTCAACACTATGACTTATACAATAACTACAAAAATACAACTACAAGAGGCAAATAAAAAACTTTTATGCAAAAAAATACTACCAACTTCCAAATGAAAAACTACAAAAGTGAAAAATAACATAATTTTTGGAAGTTGGTGTCTTTCGTAGGTACAATTTTTTTGCGATATGATGGACACCGACTTCCAAAAATTATGTTATTTTTCACTTTTGTAGTTTTTCATTTGGAAGTTGGTTGTTTTTTTTTGCAAAAAAGTTGTTTATTTTTCCCTTTTTAGTTTTACCTACCTAATAGGCAAGTTGTTTAGTAAGGTCCCTATAACGCCAGAATAGATTACCCGAATAACATGAAACTTGAACATAACCGGTGAAATAAGAGATCTGCATACTCCTTTAGAGCGTACTGGCGTGATGTTATGTTATGAAATGGTATAAAAAGTAAACGGACAATCCCGAGAGTTTTGCCGTTATTTATTGAAGAGTTCTGTTGTATATCGCCGAAGTTCTTCATCAGACCTTCACCAAATTAAAATGGGACCAATTTCTAAACATACCCTTTCAAACAAAATAAGATTTTTTTAAATCGGTTCACTATTGACGGAGATATCGGTGAACATACACAAAAAAAAAACAAACATACAGTCGGAACATAGAACCTCCTCCTTTTTGGTAAGTCGGTTAAAAAGACGTTTCATTTCATAAACAAAGTAGTTTTGAATTTGGTAGTTTGCACACTTGATTAGTTACCGAAATTAAGTGTTGATAGGGAAACAACCTTTGTGGGACTTACCCTACTTAAGTATGAAAATCGCCAAAATGTTAAAAGAAAAGAAAAATATTTATTTGTGACCCGCACAGGAGACATGAGAATTAAAGAATAATAAAAATAAAACCCCATGTGAGACCAAAAAGGCTCCTATCTCAGAATGTGCAGTAATACTCAAAAAGGAAATAACGCTGCCCTGATATTATAATAATTCATATTTTAAAAAAAAAACATGTAGAAGTATCCACGTGGCTTTCCTTTTACTTATCAGTTTTAAATTATTGCTAGGACCTTAATTTCTCTTACTTGTCTACTTCAGTCTCAAATACCTAATAATCTGAATAAAATTAACAACACAGTATAACAATCAAAACATAGATTTCCTTTTATTTATTACTCTTAAAATATTGCTGGTAACTTTGTTTTTCCAGAATAATCAGCTTTACTTCATCGAGCATCTCATTTCTCCTAGTTTTGCTTATAAGCACTTCCACCTTCGGCAAGTGTTGCAGCATGGGTGGGTGAGATAGCAGCTGGCTCTCTTACTGGTGGACCCTGTACAACAAAAACTGAATATCATTGACGGATACAACAAAAAATATATGATTGTTTATCTGTAATTTATTAGTATTTAAAAAATAGTCTACTACCATATTAATAATTATTAGTATTACCATTGGAAAAGCTGGTTGTGACTCTTGACTAGATTTGTGGCTTTCCGAAACTCCATCCAATAATCGATAGGATCTTTAACTCCTTTTGAAAGCGGGTTGGTCCTCCCAATGAACCTGTAGCACATGCTGACCGTCTGGCAGCTCCAGCAGCTTTCTTGGCCAAATGTTTTTAACAGCCCACACCTAAAATTTTGATATTTGGTTAATTTTAATTGCTTATAGGGTATAATATATAAATACACAATACTCTTGAGTACTGTTACAGATAATAGCCTAGTCAGTAAATAATTAAAAAGGCCTTTGCCAAAGCTGGCGTAGTCGTGATTTGCACAGATGTATTCGTGATTGTAACGCCTACTGACTGGGCTACATGTATTTGCAAGATGACTGATTATCATTGTTTGCAATTTACTGATGTCAAGACCTCAAAATCATATTCATATTGACGAGTAATGTAGTAAACTCACCCTTTGCCGTTGGTCCACGAACTTTGTGCAAATTCCCATTGAAATTAAGGTGCTTGCACAGTTTTTCTTACAGCCGCTTTGAGCGAACTCATGAAGTCGACAAGGGCCTCAATTTGCGCGTAATTTGCTGCAGCGGTCGGGGTCATTTTAATTAATTATTAATGAAAAGTATGAAAACTAAAATCTGCCCGGATATTTATTAGGAATTGCTTGACGTTTCATTTGAAAGTTGCCGTCAAACAGAAAAAAGGCAATGGTATCAACAGGATAATGCCACTTTCCGGACTAAAATGACAAAAGTAATTCATTTCTATATTGATAGACATGAAAAAATTATATTGTTAAAAATATGGTCATTTTCCAACGTAAAAATAATATTATATTTTGTTTAGTAAGTTTGAAACCACAAACTAGGAAAACCGGTAATCGACCGATAAAATAGTACAACTCTAACGTCATCCGTCGTTCGTTCACGAAAATTGTCCATGATCCCGTTCGAAGCTCAATAACCCGAAATCGTTAGGGGGTAGGGTGCACTCCGAAGTTTCGGAATACTTTCGGACGGCCCGTAACTTCGTCGACGAAGATAGGGAGTAGACGCCCAGTAGCGAGCCCAGGTGTTATTTACCCGTATTTGCAATTCTTTGTCCATCTGCAAGTTTGGTGCAATTATTTGACCCAAATAGGTGTAGTCATTCACATACTCAATGTCATGGTCATTTACACAGATTCTTTGGTGATGACTATTGGTCATAACCTTTGTTTTGGTTGTGTTCATGGTCAGACCTGCTTTTTGACTCTCTGTTGTCAGTTGTAAGAGCATTTCCTGTAGAGTGACTGGGTCCTCGGCGAACAGTACCAAGTCGTCTGCAAATCGCAGGTGTGACAGCCTACATCCATTAATATTTATGCCACACCTTTCCCAATCTAGCTTTCTGAAAATTTCCTCTAATACAGCCAAAAAAAGTTTGGGAGACAGAGGATCCCCTTGTCTGACTCCTTTTTGGATTTTAAATTCTTCTCCAATTTTTTCTAATTGTACTTTTGCCGTGCTGTTGCTGTATATATTCCTTATAAGTCTAATGTACTTGTTTTCTATTCCTTGATTTTCCAAAGCTTTATATATGTAGTTGTGAGATAGGGAGTCAAATGCCTTGTTATAGTCTACAAAAGAAATATAATATGGTTTTCTGTATTCCTTGTATTTTTCAGTTACCTGTTTCACTACATGTATGTGGTCAACTGTTGAAAAATCAGCTCTGAAGCCTGCCTGTTCTCTTGGTTGTTCTGCGTCTAGTCGTTTAGTGAGCCTGCCTGAGATTATTTTTGAAAAAACTTTGTATATATTTGTCATGAGGCTGATAGGTCTGTAGTTGTCTATTTTGTCTTTATCGCCCTTTTTGTGGATCAGTACTATGGTTGACTTCGTCCATTGTTCCGGAATAAATTCACTATCTATGATTTTGTTAAATAGACTAGTGAGTGGTTTTAGTATTGCACCCAGTGACGCTTTTAGCATTTCATTGGTTATTCTATCTTCTCCTGGGGCTTTGTCATTCTTTTGTGACAACAATATGGCTTGCCTCGTTTCGCTTTCTAATATGTAAGGTACCTCTTCTTCTTGGTTTGGGTTTTCGATTACTGCTGATAATTCGGATGAACTGTAAAGGCTTTTGTAGAAGGCCGTAGCGATTTTGCTGATCGTTGTTCTTTTTGAGGTTGTATATTCCTTGTTTTCTTTATTTTTTCCCTTCATTTTCGGTATCCAAGACGTATGATCCTTAAGTTTCTTCAGTACTCTTTTGATTCCTCCTGTTTTTTCGATTTCAGATTGAATGCTGTCGAAACGTATTTGCTTCTTATGGCCTCTTATACTTGATGTGATATTTTTACTTAATGCTTCTATCTTTTTAATATTCTTTCTCCTGTCTACAAACAGTTCTCCTCTTTCTTTTATCAGGGTTCTTGCGTTATCTCCTATTTTGTCCATTTTGTTTAACTTGCTCATGTGCCTCAATTCGGTTCCCAGATTAGTTAATATTTTTTCGAGTTTATTATAGTTTTCCTGAATTGAGTCGTTATTTTTAATTTTTTCCATCTGCCCTTTTACTTTATCTAGGATACTTTCTGGGATTGGAGTCCCTATTTGATCTGATCTGGTTTTTATGTGTTTCCTTGTTCTTTTTTTGTTTGTGATTGTGACTAAAGTACCTCTAACCATTCTATGGTTTGTGCTGAAGTTTAGCTTATTTACTATGCCTACATCATTGAATAATCCTGGGGTGTTAGTTAATATGAAATCAATTTCATTTTTGGTTTTGCCATCAGGTGAAATCCATGTCCATTTTCTGCTTGTTTTTTTGTTATAATAGGTGTTCATTATCCTTAAATTGTATTCAAGAGCAAGGTCTATGAGTTTTTGTCCATTTTTATTACGCCTACCTTGACTGTAGAGTCCGATGATGTTATTTTCTCCATTTTGTTGGCTACCTATTTGGCTGTTGAAATCTCCCATTATAATCTTATTTTTGTTGGTTTCTTCAATAGCATCTTGTAGTGATGCATAGAATAAGTTCTTATCTTCGTCGCTTGCATTCTCTGTGGGCGCATAAACTTGTATTATGGACCATGGCTCCTTTCCTTCTTGTATAGTCATGTCCAAAATGGCGATTCTTTCCGATTTGCTTCTAAATTGTATAATGGCCTCTTTTAGATGCTTTTTGACGATAAAGCCTACCCCATGTAGCCCCTTTGTTTCTCCCTTATAGTAGAATATGTAATCATCATGCTCTCTCACTTCTTCTCCTAGTCGTCGTACTTCGCTCAATCCTATAACGCCCCAGTTTATTCTTTGTAATGCGTGTTCGAGTTCTACCAGTCTATCATCTGTTCTGAGTGTCCTTGTATTAAGGGTTGCTATAAATATTTTATTTTTATCTTTTCTTTGTGTTGTTTTTATTAAAGGTTTAGTTTTTAATGTTTTTCTCGTTTGTTGCTTATTTTCTAGAGGGTGGTGGTCTAACGTCCCAAGGTGACCAGCCTGGTTGGGACTTTTTCTTGTGGTTGTGTTATTTTTCGTTTGGTTTCGTTTGGTTTTGGTTTTCCGTTCGGTGCTGGTGTTACTTAATTGCTAATTCACGCTGCTAGTTCCGCTGAAGGAGAAGGATCTTGCTTTGTCGAAATAGCTGACTCTGCTCATTTTAGTCTTGTTGGTGTTTTTTGCTTTCTCATCGTTTGATGCGATTGGCGACCTTGTAGGCGACCGCTTCCTTTTATCTTTCTTTCCTTTTATTACTAGTCGATCGTAGTTAATATATCCCTCATTGCCCTTGTCTAGTTCTTCCTTAAGTTGAGTTTTTAATTCTTTCCTCTTTAAAAGTACTTCTTTGGGATAATCCTCTGTTATATATATATTTTCGGGTAGATGTTTCTTATTTTTTAAAAGCTCCATTTTTCTCCAGTACAAGGTGAGCGTCATGCATAAGGGCCGCGTTTTACCATCAATTTTCTTTCCGATTCTTTGAATGTTACTTATCTCCCATTTATCCCAAGATTCTATGCCTGCTTTCTCACTGACAACATTCAGAGATGAGATAGTAGTTTTCAGTAGGTCAGGGAAATTAGTTTCAGTTTCTTGAACACCATGAATAATTAGATTGTTTTTCCTTGCTTGTCTTTCTAAATATTGTGTTTTTGTTTTTAATGTTTCTACCTCTAGTTTCAGTCCAACTAGGTCATCCACAAGAGGTTTTAGTTTCTCATCCATGGTTGTAATCATGTTTTGGTTTATAACAACTGTTTGTTGGTTCATCTCCTCTTTCATTTTATTCCAAAGTAATTGAAGTTGAGGATCCATTGTTGATTAAAAAAAAAACTACCAAATTGGTATGTTTTCTTGGGTTGGTGTTATGGCAACAATTACTCCAACTGTCAACTGCCAACACTTAATGCAACTGTCAGGTGTCAGCCGTTGTCAACAGTATATAACTGTCAAGTGTCATTAAGTTTTAGCGAAATACCGACAAATCAAAATGAATTCTACATAACCTCCAACAACAGCGTAATTTTTCACTTAATTTCCAGTCTTCTATCTTGATTATCAGTTTAGACCACTTTGTTTTCCGATTTCGTGTGACTTCAATGTGCAATTTCGCGGCACTTCGTGTCGTATAGAGCGTTTTGAACGCTTTTTTGGAATTAAAACCACGAGAGCTTTCGTTACGCAGCGACTTGTTTGACAGCCGGAAGCGGCCCCAACACAACACCCGCTAAGATCCTTATAATATACTCCTATTCCATTAAATAATTGACATTTGCATCCGATTTTCTTATGGAGACTTGAGGGTTTCAGAAATCAGTTTGAATGCACAATTTTTTTTTTTTCTCTATGCTCTAAAACTTTCATATATCGTTTTTTTTTTTCAATTTTATTTTGTATTTCGGACCATGACCCATCATTTGTTAGTAATATGCAAGCGGGTCCAGTACCCAGGAGAGGGCAGTCTTCTTTATCTGCATACCAATTATTTAGTAAATCCCAGTAATAAACCTAGTCCTGACTATAGTATAAACCTATACAAATAAATAAATATTTAAGTGTATGTATGTAATATCAAAATAACAATGTTTTATTGAATTTTGTCACATATGGCACATATGTTATACTAATAAGATATATATGCAAATTTTAAGATTTTTGTTTGTCTATATCTGTCTGTCTGTGTGTTCTGGATCCTGAAGCTGGAGCCTGGAAAAACTCACAGTTCTTGGGGAATCAGTATTTTTGTTTGTGGGAAAACTAAAAAAATAAGTAAAAAACTATGACGCAGACGAAAATACGGGCAACAGCTCTAGCAGTATGCTCATAAAATATTGAAAATGGAACAGTGTTATGCATACCATTCTTTTTTCAGGAAGTATGAAAATCTTTATTGAAGCTTTAACATAAAAAATAATAACAACATTTTTGTTTTAAAGAATACCTAAACTAATTAACCTAAAATTTTTCAATATGCTCTGTAGAGAAGCATAAAATAAATGTTTTACGACTGTCCCCATTCTTAGAAAACAGATTATTTACCTCTAAATATTAATAACAATACACACTGACTAGACTTTGCACTTTGGTCAGTAAAACACAGATTGTTTGATTTTTGCTTTACACAAATAGGCAGGTAGGTACTAAAATTATATGCAAAAATATATGCTTGGAAGTGGAGTTGCTGACATCTGCCCAATATACCTACAAGACTATATAATATAAATGACTATATAATATAAATAATATTATGGACTTATTTTTAGTCTTTCAATTCAAATCAATTTTTGATGTTTATAGCTCCATCGAAGAACATTCGATGATTTTGCCAATGTCAAGGTATTTGGAGATTGTTTACCATTATGAATACTGTCATATAACTATTGCTATTGATCAGTGTTTATAGCGATGACAAACATATAGAACGGCACAAAATAAATGTTAAAACTTCAATATATCACACTAATATTATAAAGGTGAAAGTCAGAGAGTGTGTTTGTATGTTTGTTACTTCTTAATGCTCAAATGACTGGACGGATCTGGATAAAATTTGGCATAGAGATAGATTATAGTATGGAATAGCATATTGGATACTTTTTATCCCATATGCTATTCCATACTATAATATATATACTCGCACACAGTCGGTACTATTGTTGCGGAATTCAGGACTTCAACTTTGAAGGAAAATGTTCTAAAAGCCACCAGAAACTATAATAAGCAGAGTGGTAACGGTAAACTGTCCACATCCAGTATTGAGATGCCAGGCCCGCCGAAACCTATATATGTTACCGAGTCCCTAACCTCCTATGGCAAGCATCTTTACTACTTGGGCCGCAGACTCCAGAAGGAAGGAAAATGTGAAAGCTGCTGGACGAGCCACGGGAAAATTTATATAAAAAAGACCGCAGGTTCGTTCCCGTTTTGTGTAAACTGCGAAAGCGACCTGCATAAACATATGGGCACCACGTTGTGACTTAGTTCCTCTGCTGCTGTATTTATTTTGCTTTTTCGTTATGCATGTCGTAGTTTTGTTATTGCTTTCTCTTTTCTGCTTGTAATATCACACTCCACACAACACTACTCAAGGTCATACGCAACCTCAGTCACTTTTGATTCTCTGCATGCACCGGTACACGCCGGCTTTTTCAACACGTCTCTGCTTTTAGTTTCGCACCTACTTAATTCGCAAAGCTATCTGAGTAATAAATCACTATTTTCTAATATCGCTTATGTCACCATTCTTAACCACTGCCGCTTTAGCTTGATGTTATATCTTTGTTGTTATAAAATTCGATAACTTAAATGACATACAGACTGACTTGGATAGTATTTCAGTAGCTGAGTCTGCCACCTGTATGATTGAGGACTGCAGAGATATTGCTAATATGCATAAAAATGCTCTCTCACTTCTCTGTCAAAATATTCGCAGCGTAATCAAGAACTTCGATGGCTTGACAACGCTTTTGGAAAGAAGTGATACATCCTGGGATTTAATTATTCTTACGGAATGTTGGCTTTTCAACTGTCCTTCCCTACCTTCAATCCATGACTATACCTGCGCCACTACAAATCGACATGGATCTCAGAATGAGGGTGTGATGGTGTTTTTTCGCTCCCACCTTCAGGTTTCGGTTTCGGAGCCCCAGGTCCAAGATGCGAACTGTTTGTTGCTAACAATTAACAATGATACCGCTCTGATTGCAGTCTATCGCCCGCCTGCTGTTCGGAATGTTACCGCGTTTGTGGACTCTTTGGATTTAGTACTAAAATCTGTATCTTCGTACAGAAATATAATCATAACCGGTGACATAAACATTAATATCTCTGACACCAGTACTGACTCACGTGCAACTGAATATCTGACAATGCTCGCCTATCACGGAATGCTACCAGCACACACTTTTCCTACAAGACAAAATATATCCTGTCTTGACCACCTAATATTAAAAACGAAAAGAGCTGCTTTCTGTTTCATCGCCAATACTTCAGTCACTGATCATGATACTGTTTTATTATTTATGGAAAACAACCCTTCTAATCTTCCTTTGAAAAAAGCTAGACAGACCAGAGTTTTAGATTTTGACAAGATTGAATTGGACCTCCTTCAGACCGATTTTAGCCCCGTTTATAGCACCCCAGACGTTAATGAAGCAACTGACTTCTTTATCAACACCATTAACCATATCATAGTTAAAAACTCTATTTTGAAGGTCTTGCCCAACCGTAAAAGACTAAGTAAGCCCTGGATGACTCCAGGGCTCCTTAAATGCCTACGAAATCGAGACATGATGCACATGAAATTAAAAAAAAATCCTGAAAATAATATACTTCACACAACTTTTAAAAGATACAGGAATTATTGCTCTAAAATACTCAAAACTACTAAAACTAATTATGATAAATCCCTTCTAACTAATGCCCACAATAATAATAAAAAACTCTGGGATGCTATAAAATCTATCACCCATACATCAAAGGTTAAAACACAGGCTAACGCTCTTCTGTCACCCTCCGAACCGGAGCGCTCTGTAAATGAAGTGAACGCGTACTTTGCTAACATTGGACGTACATTGGCTGAAAATGTTTCATCCGTCACCACGTGCTTACCTCCACAATCCGAGGCTCCTCCAACGTATCAAGACAGTTTCGTCATGCTGGGAACAGACGAATCAGAATTGGATGTTTTGATCGGAAAGCTGAGGGGCGACTGTGCGGTGGGCTCTGATGGCATATCGGGCACGTTTCTTAAGAGATTTAAAAATCTACTCGCCCCTCATCTGACCCATATATGTAATTTAGTTTTTAACTCCGGCATCTTTCCAGATGCGCTTAAGTTGGCAATAGTACATCCTGTGCATAAGGGCGGGGACAGAGATCAATCAAGTAACTACAGACCTATATCCATTTTGCCTACACTTTCAAAATTAGTTGAGAGGCTCATGAATAACAGATTGGTTAAGTACCTAGAGCAAAATAATCTTCTTTCTCCTACTCAATATGGTTTCCGTTCCGGAATTTCCACAAATAATGCTGTGCTTGATTTAACCACTAACATCATCTCCAACCTGGATAAAAAGCAGAAGGTAATTGGTATTTTCTTGGATCTGGCAAAAGCTTTCGATACGATATCTGTTCCCAATCTTATAGCTAAACTGGAAAGGATCGGTATAAGAGACATTCAACTTGCTCTATTCAAGAGTTACCTCACTGGTAGACGACAATGCGTCAGAATCGGTGATTGGACGAGCGACGAGCTCCCTATATCATACGGGGTCCCTCAGGGCAGTATCATCGGCCCGACCCTTTTTCTCATTTATATAAATGAGCTCTGCGGGCTAGCACTTCCCAATGCATCCATCTTCACTTATGCCGATGATACTGCCTTACTATTCCATGGAGACTCCTGGGAGCTGGTGTTCCGGCATGCACAGTCCGGACTCAACCTTGTCACCAACTGGTTGGCTCAAAACCTGCTTACTTTAAATGTTGATAAAACTAATTACCTAACCTTTTCTTTTAATGCCGCTGGGAAGCCTCCTCCCTCTCTTTGCTCCTTGATTGTCCACTCTTGTATTTCACCTCACCTTGCGGCTTGTAATTGCCCCTGCCTTTCTCGCATCAATTGTGTCAAATATCTCGGTGTACAAATTGACGAATGCTTGTCATTCTCTGTTCACATAAACACACTCACCTCCCGACTGCGTAGGTTGATCTACATCTTTAAGTCCCTTCGTCGCGCTGCGGACACAGCGTTGCTGAGACATGTATATCTCGCCCTCTGCCAATCGCTTCTACAATATTGTATAACTACTTGGGGCGGATCTGCAAAAACTCACTTGCTGAGGCTGGAGCGTGCGCAAAGGGCACTCCTGAAGGTTGGATGGCGGTTGCCTTACCGCTTTCCTACCATTGATCTTTATGAAGCGTGTAGGGTTCTCACTGTTCGCAAATTGTTTATCCTTAACCTTGTTTTGACCACACACTCTCGGACTCCCTACGATCCAAACAAGTTTGGCACTCAACGACGTAAACATACTGTCTGTCCGTCCATCCGCACAAATTTTCGTTCGACCCAACGTAGTTTCCATTTCCTCAGTAGCTACGTCTATAACAAGGCTAATAAAATATTAAATATATATCCTATGTGCAAATCAAAATGTAAAAAAACATTAACGACATGGCTACTTAAATTGGATTATGCAGAGACCGAAAATATACTAAGTATTTCACAATAATTTCGCCTACCGAAAATATTCACCATCATCCATGGAGCGCGTTTCACCTTGTCACACACAGACACACACACACACTCTCGGGCAAGTAAGTGCTCATGCCTGGTGTTCATGGGCGCTGGGGTGAGGACTTATATTGCACTCACGGACACAACACTCTCCAAAGACACACATGGCACATCTCCTTTTGTTTTTGTATAATTATCTCCTCCTCTCAATTTGATACTTTCACATTGTTGTAGTACGTAAGTGCACCATAATATTGTATTTTTTAAGGGTGTGAGCCTGGAGATCTGTCATACAGGTCTCGAACCCAGTATAGACTCCAGCTCTCACTAAGGTTTGAATCTGCTGTAACCTAGATTTAACGACCTTTAACGAAATGTACCTTTTTGAGAGAAATAAACTTCTATTCTATTCTATCCCAGGAATATGTTCCCTCAGGATAATTTCAGACATAGCTGGCAGAAGCTAGTAATACATGAATTGAAATACTAGCTACAGTTGGATTTTGTTAATATTAATAATATAAAGATTCTTTACTGAGGGGGTATATAACAGGAACGGAATGTTAATTGGGAATGTTTTAGTCTTTATTTTACTACTCTTGACACAATAGAAATAGATTTTAATATTTATTCTAGGTAGGTACTATACATAATAGGTGATTTCTTTAAGCCATTTTCATATTCCTGAACAGGGAAAACAATTTACTACACCATCCAAATAGAATTTGTTTACATGTAATTTTAAGCTAGGTATAATACCAAAACTATAAAATATTACTATTACATAAACATTTGCCAATAATTCCTCATCTAAAAGTATTAATCATCATGTGCATACCCTTTACCCAACGATGTTGGATTCGTTCCCGTGACTAAACACACCGAACCCAATGTAATTTTTAGATGAAGAGTAGCTTATGACACTTAGCAATAGTGTAGCTTTTTATGACTGTAATATTTTCGTAATCAGCAGTTTAGTTTTCCTGAGATTATCCATCATATTCTGCTGGACATACTCCCCCAAGTGTCGCCTTGACCGCCATATTACCCATTAAAAACATAAAATTTTAACTGTTTTAAATTTTTTACTCATTACCCGACTGCCGAAGGAGGGTAATGTGTTTATCAGTCTATGTATGTATGTATGTATGTATGTATGTATGTATGTATGTTTGTTCCTATGTGGCGTTCCAGAGACCAAACGCGTTGGCCGATTTTGATGATTCGTACGTCAATCGATGCGTCTTAACCCTGCGAGTGTCATAGGCTACATTAAAATTGGATAATAGAAAAATGGCGGATTTTGGGTGCCATATTGTGGAGGCCCAATTTTTTTTTTTCTTCCAAACCCATCGTGTGGGGTATCAAAATAAAGGGTTTTAAGAGGTGATTTCAAAAATATATAACACTTATATGTTTAAATGTATCTAATTCGAAAAAACGAACTAAAAAGTTATAAATAAAAAAACTTAATTAAAAAAATCAAAAAACCCGACTGCTTCAAAAACGAACTAAAAAGTCGTAAACAAGGAAAAAATCATGCTGTGCAGGCGGAGGATACACCAGATTTTGGTCAGCCAGCCGGCGAATATGTATCCTCCGACTGCACAGCATGATTTTTTCCTTGTTTACGACTTTTTAGTTCGTTTTTGAAGCAGTCGGGTTTTTTGATTTTTTTAATTAAGTTTTTTTTTAATTTCTAATTAAATTTTTTAATTCTAGTTAAAATTAAGTAGAAAGAATCCTTTGTCAAATTTTCGTGTGCCAAGTTTCCTCACATTCCGTTCAGTAGCTTATTCACGAAAAGTAACAGACAGACTGCTCTTTGCATTTATCTATACTTCTATACTAATATTATAAAGAGGAAAGACTTGTATTTTTGTATGTCATGTAACAAATAAACTTAAAAACTACGGGACCAATTTCGAAAATTCTTTCACCGTTGGGAAGCTACACTATCCCCGGGCATTATAGGCTAATTTTTATCCCTGTATTCCCACGGAAATGGGAGCTACGCGGGTGAAACCGCGAGGCGTCTGCTAGTAATATTATATATGGATAATTTGATACACAAAACTGAAACAACATTTAAAATTTCAATTTTAAATGTTGTTAAATATTATAATCATTAGTTTATCACCAAATTTAAAATACATCAATAACAAAGGATCCAAAAATCATTAACTTTAACGGCTACCAAGAAATCATCAATTTTGTCTTTGCCTTGAAATTTTCACAGCTCACTCGGTGTAATTAGAACAAAAACTTCTTGTATTGAGACAACAAAAACATTTTGTTGGTAATTAGTAGCTAACTATAATGACCTTCAACTGTTCTGTAAGTGAAACCGTTTGTTCTTAGACTAGTTTTATATTAGTTCCTTGGTGTTTGAAGATTTTTTGGATATTTGGAAATATTTTCTTTTATTAGCCCTGCGTTAAGTGAACTTACTAACTCAAGAGTTAGTAGCTAACAAGGCCAATTATGTATGACATATTTGTTACTAATTACTGCCAGCGGCTTCGCCTACGTCAAAAGTATTTTCTTATCCCAAGGAAACATTAAACTGGGATAAAAGAGAGAAGCCTATATGCTATTCTAGACTATAACCTATAATATATGTGCCAAATTATATCCCGATCCGTTCAGCCATTCTGGCATGATTTAGTAACAAACATGCATCTAAACTTTCGCATTTTATAATATTAGTAAGATTCAACCCCTTGTTAACAAGCAACATACTTCAGTATTAGATTTTAGCACAAGTCGGCCTTAAAGAATTAACATAAAATGTTGTCTGTTTTCTCTAAATGTTTAGTCAGAGTACCTATAATAAATGTAGATTTGCCTAGTTATGGATTTTAGTAGAAGTCAAGTGCTATTTAATTGTAGGCGAGCCTATTACTATCAACAGGTTACAAACCTCTAGGCTGCTACTGAAAAAAAATCTTAGGGAAAACCCAGTTATGTTTTTCGCAACCCAGAAATAGAACGAGGAGTAGAAAATATTTACTACTAGCTTCTGCCCGCGGCTTCGCCCGCGTAAAAAGTGTTTTATCATCCCAAGGATATACAAATTATCCTATGGCCTTCGCAGGGTCTCAAACTATCTCCATGCCAAATTTCATCTACATCGGTTCAGTAGAGCCAGAGATTACCACCTAATTATTCACTCCTGGGTTATAATACCTATAATAAAGTGGGCCCAAGACTGTGCCAATAACTTGTATGATGAGTCTTGGGGTCTTTAATAAGAGAGAATAGGTTACTTCTAGGCAGGCGAGCTTCACCGTAGCGTAGACCTCATCATCGCTTACCATCAGGCGAGATAGTCGTATGGTCAAACGCGAGCCAATCGTTAAATAAAAAAATAATATCTGACATGAATATCAGAGGAGATTCGTGTATATTCGCCGATTTTGCAGAATTCAGAATATATGAATATCAAATATACCTAAATATGAAACTATCATCACTTTTGTCTTTACCTCGATGTAGACTTATAGAGGTAAAGCTACTCCAACATGAACAAATCTTTTGGAGGAAGCTTATACCTTACGGACTGCGACGGTCATATTTTTTTAGAAAACGAAGCCCAAATTGAAAGTAATTATCAAGTGACCCTTTTTTTTTTTGGTCAGGAAATCATCCAATGACTTTTACTGACTAAAACCCACCCGTGTTTTTTCAGTTGCTTGTGCCAGGGCCGCGGTAACTCTCTTTCACGTTTATGTCGACCCAGACAGGCATCGGCCCTAAAGGACCCCGTCAATTTTTAGCTGACATCTCTTTGAGGCGCGCGTGGAACACTACGCGCCGTCGGCTCGGGACTGGTCCTTATCGGACGGCGAGCTACCCATTACTCGCCGTCCGCAAGCCCGCGTCAGTCACCTACGGTGGCCGGGAATCGGCTTGCGACGCCCGGGGCGTCTTCGTTGTGTTTCCCTCACGCGTTTTGCCTCCTCCTTCGCGAGCATTACTGCTTCGCTGAAGGAGGTGATAGCTTCCCATGCCCTCGCGCTCCGTACCATGGCCGGACGCGAGAGATCGCCATCGCTGATCGCCTCCTCGAAGACATGGCGGTGCTCCGCCCAAGCGGGGCAGACCTCCACCGTAGGCTCCACCATGTCCTCTGGGCGATCCACACAATGGTGTCAAGCCCCCTGCACTAGAAACTTCCCTTGTAAAATGGGTGCGTTCTCATTGTCCGACACTAGTAATTTGTCCTTTATCGTGGGTGTATTTTTATTAATGTACGTTATTCTGATGATGTTATTCTTTCTATCAAAAGCTGGTACTTCAGAGAGCTGTCCCGCGCTGAAGCGACGAGGTTACTCCTCAATGAGACGGAGAGCGGCGTGTTCCTCGTCAGGGACTCCAAGACTATTACTGGAGATTATGTGCTGTGTGTCAGGTTGGTATTATAATAATATAATAATAATAAATTTATTCAAAAAGGCACACAATCCCAATTATTTAAAATTACAAGTTCATAGATACAAATCATCATACATTCATTAAAATTAATACATTGAAAAAAAAAATCTTTATAAAATAATAATTCATTCATATAAAATACATGGTCAGTAGAAATCATTAAAATTAGTCGATAGTCGTAGTATATTTTAAAAGATATTTACCTTCGGTTGGCACTCTGGTGGACGCCGAGCCAATACCTGTGGATCGGACTGGACCACTCCTCACTAACGACCCTTATAAGCTGGTTAGCCGATCCTCGCAAGCTGTTAGAAAAAGATGCTATGCGAGATCGTATGACAGCATAAAAGTCAGATCAGTATGATCCTTATATTACTTATTTATCTTCCAAGTCAGGAACCCGGTGCTTTTAAACATAGAATACGTATTGTGCCGTGTCCATAACGAGAATCTGGCGGGCGAGCACAGCCCACTGTTGAGTTGGCTTGAGTCACACATTTTTATCACAGTGTGGGTCAAAAACCGTGTTAAAAATGTGACTGAAGCCTATCACAGAGGCCGTGCTCGCCCGGCTGGTGTTCTTTTCAAGGCTTTATTTATGCCAATGTCCAAAACTAACCCCCAGTTTGACAATCGAATATTAACGCAAAACGAATATATCAAACGCACGTTAACTGCTATCAGCTTCTGATAACTGTAGTAACATACATAAACATATATTGATTTATGGTTAAACAAGCATTGTAAACAAACACTTTTATTTGATTGACATTTTTTATTTATTTTAATTGTTGACATTTTAGTTTATATGAATGTCATTTTTAATTTTAATTATTGACATGTTAATTTATTTTATTGTCATTTTTATTTTATTTGTTTAATTATCGTCGAGTTTATAATCTGACAATTGTATTGGAATCTTAGTTATTCACATTTAAATATGTTATTGACATTTAATTTTAATTATTGGCATTTTTTATTTTAATTGTTGACATTTTGATTTATTTATTTTTTTAATGTTTATAATCTGACAATTGAAAGTATAAGAATGCATCAATGTTCTTTTGGTTTTGTCTGGTTTTTATTTTATCTTATGTTGACAATTGTGTTTTGGGTATGATGTCGACAAACTAATTATTATTGAAAGTAATTTGCACGCTTGCTTGCAGGCAGAATACAATAACTTATAGGCCTTAAGATCTTTCCTTGTTAAACAATGTATTTTCTGGCAAATAAATATTTTGATTTGATTTGATTTGATTAAATTCATTCAAACTATAATCGTAAAATTTTATGCACACGACAAAAAATCGAGAAACTGGAGTAAGTTTGATGCCGTCGTTTAAAGTCGGCCTAGTTTCGTAACAGGATGTCTGCTTTTCATCGAATATATGTCAGCTAACTGGCGAAATCTGGGAATTCTAAGTCATGTCAGACTAGTCAACATATTCAGAACTACAAGAAATCGGGAGAAGGCCAGTAATTTTTTCGATCCTGAGTGTAGTACTATCATTCTGTTTTCTGACCCTCCTTTTTTCCCACGTTCCAGAGAAGACGACAGAGTCTCCCACTACATAATAAACCGCGTGGTGTCCGCCGACGGCACGATCCGGTTTCGCATAGGAGACCAGCTGTTCGCAGACATGCCAGCTCTCCTGGCGTTCTACAGACTCCATTACTTGGACACCACGCCGCTGGTCCGGCCTCTACCTCAGGCGCTGGCGAGGGTCGCAGCCCCACCGCCGCAGCAGCCGCATCAGGTTCTGGAGCTGGTCATTGCGAAGTTTGACTTTTCTGGCAATGTAAGTAACTTTATTCTTAGTTATTATTTACTATTCACAGAAGTTCTTAATTATTGATGTTATGGTTTTAGATATTTGTTTCTCGAAAGCAGATTAAACATTCGCTTACAGCAACACCATTAAGAAACGAGTAGCGGTACCCTATCAAAATAATTTGTAAGGCTTTGATGTCTATTGAAAACCTAAATGATAGTTAATACTTATTTACACGGAAAATGGTACAAAATCGGTTGACATTTTTGTCTAAAGGAACGTCCTCACTGAGAGCATTCACGTGTAATGAGCATTCGACGTCGAATATTCGAGTGGTGTGGACGTTGAGCCGAGCGTTACAAAGCTTACACGCAAGCGCGAACTTCGGCCGGTGTGGACGTCGCAAAGATTTTCGCGGAAACGGCTCGCATTTGAATGTTCACGCAAATAAAACGCTCGAAAGCGAGAACTCAGATAATGAAATCAATGAGTATGTATGTAGGAATATTACTGGCCTCTTGTAAAGCAACAGTTCGTTGATCTTAAGTGTCTGTGACCTTTTTAACCGACTTACCAAAAAGGAGGAGGTTCTATGTTCGACTTCTTGTATGTTTTTTTTTTTTTTTTTTTTTTTTTATTATGTATGTTCACCGATATCTCCGCCAATTGTGGACCGATTTTGAAAATTCTTTTTTTGTTTGAAAGAACATGTTTCGAAATTGGTCCCATTTTAATTTGTTAAAGATCTGATGAAGAACTTCGAAGATATACAACAGAACTCTTCAATAAATAACGGCAAATCATTCGGGATTGCTTCAATCGCATGTCTGTTTATTGTTTATACAATTTCATAACATAACATCACGCCAGTATACTGAAAGGGGTACGCAGAACTCTAATTTCACCGGTTATGTTCAAGTTTCATGTTTTTCGGGTAATCTGTTCTGGCGTAATAGGTACTTACTAAACAACTTGCCTATTAAGTAGGTAAAACTAAAAAGGGAAAAATAAAAAACTTTTTTGCAAAAAAATACTACCGACTTCCAAATGAAAAACTACAAAGTGAAAAATAACTTTATTTTTGGAAGTCGGTGTCCATATCGCAAATATTTGGTATCTACGAAAGACACCGACTTCCAAATAAAGTTATTTTTCACTTTGTAGTTTTTCATTTGGAAGTCGGTAGTATTTTTTTGCAAAAAAGTTTTTTATTGGTCAATCGAATTATCAAATTAATGACATTTAACGAGATCGTATTCGAATGCTCCAAGCTCGCAAGGGAATGTTCGACTCGAACGTTCATAGTTTTGCTCGAACGTGAATGCTGGGCTCGCTGGGAAGCATTTGGTGCTCGCCTACGATTGCTTGTTTACAAATACTCACGAAAGAGTGCTCCCAGTGAGGACGCTCTCCTAAATAAAAAATAGTTAGAATACTGTATTTCATATACACGATTTACAAATATTGTGTATTTCATATTTTAAATACATGCGAGAAGTGTTTTGTAATTTGTATTTTAATTAAAGCAATGCATGTATTTTGCCCAGCTCTGCCTGCTGTAAGATCGTAAGGTATGATGTACCTTGATGATAAGTTAGGCCCTCCGCCTATAGTCAACTGCAATACGAGGTCACAGAGCTAAAATCTCTCGAGGGGATTAAAATTGGGACACAGCAACATTACTTGGCGGCAGAAATACGAATGGTGGTAGTAGTACTTACACGGTCTAGTTTCTTCACACATTAGATTACTACTAGCTTTAAACAAGAAGAAAATCATGCTGCGCAATCGGAGGATACATATTCGCGAGCTGGCTGACCAAAACTAGATTTACCCTCAGACTGCACAGCATGATTTTCTTCTTGTTTACGTCTTTTTAGTTCGCTTGTAATCACCTCTTAAAACCCTTTATTATGACACCCCGCACGATGGGTTAGGAAGGAAAAAAAAATGGGTCTGCACATTAGGGAGGCCAAAATCCGCCGTTTTTCTATTTTCCAATTTTAATGTAGCCAGTGATACTCGCAAGGTTAAGACGAATCGATAGACGTAAGAATCATCAAAATCGGCCAACGCGTTTGGTCTCTAGAACGTCACATAGGAACAAACATACATACATACATAGACTGATAAACACATTACCCTCCTTCGGAAGTCGTGTAAAATAGTTACGTCTCCACGTCGTACCGGTCTCAAAACAATCACACTATATTTTAAGGAAAAGACATAGTAACAAAAATAATGGTACTTACAACAACGCCATGTGGCCGTATTAGGAACTAAACAATAGAACATAGAACCAAGTCCATTTATGACAGCTGTTATGTGAATCGATCAATAAGCTTTATTTGTAAACTTAGATTATAATCTTAGGCAAGATGTTACAAATTAATATGCAAGTTGTTGATTTTTATCTGTGGATAATATTTTGAATCTGTAATGTTTAAGGAAGATAAACTGGTTCTATGAATGAAACTTTTGTGCGATTAGTTAAAAAACGGGCATTTATTTTATTTTTAACTAGCTGACCCAGCAAACTTTGTTTTGCCATAAAAAGACCAAACATTTATCTACCCTACCTACCCGACCCTACACTACCCTACCCTACCCGACCCTACACTACCCTACCCTACCCTACACTACCCTACCCTACCCTACCCTACACTACCCTACCCGACCCTACCCTACCCTACCCTACCCTACACTACCCTACCCTACTCTACCCTACCCTACCCTACACTACCCTACCCTACCCTACCCTAACCTACCCGACCCTACACTACCCTACCCGACCCTACACTACCCTACGCTACCCTACACTACCCTACGCTACCCTACACTACCCTACCCTACACTACCCTACCCTACCCGACCCTACACTACCCTACCCTACACTACCCTACCCTACACTACACTACCCTACACTACACTACACTACCCTACACTACCCTACCCTACCCTACCCTACCCTACCCTACCCTACCCTACCCTATGTCCTTCTCCTGGTTCTAAGCTACCTCCCTGCCAATTTTCAGCTAAATCGATTCAGCCGTTCTTGAGTTATAAGTGAAGTAACTAACACGACTTTCTTTTATATATATAGATTTATAACTGTTTCGTTAACATTGTTTTTTTAGTTAGGGACATTTAAACAGAAAAGTTTTATATATTTTTGAAACCATCTCTTAAAGCCCTTTATTTCGAGAGCCCACACGATGGGTTTGGAAGAGAAAAAAAATTGGGCCCCCACAATATGGCGCACAAAAGCCGCCATTTTTCTATTTTTAAATTTTAAAGATGAATCGATTGACCTAAGAATTATCAAATCGGTCAACGCGTTTGGTCTCTAGAATACCACATAGGAACAAACATACATAGACTGATAAACACATTAAACTCCTTCGGCAGTCGTGTAAAAATCTTATACCTAATATTTTTTGATATATTTGTATAGTTTAATATCGAAGTACTCGATGCTAACTCCTCATTGGTTTAGTAACCCCAAGGCGAAGCCGACTGCTGAGCGTTGGGTTTGGGTTCAACAACTGGGCAAAGTATATTAAGGTAGTTGACAAAAAAATATCTATTTAGTCCGTCAGTTAGATAACCTAAAAGTTAGAGGAGCTCGTGGCTAAATAATAACAGCCGCACTGGTAGATCATCAAGGTTAAGCAACATTTGACGGGGTCGGTCCGTGGATGGGTGACCATTTCAACATACCGAGTTTCCTCCGTGCCTCGGAAAGCACGTTAAGCCGTTGGTCCCGGCTGTCATTTGAAGATCTTTGACAGTCGTTACGGGTAGTCAGAAGCTTGAGATCTGACACCAGTCTAGCCAAGGAGTACCGTGTTACCCAGTTACTGGGTTGTGCAGGTCAGATAGGCAGTCGCGCCATGTAAAACACTGGTACTTAGCTGAATCCGGTAAGACTGGAAACCGACCCCAATGAAGTTGGGAAAAGGCTAGGCAGATTGATTTGAGTTAGATAACCTAAAAATATTGGACACGTATTTTATCTTTTGCCACGTAAACAAAAAATTATGACGATACAGTGCGTTGAAATATCGTGTGAAGTCACGGTGTGCTACATTTATACTGACAAAGTGACGTCACAAGCGTCTCCTGAACTTTGATGCGCTTTATCTTTATCAATTTTATTTTATAAAGCAAAAAATACGTGTCCAATATTATTTGATAATCTCACTAACGGACTAAATAGAATTATTATTTTTATACCCGGGAAACATTTCTATTTTGTTTTTAAATAAGGAAATTCAAACTAGTCTTAGAGTATAATAATTATATACTCGGTTAATAGCAACCTCTAATCAACTGGTGAAAAGTAGGTATATAAATAAATATATACTTATGACTATGACTCTGTCTATTCCCTATACCGTAAACCATGATGTTAGTATATTAGATAAGAGTCCTAAAATCCAGAACTGCCAACCCATATTTTTCATCAGTTTTATGACTAACACCGTTTAAAATAAAACGATGTCTACAAACAAGGAAGTGGTATGTCTCATCGTAAAAACTAGGTCTCCAGTGAATGTCTTTCTAATATTAGCACAACATAGTAACGCTGCCGGTGACGCTATGAGTAACTGCCGTGATCATATCGAGTTACGTGCGATCTATTAAAAGGTTAGAATGGAAAGAAGGACCATTTTGTACATAACTAAAAACATAACACTGCCTTTGCTGTCGCGCTGTCGGGTATAAAATATACTTATTTCATATAAAATCATCACCCCTTTATTTGCCGAAGGAAAGACAGACGTTTATACATAATACTGGCACTTCGCCCGCGACTTTGTTCACGTGATCCGTCACGTGTCCAACTTACAAACTGTAGAAATTTCATACCAACTTTCAAACCCCTTTTTACCCCCTTTCGGGTGGAATTTCCAAAGACCAATTTACAAACTGTAGAAATTTCATACAAACTTTCAAATCCCCTTTTACCCCCTTAGGGGTGCAATTTTTAAAAACATTTCTTAGTGCGCACTTACGTCACTTGAGGAACCGCCCTGCCAAATCATCTTTACACGTCAAGCGGTTTTCGATATTTCGTGATGAGTGACCTTTTGCTTTTATAAATAGATAATCATATTTTTATATATCCCATGTTGCACACTATCGCATAGATAGAATATCTCAAAAATTAACGGAAACCTTTGTCGCTGGGGAGTTTGTTGCGCCACTTATTCTTCCCAGCTAAAACACTAGATAGTGGTTTCGGGTGGTTGAACTTTCACGTTCAAAAAGTCCTCGCTACAACCCAATTTGTATAAATGACTTTTGGTTTTATAAAGTGGATCCCAAATGCCAGTCACTCAAATTGTCATCATGTATCAACACTATATCATACTTTGGTAATGCCAAAAGCAAAGACATAAATCTAACTAGATAACGCAAGTCCCTCCATCTGTCCGAAAACCAAGCGTGCCACTTTTTAACCGACTTCCAAAAAGGAGCAGGTTCTATGTTCGACTTCTTGTACGTTTTTTTTTTAATGTATTTTCACCGATATCTCCGTCAATTGTGAACCGATTTTGAAATTTTAAAAGAGTAAGTTTGAAAGAGTATGTTTCGAAATTGGTCCCATTTTAATTTGTTGAAGATCTGATGAAGAACTTCGGAGATATACAACAGAACTCTTCAATAAATAACGGCAATTCATTCGAAATTGCTGCAATCGCATGTCTGTTTATTGTATATACCATTTCATAACATAACATCACGCCAGTACGCACTAAAGGGGTACGCAGATCTCTCATTTCACTGTTTATGTTCAAGTTTCATGTTATTCGGGTGATCTATTCTGGCGTTATAGGTACCTTACTAAACAACTTGCCTATTTTAGGTAGGTACAACTAAAAAGAGAAAAATAAAAAACTCTTTTGCAAAAAAATACTACCGACTTCCAAATAAAAAACTACTAAGTGAAAAATAATTTTAATTTTGGTAGTCGGTGTCCGGTATCGCAAAAAAATGGGAAAAAAAAAGACTTTGTTTTTAAATTGTTTGTGAAACAATTTAAAAACAAATTAAGTTACTAAAATGAAAGAAACCATTTCCAACGCCTCGGCCAACTTTTTCTGTGCTTTCTTTACAACTCAATATGGCATAAAAAGGTATTTTTCTAGATTTCGATGAATGTGAAAAAATGAAAAGCTCAGATTACGATAATTGATCGTAATTTTACTCCGTATTTTGGCATGCGAAGTACATGCAATCGCGTCATCTAGTTAGATTTATATCTGTGGGAAAAGCATCTAACGTTTATGGATTCGTTCCATGGAGCTTATAACTTTTAAAAATAGTTTTGTAGTCCTGGGACACCTAGTTGGAATTTTCTAGATGACACTGCCCGATCCGGATATTGAACCAAGGTCCAATCTCAGCAGTCGTACTTGTGACCAAGACTGTAGTCTCCAACCAAAATGTATAGTGAATTTGTAAAATGTTGACTTCTGCACATCTATTGCCACATGTAATAAGATAAAAATAATTCGAAACTAACATTACTCTATGGCAGATGTTCTGTGTTTATGTTATGCTTTGCTAATCTGCCTCAGTGATAGTTATTAGATTATGACTGACGCACTGCGAGTCCCGGGTTCGAAGCCCGAGTTGCGCAAGAATTTGTTTGGCCTAAACATAGATCAAGGTCTGGAATTCTGGATGTGATATACAAATATTATGTTTGTGAATGCCACAAGTGCGTATGATTTGGTTTTTATGATTGTGAAATGTTATCTAAACGGTTAAACGAACGTGGGTTTGGAGAAAAATGTTATATCACGCCTGTATTAGCCTAGAGGTTAGGCAGATTTATAAAGTACTAGCACAGATAATATAACGCCTTTGTATGGGATGAGGCATCTGTATGATGCCTCATCCCATACAAAGAAACCGTCTGACGTAACTAGCGTTTTTCATCTGATTATACCGATTATTTTTTGGAAATCGATCGCGTTCGGTTCCATTCCACGGCGATAGATAGATCCACCATCTATTTCCGTGGAACGGAACCGAAAGCGATCGATGTCAAAAAATAATCAGTACAATACGTCGGGACAGTTTCTTTGTATGGGATGAGACACCACTGGTACTAGCCTTGAGGGCTTCGCCCGTGTGAAATTCAAAAATAATCCCAAAGGCCCTTACTCCTGGGAAATATTTCTATGTACATACATCCATGCTATGAACTATCGAAAATATGAAATTTGACACCCATCTATTCATACATCCTACCATATTATTGCAATAATGGTTATGAGATACAAAAAGCTGAAAATCAAGGAGAAAAACTAAATAAATACTCGAAGGTTTAAAAAGGCCGGATAATGGACAAAGGTATTTGATTGAACTGCATTCACTAATCCGTTTGCCACGCATAGTTAGGATTAAGATAACTATTAACCATTGCAGCTAATATTTATTTATTAATCTTCATACAATGGTGGACTTAATGCCTTCTCTATCAGTCATAGTCTGATTGACGAGCAATGTTCCATTATTTCGATCTCCAGCTCCACTCTGCACTATAAACGTTAACCTACAGGGCTACAGGTCATGTCACACTTAATGACGTCTTTGAAGTTTGGTACTTGCTGCGCTTTAACCCACCCCTAAACCCCGCTGACATATGAAATTGTTGCTGTATGGTAACTCGTGGGTGTAGTGTTTTGAGCCGCCATGAAGTGGAAATCGAACTTTACGATCATACTCAGAAGTATCATTGAAGGGGTATGGAATATTTATAACTGTGTATCTGTTTAGTTATTCATGTCTAGTGTCTACTGTTAGCCTGTAACAACATCATCTTCTGCCCAGCCTTTTTTAACTATGTATGTGGTCCAGTCTAACCGGTTTCAGCTGAGTACCAGTATTTTACATGGAGCGTCTGCCTATCTGACCGCCACAACCCAGTAACTGGGTAACACGATACCTCTTGGCAAGACTGGTGTCAGATCTCAGGCTTCTGACTACCCGTAACGACTGTCAAAGATCTTCAAATGACAGCCGAGACCAACGGCTTAACGTGATTTTCGTACGGATGAAACCCGCTATTTAAATATGGTCACCCATCCACGGACCGACCTCGGCAAGTGTTGCTTAACCTTGAAAATCGACTGATGCTGCTGTTATTGTTTAGCCACGAGCTGTCACATGTCGTCGAATTTTTGGTTCTAGGACATGCCGGTTTCCTCACGATGTTTTCCTTCACCGTTTTGAGAGCAGTGGTAATGAAATAATTTACACAAAGTAAAGCGCCTGCCTGGATTCGAACCCAGACCCACGACGTACAACTTGTAAGTCGCGGCCACTGGGCCACCACTGCTCTCTTGTTAGCCTGCAAAATCATGAAATGAAATTAACAATCCCAAAAAAAAAAATACTGGGCCGAGGTTTCTTCCAATGGTTTTTTTCGGATGTTCAGATTCAGAATTAAAGTGTTCACATTCATACTTCCATAACGTGATCACAATAATAAATCCTCATAACTCTTGTTCCAGGACGCTGACGACCTTCCATTCCGCCGCGGCGAACGCCTGATGGTGATCAACCGTGATGAGGAACAATGGTGGACTGCGCGCAACAGTCTCGGACGCACTGGCTCCATCCCCGTGCCTTACGTGCAGAGGGTAAGATTATAATATCTTAGATATCATCCTATCCATTATATCAGCTTCCTTCATTCATTCTGCCCGAAGGTCTGTGTGATTGTATTGCAGACTTCCTGAGAGATCGGTCCATTCGAGTGGTTATAGATGGCTGCTCGTTGGACCAATTGGATATTAACATATATAATATATAATTCATTTATTTTCAGACAGAGTAGTCCATAATATAACATTCATAAACATTACATAAAAATGGTCCATTCGAAAATTAAAATAAAATGTCATTCATTAGCATTAGACAATTAAAAAAAAACTGACATTATTAAAATTAAATCCATCCAAGCTAAAATTTAATTGTCAGCAAATTAATGCCGGCGTCCCTCAGGGGTCTGTACTCTTAGCAACATTATTCTTGCTGCACATTAACGACCTTTGGGTATGCAGACGACAGCATTGTTGCTGATAGATGTACTTCACGCCGGAACAGCTGCTCAACTTGTATCAAGCGCAAGTTCGATCATGCATGGAGTACTGTTCTCATCTCTGGGACGGATCGGCCAAATACCAGCTTGATGCACTCGAGTCACATTTTGGTTTGGTTACATTTTGGTGTGCGTTTGCATGATCTAATTACGCCTAGCCCGTTTCATTATCGGACCACCAGACGTACGGCGTTGTGCCATCAGGGCATGGGCTCCGTTGATACGATTTTATTTTCTGCTTTTAAACAAAAATAACATTTCAATACTAGCCTCATCATTTTCTCACAGTTTGCAAACAAATACCAAAAGGATCGGGTCTGATCTTCAGTCAGGCTGTTACCAAGCGCCCACTCCATAGCCGCTACCCCACTACTGCCCGATACGGGGACTTTTGACTGCTGGGTGACCCCTCTGGCCCGATTCGCCCCTCCTTAGTCAACCTGCATACCCCATACTCCTTTGAGGAATCCATGTTGGTACCTGGCTTAGCATGGACGGCCAACATGGGCCACTTGGCGCCAGGAACCCTGACGTCAGACCATCCGCCGCGCCCGACCTCCGTGTCGCCGGATTACAGGAGGTGCCACGCTCCCAGTCGAAGGGGTAGTTGAAATACTAGACCAATTTGTTAGAAAATCTCGGGGTTTCGAATCTAGCATGTTCCTTTTTGTATTTTATATATTATGTTTGTCTATGAATGCGGGTTGTTTGAAATGTTTCGGTTTGATTTTTGATTTATTTCTGTTTGTGAAAACATGGCTAAGATGTTAGATTTTTTGTGACTAAATGAAACTATTTACTTATTGTTACACAGCACAAAGTGTTTATTTATTAATAGGTGTCTACAGTCGTGGTAGGTTTCGGTATCCAACAGAAATAGGTAAAAATATATGTTTGCCTAAAATCATTATTTTAATATAAACATTGGATCAACGGGGTCAACGCTCTCGTTAAGCTCATAGTTGCTTCAATTTCATCATTATCTTGACTGTTTACTTTAACTTATTTTGTTGTACTTTATCGTATGTTTTAAACCGTATAATGTTTTCTAAAAAAGAACAGCGTAACTAGGTCTCCCTTAACATGGAGTGATTATAATGTGTGACTTAGTGACAGTCATTGAATGCGGCAAGTTTTGCATAAATCTTTGGAGGCTATGCCTATCAGTGGACGGACGTCTTTTTACTGAATGAAGATTAAATATTATATTTCTAACTAGCTATGCCGGCGGCTTCGCTCCCGTCAACTGCGTACCCTGCTTATCTACCCTACCCTACCCACAGTAAAAATATACAAACAGTAGTAGCAGTAGTTTCCATACTTTTTGTATATTTTCACTGTGCCCTACCTACCTACCAATTTTTTTATTCATTCACTAAGAAATTAAGAACCTTCAACAAAGTTTTAGAAAACTTCCCAAAAAAAATGAATCGGTAAAGTCGTTCTTAAGTTATGGCGTGACCAAGGGAAATAGGCATTCACTTTTATATTATATAGATTATCTATCTTTCTTATAGTCTAGCAATGAACAATTCTCAAAAATAATCTTTAAGCTGAATGAAGGTGAAATGTACCTCGACTATATTTCTAATCACCTATCGGTTTTATCACCAGATCCTGGACCCGTCCGGCGTTCCGTACCCACCGACAGAGGCGCTCAATCATCTCGCTGACCCACCGAGCCCACCAAGTAACAAGCACCCGCAGCAGCGTACTAATATGCAGGTTTGTAACATTTCTTAGTAGTTATGCTCTTTATTAAGCATCTGGTTTTTTTATTGAGCTAATCAATTATTGCTTAAAGCGTGCCGTTTGTCTTTTTGTATTCAGTTTGTCTAGACATGCAATTATGGCTGTGCTGTAATTCGTAAATAATGTAATTGGATGACTAATTTGGCGAGGCAGGTCGTTAATATAAAGTAAAAATAACAGTGGCCCAAGTACACTACCTTGCGGCACCTTTTAAGAGCGTGACATGTTTTACATAATCGAATGCTTTCGTCATGTCTGTAAATATTGCACATACAGGTTTTTTAATATCCACATTATTCATAATCAGCTTTACAAGTACAAATATACTCATTTTGAAGTTTTTATTTTTTTAAAGGCCTTTTTATAATATTTTCCCTTATATTACAGCGCACTCTACCGGCGTTAGCTCGGGTGAAGCAGCCTAGAGTACCTAACGCGTATGACAAGACAGCACTCAAGCTTGAAGAAGGCGATATTATTAAAGTGAGTAACGTATATAGAGAAAGTAAAGATTCAATATTGAAACTGAGAACATTTGGAAAAATGATTCTCTTGTACGAACATCATTTCATGGTTACTTAGCAAGCAGGGAAACAGGCATTCTAAAATAAACTTTAGAACAGAAACGCCTGTTCTATTTAATCTGTATTCATTATCTTGTCAACTTATAAACGGTCCACATGAGACTTGACAGCAGTTTTAATAATCAGAGAGTAAATTGTCGGTTTCATAAACTGGTTATCATAAACAGTACGTCTTTAATCATGTGTTTTTGGCATAATTGATTTCTGACCGTGAGTTGATGTTTTCAGTAGTATTAAAAAGCATGAAAACTAACACCAAAACATTTCTTTCAGGTGACAAAAATCAACATAAACGGCCAATGGGAAGGCGAGTTACACGGCAAAGTAGGTCATTTTCCATTCACATGTGTCGAGTTCCTCGACGAGAATCAGGCCAGTTAAAATTGTGACGTCACACGACCAAAGACTACATTGTCTGTGGTTTAGGCTCTATGAACTGTGCCCACCGATATTGGGCTATTGATTGCACTATAGTTTATGGTGAAGTGAATTTTTTGGTGGTTTTTTGAGTCCCATATTTGAACAGTAGCTGGTTTCTTTAAAGGCTGTTACTGTAGTTTATTTTTAAATCATATTATTAACTAATGAATATGTATTTGGTTGTGTAATGAAATCCCAAAGAGGAAATCCATTCAATGGAATCGCCGCGCTAGCAGCCTCTTGAGACTGACTCTCTAATAAAATTCGTGGCACTGAAAAAGCGTTTGTGTGCACAACTTTGCCATGGATGCCATTCAAAGCCACTTTATGTCACTTATTGGAGAAAAGAGTGATTTGCTTTGTTTGTATAGAAGACCTGCCAACAATGCTGTCTCTAGCAACGGCCATGGAGGCATCTCCGAGCGCAGCGAAGGGCTGAAATCTGTGTTTAAAATACTTAGTAGTTCCTTTTATGAATGCTACTAATATTTTATGCCTATATAAAGGACATTCTCTGTTCTACTTTTAAATATGGGATTTTAAAAATGGAAAAAAAATCTACGACTCACTGAAGTATACCTAATTTGTGATGTGTATGTAAACTCTTTTATTATTACACATTTTTTGTAAAACTGATTTAGTTAATAAAATATATAAATGTAATACACGCAGGACGCACAAAAACATGTAGTTTTAAACATAATTATTTACATAATATCAAAAAATATGTATAAAAAAATTGTAATTATTATTTTTTTGTAATCGAAATCTACTAAAATATTATCGATATTGAGATTATTAGAAACTCATTTTGAAATGTGTATTTATTTCATTTTTTTTGTGCATTTTACTGCATTGTCTAATGTTTATAAAATTCGTATCGTCTCATCATTTTAAATGTATGACATTTTTGTAATAAATTCATGGCAAAATTAATTAATATTCCTGAAGTGGGGTACTTTAATAAACTTCACGCAATGTAAGGAATATTGATGGAAAGAAAAATCATGTCAAATGCTTATTTGGCTCGAAGGACCATTTTTGAATGTCTAGCAACTAATTTATAATGCTTGATGTTGAACTAACCTTAGATCAATTTGACACAAATTAGATAGGTACTATCGACTTCATAAGTTCTAAAAAAGCAGAAACTTTACTAAGATGAAACCAGCTATCACAATAGTTTCGCAAGCAAAAATAGACCATAACGTTTTATGAAATGCAACCTTGGGGTACCCATCCTTAGGTTGAATTTCTCTTACGTCATCTTCATACATCGAGCGAAACCGCACGCACACATAAGACACGCTTCATGTACAGCGAGTGCATGCGTACTAGTGTGTCGCGAGTCCTGACCGGCTTTTTTGTTTGAAATCGTTACGTATAGTTGTTCTATGTGACTTTTATGACGTCGAAATAAGAGTCATTTTGTTATGATCCATCCGCCCTTCGTGAGATTGGACAATATGTGTTTGTGTGTGCGTGCGCCTGTTTTCGCCTGTTGTGTGGAGCCGACCAGCTGTTCTATTTTGTTAAAATATCACTGAGAAAATTTTGGTGAAGTGAACTGTCTGTGTGAAGCTATAGATTGACAGATACTTCACCATAATTTTTACTGTGAGTAGTTTTCAGAATACGATTGTAAAACCGATCTTCTGTACCTATCTATTTTTTTTGTGAATTAGATGTGGTCTGACATTATTATTAATAGAATTGTTGAATTACGGACATTGTCCTTTTAGAAGTACATTAAAATGTACTTCTGAAAGTACATGACTGACAGAGGAATTGACACCTTTCTTGTAATAAAATTAACCTTTGTGATCGATATATCAAAGAAGATTAGATAAGATTTATTAATCGTTTTGTGATTTGTAAATCCGTTTGAAAGATAGTTTCCTATAACAATTTGAGACTAACATTAATCATTAAAAATAATGTTCTTCATAAGACTAAGTGACTGTATTTCACACAAAAAAAAGAAAACTGTATTTATTAACTATCCTATGTAAAAGCTAGTTTCATGAGATCGTTTTTTTTTTCGAAAGTATAACACGGACAACTTAAGTGTGCACCTCGCTGGTACCCCCACTTACGGGGGGAATCCTTCAAAAGGCGCCTGGGAATTTTGGGGAAAAAAGACCAGGGAGTGTGGGATTTTTACCTCACTAAAACCACCCCGGTGATCCCCATTAGCACGTAGAAACCCGTGACCTCTCAAAAGACCATCCCGGAACCCTCTCTGTGCAACGCATGTAAAGGCACATCCCTGAGGAGACTCACCCAAGCCCGCCTACGCGCGCGTTTTCTTCGTACGCCAATAGCGAGGTTACCTTCGAAAGGCACCTAGGCATTTTGGGAAAAAGATCAGGGAGTGTGGCTTGTTTACCTCACTTTTAGTCTAACACCATCAGCACGGTGGTCCTCTTTGTGCAACGCCTGTTAAGGAACATCACTGAGTTGACTCACCCAAGCCGGCCTACCCGCGCGTTCTCTTCGAAAGCCAATAGCGAGAGACAGTGACGTCACAGCTCCAGGTGCACAGTTAAGTTGGCCGTGTTGAAACTTCTCTCGTTCTCTTCGAGACGAAGCGCATTTTAGGACACAGAGCGGTATCGTCAAACAATATTAGACCAAGGATGATGATTGAAAATCACGTATAGTTTTAAGTGAAAATGATTAAACATGTAAAAAGTACCAGACATTGTATACTCTGTTAGTGGACGCAATAATATTGTAATAAGCTATTACGTAAGCGGTTTGTGGACCAAACTTGTGAAGTAGAAAAAAAAATGCTACTAAATGTCTGGCTTTTGCCTTTGCTTTAGTTTTTCTAGCTTCAAAGTCAAAATTATTTATTTCAATTAGGCCAATAAGCGGCAACTTTGAACGTCAATAATTATTTAACAAGTAATAATAATTGATTCAATTTTTATGTGGCAACTTTAGCTGCTTGACGTATATATCCATAACCAGTTTCTGCCAGCGGCTTTGCCTGCTTGTAAGTCAGAAATTACCCCCAGGGAACGTACTTGCTGGATAGTATATCCTAATGGAGGACACCCTGGGTAAAAATTATCCTATGTCCTAATAGAGAACATGGTCCACCCTTATGCCAAGTTGCATCCAAATTTGTTCATACATTGCGTGATTCATTGACAAACACCCAGATGTTCACATTTATAATATTGTACTAGCTGTGTCCGTGGCTTCGCCGTCAACTGTCTACCCTACCCTACCTATCTACCCTACCCTACCTACCCTACCCTATCTACCATACCTTAGGGTAGGTATGGTAGATACTACCTACACTACGCTACCTACCCTACCCTATACTACATACCTACGAACCTTCTCCTAACAATAACAAACACAACAAAAAAAGAATTAGTGAAATCGGTCCAGCTGTTCACACATGACCACGGGAAATAGGGATTCATTTTTATATATATAGATATGCTTCCCCTAAAATCCCCTGAATTACAACCCGGAGTGGGTTCTCACAGAGAGGAGGCACGTGCCCAGCAGTGGCCTCTTAAATCATTATGCAACTAATCTATTTAAGAGTTTAACATCTTTATGCTGTAATGAAGCTTCCAAAAAGCACAAGTTTGGTCCTCAAGTCGTCAACAAAATGTTTCCATAAAGGAATTGATATTTATATTGTATACATCGAATGTTATCTGACTGTTAGCTTTGTAACATTTATACTATATTGTACATTTTTGACATGAACATCTTGTGCTCTCATACCTGGGGTCGTACTATAGCCACGAATACACCTGTAACGTACAAACATTTTCATGTCCTCGGCAAACTTCGTGTTTCGTCAGTCGTCGGATTTATATCAGTTGCCCTTTGCAATTGGTGCAGACTGGACGCTCTCAATCAACTTGGAACTATATAGAGTTGTTAATAATATAATTTATTTTAAAATTGGAGGAAAGATGCTATTTTTACAGCTCTATATATTTCACACGGCAATCAAAACAAAACAACAATAAAGTACTTAGTTCTGAATTTAAATTATTATACACAGTGAATCTAATAATTCATGGACATGAAAATTAGCATTCGTTTGTATTCAGAAATGCGATGATTGCCGAGGGACATTAAGAGAATAGTTGTACTGTACCTTGCATAATAGTGTCTAAGTAGTTTGCAAACCATTGTGATATCCTCCATGGTGGACATCCCACCCATACGCATTAAACGTATTGGGAATACTTTCATTGTGCGTACAGCTAAAGAGTGGAATGCCCTGCTGGGGTCGGTGTTTCCTGATAGCTACAACCTAGGGGTCTTTAAGTAAACAGTGAATAGGTTACTTCTAGGCAAGCCTGCTTCACTGTCGACCACATCATCGCTTACCATCAGGTGAGATAGTGGTCAAATTCAGTCAATAATAAAAATAAAAAAAACTAAAGTTATTATGTCACAATTGCAAACTACTTGTACACTTTTATTCAAGTTACAGGCATGTGTATTTGCAGACGTGTGATGGTTTTAACCATCATATTGTTCCAATGTGAGAAAGAGACAGTGCTATACAGAAAGAATAGCTCATCCCTTTTCCACAACGGGGTCTTGAAGGATTTGGCGTTCTATAGTAAGGTCCCTGTGGTCATGGCCAAATGTTTTCATACCCACTAAGGTTATGTATTGGCTCCTAAGTCAGCAGGCGATGATTGTAAGCTGTTTGAGGTGGCAATTGCGTTTTTGGTCTGTTTTCTAATACTGAAGGTGTAATGATAGATTTTATTAATTACAAAGAACAGAAAAACATTGCTGAAATTTTGTTTTTAGCACGTTCTTTTCTTTAGACAATTATATTCATAGTGGTGCTCCGCTCTCATTGGGACCCTTCGAAAAATAATTAGTACTACATAAAGGACTTTTTTTTTATAAAATTATCAATACACCTCAGTACAACACAGGACTTTTTTTTTATAAAATTATCAATACACCTCAGTACAACACGAAAAATAATATGAAATCGTTTTTGAAGTAAATCACTAGTTTATAGCGAGCTCGATCATTCAAAAAATTGATAAATTATATATTTTAGAATAAGCTCACTTGAAATATACTCGAGTCACAGGCGACAAGTTAAAAAAAAATGCTATAAAGTGAAATGTATCATTTTTATTTATTTTTTTTAAACGAATCTTGCAATCTTGTTCTTCCAATATTTGTTTGTACCATTAGTTTATATTTTAAGGATTATAGTGTATTGATGACGTCATTATGTAAATATAATTTTTCCACCGATATTTCTTGTGACTTGAGTTATTTTTTGAAGTACCACCTTATTTCTGACGGAGCGCGCTCTTGTTCAAAAACAGGTCTTATTTATACCGTCGCAAAAGTATTTTTAGCTTGCTTTATACCTTGTTGACTTTTATAGACACGCTTTCTATCATTACTGGACTGTACTACTCTGTATGTTAGTATAAATTGGTCCAAGTCTTAAGAAACTCTACCACCCTAAATCTAAACTCAACCATACTGCTTGGCAGTTATGGGGGTGCCAATAAAATTATACGAAAGCTTATTTTTTATCTGTGCTGTAAGGCCACACACACATGTATTGCTTAACCTCCAGAAGCTGTATACTTCATAAAAGATAGCTTGATCTCTGCGACAGCTGTCGGTATCACTATAGCGCTTGACAGGCTAACAATATTATAACAAACGTCAGTATGACATATGTCGCAGATATCAAGCTATAAGAAGTATAGACAAGACAAAGTGTCAGCGATGGCGTTAGTAGTAATGCCAAGTTGTCAGTCTATTTGCATTTATGGTAAAAATATGATACTGTTTTGGTCCTCAGAGCGCGTCCAACATAAGTTGACCTCTCAGAAGTGAGGTGTAACTCTTCCAAAATATACCATAGTCAATATTTTTATAATCGCGCAGGTGCAAGAAGTATTTAGTTTAGTATTAAGGTAGTCGCGGCTGGCTGAGTTTACTAACATTGTTATTTTCTGTTTATTTATTTTACTATCCCAATCTATTGTGAAGTTTCAAAGTCTTTGTTCCGTTGCAAGAGAAATATGGCGCTATTCGATCAGTATAGCTTCATCGTTCTCTCTCTCATATTTGTCAGGACTGGTCCGATCTCCATAGAGTGACGTCGCGAGAGAGAGAAAGCATGCATTTTCACTCTCACTCTCTCTTTAATCAACTCTTAGAATAATTGAAATAACAGTTTTTTTCGGTTATGATAATTTTCCTTTACTTGACTGTCTCCTTATTTTTATTTTACGGACTGATGAAAGCATCTACTTTCCTAATAACCGACATAAACAAAAAAGAAGGAGGTCAACAATGTCACTCAACTTGGCCAGCAAAAATGAAAGTATTGAAATTTAAAAAGAATGCTCGTCATCATTATTAAATTCGGGATTAGAACATTATATACCAAAATGTTATCATCATTGTATAGAACCATTATATTTTGAGATTATGTGTCATATTATAATGCATTGTACACTTTTAAGTCATAAAAAAATACATCTAATTTTTTAAGTTATGTGTAACGGTTCGAAATAAAAATTAGGAAAGATTTGCTATGTTTTTATTCATCTCTCCTTTTTCTAGTCTAGATAGATGATAGATGGCTCTAGTAACGAAAATGCGGTCAAAGTGGCCCCCTTGCTAAAAACATAAACTTACAACATACATACATGCTTCAAACGGTTAGGTTGCACACAACAAATGTTTATTTCCCTCTTTGCCATGAGGTTCCGGTAGACCTATACCTAGTTGTGCAAATCGCCAAATATTTTGCTCTCATCGATCTGCCCAACTTTATGTTGGGCACCTCATGAAATAATCAGCCAATTAACGAAATGCATCAGGCGAGGTAGTGGTCAAACGCGAGCCTATCGATAATAAAAAATAAAAATGCATATGCATATCTCGATCGGCCCAGTTCAACGATTGGCCTACAACATATATACCAGACTAGCAGTTTTTATTTACTATTGCTCGGTCATTCCTTTCTGATACAGCTCCACTGAAATCGGCTATGAATACATGAACCTTTTGCTGGATAATGGATATGTGTATTGATGTGTATGTGTGTTGGTGACACTAGTAGAAAATAACATCATCGGTAGTAGCTAAGCCATGCAGCGAGCCAAGTTCTCAAAGAGAACTAAAAGAAGAAAGAAAAATATTCTAGATAAAGTAGCAGTAGTAACCAGATGCAGATGTACGTACTGTGTAAAAGGGCTCTAAGACGGACATTAGGTTTAGTGTGGGTTCTTACAAACTCTATTAATGTATCGATTCAACATTCATGAATGTACTCTGGCTATTATAACTCTGCAGACTCCCCAACCCTAATTGGTATCCCAAAAGTGTTGTATTTGGTACCTAATGCTTATACATCTGTCACTTTTTAGTGGTACCCCCATAAGCTGATTACCTACGCTGTACATAGTTTTTCACAACACCATTCAGAAAAAAAGTCTATTTAGAAGAAGTGGATTGCGGGAGTTATTATATTACATGTAGAATCAATTTTTATTCCTTGTAAATTTTAATTGTAACGTGTAAGTGACGCTTGGTGGTCTGGTTGAAATAAAATGTCTTTGTATTTGATGGTAGTGGCATAATATGTAGGTAAATAACATGCTAAGTAAATTTCAAGATGTGAAGGAACAACCCGATGTCGTTCTTAGCCAAAAACTGCAATCTTTACAAGATATCGCAACGTTGACGTGTACCGTGTACGTCGATCCAATGATTTTGATATTTGTATGCCTTTTGATTATTTCGAATACTCGTATGCCTGTTCATGTTGTTTACAAGAAGATCGTCTCAAATTACAACAATAAGAATCAATACATCAAACTTTATGGTTTTGCCGTAATCACACACTGAGAAAAGGGTCACTCACAGTGATAAAACTGTATCAAATCCACTCTGCATCGTAAAGTGATTATTTTTTACCAGGAATGAATCGAAATATAAACAAAATAAGCTTTCAAAAACATAAAAAGCAACTTTCAAAATCAATTTTCTTAGTACAGACGATGTTACCATACCCAAATTTTCGGTTGCCCATATTTATTGAATAATGCAGAGTTATAATAGCCAAAATTTACAAACGATTACTTAGCCCGCAATATCAATAACAATCGAGTAGGTACGTTGTGTCGCATACTTTAGTCTACAATTTCATGTCATCTCTTGTGTATTTGCACCTGAGATATGTATTATATATTTACATTATAATTTAAAAATTACATTCGGTATCAGATTCGGTTGCGTTTTATTATTACAAATGACATTTCGCTTATTGCTCTGGCTAATCGCATCACTAATTTTGACAATCAATGACAATGACAAGTCAAGTGATAGCTGATTGTGAATTTGTGATGAAACTGGAAAAGACTTATTTAAAACGATAAAAATGCTTTATCTGATATACCCGACAGTTTCTGGTGAACTTAGTCTCAGAGGTTGTAACTTGTAGTGTTCAGAAAAGCTTACAGCGCTGTGCTTAAAAACGGCAGCTGCAAAGTTATATCACGTTCACGTCAAACGTCGTCTCTAGCCGGCAGGTATCGGTTCAGAAAACTGAAGATAGTGACTGAAAATCGCCAATAACTGTAAAATGCTGCGTATCTAAATAAACATTATTACTTTACTTTCTGTCAAAAAGATACGACATTAAAGTGGTCATCGTAAAAAATATGCACAACAACATTGATGTTGATTCGCCATTCGCATTTTTTTTTCTATTTGAACGTAGTTTTGAGTCATCGTTGTCCACCGGCGACCTAACCGCGCCACCCGACCAATCGGTCGCAAAAAATTAGACAGTTAAGTTCATATTTTCACAGCAACCCTGCTTTACCAGTGACAAGTTCACGGCAAATTCTCGTACGAATAGCTTGTCTTTTGTGCGTTACCTGCCTATATAAAATAACAAAAATGAATACTTTGACTATTCATAAGAATAAAAGTGGATCGTTAATTCATAGTGGGGAAAGGCGAATAATTTACAATGTTTTTAACTACTTTAAAATGTGTGATTTAAATGTGACTATGGAGAGCATAGTAATAAAAACAGCAAGTGCATGCGGGGTGTCTGAAAATACAGTTTATAAAATTATTCGGGAAGAAAAAGAAACAAATACATTTAAGTCACCAGTAACAAAAAGAGCTCGGCGCTCCATGGTTGATAAATTAGATGAATTACACAAACATGCAATAAGAAGAAAAATTCATTCAATATACTTAAATAATGAATACCCGACGTTAGATAAAATTATGGCACTTTGTGATGCCGATGAAGATATTCCCAAATTCAAACGTACAACACTTCATAAAATTCTACGTGAGCTTGGAATCAATTTTAACCAACGGGATAGTAGGTCATCGTTAATAGAGAGAGAAGAGATGAAGTTGCCTGTGGTGGAAATAACTGTTAAGCCTGAACCAATAGAATGTGAAAATTCAGAGAAGAATGAACAGAATGAAATTAATCTACAAAATATACAAGGTAAGGTTAACACATATAACATCACATCTGTATGGCTTAAAAGGGATGGGTAGGAGTTCATAGCACTTAGATCTACTAGCATTACCAGCTATGTTAAAGCGGTGCACCTATTGCTTTGATAATCATGCACGTATCTCTCATTCCAATGGGAATAAATAATATAATTATAGTTTTAAATTTCGTAAAAAAACATCTTTTATTATTACATTTTGCATGCAATGTACTAAAATATATTATGAAATAATCTAAAGTATATATAAATATTAGTTAGTTAATTAGTCCTTTGTGAGAATTAAGTGGGTGCACTAATACCACATACTGGTAGTAGACCATTTTAAGCTTCAACCTAAATATTACGCTTGTTTTAAATTTCCCTTATAAAATCGTCATTTTTCCAATGGTTTGCCATTTGGTAAACCACTGGTTTCTAAAGCATTCTTTAAAGATTTTTCATTTTTATTATACTAAAATATGAATTTAAGATAACTTATTAAATAAGCACAGTGTACAAAACTTAAATACATTTAATGTACATTAAAATTCTTCAGCTTCAGTGAAAGAAGAAGAACTATGGATCAAGCCGGAGCCTTGTGAGGTTGAGGATGAGTCTCAAGATTCCATCAAGAATGAGGAGCTGGGAACGCTCTCTGAAAACGAAGCCAGGGTAGATGAAGAAGCCCTGAATGGTGAATTAAACAGTAAGTTCATTAATTGTGAATGGGACATAGTTAAATAAAGATTCTGTTGAGCTGCACTAAATTACTTAATCTTAAAAGGGCAATGCCCCATTAGACTACAAATTAGCCCTCATCATCATCATCTGCCTTTTGAAGTTCTCCTAAATATATATTATTTGTGCCGCAGCCTTATTCATGTAATCAGTCCACCTAGTTGAGGCCATCCAACGCTGCGTCTTCAGGTATGAAGTGTCGCGAGACACACAGGACCGATTGATGTGGTGACAGTCTGGAAAGGGATGTGTCCAGCAATAGACGTCTTTCGGCCTAAAATGGTGATCATTAATGAACATTAATTTTGGTATTTATGAGGATTTTGGTCTCTTGGACGGTTTTTGTTTCTATGATTATTTTGGTCTGTTGGATGATGTTGGCCTCTAGGACGATTAATGCATGTACGAGCAAACCCATAGGTACATATCAATTGTTTCTTTTTTAGGATACATACCCAAAGGGTAAAAACGGGACTCTATTACTAAGACTCCGCGGTCCGTCTGTCTGCCCGTCTGTCACCAGGATGTATATCATGAACCGTGATAGCTAGGCAAATGAAATTTTCACAGATGATTTATTTATGTTGCCGCTATATGAACAAATACTAAAAACAGAATAAAATAAATATTTAAGTGGGGCTCCCATACAACATTCGTGATTTTTTTTGCGATAGTGGTACGGAACCCTTCGTACGCGAGTCCGACTCGCACTTGGCCAGTTTTTATGCTGACATCGAACGCAGCAAATGAATAAAAATCACACATTCGAGTAAGCGTTTAAGTAGTTGCATAGTAAGGATGACTTATTCGCCGCGGGTCCATCATCTATCACTTTAGGGTGTTTAACTCAATACACAAATTAAACTTAAAAACGGTTTATCATTTCAAATGTACCTTATCCGTACAGGCCTCTATGACGAGGACTGGGGGGTTGGTAATTTTCGTCAAGAACACTGTTTTACCCTGTATGTATCTCAATTAATTCGCTTTATTACAGCGCACTCTACCCTCGTTAGCTTGGGTGATGCAGCCAAGGGTACCTAAGGTTTACAACAAGCTCAAGCTTGACGGAGATATTATTAAAGTAAGTAACGTTTTCTAAAGGGAGAAGTACGACAAATAGATTTATTTCATCATGTTTCATTATATGCTTTACATTTAATGAAATAACGATAAAAAATTATAATGTGGAAACTTGTATAATATTATTTAAATTAGTGACCAGGGACCGGCCGGATACTCGTTGAAAGGGTTTTTGAAGGGGTTTTTTTAAGCGCTTCAAAAAAAAAACCTTTGATAGATGTTACACCTTCTAACAGGTGCAGTTATCCCCACAGAGTACATTATAATATACTGAAATAGAGACCAATCTTGTTCCGTGGAACGCGTCACTTGCGTTCGTGAAGAAACTAGCGCCATCTGATCTATATAGTTAGAACTACACCTATGTTATGTGTGAGTGTGCGTGTATGAGTGTGCGTAGGTGTGTGTTTGTATTTAATTTTATTATGTAGAACTGTAATGTTCGTTTCAAGGATTGTTAAATAAAATACAATGTAGCTAATGATGTTTTTATTAATATGTACATTACTAAATTATCCTATGACATACAATCATAATTATGTAAAGATTAACAATTTAGGGTACAATTTTGCTTTTTTTGATAATTGTCCTATTTTTTCCTTTTTAAACATTTATTGTGATATTTTTTTGCTTTCATTTGCACTTTATCCTCTTCATCATCAACTGTCCTTCTCCCAGATAAAATTTTATTTATTACTTTACAATAATTAAAATTCATAAATCTAATCACAGTATTCATTAAGTATTCAATCATTTTATTTTTATGTGTGTTACATTTAATGAAATTAAAATCAACTAAGGACATTATAGACATTTTAATTATGTCTTTTAAATAATAAGCTTGTAGGTTATTTTTGAGTATATGATTAATTACATCTTGAAAATTTGATATTAGTTTTATTAAATTATTGCTGGGAGTACAAAGCCATCGTCGACCTGCATACTCCCTGTATCTTATATATTCTATTTCATCATCGCTTGTGAAATCATTTTTGCAGACAGAGCAATTTTTAAAAATGTTTGTTTTTGTTTTTTTCAAAAAATATCCGCTGACGTACTGTAGAGGTGCAATTATTCTAGGATCTTTTTCTTTATTTTCCAGGTTTTCAAAATTAATTTCTAAAATACTTTCTAAATCAACTGTACAGGTCGACGTGGCTTCAGTATTTTCATTGAGTACGAAGGAGCATAATGCATCGCAAAAATCATTTTCACAATTTTTTCCTTGGGTGTGGACACTGTTTAAGTTATTTATTAGAAGAGTGGCAAAAGCTGACTCAAATTGGTCGCATGTCGGGTTAACGTTGCGGCACCCGTGACTTCTAACCGCCCCAAAGAAGTTCTCTAGGGGATCTTGATTAAGGTGCCGCAACCAGACTGATGTTACCCCGTATTCATGGCGTAATTTATTAAGTAAAACTTGAATTCCCTCCAGTGTCCACACCCAATTTTTCAAGGTAGGAACACTTTCGACCCTGCCAGCAGAAGTCACAAACTTCATCGAGTTAAAAACCCTTTTTGCTTCTGCCCATGTCTTTTTATGGGCAGACGTTGGCGTAGCTGGGCCTAGTAGTGGCTTAGCATTTTTATTTTTGGCATAACTTCCATTGACAGAGTCGAAAACATTATCCATAAATAACAGCAAATCTGCGGTTTCCTGGCATTCTGTGGGTAGAATTCCTTTATCTGAAAAAAGAAACAAAACAAAAATGTTATTTATTCACACATACACATTTGTCGTAGTTCTGACTGTTAAACTTTTTAGGGCAGCAAATCGAAGGTTTCGATAATTCTGTTACAAATTTAGAATAAACATTTCATTCCCCAATAAACATTTCACTATAACTACTGTAGTAGGGGTAGTAAGGGGGAGGGGTTAGTTTTGTATGAAATGTCTTACTATGGGGATCGAATCGCTTCAAAGTTTGCGGAAATTTATATTATCTGTGCTATAACTAAGTTACTGAAAACTGGTTTCTACTGTAAAATAAAATGTCAATATCAAGAAAAATGGCTAAATATCAATTACCTGCTAGGTATCCCATAATGGATGCCACAGTGCGACTAAACACCTGAGATGCAAATTTAACTTTCATTTTGTTTAATTTTTCAGGGTTTAAGTGGTATTCTGTTAGCTTTGGTATCAGTCTTATGCCTTTATAGCCTGGGTTTTCTTTATGAAGTTGTAATAAATGAGACCATTTGGCAGTTTTGGTCACGCCATCTTTTTTATAAGTTAAATTTTTTGTCACCAAATTGTTCCTCATACCCTTGAGAAGGTGTGGGGGGTCATAAAGGGGAATGATTTCTTTATCATTGATTATTATTACATTTTCTTTTGGAGTTTCCCCTCTTCGTAAGTAGACACCCCTGGTCTCATTTATTAACAAACGTATCGCCTGACGATTGTTTGTCCCTTGGTCGCAGACTGATGCTACCACTATAAACCCTGCTTGTTGCACCTCAGTAATTACATGTTTTATCAGTTGAGCCAACTCTGGTCCTTTTGTGGCACTTGCTGAGAAGGTGTAATAAATGGCTTGTTTGAAGTTTTTAATTAGACCACGCACCATGAACACTTGGGCGTGGTCAGCAAATTCTGGTTGCCTTTGCTGGCCATTATCTATTACCCCTGTAATTTTGTCTTTTTTTTCATTATATGTTATTTGTGCTTTTAATGACACTTCGTCAAATAACAATATGCACAATCTTTCTGATATTTTCATTTTTTCGGCCTTCTTTTGTAATTGTACAAATATATTTTTATTAAGCCCAGGTCGAAGATTACATTTTTGTATCACTTTTGCGAGTGTTTGATTTGCGGGCAATATAAATATTTTTCTTAGAAATCTATATGCCTTTGGACTCTGTTTAAAAATCGATAATGCTGCAATTTTTTCCTGTAGCGTGAATCGGCGTCCTTTATCCTTTTTTTTATCTTCTCGCCACTGTACCCGCATTAATAGTTTTGCAGTGCTTGAGCAATTCTGAAGTACATCTAGTACTGCAGGATTGGCAACAAATTTTTTTGCTGCCTTTATTTCCGCTGTCTGCTTCTTAACTTTATTTTTCAATTTATTTATTTTTCTTCTGGCTGCCATTATTTTCAACTGTAAATTTTTTTCTGCCTTGGAGAGTTTACACGTCCTAGCAGATATTTTCCTGCCTGAAAAGTAGAAAATAAAATGATTATTTATGAGTAAAAAAATAAGTAGTAATAATTAATATACACACAATGAACACAGTTAGACATACAGTTTAAAGTATTCATGTAACAACTGCCATAGAATATACTTTTTAACATGGCGTACTTTCAGAGCCTATATATATGATTCAAAAATTAAATCTTATTCATCACACAATCACAGGCATCTTTCTGTGACGCGGTCATGACTTTTGTTTACCAGCTCGACAGAGAGTTTGTATAGTAACCTAGAGATACCGTATTTACGACGAAAAAGAAACTGTCAATTCTCTCTTTCTTACTTATGGAAAAACTCTCTTGCTATGAAAAAAAAGAGACAAACATAACGCTACCATCCTGAACGTCAAAGAGATAACTTTTTAGTCACTGTTGTATCCCATCGGTTAGCAGCTGTAATTAATGTTTTTAGCTGTTTTCACGCCTTTGTTTCGTTTATATCAGGTTTTTTTTTTTTAATTATCTGCATGAACCATGTCGTGTGTGGCTATCAGTTGCAAGAGTAGAATGAGCGTATTAACAGAACATAATCAAAGGAAATCTTTCCACAGGTGAGTTATCGACTAACATACTGAAATTATTGTGCAGGGAATACATTTCATAGGCTGTCCGGAATAAAGGAATCTTAGTTCTAAATACGTCGAGGACGTATAGTATCATTTAAAACATTCTATTTAGTAAAATAATTAACTCTTTGCGTTAGCTGATAGAGCTTTGACAGTTTACGTACTTACGTTCTGATGTTAGAGATGTGACAAAAGTCACAAGAAAGATGTATCGATATGATAGATAGAACTTAATACTAGGGGTACAAAAGTGGTATTATGGCCAACAGCAATATCTACCACAAAACCTTTCATAATTTTATGTTTACAATTAAGTATAAGAATATAAATAGAAACATAATAAAAGGTTTCAAATCATATTCTTCTCAACTTTAACGATTTTTTGTATCCTTACGTACCATTTTCTAAAAAGATAAAAAGCTTACCTAAATCCTTCAGAACACTCTTTTTGCTTTGAGGAGTAGTTAGCGGCATTTCCTGGCATATCATGTCCGAAGCTGAAATATTAATGTGCACGCTTTTAACAATGGAATCAGAAACAATGTACATACAATATTTTGTAAATGAGCAGTGGATATTCAACAAAATAATAAAACTGATTGTTCAAGTGCGATCTGCTGACTCCGTAAGTAGCAGCCGCTACTAAGAAATACTTGATGGAAAAATCCATTAACACTGCCCAACCTGGGAATCGAACTCAGGACCTCATGCTCAGCAGTAGCGCTTGCGACCACTACACCAACGAAGCAGTCACTGTTTTTCAACTAAAATGTCAAGTTTGTTCTTGGGGTAAATTCATCCCAACTAAGGAACCCCTTTATTTTTACTGACATGATCAAGTGACACCAAACTTATTTTATATATATACATGATAACAAAACTTACCTAAATTTTGTTCAGTATTTTGAGAAGTAGAAGGTGGTACGTCTTGTTCACATACTACTGTTGCCGGATCTGAAATATATATTAATAAATCAGTATCACTTAAGGCTAGTCAAGTGTGTTTTGGTCATGCAATAACATTAGATAGAACTGTTTGTAGTATAAATAAAGTATTTAAATCACTGACTATTGGCTAGGAACAAATACACATCATTAGCCTAATGATGATCCTACACCTAGCACATAGGCCTCCTCGTTGTGAAAGGGAGCGGGCCGTAATTAATCGGGAGCCAGTTATGTGTTCTCTTGCTACTTCTAAATTAATGGATTATGATGCGATTTTCGGGGTCAATTTTTCTCCTGCACACACGTGTGTAACTTTGTTTTATTCCTTTTTTAACCTCCACCTAACCCTTCGGGGATTACCGGCGTAATGTTATGTTATGTGAATAATAGCATTCAAAGGATAAAACAAAGTTTATATACTAGGTCTAAAAGTTTGTTCGAATTCCATTTAGTGACAGTGCCAGCTATGAAACCCTAAAACACAAAACAAACAAACAAAATAATTATATTTAATGCTAAGTACTTACCAATATTTTCTTTTTGCATTCTATTTTCTACAATACTTGTAGATGTGTACTTTAACTGCTGCTGTGATTCAGGAGCTAAAATAAAATATATACAAACATAAGTAATGGCTCATGGCAAAAAGTTCCATTTCTATATGTGGAGGCTTGTTATTAGCTATTTGTTTAATATTATATTCTTTATGTCATTGGTTTGTTAGTCTGTAAGCCTTCTTTAAAATAAAATAAATAAATAAATTTCCAATCGGTAGAATTATATTTATTAAAATATTCAATTGCAAATGTGCCAAATGCAAGATAGACTCGGAAGGATAAGGTAAGTTCCATTCCAAAATTTACACAATTATTTTATTTGCCATCATAGAGGCCATAGCGACATATTCTGATATGGAACTCTAGAAGAATAATATAAAATCATAGTAATATAATACCTGTAGATGTTGATGGTATTGGCTGATTTACAAGTCCGTGCAATGGTTTTCTTCCAACACATGGTAATTTTGGTTGTGATATTAGTTTGAAACCTGAAAAAGTATAAAGGAATAACTGCATTAAAAATTTTGCTAAGATGCTAGTTTATTAATTAGTTAAAGCAATAGTGGCCACTCATATAATTGTGTGGTTAAGATGTTTCATCATCATATCAGCCGAAAGACATCCACTGCTGTACATAGGCCCACCCCAAACGTCACAACATTGATTTATTTATTTATATACACTTTATTGTACACCATAATAAACAAGAACAAAAGAAACTTAAAACTAAAAACATACAATGGGCGGCCTTATCGCATTGATTGTTCCTGTTCGTCTCATATACAGCGGATCCCCGCAACTTTCACCAGGTCACGGTCCACCTAGTAGGAGCCCTTCCAACGCAACGTCTTCTGGTTTAGTTATGATATTTATCACACTAATATAATAAAGGTGAAAGTTTGTGAGTGTGTATTTGAAAAAAAATCTTGTGCCATAGCACCTCTAAGGCTACACTCCAACCAGTCGAAGACCTATGCTAATATATTTAGTATTAGCAATTTTATTCTTTTAATATAAGTAACATTATTGATGAACAAACCTGGTAAAAATAATGTTGGAACTGCAATATTGCTTATTCGGTTATTGCGACATAGATATTTATCTTC